>JANUYF010000001.1:340194850-341394850 GCA_026167975.1 Phrynosoma blainvillii
GAAACGGTTTATTCTTTAACAGCACATAAGTAGCTGAAAACAGCAAAGGTAAATATAACAAACAGTCCTCACTCCCGCTCTGCTATCATGACTGCTATAGCTCCACGGACCCACTCCCCCTCAGTTTGCCTTCGATGGTCTCTCGTAGACTGGTAATCCTGTGTCATTGGTGGGAGATGCAGTTCACCGGCGGACTCCACGGCGTGCAATGCATGGCCCCTTGTTTCACAAATATTGTGAAGAACCACACATGCCGACACAACAGTTGCAAAGTGCTCCTTCCCAACAGTCAGCCTAGCTCCCAGGCAGCCCCATCTTCCTTTTAAGCATCCAAAAGCTCGCTCCACCACACAGCGAGCCCTGCCTCAGTGCTATGTTAAATGCCAATTGATTTGGCTGCAGAGCTCCAATGTATGGCTTCATTAGCCATCGCCGCAAGGGGTATGCCCCATCCGCTATTATCAAGGGCGGCACCTGCACTCCCCGGATAGTGATAGTGGGATTTCCAGGGACAAAAGCTCCCTCGTCCATTGCCTGGCACAAGGATGAATGCCGGAAGATGAAGGCATCGTGGTTGCACCCCGAAAACCCAGCCTCAATGTTCAGGAAGAGACCGGTGGCCAAGGTCAACCCTTGAAGAACAATGGAGTATCCATACTTTCTGTTGTAGTAGTCCTCGGCCTTAGCCCTGGGAGGGTGTATAGGGATGTGTGATCCATCCAGAGCGCCAACACAGTGGGGGAAGCCCAGCTGCTCAAAGCCGTCCATGACCTGCAAGGTAAGAAAAAAGAAAATAGAGAAAATGCCATGAAAAGCAGGGTAAAAGCCAAATGTTGATGCTCCCCATCTGTGTATTTCTCCCAGGAAACTGCCTTGCCAATTGCTCAGCCATGATTTAGGCCCCATAATTCTCTGGTAGCTATCCACCCCACTGCTTAGCTGTCTGTCCAGTTCTCTGAGCAGATGCTTGTGGCTATCTAGACCTATATACATATATGCTACAGAAGAAGCCTACCTTTCAGCTATCCTTATTGCTCCCTTCCAAATAAATGAACCCCTGACACCAGCCCTTTCAGTAATCTGCTTATATATGTAGGTATGCATACCCGCACATTGCACACACAAGAGGTAATACCACAGAGGCAAGGGAGATATTAGCAAAGTACTAAATTGTTCAAAAGGAAGCCCAAAACCATGCCCCCCATTTTTATGCGGCACAGTAAGATTATTTTACAGCAGTATTATTTTACAGTATTATTTTAAAGCATAGTTTAATTTAAAGGAAGCAGAGGCCAGGAACACAAGGAAGGAGAGGAACCTACCTGGCGAAAGTTCCCAAGGCAGACTGTTTTTTGGAGAAGTTCCTTCTCTATGGCTGTGATCACCTCAATGCAGATGATCGATGCTGTGGACACCCCAATCTGGAAATGCCGTGCCACTCTCCGGTAATTGAGGGGGGCAGAAAGCCACCATATGGTGATTGCCACCCTCTCTTCCACGGAGATGGCCCTCCTCATGACGGTGTCCCTGGCCTGGAGGCGAGGGCGCAGAGCCTCGGCGATCTCAAAGAGGGTGGATTTGGACATGCGGAAATTCCTGATCCACATGTCCTCATCCCACATTGGGATCACGTCCTCTGCCCACCAGTTCCTGACCACCTGTGGCCTGACCCACCACTGGCGTGGACGGGGGACACTGGAGGCATGGAAAGCCCGGCCAACGCGGTGTCGGTGACCAAAAATCCTCCATAACAAGGCATGGGCTGTGAAGCCCGTGATGCCACACCGCCTCATGAAGCAACGGATGCCAGCCAGCAGAGCCCTCCGCCTCTGCTCCTGTTCCCAGTCCACCTTCTCCAGCTCCGCCTGCAACTCACAAAGCATTACTAGAGCAGACTCCTCCATGTTCACAGCGGCGATGCGGGAGCTCAGGCACAGCGAAGCAATGGCGACTGCACGGAAATGACGTTGGCAAAGCAATGACGACATGGCGAGAAGAAGGAAGTGACGAAAATCACATCCGACGGATGCAGCGAGCATTCCTGTTTCTGCGCATGTGCAAGAACACCCTTGCCGGGTTGTGGAAGGGATGTTTCCACTTGTGTGTGAACGGCAGATACAGTTCCCCGGAGCGTATCTATCGCGGTTTCGTCAATTCCGCAATGATGCCAGTTGCGTCTGATAACGATTTCCGTCTTGTGGGGTCTATACCGGTATGGTTCTGGATTGATTCCATTCCGCTTTCTTGCTGCTTTGAGCCCCGCGTGTGATAACGTCCAGAGGCTGGTGTTGGAGGACTCCTGTTTGACTTCTTGGCCATAGGCTGGATTCCCTCAGGATTCTGTCTTATCCCCTATGCTATTTAACATGTACATGAAACTGCTGGGAGAAGTTGCATGGAGCTGGTGACACCCAGCTCTATTATTCCTTTCCATTTAATTCCAAAGAAGCTATCTCTGTGCTAAATCAGTGCCTGGCAACTGTAATGGACTCTGTAAGGGCAAACAAACCAAAGCTTAATCCAAACAAGGCAGCGGTGCTTCTGGTCAATCAAAAGACAGATCTGACAATTGGGATTCAGCCTATGTTAGATGGGGTTACAATCCCCCTGAAAACACAGGTTCTCAGTCTGGGTCTAAGTACTCCTGGATTCAGCCTTGTACCTGGAGACCCAGCTTTTAGCAGTGACCAAGAATGCATTTGTACAGTTAAAACAAGTGCACAGTACATAAGCAGTCTAAGATTGTCTTGAGAGATCTTTTTCTCTGTCCTACTACCTTCTTAGATTCATTTAGTGGAAACAACTTCTCATTGGCTGCTTTCATAATGCCCCTGTCCTTGCAATCCTTCTGTCAGTAAAACACTTTAATGTCATCAGGCTTTTAGAAGCTGACTGCGGTGCATTTTTTGTTGGAAGATTTTTGCATTCTCTTTCTCCCTCCTTAGATAGATAGGGAATTCCTGCATGCAAACTCTCCCCCCCCCTCAAACTAACCATGTGACTATGGTCACTCCCCTTTGGGACCAACAGACATTTTCTGTTAAAAGATTTTCTCCTGAGCTTTGGTCCTCTATCTTCCTCTCCTCTCAACTTTCTTTGGAATATAATATGAGATAAATATTTCTTTTTACCTGAACTATTCACTAGCTAAATTAGAATATAGCTTCTATGTAAATACAAATTAAAGCCATTAGCAAACTTTTGTTTTAAATTACAAGCTACTTGTGTTTGTTGTTTTTGAGTCAGTCTCAGTTCTTAGAGAAGCATGTAAGACAAGACACCTTTTCTGCTACTCTGCTGATTTAAAGCTAGACCCTACAGGCTTGACTTTGATATTTTTGATATTTAAATATTTTTATTTCCTTGACAAATGCTGAACCCTAGGGAACCCACAGTTTTTAAGCTGTGTGGTTCTGGTTTTTAAGGTTACTATGTTGTCTTTTACTGAATGTTAAATGTTTTCAATGTCTAAAATGTTTTGAACTTTTATTGAAGCTTTTATATAGTTTTAATCTGTATTGTTTACAAATATGCTGTTAGTCACACTGAGTGTCATTACTGAGAGAAAGGTAGAATAGAAATGATGATGATGATGTTGATAATGCATTACAATTATTTTGTTTTAGTGGTAACATTCCTTTTTCCATTGCTTGATAACTGTTGAAACTCTGGAGATTATTGCATGGAGAAAAAGTCCCTATATAGATTCGGGATTGAAAACCCAAAACCAGATGTTACGGTACTCGTCTGCAG
Source organism: Phrynosoma blainvillii (assembly GCA_026167975.1). Classification (NCBI taxonomy): domain Eukaryota; kingdom Metazoa; phylum Chordata; class Lepidosauria; order Squamata; family Phrynosomatidae; genus Phrynosoma; species Phrynosoma blainvillii. The sequence goes on from JANUYF010000001.1 coordinate 340,198,604, forward strand.
CTGGGTGAGTGCAATCTGGATGCAACCTAGACCCCAGCCATGCATATCCCATGGCTTTTCAAAAATGGCAGGCCCCAGTTTTTGAAAAGGCACTGTAAGTGTGACTGAGGTCTGGGTTGCATCTGAATTGCACTTGCCCGGCCACTGGCACTTGCGATACCATCTGGTTTTGGGTTTTCAATCCTGAATCTATATCGGGACTTTTTCTCCATTTGATAATCTCCTCTGCCTTGGAAATAATAGCTGTGTTGAGCCTGAAACAGTAATAGCTGTGTTGAGCCTGAAACAGACGGGCCAAATAAACCAGTTTCCCGCTGCATTCAGGGCGTAGTATTTACACGATGCATGCCCCGAGCATGGCCAGAAACCACACCAAGGCTGAGTCTTTTATAAAGAACTGGGCCAAAAAGGAGTGGTAAAATACTGCTCCTTTTGCTGGCCCAGTTGAAAACTGCAGTGGCAAATCAGGGCCAGGTGCATGTATTTGCTGCAGCCCTGGTGCAAATCACAACAGAGCAGCTGTGGCCTGCTTAATTGGGCCTGTCTGTTTCGGCCCTTGGTGACCATCTTTACTGGGACTGAAACAGTAAAAAGATGTGGCACGTAACCAATACATATTATTTAGTAAAGTACTGGGTTAGTTTAAACCAATCTGGGGAATAGAAATAAAATGTCTTTGGTAATGCTGGAAGCTCCCAGCAAATACTTCAGGATGAGGAAAACATCATATGGATCTCCAAATTAAAATCAGTTTGTACGGGGACTTCCAGAGACCTTTTACTCCTCCATAGACAGTCATCATCAATTCAGATCTAATCATCCATTAAAATTCTCTGAAATATTTATCCAGAAAGAGCAAGTAGTAATTTAAAAAAACACCACACAGTTATCTAGCTGCAAATGTGGATATTAAAGTTGCCATTAAGGTAAGCAAAATGCAGTTGATACCCCTCTCCCCAATTGTATATTATCATAATACAGTGAGCCTGTGGTATTTGCTGGGGTTTGGTTCCAGGACCCACTGTGGATATCAAAATCTGTGGGTGCTCAAGCCCCATTAAGTACAGTGGTGTAGTAAAATGGTGTCCCTTATATAAAATGGCAAAATCAAGATTTGCTTTTTGGAATTAAAAAAATTCCAAATATCTTTTAAAATATTTTCAAGCTGTGGATGGTTAAATCTGTGGATAAAGAGATCCAGCTGTATTGTTCAATGATATTATCCCCTTCCCAGAAAATGCAAAGATGGGTTCCATAAGGGAAGAACATAAGAGGATGACCAGCTCTTGCTATAATGTGCAAAAGGGCCTAGGGAGTGGCAAGAGAGGAGGTACAAGCATTACCTTTGCCCTTGAATGCCTCAGAGAGGTCACAAAGCCCTGGTACCTTAGACCACCATTAACAGACAATAGGGATGGTTACAAGAGGCAGCCTGCCTGGTTTGTAAGCTGGAGGCATGAAGGTTTACAGTACTTCTTTAAAAAAAATAAAATCCCATCTAATGCATCTGTGGAAGTTCTCATTATCTTTAATAATGTCTAATCTGCATTTGAACCCTCTTAACCCCTTGACCCCAATGATATCCTGTAGCAAGTTAGAATGTTAATTACATTAGCTTAAGTCTTTCCTCTAAGGACTTAAAATGTGCTCCCCTTCAGATTATATTGATTATATTTTTCTTTTTCTGCCTGTGATTAAACATTTCCCCCAGCATTACTATGCTTTTGCTTATTTTTCTTTGCTTGGGTTGGGCTAAGTATGTATGAAGGATATAAAGATGTTTAAAGTTAAACTTATGTTTAGCCTTTATTCTTGTTTACCAGATCATCTCCTTCTTGTCCATCTGTTCCCTCACAGTTCTGGTTCCTGATGAGAAAAACCAAGAAGGCATAGAAAAATAAAAGATTTAATGGAACAGCAGTAGAATAATCATTATTCATAAATTACTTGACTAAAAAAGCTTACAGCTACCATCTGCATTTCTTCAGTCATTATTTACACAAGCAGCATAAATCTTAATTTGTCCCTGTAAATTCATTACCTAGAATAGAAATGCACCCTGACTTCACAGGACAATGCGTCTACAGTCTTTCAGGCTAAATTTTAAACAGGCAACTACCGTACATCTTTAACATCTCACAGATTCAATATGCTAAGCATTTGTAATTTGCTGTTTTGCAGAGGCACCACATCCTGTCTTATCATGGAAGCTAAGCCAAGTCAGGCCTGGTTAATCATTGGATACAGAACCACCCAGGAATATTGTATGACAATGGCAAAGCACCTATGAGTATTCATTCCCTAGGAGGAGTCTATGAAATTCATGGGAATGCCATATGCCAACAGGTGCTTGGAAGGCAGGCAGGGAGGAAGGGAAGGAGGAGATTCATGTAGTCCTCAGATGTTCTTGAAATGCAATTCCCATCATTCCTCAGCATTGGCTGTGCTGGCTAGATCTTCTGTAGCTTGGAAATTCAACAATATCTGGATGGCTATGGAGATTATCACACGGAGGAGGCAAGCATCTTCCTCCCATGATTAAACTGGCTTTAAATCCTCCTAATGACATGATCGGGGGTGGGGGGAGAGATTATCACACGCACACATGCTTCTCCCATTCTTGTCCCATCTCTAAATAGTAATGGAGGCGTCATTTGGTATTAATGTTTAGAGATGGGACAAGAATGGGAGAAGCATGCACATGTGTAATAATCTTCCCCTGATCGCATGATTAGGATGACTTGAAGTTGATTTAATGATGGGAGGAGGACATTTGCCTCCCATGTGATAATCTCCTATGCGATTCCTATTTTTGGTGTGTAGACAATTGCCTATATCCTGCTGAAATCATCTGTGTCCATAAATATATTTCTGTGGTTATTAAGCATGCTTTAACAATATTGGCAAGCATCTGATGCTCAATCTAAAATTAAATTTGTGTATGAATGTGGGACCGCATTGTATTTTATAGCATACATATTTGAATGTGCAAACCACATTTGAACTTGACATTTTTGCCACCTTATTATTAATGTGCCTTCAAGTCAATTCTGACTTATTATTATCCTCTCATGGGTTTTTCAGGCAAGATTTATTCAGAGGTGGTTTTCTATTACCTTCCTCTGAACCTGAAAGAGTATGACATGCCCAATGGGTTTCCATAAATTCAGAGCTTGATCTTTCAGAGTCTTAGGGCCTTTGCAGACTGCCAGAAATAGTGCAAATTGAGTCCACTTTAACTGTCCTGGCTCAGTGCTAGGGAGTCATGAGAATTGTATTTTTTTCTGAGACATTGAGCCTTCTCTGTCAGAGAGCTCTGGTGCCACATTCCTGCGTTCCCATGATTCCCCAGCACTGAACCAGGGAGTTAAAGTGGCCTCAATTTGCACTATTTCTGGCAGTCTGCAAAGGCCCTTAGTCCTAGTTCAGCACTACACCAGACTGACTCTTATTTTATCAATTAATCATGGATAATTATCTTTTTAAAAGCAGAAACTGGAATTGGCTCAGAGCATATGGCATCAATTAATAGCAGTCATCTTTAACACATGGACATACACATGCCCATAGCACTTTTTAAAGTTTCCCCAATTAGTTTAAATACCTTACACATTAGGCACATATGGAAAAACCACATGAGCTGCAGCAGTTTATCCACCTGTCTTTCAGCCCTTTAATCCAATTGAAAGGATTTCCGTTTGCATCTGCTTGTTTACATGGTACTAGTCACGATACAATTCAATCACTCAGGTTATGTTAGTGTAAAAAAAACCACACACTTATTTTGGAAAGTCCTTCAATCATGCATGACTCTACATCCATCTTGAGAGCATTATGAACTTTGGTGAAGATGAGGATCCCAACTATAATCTTCTCACAATTCGGTGTAATACACAGTAAACCATGAAAAGAAATTAAGAATAGGGTGTTAGTAGGAAGAGAAAAAAATTGCTTTGTATCTTCATTCCTGCGTACCTGTAGAAAAACCAAAAAATCTTTCTCTAGGTACTATTCTAGAAATGTCAGGTACAGGAACAGAAATTATAATAGGAGTTCCTCATGCCCAAGATTTCTAGTACACAGAGAATACACACAAAAATGGGAAAAGATGATTAGTAGGGCCCAAATAATGTTGATCATGCATGTGTCCTGGATATATCATATTCATATAAAAGCAAGGGGCTGCTGAAAGATTCTCAGCCCAAACAAAAAAGGAATGACTAAGAGCCATGAAACTTAGGGCCTTTACAGACCCACCTAAAGGGGCAGCACAGAGCCACCCTTGGAGCAGCAGATTGGGGCCATGGCAACCACAAACTGTGGCCCTGATCCTCCCTTTTACCGCCCCCAAAAGAGTGGCAAAATTCTGCTCCTTTTAGGTGGTAAAAGGCCACTCCTTTTAGGGGTGGCAGAAAGCTGCTCTAAGAACCGGCACCACAGATCTTCCACATCCTTTTGGTGCAGGGTGTGTACATGCTGCACCAGGAGGGTGTCCTGATGCCACACACCGTGCGGATGGGCACACGGTGTCAGGACGGAGTCAGGGTTGAGTTGGGGTGACTGGTGTGTGGCTGCCCTGCCCCAACTCCGCCCCCAGGCCAGCCCTTTAGGCTGGTCTGCAAAACCCCTTAGTCACTATTCCACATATTCACTCCAAAGTTCAACACACCTGGCACATCATTTCTCAAGTTTCTTTAACCCTTCCAAAAAAAGAATCAGATGTCTGGTCACTGAAATACTGCTCTGGTGATGCTTTCACCTCTGAATTATTTGAAAATTCTCTTCCTTTTAAACACTTTTAAGGTTTGGAAACAGGAAATATTCAGATGGAGCAGACATTGTCTTGCAAAAAGAGAACAGTTTTCCACAGCTTCCCCCACCATTTTTCTTTCAGTGCCTCCTTTAATTGGCACAACAGGTTAGAGTAGTATTCTACCTTAACTGTTTGACTCTTCTGAAGATAGTCATCAAAATACCTTGTTTACCCCTAAAAAATGTGGCCATGACCTTTCCTTCTGACTTTTGAGTCTTGAATTTCTATGGCCATGGAGAACCTGAGCGCCGCCACTGCAAGGACTGGTTTGGTCTCTGGATCATAGTGATGTAACCATGTTGTATCAATGATTAATCATTCCAAACAATTAGTGCTAGAGCAATCAAAATACTGCAAAATCAAAATCAAATGCATTATGAACCCAAAGAGTTCCCAGGATATCTCTATTGTCTTGGTTTCATTTCTGATCAACATTCAAACATTTTGGTACCCACTTGGCTGACTGCTTCTAAATAATAAATTGCTCATGAATTATGAACCAAATGCATTCCTGGGTATTGCTAGCATCTCAGCAATTGTTTTAGCTGAGATTTGCTAATCTGCCAAAATCAGGTCATGAACACACCCAACAATTTCAGGAACTCACCCTGTTGAAGACCTGCCAGACCTTGCTGTATCTTCAGTCTCAAAATCTCCATGCTGAAAGTTGGCACACCACTTCTCCACAGTTCAGTATGACAGGCACTTGTTACTCCAGGCTTGCATCATGCACTCATGAATTTCCTTTGGAGTTTTCTTCTGCAGGAATTCTAACTGTAACTTCATGATGACCTGGAGTTCAACATTTGAAAATTACACACTTTTCTTTGACATATAGTTCTATCCATGATCTGGGGGGGGGGGGGGAACAGAAGTTAGAGATATAATCCATCAGATTAGCAATTTACAATGCATAAGAGCACTCAGGCTCCAATGACAAATTTACGCTTAGTTTAACTTTCTGCACAACTGTTTTTTAAACAAAACTCACGTTCTTTTTATTCCAAATATGAATAAATTTCCAATTTTTATCACATTATTTGAATTGGGGAAAAACTGAAATTCTTTTTAAAATAAATGTAAATTTTGCTTAAATTAAATAAATAGAACTATTTCCCACTTCAGATTACCTTGTTTTACCTGCCTGCAAGGTAGGTGTTAAGGATGAAGGTCCTCTCAGAAAACTAAGAGGTGCCAATTATCCTTAAAATAGCTGAAGATTCAGAGATTCAAACCCAGGCATTTATGACTTAACTACTTAAAATCCTGACTCTGAATAGACTGTTAGTTTTGAGTTCTTCCATTTTTGAATTTTTAAAATCCCATGTTCTTCTAATCTCATATATGGAGAAATTTGTAGATTTTGGTACTTATTTTAAAAAACAAAAAACAAAATCCTATACAAAATTCCTGTTCATCCCTAGCATATAATACCTAAACAAGTGTTTAGGAGGTGCAGCAAGCTCCAGGATTAAGTGGGGAATTGTGACTAACTTTATTGTTTTACAACCTAGGTGGATCCCATTTAACATTCAAAAACTCAGAAGACCTAAGTTTATTGCTGTTTTCTGGCTGGTAGAGAAGCTTGAGATTTTCTTATCAAGTGCTGGAGATAGTATCTTTTTCTCCTACATGCTTTGGCTTGAAGCAACTGTTGACAGCTTTGGAAAACTTGTGTAAGCATAAACAACAGTGTTATCAGTTATGATAAAGCAAGTTGTGAAATTTGATAGAAAGCTTTCTTGTGTCTAGTACATTTGTACCATACAATTGAACAGGTCCAGTGATACTGATATCTAAAGGTGTTGTCCTCTGCATATGACAGCTGAAGGGGAAAAATAAGAATATTTGGGCTCCTAGGTTGAAAGTCACACATTGACAGAATTCACATGTCAGGACAAGCCAGGGGTCACTTTGTTTAGTGTGACATTCAAACACACAGGTGCTTGCTCTCTGCCTTGTATCTTCCCCTTTATTCCTCCCCTACCCCAGGGAAGTTTTGTAACTTGTTGGGGGGAATCAATCAAGAGTATTGGTTCCTTCTGTGTTTGGATGTCAGCAGCTCATTGTTTAACTCTTACTACACACAAGAATGATTCTGTAGAATTCTAGTATGTTGTGACATCGCAACACACCGAATCTCATTTAAAAGTTTCTTACATTTTGGAAAACTCAAGACAAGAAACCTATGTGCCTTCAAGTCTTCTGTCGACTTATGGTGACCTCATGAATGTTTCACAGGGTTTCTTAGACATGGAATCCTCAGAGGTGGTTTTGCTAGTTCCTTACTCTGAAATAGAGCCCACAGTACCCAGGATTCCTTGGCAGTCTCCCATCCAAGGACTAACCAGGGCTTACCCTGCTTAGATTACAAGATTAGACAGAATCTGTTGCTGTGAGGGTACTTAGGCTGTAAAGAAACCTATACTTCTTGTCTTTAAATCATGGAAATTAATATTTACTACAAAATGTTGTAGGGAATATTATACATAATATAATATATAATAATATGGCAACTATAATTATATAATATGTTATATAAAATGCAGTTTTAAGCAGTAACAGTTTTGGCATCTGTATAGATCTATATACTAAGAATTATTTTGGATTTCTGGAAAGAAACACCTTTTTTGTTAAAACAGGTATAGTGGCAGTGGTTACAAGAATTTGTTTGCATACTTTCAGCTGTAAATTGAGTCTCCCTTACTGAAATGTTTGAGATCAGAATGTTTTGGATTTTCAATTTTTTTAATTTTTTTATTTTAATTTTTTGATTTTATTTTATTGATTTTGGAATATTTGGAATAAAATATCTTAGATATGAGACAAGTCTAAACATTTATTTAATTCATTTATGTTTCATATATATCTTATACACATAGCATGAAGGCAATTTTTTACACAATATTTTTAACAATTCTGTGCATGAAACAAACGGGCTTTGCAGATCAGCCTAAAGGGCCAGCCTGGGGGTGAAGTTGGGGTGGGGCAGCCACATGCCAGCCACCCTGACTCCATCCTGATGCTGTCCTGATGCTGCACACCCGTTCACACAGCGTGTGGCATCAGGACCCCTCTTGGTGCAGCGTGCACACATGCTGTGCCAAAAGGGTATGAAAAAGCCTCTGCCACCATGGCTGAAAGGGCATGTTTTTTCACCCCCAAAAGGAGCGGCATTTTGCTGCTCTTTAGGGGGTGGCAAAAAGGAGGATTGGGGCTGTGGCGTGCGGTTGTCACGGCCCTGATCTGCTGCTCCCAGGAGCAGCTCTCTGCCAGCCCTTTAGGCCGGTCTGCATCAGCCCAAATTTTGTCTTCACTGAACCATCAGAAATCAAAAGTGTCACTATCTTAGCCATCCATGTGGACAATTTTGGAATATCTTGGATTTCAGAATTAATAATAATAATAATAATAATAATAATAATAATAATAATAATAATAATTTTTATTTATATCCCATCCCTCTGCCAAGCAATCGGGGCAGCGTACAACAATACATTCTGGATAAGGGATACACAAACTGTAATGGATAAAAAAAATGAACCATAGTTGAGAAATAAATTCCTAAACTTTGCATGGAAAATCAGTCTTAGGAATCTTAATACAATTGCTTGCCTGGCATCACTGAGTTGCAGGACTGTTTGCTTAGCATAACCTTTCAAGTGTTGCCTAACTAATCTCCCATTTCCATGTTAGCAACTGAGCTGTCAAACCTGAACATACAATGAAACTGCAAGGCTTTCCACAGTTGACAAATGTGTATTTTGCTGTAGGATAATTGTCATGGTCAGTCAGGAGCTGGACTCAGAGGATGAGGAGGAGGATGAGCCTACCCCAGCGCAGGAGGAAAGGGGGGCTCTACCAGGTCCTAATCCTGCCCTGCTAGATCCCAGCCCTGTCCTCCCAGCCCCAGAGGAGGAAGAGCAGCCAGGTCCTAGCACTAGTAGGATCCCTAGGGAGGCACAGCAGCCTAGTGGTAAGGATCAGGAAGAAACAAGTGTGGAAGTGCCTTCCTTCAGACAACACAGGGCAGAGAGTGCTTGCGTGTATCGGTCAAGGAGGCTTGCAGAGAGGCAATTGACTAACAAGCCTCAGCTGGCATGGAGGAGGGAATCTCCTACTTAATCACCTGGGAGAGGACCACTCAGTGCCAGAACTTATTGCAGTTCCCTTGTGGGATACTGTCAGCACTGTCTCCTTGCTCTTTAGAACCCTTGTGTGCCGTGAACCTTTGAATTCGGAACAGACTGGACACTTGTTACCTTCTGGCTGCCCCAACCTTGGACTGAACTGGCTACTGTGAACTCTGGAATCCTGACCCTGGCTTTGGTACTGGTGTGCTTCTTGGGAACTAACAGAAAGCTCTGTAGCCTGCCTTTTAGCTCCTTCCTTGTTAAACCATCCTTATCAGCATTTGTTTGGACTGGTGCTGGCCGTAGTCCAGGACAATAATTTAATTGCTATAAGGGCTTTTAATGAACACTGAATGCCTAGTTAGATCTTTGATCCATGCAACTCAGTATGCTGATTTGTCAGTGTTTTTGTAGGGCAGCCCTCCAAATGTTAGACTGCAGTTCCTAATGTTCCTCTCCATTTGCTAGGCTAGGCTATGGCTGCTGGGAGTTGCAACAACATCTGAAGGGCTGCACTGTTCCAACCTTTGCTCTAGGACTGGAGACTAGGGGCCCTTTCACAATGCAGAATTATAGCACCAAGAATCCTCTTTAACTGCTATGGCAACATTCTATGGAATCCTGGGATAGATAATATACTGTTGGTCCTTCATATCCATGGATTCTTTACCCACGTCTTCAACCATCCATGGATTGAAAATATTTAAAATATAGGCTTCCAGCATCAACAGCAAGGCGACTGGTCCTGTGTGAAGGGCTCTCTGCAGGACTGCCATTTCAGATTTGAAGGATTGGAGAATCCCTTTCCATCTTCACCTTGAGAGAGGAGGAGAGTATAGGGGCTCGAAGCAGACCCTTGTCTGACTTTGAGAAAGGAGTGGCAGAAAGAGGATGGGAGGAAGGGGCAATGAGGCTTGGATTTAAAAAGCAGATTTAATTGGTGAAAGAAAAGTGGTGGGAAGAGGACAGGAGGACGGGACAACAAGGCTTGGATTTAAAGGCAGAATTAACTGGGCAAAGAAAGAAGCAGTGGAAAGAGGACAGGAGAACGGGGCAATGAGGTCTGGGCTGAGAGAAGGAAGTGGCAGAAAGATGACAGGACAGGAGGGCGGAGCAATGAGGCTTGGATTGAGAGAAAGAAGCAACAGAAAGAGGACAAGAGGATGGGGCAATGAGGCTTGGATTGAGAGAAAGAAGTGACGGAAAGAGGACAGGAGAATGGGGCAACAAGACTTAGATTGAGAGAAAGAAATGGTGGAAAGAGGACAGGAGGATGGGGCAACAAAGTTTGGATTTAAAGCAAATTTTTGGTGACAGAAAGAATTGGTGGAAGGAGGACAGGAGGATGGGGCAAGCAAGCTTGGATTTAAAGGTAGAACTTTGGTGAGTGAAAGAAGCAGCAGAAAGAGGACAGGAGGACAGGGCAATGAGATCCAGACTTAGGGCCTTTGCATACGGCCAGAAATAGTGCAAATTGAGTCCACTTTAAGGGTTGGGGTTAGTGCTAGGGAGTCATGGGAATTGTTGTTTTTCTGAGACATTGAGCCTTCTCTGTCAGAGAGCTCTAGTGCCACAATAAAATACAGTTCCCATGATTCCCTAACCCTAACCCTTAAAGTGGACTCAATTTGCACTATTTCTGGCAGTCTGAAAAGGCCCTTAAAGACAGAATTAATTGGCTAGAGAAAGAAGTGTTGAAGAGGACAGGAGGACGGGTTAGCGAGACTTGGGCCAGAGATCAGATTAGCCATGGAAAGAAAAGGAGTAAGAGTGGAGAGGACGACAGAAAGGGAGAGTTATATATTCAGATATTAAGAGATATTAAGAAGCAGTTAGAGGTGAGAGCCCTGGACAGTAATAAAAAGTGGGTTGGAAGAAGTTTTGAAAGATGGAATAGGGGAGAAAGAAGTGGGAAAAAGGAAAGTGAAGATACTAAGAAAGTGATATCATAAAGAGGAAGTGGGGGAGGCTCAGAAAGTGGTTGGAGATAGAAAGAAGGTGACGGGATAATTAATATTTGAAGACAGCTGATGCTAGATCAAAATCGATTGAAACTACAAGGATAAATAAGTATATAAAATATCAGGCTAAGGGATAAATAGAAGTAGTTATATTTAATTCATTGGATTAGAAACGATTGAGATTAATAGAATTGGAATTAGAAAAATAATTGATTAACTATTTTAAGAACCATCTTTGAGTAACTTTAAAATTAATTGTGCATTGAAATTAATTGAATTATTTAGGGAAAGGGTCTGAGTTGACTTACAAACTTGATCTATAATCTGTAAGGCACTGGAATTAATTGGCTGGACTTTAGAACTGATCTATATTACTGTAAAGTAAGAAGTGTATTTTATTAGTTTAATATTGACAAAGATATTTTAAAATAATTGTAACATTGTAAGAGTGGTAACATAAAAGTTAAATTCTAGGTCATCTCAGATATTGATAATAAAGAAGAAGAAAATTAAGAAGTCTTCTAAGCAAGAATTCTTGAACCTTCCTGAAATTAGAATTTGATAAAATGTTGATTGGAATAAAAAACCAACCCCCATTTCTGGTTCAGCTGAAAGAAAAGATTCAACTGGCACAACAGCTAAAGCATCAGACCCTACACAAAGAATTCTGGAGGAATTCCAAAAACTTAGGCACAAGATACATCTAGCGATGAAGAATGAATTAAAACAATCTAGAAAAGAAACAAGAGAAGATCTACATAGAGAGCTTGGAGAATTTGGGAAGAAACTTGATAAAATATCAAATGAAGTGGAAGGACTAAGAACAGACATAGAAGACCTTAAAGGAGCAACTCGAGAATTAAAGAATGTGACAACAGAATTAACAGAACAACAAAAATGTGAGAGTTACATAAACTTGACACAAGATGTTCATTATAGGGAGAAATGTTTGAAGATGAGAGGGGTACTTGAAGCTCCAGATCAAGTTTTATTTGAAAAAATAACAACATCTATGGCAGACTTTATTGGGATACCGAAACAAGAAATTGTGAGAGATATGGACAAAATCTTTAGAATTAATTCAATGATAGCAAGAGAGAGAAATGTGAGAAGAGATGTAGTGATTTCCTTTATAAGATCAAGAACAAAAGAACTGGTCTTACAAAAAAGTTATCAAGAAGATCTTCTCATAGATGAAAAAAACAGTCAAAATATACAAAGATATCCCAATGGAAGTTCTGAGGAGAAGACAAGATTACAAGTTCTTAACACAAGAACTAATAAAAAGATGAATTAGATATGCCTGGGACAGGATTGAAGGTTTTTATTTTACTTATAAGCAAAGGAGATATAGGATAAACTCAGTAATAAAGGCAAAAGAAGCTCTTCAAAGTGAAGAAAGCCTCAACCCAAAAGAGGAGGATTTGCAGGAGAATGTAACAGGTGAACTTTTCTCTGCAGAAGACAGAAGTATCCAAAAATACCCTGGAGAAAGAGAAGAAGATGAATAACTAAATAATTAATTGAATGATTTAATTTTATATTAACAGAAATATGTGATTAAAATTATATTTTGGAACATAAAAGGTTTGAACTCAAAATTTAAGAGAAGCAAAACCTGACATTATTTAACCAAAAAAAGTACAAGTAATTTGTCTACAAGAAATTAAGATTAAAAAATCTGAAATAAACTATTTGAATAAACCAAAATTGGGACAAATGTTTATCACAGCTAATGATAAAAAGAAAGGGGTAGTTGTAATGTATATCCAAAATAAATACAATGCTAAAGAAATTTTCAAAGATCAAGAGGGCCATTACATTGGTGCTGAGCTACAAATTGAGGATGCAATTTTTTTTTAATTGGCATATATAGCCCTGTGGAAAGACAATCAGAGTTTTATTAAAAATTGAAGGAAGAGTTGCAGGAATTAGATTCAGACTATGGAAATGTGATTATATTAGGGGATTGGAATGGGGTGATTGACCCGAAAAAAAGATAGCGCATAAACAAAAATAATCAAGGAAAACTCCCCACTTCATTTTTTGAATTACAAGACCAAATTAATCTAAAAGATGTTTGGAGAAATCTCTATATGGACAAGGATGGATTCACCTTCTACTCAGAAAGCTACAAATCCTTTTCTAGCATTGATATGTTCCTGGCTTCCTGTGAAGTAATACCTAGAATCAAAGACATGGAAATACTACCTAAAATTATGTCAGACCACAACCCAATCTTGCTGAAATTAGAAATTACAAGAAGGAAATTCTTTTGGAAATTAAATGATAATCTCTTGAATAACAATGATTTTAGAAACAAATTGAAAATAGCATTGAAGCAGTATTTTGCAGAAAATACCACTGCTTAGTTAAAGCGAAAGCAGTATGGGACGCTAGTAAGGCCGTAAAGCATGGTATATTAATACAAAGGGGAGCTGAAGTGAAAAGACAACATGCTATGACTATGAGGAAACCACTGGGCAAGAAAACTCCTGTGAGTCAGCCAAGACACCAAGCTTCTTTGCCTTTTCCCTTTTCTCATTTTTTCTTTATTATTGGGACCAGAGCAAGCAGCAAGTAACAAACAGCAAGGCAGCAGCTGTGAGTGAGGTGTGGCCTGGAGCTCCCAGTTTAAAAGGCTGCTGTTTCTTCACTCCCCCTGAAACCACTGGGCAAGAAAACTCCTGTGAGTCAGCCAACTCATCAAGTTTCTCTGTTTTGTTTGTTTTTCCTTTCCTCTCCTTCCTGTCACTGGGACCAGAGCAAGCAGCAGGCATCAAATAGTAAGGTAGCTGTTGTGTGAGGGGATATGACCTGGAACTCCTGGTTTTAAAGGGCTGCAGCAGTACCCAACACCTGCACAGAGTCCCCCTGAGCAGCAGCAGAGTGAAATTCGTCGAGTCTGCTATGAGCAGAGGTTTTAGCCCACCCCAACATCTCCCATTAGATCTGCTTTAACTCATTCCCCTACTGTGATGCAGCATGGGTAAGAAATTTGAAAGTAACTTACAATGGGGCGAAGGAAGCACTGGAGAGACATGGAGACAAATACATCCCCAATGGCTAAACAACCTAAAAATGTGGAGTTCTATATGCAAGTTCATATCGAGAATCGTTTTTCAGTTTCAGCTGACAGAGGAAATGATAGTGAGGAATATGAGACTGTTAAGGCTCCTGAACGACCCTGTGAAAATGCACATCAGCCAAATGATTTTAACAGCCCTAGCATGGATAAGGGAAACAGTAAGAGGGATATTGACCTGTTAGATTGTTTAAATATAATATAACTAATGGCCATAACAGTTGAGAATATTTACAAGGAATTAAAAACGCTTAATTGTAAAATGGACCTCATTATCAAAAATCAGGAAGAAATAAGATCATGCAAGACTTCCAATTGTGATATAGAACAGTGCAAAGCCTCTTTTAATAAACCTATCCTGTTGTTCCATGACTTGGGAAAACCTACAAAATTGGTGTTAATCCCCACTAAAATTTGTTTGAATGTATATAGCTATAGAGGAATTGTGTCCTCTTGGAATACCCACCAACTTGTTAAGAGGCATTTACGGGCCTTATTAGAAATGAAAGTGGAATATATAGTTTCTTAATGTGGAAAGGCTGCCCTCTAGAGCTGGTCAAGCAAAAGTTATATTAAGCTTCCATACTGATTATATTCCCCTAAGGCTTATATATTTGAAAGCAAAATTAGCTACAAAAGCAATCTTTATTAGACAAATGTTCCAAAACAATATTATATTTCCTCTAGTCTCGAGAGCCCAACAGATGTAGCCAAACTCAGGACATTCAAAAGGTCATGTTAGGGAAACCCAAACTCAACTTCGAAATACAATATTAGAGACAATTCGCCTGTGTGCTCTGTGCTTGACCAATTGGAAACTACTAAAAGTATTGAATTGTCATTGAAAGATAACTGTAACTCGCTCTTATGTAAAAGAGGTCACGTAGAGCCCACATATCCTATACAGAATCGATTTGATACCTTGAGTAAAGAGATGTTACCTAACCCAGCCCCACTGCTACCCATTGCTTCACCATTGGAAGTAGCCCGTCAGAGGCAAGATTCTTCCATGAGTGCTGTTTTATTGCATGATATAGAGTTGGACTTTCAGTCCACTAGGGTGATATCCCATGATCTACACAGGACAGAGGTAAGGAAAACATGAGCACAGGAGCTTGCTGAATTAGTACAGAGCTCAGATCACAATCCTTCAGAGGTACCTATTTGTTATGACACCAATTTGAGTAGCATAGAGCTCAGACAAAATTGTGGCCAAGGAAAGAATGGTTGTATCTATAATGACCACTCAGGTCAATTAAATGCAATCACTACAGATTGACTAAGGCCCCATGCCTCGGCCCCAATCCTCCTTTTCACTGCTTGGGAAAGGAGCACTAAAATAGCACTCCTTCCACAAGCTGCAAAAGAGGCGCCGCAAGAGGCATTGCACGCCTCTTCGGCATCTCTTCCAGCTTAGCGTGTCTGGATGCTGAGCAGGAAGGACGTCATCAGAGCGCCCATCATGTGGAAGGGCCAGTGCTCCAATGACGTCCTCAGGAAGGGGATGGGGCGCCCAGTGTCCGGCTGCCCCTCCCCTTCCTTGGTTTGAAGACGGCGCAAAGCGCTGTCTGTAAAGCCCCTAAGTGAGTCTAAAGGGCCAGAGGGTAATATTCAATTTTTAACCTGGAACATAACAGGTTGGAGAAATAGAGCTGCTAGTGGGGATTTGATCGATTTTCTGGTAAAATTTGATATAATAGCTCTCCAGGAAACATGGCTTACCTCTGCTGTTGAGCAGGCTAATTTACCTGGTTTCAAATCCTGGTTTAAAGCAGCAAGGAAAGACAAAAATAAAGGAAGGATCTCTAGGGGCTTAAGTATCTTTGTGAACGAGTCTCTAGGATGGCAGAGTGAGGAATTAATTTTGAAATCAGCCTCACACTACATACTGGTGGTAAAACGTCATTTCAAATCTATGAGTATAATTTGCATGAATGTTTACTTACCACCAATTACTTCGTCCTTTTTTTCTAAAGAGATGTGGATTGAGTAGGAAAACTTAATTTTAGAAATAAACTTAAAATATCCTGGGGCTATAAAAGTCCTACTGGGGATTTTAATGCCAGAGTGGGGCCCTCACTTCAGGAGTTTGTATGTAAAGGGGTTGTCCCAACATCTTATCTTCAAAATGAATTAACATGGCACTCCCGTGATTGAACTAGAAACCACGGAGGTTCCTGGTTTATCTCACTTGTATATAATTGTAACCTTCAGATATTGGGGGGGGGGGGTTATACTGATAGTTTTGTTTATCCTTTTACGTGTCACTGCAGAGCTTCTAGTAGTATTTTGGATTATATCTGTGTTTCATCTGGAAACACGGGTTTATTTTCAGACATTAAAGTTCTTGTGAGAGAAGATAGTGATCATCAACCTGTCACTGTTACCTTCCAGGGTT
Source organism: Phrynosoma blainvillii (assembly GCA_026167975.1). NCBI lineage: Eukaryota > Metazoa > Chordata > Lepidosauria > Squamata > Phrynosomatidae > Phrynosoma > Phrynosoma blainvillii. The sequence continues at coordinate 340,214,994 of JANUYF010000001.1, forward strand.
ACTCAGATCTTAGACCCAGTAACCCAGGAGTAGAAAATATGTTATCTAACATGGAGGACATCCAAGATAGGAGACTCAAATGGAATAAGGTTGATCTCAAAGTCCTATCTAAGTTTTTGTCTTCCGAGCAAATCTTGTCAGATTACAAATTAATAATGCTAGGCAATACAGAAAGCGACGAGCCCCTCCTTAGCTTTTACAATCTCTGTAACACATTAAGAAAATTTCTAATTGATGAGTCCCCATACAAAAAACCTGGGTCTACTGGCTCTTCCTGGTTTGATTTTGACTGCATTAGAGCTAGGAGACAATTAAGATCTGCCATGCATCAAACTCAATATCAGCCTTCAGTAGTTAACCACTCAAAGATGCCAATTCTTAGACGTAATTATAAAAAACTTCTGTCAACATAGAAGGCTAATTATGTAGCTAGGCTATGGACAAATCTAGAACTATCAGCCAAAGGATCAAATACTGCTATCTTTTAGTACACAGTAAATGGAATGTTGAAAGAACGCAGATTACATTCAGATGTCCCCATTCCAGCCTCAGTCTGGGAGGATTTCTGTTTAAATTTGTTCCAAGATCCCAATCATGGTCTCTCAGAGGATTACTCAGATGAGTACTCTTCCTTAGCAGAAATACCTTTGTGGCCACCAGTTACTGTGGCCGAAATTAAAAATATCATACAAACCTTGAAATTAAATAAAGCGCCAGGTGAAGATCTACTACCTCCAGAGATTTTTAAGACCTATGTGGACTGGTGGGCCCCAGCCTTAGCAGCTCTGTTTACCTTTATTAACAATACAGGTCACTTCCCTTCTGGATGGAAATTGTCTATCATAGTTCCTATATACAAAAAAGGTGAGAAAGGGGCCCCAGGAATTATAGACCCATAAGCCTTATTGATATTGTGGCCAAGCTGTATACTAAACATCTACTAGGCAGAATTGAGGACTGGATTGTTGTTAAAAAATCTGTTAGTGGAAGAACAAGCAGGATTTAGACCAAATAGATCTACTATGGACAACTGCTTTACTTTGCATCATCTCATTACAAAGTATATGTCTGAAGGTAAAAGACTTTTTACAGCATTTATCAATCTTAGAGCAGCATTTGATACAATCAACAGAGGTATTCTTTGGACTAAATTGGCAGGAATGAATATGGAACCAAGATTATTATTTCTGCTTAAAGCCCTGCACTCAGACACCTGTTTAAAAGTGAGTATCGGCAGCAATGGAGTGTTGACCAAGAAAGTTAATGTGTATAACAGTGTTAGACAAGGTTGTATCTTGGCTCCCTCTCTAATTTATACATTATCGATATCCCGGGCCATCTTTCTTCCACATTGGTGCACAAACCAAAGATAGGTAATACATTCCTCGATGTCCTCCTTTATGCTGATGACATGGTACTGATTGCCCGTACGCAAGTGGTTTTGAGACGGCTTCTTCAGAACCTAGCCACCTATTGCTCTCTTAATTCTTTAGTAATTAATAAAGATAAGTCTAAGGTGATGGTTTTTGGGAAAAGGCATAAAAAATATCATTGGTTTTTGGAGGGAACTCTGATAGAGCAAGTTAAATCCTTCTTATATCTAGGGTTAATGTTTTCAAACACAGGAAATTGGATAAACCACATTAGAAGAAGTAAACAGAGAGCTTTTGTGGGTGGATCAAAGAAATTTATAAAGAGCAATCAGCAAAGTTAATAATTAATGGAAACTTCTCAGAGGAATTCAAAATCTTTAGGGGAACCAGACAGGGTTGTCCTATATCTCCTTTGTTATTCATAGTGGTTTTGGAAGTGCTCTTGAACAAAATAAGAGAAGATGACAGTATAAAAAGAATGAAGATTAAAGAATTGGAATACAAATTACAAACTTTTGCGGATGACTTGGTCCTTATTTTAGAAGATCCTAAACGGCAAGTTATTGATGTCTTCCAAAAAATAGAAGAATTTGGAAGGATGGCAGGTTTTAAAATAAACTGAAAGAAAACAGTTATAATGACAAAAACATGAATAAAAAAGAAGACAATTATTTGGAAGAAGTTACTAAATGTACAGTTCAAAAGAAAGTCAAATATTTAGGGATTTGGCTTACCAAAAGAAATGTCATTTATTTGACAATAATTATAAAACAAAATGGAAAGAAATTAAAAGTGACTTATTAAAATGGAATAAGCTTAATCTTACATTAACGGGCAGGGTGGAAGCTATAAAAATGATAGTATTACCCAAGATGAACTTTTTGTTCCAATGCATTCCAATTTAACCACAATTCAAAACCATTTAAAAAGTGGCACAAAGATTTGAGAGAATTTATTTGGAAATCGGGAAGGTCAAGAATTAATTGGATAACAATGATAAGACATAAGAATGACAGAGGAAGAAGTGTACCAGATCTAGAACTATACCACAGAGCCAATGCACTCAATTGGTTGTTGGACTGGATATTGCTTAAGAATACAAAGATATTGAACATTGAAGGATTCAACAATTGTTTTGGGTAGCATGGTTATCTATGGTATGGGAAGTCAACAGTACATAAAGAATTTAACCATCACATTGTAAGAAGATTGCTTTTGAAGGTATGGAAGGGAATTAAAGAAGGAGTATATAGGAAAATTCCATTATGGGTATCGCCTCACGAAGCTTTCTTTGGCAAATGGACAGCATTAGAAACATGGTTGAGGTATAAAGAAGTATTGGAAAAAAATCTGAAGGAAATAAGTGGGAATTAAAACCAATGGAAGAATTAGAGCAACTGAACCCCAAAGTGCATTGGCTGTTATATACTCAACTAAAAGAAATATTTAAAATGGACTTGAAATTAGAAGAATTTGAGGATGAACCTTTAGAATTGGATAAGATTTTGATGGAACCAGAAAAAAAGAGAATAAGCAAAAATTATAAGATGCTTATGGATAAAAAAAACAGGAAAGAGAGGTCGTTACAGATAATATGATGAAATGGGCAACTGATATAGGAAGAACAATTGAACTGGAGAGTTGGGACTATGCTAGAAAAAAGACAGGGGAATTTATTAAGTCTCAGGATTTGAAAGAAAACTTTTGGAAGGTGGAACAAATATGGCATTTGAACCCTGCGAAGATTGCAAGAATTTATAATACTAAAACAAATAAATGTTGGAAATGCAAACAAAATATTGGGTCATGTTTCCATGTTTGGTGCAGATGCCACAAAATTAAAAAATACTGGAAAAAATACATGATTCAATATAAGAAATTCTGAAGATTAGGTATGAATTAAGACCAAAAATTTACTTGTTGAATATATTAAACAAACTAGACCATTATAGAAAAGAAATATTGGAGGATTCTTCTATATATGACTACAATGGCAAGGTTACTCATAGCCCAGAAATGGAAAAACCAAGAACTACCAACTTTGGATAACTGGTTGCTGAAATTAATAGAGATGAAAGACATGGATAAATTAACTGCCTTATTAAATAAAAAAAAATTGGAGAAAGTGGATAGGGATTGGTCTCCAATTGAAGATCATTTGAAAACAAGATGGTGTTGAAATAGCAAATTAAACATGAAAAAACTGTATTGTATTATATTATAGAGATTATTGGAAAAGAATGTAGATCTGATTTTTATTTTGAGAACAAGAGAAACAAATATTTGTGAGAAAGAGAAAGACATAGAATTATGAATACAAATAATAAGTACTTATTGTTAATGAACTATTGGAAGTATTAGCTATAGGTTGTGAAATGAGATGACAATTAGCAACTTCTTTTTTATATTTTATTGTAAGATGTTTATTTGTAAATGGAAATAACATTATTTTTAAAAAAGAAAATGCTTAAAATATATATAAATTCCAAAAAGCAAACCTTGGTTTTGCCTATTTGTATAAGAGACACCATTTCACTATGCCAGTGTAGTTAATGAGACTTCAGCATCCATGGATTTAGGTGTCTATGGAGGGTCCTGGAACCAAGCCCAGCAGATACCAAGGGCCCACTGTAGTTATGTAAGGCACAAAAGGCCTCTGGCTGAGAATTCTAAGTACTTCTTATTAAACTGCAAACCCCAGGATTTCATAGGATGAAACCATCACAATTAAAAGTACTGTAACTATTGAATGTGAAAGAGTCCTACCTAGCAAGAGATACCAAAGAATAAACCAGAGAGCCTTTGAGTTCAAAGCATATCCTTTACCACTGAGTGACTGTTTTTTGTTTGTTTGTTTGTTTTTGTTTTTGGCCATTTCAGCATTTGGCAGCTGTGTGGAGAAAGGGTCATTCAAGTCTAGGTGGATATATTTTAACCTGTGATAATCCAATGGTACATGCCTGCCAATGCATGCTGACAATGGAGTCGAGAACACCACGGCTAACTCACAAGATCACAATTTCTGAAAAAGTGGACCAGTTTGTGTGACTGAGGGGGGATGCAGACGGGCGGCCCTGGGCCATCCCGGGAAGCGGATGATAGAGGCCGAGGCTGCCAGACACCTTGGCCCCGATCCTCCCTTTCGCCGCCTGCAAAAGGAGTGCTAAAATAGCGCTCCTCCTGCAAGCCGCAAAAGGGGTGCTGCAAAAGGCGTGGTGCGCCTCTTTGGTGTCTCTTCTGGCTCAGCGTGTCCGGATGCTGAGCCGGAAGGATGTCATCAGAGCACCCATAGTATGGACGGGCCGTTACTCCGATGACGCCCTCAGGAAGGGGATGGGGCGCCCAGCGTCCAGTTGCCCCTCCCCTTCCTTGCCTCCAACACGCCCGTCTGTAGAGGCCCTGATTCAGTGTAGGTTGCAGTGGGTAAAAGCATGGATGAGGCTTGGCCAGGGAATCAGGGCCCAAGTTTAATCAGTTCCTTAAGAGTCTAACATTGATTCAGTTATCATGACTTTTCTTGTTAGTTATTTCATGTCACCCACCTGCAGCTCCTGAAGACTGAGACTGCAATAAGCCCAAAATAAAATTTATTAAAAGCCATAAAGATATTTCCTTGAGGCATCTTATAAATTTATTGTGTGCATCTGCATCTAGATTAACTTTATCTCTTCAGTTTCTATCATTAGAAATGTTAAAGCTTTTCAGTTATTTATTTTTTTTGGCATGCAGTCAGAAATGTTCATGTTGAAGCATGGACAGTTCTGACTTTCAGAGACTGTATATACTACACAGCATGAGCAAAAGAAATAGCTTCATTAAAGGAGTCATGAAATTTTAAAGAAATCACAGCTTAGCTTAATTAAAATGATGATTTATTATTGTGCACATTTATGCTCTTTAGTCATTTCAGTGCTCAAAAGAATGTTATTCATCCTCAAAGCTATCACTATATCCTGGACTAAAAGAAAAAAATATAACTAGTCATGCAGAAATCAGTGAGGTGCTAACAAACCACTTTTCTTAAATTGTTTATATTCTTGCACCTAATAGTTGTGGGGGTTTTTTGCAAATCTTTACAGAAATTATTTTTCTAACTATAACAGAGCTACATACATAGAGAAATGGGCAAAAATAGGGGGAGGGGATAGGAGACAAGTATCTGTGGAAATATTTATTGTTTAAATATAGAAATAAAATATATCAATAGCTGTCTAGAAAAGAGTTTCTGTCCTAACTAACCACTGTGCAGTCTTCCTATCCTAGTGTCCTCTTTATGTGCTGGATTACAACTCCCTGATGGGAAATGTGAGGTATAGTACTGGCGCTTTGAAGCACAATAATCAAATTGGCAAGAACAACAATCAGTCCTATATCCACCCACATATGCAGAAGGTCTAGCAGGGGAACAAGTGTAATCTTCTTTGTAAAACACATACAAGTAACTTAACATCTTAATTATGTTCATAATCAAACACAGAGACTAATAGAAGAAAGAGGAGGAAGACTAAAATGGGTGCAGGTTAGAGTGTTGAAAAGAGAGAGTGGTTGGGTAAATCAAGCAAACAGGAAGTCACTATAATGCAAACTAGCAATTAGGGAGTATAGGCACACAGAGGTTGCTAACTCTTAACACTCCTATCATCCCCAACTAGTGCAGGCAGATTGGGACAGTTAAGTTACCTCTTGACCCCACCCAGAGAAATATTTACCTGGCAAGAATACAGATTGCTTTTGGCAATATTTAGCTTCCTCTGTTGACACCCGATGAAGATTCTTTGAACAGACAATTCAACAGCTATTTATGACCCATCTACATTTCCCACAGAGCCTGATTTTGGAAGACTTTCTGAAGGTGCTTCCTGTGGGGTGCAGGATGTTAACCCTTTTAAAGGGAAACTAAAATATGCAGGTATGAAAGTTAAACTTGTAAGAGTTCAACTTTCAAGACCAGAACAATGAAGGTGTGGGTCAGACTATTGTTTTAAATCTGTTTTCCTAAAGAATAAGGACTTACTAAAAAAAAACATGCACTTTGTAGTAAATCTCACCATCTTATAGATGGCAGGAAGATGGGACAACAACTGACAGCTTGTAGCAGTTACTAGCAGTTTAGAGTCTTCAGAAAGAGTTGTTAAACTGCCTCCAAGACTGACAGGAGCCACATGTTTAGATAGAATGAGAGAGAGGAAGGGAAGTCCCTGTCTAACTCAAGGGGGAAAAGAGAATGCAATGCATAATTCTTCCAACATTTTGGTATGATTATATGATTTTGGAAGATTTTCTGCAGGTGCTTGCAGACAAGATGTCAGGTACAGCATGCCCACAAAGTCTTATTTCACACACAAAGACAGATCCCAGACTTAAAGTCAAAAGGACAGCTTTTATTGCAGTAAAGAAAACATAGCAGACAGGTCTGTGACTTCTTTGACAAGTCTGAAATCAAAGCATATGAAAACACTTTTATAGAATATAGCAATGCCCCTCCCCATAAGCTGGTGTCACTCAGTGATTGGTCACATATTCCTGCGCTTTGGCCATTCACATGATGTAATGTCCTACTGTCCAGAAAATCCAACAAATGGCAGAATGCGTGTGAATCCATAGCTTTCCAGAGACAGTAGACAAAACAACCTTGAAGCAACACCTGCACACTATTTGTGTGATGTATTGCCAGGGACAAGATCACATAGATATCAATATCGTCACATATATGTATCTAACCTATTTACCAGCTTAACATAATAAATCCTAATCCCATCACTTATTAAAACAATCAAACAATCTACCTATACATAAAACACCTTATAACCCAACTCATTAGATCAGGGATAGGCAACTTTTCCCCTTTAAGGGCCAAGGGACTTCAGCTCCCAGAAGCCTCAGCCATGTTGGCCAATAGTCCCATGTTGGCCAATAGCTCCTGGGATTCTGGGAGCTGAAGTCCCTCGGCCCTTAAAGGGGAAAGGTTGCCTACCCCTGCATTAGATATTTAACCATCTTTTTAAACTCAAGCCTCTAGCTTCAGCCAAGGCAAGAACATCCCACACATTCCAAACGCCTTTCAGTTCTCAGCCAACATATTTCCCCTTTACAACTCATTAACCCTTACAGCACAACCTCACAGCTTCAAACCTTATAGTTAACCATATCTTAACAATCCCATCTCCCATAAACTTCAATCAAAGCAAATTCTGGCAGGAAACCATTAAGCTAATGTGTTCCTGACACAAGACTTTTATTGTACTGTCCCTTTTCATGGATTTTAATATGGACAGGATACATACTCTCAGTCTCAGGGGAAGGCAATGGTAAACCTCTGAACAAATCCTACCAAGAAAACCCCATGATAGGTTCGCCTTAGGGTCACGATAAGTCAGAAATGATTTGTAGGCACACACACACACTGAAATAAGCCCTTATTCACAGTAATTTGTTACTTGTGTCACCACTGGCATGTGTTATGTTTTAAATGTGATCTATAAATATTTTATATTGTTTGTTGTTGCTAGTATTTCCAGTATTTCACCTGAGCCCTTTCATACTCCACAATTATAGCACTATGATCCCATTTTTACTGCCATTGCTGTGTTCTGTAAAGTCCATTTGGTATGGCACCAGAGCTCTCTGACTAAGAAGTCTAACTGCCTCTTCTTAAAACACATATACCAGGATTCTGTAGGATGGAACCATGGCAGTTAAACTGGAATCATTGTGTGATAAGTGTGTAGTGGTCTGAGTACTGGACTACAACTCTGCAGAGCAGGGTTCGATTCCCAGCTCAGCTATGAATATCACTGGGTGACCCTGGGCAAGTCACACTCTTTTAGTCTTAGGGGAAGGCAATGGCAAACCTCTGAATAACTGTTGCTAATAAGAAAACTCCATGATACTCCACATAGGGTCACCATAAGTCAGAAAGACCACCAACAACAACAACAACCAGAAGTATGAAAGGGCTCAGAAAGATACTAAATTAGTGTCAGGAGCTGCATGGGGAACCTGCCTGCCATAAAATGTTGGGAATTAGGTGTGATGGGTTATACTGTAGAAGTGGTATTGTTAAGTTTTGGTGATCTTGACACAAATGTTGAGATAAAACTGGAAGGGAGGCAAGAATGAACCAAGCCTGTAGTTTCTGTGAAAAAATCTGGTTGTAGCAACAAAGAAGAGAGGTAGTATAGGAAAAAAGAGAAGTGTGTTTATTACTTATAATGAATAAGAATTGAACCTGCATGAAGTTTGAAACTGTGTGTAGTTAATTAGGCAATTTTAATGTTTGTAGGTCAGTTAGGAAAATTAATGCCACTGGGTCTATACTCTATAAAGTTTTTCTGAGTTTTAACTACTGAAACCTGGATTTCTGAACTAATTATCCTTCTGGACATGATACTTAGGAACTATATGTTGTACTGTTCCAAGCTTGGTTTCGTATATTAGAGGTTCAGACTCCCTTATCTGGAATTCTGAAATCTGAAATGCTCCAAAAAAACAAAACAAAAACAAAACAAAAGCAGGAAAGGCCTGCTGGAAGAGATCCATCTTAACAGCCTTTTTGAAGCTGTTTAAGGTAGTAATAAGACGGATCTCGTCTGGCAGGCCACTCCTGAATAGATATCCTGGCCCCAAGAGTTAATTTATCTTTTTCTCCCAATTTTTTTGCCACAGCTATTGTACCATTATTTGATGTTATTTGATGTTCTGTGATTATTTTTAAGTGTGTTTCAGATGCTTCTATTGTTTAATACTATTTTAAGGGGTGTGTGGGTCAGTGGGATCTTTATTGTATTTTTATTGTATTTTAATGCTGTAAGCTGCCCCAGTTGCATCCACAGAGGGGCAGGATAGAAATTATTATTATTATTATTATTATTATTATTATTATTATTATCATCATCATCAAAATAGTTTTTGAAAATTGAAAGTGACCACTCAGTGAAATTTCAGGTTAACTTTGGAATAATTGTGAGACCCTTTCAAAGTAAGTCTTTTGTCTAAGTTCTGTCCATAGGAAAGTGTTATTTCTGAGGGTTTATATCTTTAGCAATTATGTGATTCAGCTGGTAAATGAATAAAGTCCTTGTGCACGGATTTTCATCTGCCACTATACCTGCAATTAGTCACTCAAATCCCTTGTATTATTGTGGCAATATATATGCAAAAGGCAAATTGATATGTGATGCGTCACTGGAAACATGTTGGTGATTTTCTTTGAATTCATTTGCCCAATATGATATTTTGAATTGACGGGCCCTTTGCGGCATGTTGGAGGCGGGGAAGGAGAAGGACAGCCACACGCCGGCCACCCCAACCCCTCTCCGAAGACGTCCTGATGCCACGTGCTGTTATGCACAGCGCATGGTGTCAGGACATCCTCCCAGCACAGCGTCTTCACACGCTGCACCGGAAGAGGCAGAGAAGAGCCGCGCTTCGGCTCTTGCAGCGGCCTTTTGCCGCCTCTAATAGGAGCTGCTTTTTGCCGCTCTTTTAGAGGTGGCAAACAGGAGAATCGGGGCCGCTGTGTGTGGTAGCAGCAGCCCCGATTCTCTGCTTCCTGGGGTGGCCCAGGGCCGCCCGTCTGCATCTCCCCTATATGTTGTACAAAGATTTAAAACTTTCTGAGAAACAGGCTTTGGTCATTTGAATAGTCTTTCAATTATTCATTCATTATATTCTAGAACAGGAGTAAAGTGCAGTCAATGGGTCACATGTGGTTCTTATGGCCAATAAATCCCTCAGACCTCCCCCCTATTAATTTTTCAGGGTGTTCTGGGGGGAATTTTTTTGCCCCCAAAGTGCCCCAAAGCCACCCAAGCAGTCTAAAAATGTAGCAGTTTGTCACATTTTTGTGATTTGCTTCTCCCAGAGTCCACCAAAAAAATCTGCCAAAATTGTTCAAAATGGCAGCCAGAAGTAATGTTGTGTGATTTTGTGTGTGTTGAAATGCATTAGTGCAGCCTGCCAGCTGGGCAGAAAAAATAAAATGGCCCACAACCCCTGTACAGTTGCCCACTACTATTCTAAAACCTTCCATTTTAGCAATCACTGTGTTTTGGGTTTCAGGGGTGTAGCTACTGGGTGGCATTGATGACATTGTCCTTTAAAATAAGAATTCTGCCCCAAATGACATATCCCTTCAGTCCCCACATTTCTAGCATTTCAGAAAGTGGGACCTTGAAAACTGTTCACATTGAGAACTGTTCTATTTGCTGTGTTCCCATTCCCTTAGTCACTTTACCTGCCATGAAGTTGAAGGCTTTCACAGTCAGCATCCATAGTTTTTTGTGGGTTTTTCGGACTATGTAGCTGTGTTCTAGAAGAATTTATTCCTGACATTTCACCTGCATCTGTGGCTGGCATCTCTGAACACAGCCACATAGCCTGAAAAACCCACAAAAAACTTTAGCTGCCCCTTTTCTTTGGATGTCTAAATTATATTTCTAAATGCTGAACTGCAGTTTTAAATTATTGCAAATTTCTAAATTTGTGGAGTAAAGGAGAATTGGGAGGAGAATTCTCATTTGGGGAGGTGGTGCCCTTATTGCTGCCTCTCCCAGTAGCTACACCACTCAGTTGCAGTGCATTTTTCCTTGATGAACAGCTTATATATCCCAAAATATATGAAATGACATGCAGATGCATAATGTATATATGTGTATATACCACACACACAATCTAACCCCTCCCCTTTCTCATTTGGGATAGATTTAGTAATGAGACATGTTGATTCATGGTGGTGTTGTAGTAGCAGAGATCTTGCGCCAGAATGCCAGGCTTTCATCCATCAGCCTCCTTTGTCTCTGGATCAGCTGGTCTCACTGTCCTAGAATACAGCCATCCTTCAGTTCTCTGTAGATTCAAGGTTTTCATTAAGCCAGACCAGAGCAAAGATTCTTCTAAGAAGGCTTTTTATTCTTGATTACATAGTAAAGAGAAAACTATATACATCCATCTTCATACAGGTAGAAATATAAGATCGAACATACACACACAGTGCATAATTTGTAAGAACAAAACAGGCTCTAAGCCAAACCCCAAACTCCTCCCATGGGTGGATACCTCCATAGACAATTTGCTGAATAGCCTCTAACCCAGCCTCTTGCTGTGAGTCATGTGTCATGTGATCCTGGCTCCCAGACAACAAAGATGATCTAATTGTTTATGTTCTATCTGCCTGTGTTCTCAAGCCACTGATCTTTTGTGAGTTGTTTACACTTGCCACCTGCAGGCTCAAAATCTTTCCAATAGAAATTTTTCCATATCTGTACATTTCCACTTTAACTACATATCCCAACACTCCTAACACTTCTAGTTACACTATTTTGTCTTAGGAGTTTGTCACATAAGAGCTGTTGTCGCCACGATTATATCTGGATACATATTGGTTTGGCAGTGTTCCACATTGTAGATCTTTGCAGTAGCATGACTAGGCCCTTGTGCTTTCTTCCACACTCCTCTCTAACCCTGTTCTTTTCATATGCCCTACCAAGAGTGCCTTTCAGGTTAATTGGTTTGTTTGTTTAATTAATTGTTAAAGCAATTCCGGAGATATGCTAATATGATTTTTTTAAAAAGAAAAAAGGGGATAAAAGAAGTTAAAAAGAAAAAGAAAAACAAGCTGAAATAATGGGAAGGGGAGGGGAGGGGAGGCCGGAAGTGGAGAGGGAAAGACACTAGTACCATGAGTGCTCATTACCAGAAATGCTGTGCAAGGAACTTATCACACCTGAGAATTAATGCTATAGCAGCACATTTGGGAGCTTATTGATGGTGATCCTATCAATGACAAGGTGTGCTCTAACAACACTTTGAGGGCAAGGCAGCATCGAGACTGAGACAGCATTGTGTGATAAGTATCATCAAAGGTGCTGTTTTCCAACTTTAATTGCAGTTTAAAAGCCATGTGTGATTAAGTCCTTCGTCTTTGGACTTTATCATGTGAGCCTCTATCTCGCCTCAGTCTCATGACAGTCACATTACTAAAAAAGATCCAAAACATACTAGATTTGGAACTTTCATTTCTACACTTCTCCTCAGTAGTGCAATGGGGCTTTTAGTGCCATTGAAGGTCCTTGCATGCTCTCTTCATCATTCCTCGCTGCCCTACTCAGCATGCCTTCTCCACCCCTGTCCTGCCAAAGGAGAAATGACACTTTCTCCTCAGGAAAATCTAGTAGGAGACTCTTTGGCCGATGGGTGGGGGGAGAAGTGGCTTCTCCAACAATCCATCCCTGCCCCCTCTCCTGACAAAGGAGAAATGACAGCCTCTTCTCACGAGAAGACTCTAGCATTTCTCCTTTGGCAGATGGGTGGGAGCCGAGGAGAAAATAGAAGAAAGTTTTTAAAACCCAGCCTCCTCTGGACTAGGGAGGAGGAGGGAGGAGATGCTGATACTACATGTCTGGAACTGCCACCAGATGAGTTATCACACTTGAGAACAAATGTTACAGAAGCATTTGGAGGACTTATTCATGGCTGTTTCCTATCAATGAAAAGGGATACTCTAACAGCAAAATAGCAATGAAATGACCATGATGTTGTGTGATAATTATTGCCAAAAGCATTATTTTCTAGTTTTAATTGCAGATTTAAAACCTTGTGTGTTAATATCCTAGCATCATGCTCCCAGCATAAGCCCATCCAGTAGGAGGGCAATGTGAACTGGCTGTCAGAGAAAATGATAGAGGAAGGAGCAGCACTACATTGAATGGAGGAGGTAGAGGCTGAAAGGGGTATAAGCAGCCAGGACAGATAGGAGAAGAATACAACAAACCTTTGGAGTTAATTTTTAGTATTTTATTTATGGCTACTCTACATCCTTTGGTATGAAAAGTTATACTATTTCTCCATGTTTACAATGCAGTGTTGCTGTACATGTGTTCTATTCTGAAGGATGTATACTGATAAGCATGTATAGTATTGCATTTTGAAATATTTATGTAGCTGTGTCACCTGAGTTGGCTTATCAGGTACAACAGAAATATAGTTTATTGATATGCAGGTTGAAGTACTGTGCTAACTGTCATGATAAGATCCATAACTAATCCAATACTCACAGCACAGGTTTTAAAAAATGTTCTTCTTCATTGAGAAGTAAGCTGTTTAAGTTCTTTGTCTCAGTCCATCTGCTCATTTTAAAATACAGACATAGCCAGATAAAAGACTCCTTTTGAACTTGGCAGCTTTTGAGAAGTGTTTTTGGGAGAAAAAGATATGGATTATCTCATGAGTATCTGCTGTAGGGTTGCCAATATTAACAAAAGCATTTTAAAACATTGTGAGCCATTGTAAATTTGCTGTAGCTTGTCAAGCCTTCTACATTTTATTCATGGTTGTGTATGGTCAGTAGAACTAATCAAATAGTCTTCATTACTGGACTGTATGTAGAATAGCAATTTCAAACTTGATCTTGACACTATAGGAAAGCTTTACATCAGTCAGAACACTAATCCAACGACAATAGGTTGCTTTAGTTACTTTTTCCAGTAATAAGCTGGATGGAGTTCTTTTTGTCTATCATGGCCATGACTGTAATTCACTATGTTTCAATGGAACAGGAACAAGCTGTCTGCATGTTACACATGCATACAGTGGTATTACTGTGGTATGTGTGTGTGCTGGTTCAGTTTGAGCGTGGGAAATGGAAGAAATGGAAGAAGAAGAGTGGTTTCCTTGTGCTGCAGCTGGGAAGGATTGCTTTGTCATGTCTTTTTCATTTTCCTCAGAATTTCCAAACTGCAATATCTGAATTGGCCACTTGGGGGCACCATATAGCATTTTCACCACCACCACTGCCAATTGCATGATAGGAACACTAATGGTTATTCATTAGTAATGAGCAATTCAGTGAGTTATATTTCTGGAATGAAGTAACTCTAACAAGTAATTAACTACTGAGTAATCAGAGTAATGAGTAAAGCAACTAGATCATTTTTAAAAAATAATTCTCCAAACTCTCTTCTTCATCAGAAATCAGATTCTACACCTCTTTTTAGAGCATGAAGACCATACACTTGTCCTTGTGATTTCAAAATGTTAATAAACCAGTTGCATCTCCTTTAGAAAATATTGGTTCATCTCCTAACATACTTTACTAGGTTTTTGAGATGTAATCCCATACATGTACAACAAAATAACAAAATTCAGGGCTGCAGTGTGGGATGATCTCTGAACATGAAGGTAGCTATGTTAAACTATGTTAAGTGTGTTTATGCCCAGTTTAGCTTTATGCCCAGTTTAGCTTTAGCAAACATTATCTGTTTTTAAAGAAGCTGTACCTGGCCAGGGTCATAGATTTTGTAGTTATATAAAAGTTGTATTGCTATAACATGCTGTATGCAGGACTGCTTTTGAAAAGTATACAGAAACTTCAGCAAATAACCACAAAATACAACAGCGAAAGTTATGACTGGACTGATTTCACTGAATACATGCCAGCTTTATTGAATGCCTGTCCATTTCTGGACTCAAAATTATTCTAAAGTCATTAACAGTTTGGGATTAAATCATTTAAATTCAAGGGTTATTGTCATAGGCTTTCATGGCCAGCATCCATAATTTTTGTGGGTTTTTCAGGCTGTGTGGCCATGCTCTAGAAGAGTTTCTTTCTGACATTTTGCCAGCATCTGTGGCTGACATCTTCAGAGAAATATTCTAAGATGCCAGCCACACATTCTGGCAAAACATCAGAAAGAAACTCTTCTAGAACATGGCCCCACAGCCTGAAAAACCCACAAAAAATCAAGGGTTATTTCTTGCCATACGTTAAGTTTGCCATGAGTCGAGGTCAGTTGAAGGGCAGCTAACTACAAACAAATGTTCTTGTTCCACTCCAGCCAACTGAAGATGCTCACCTGCCTCCAGCTCAGGTGAAGGTCAAAGCAAAAAATGACAGGATTTTCTCTTCTGGGAATTCCTTTCCTAGAAAATCTACAAGGAACAAATTATAAAATGTGGTCATGGAAAATGCAAATGCACTTGACTACAATGGGACTATTTAAAGCAGTAAATGGGCAGAGACCCACAGAAGCAGGAATACAGCAACAACCGTTTGATGAAAATGCAGAGAAGGCAGCTAGTTATATTTGCTTGTCTATAAATGCCAGCATTACATACCATATGCAAGGTTTGACTGATGTAAAACAAATATGGGACAAACTACATAAAGTGTTTGGAGGATGTGCATTACTTCAATAGCAAAGAATGGTTTGATGATTTTGATGCAAATATAAGTTTTCCTGTCTATCTTGCTAATGGTTAAGATGTTTTTGCACAAGGAAAGGGGACTGTTATTTTACAAACAAAACTTGGTCCTGACAGAATAAGAACTTTAAAAATCCCAGATGTTTATTATATACTGGATTTGCAAGCCTCCTTTTACAGTGTGCAAACCACAATATCAAGAGGCAACAGTTTCAGTTTCAGAAAGCAAACCTGTTTTGGTTTTCATGATAAACATTTGATTTTTAGAACAGATTTGCTCATAAAGTGTTTAAAATGTTAAGAGACTGGTAAATTAAGAGTTTGTAAGAGATTTTAAATTCAAAGCATGCTCTAACAATGAAAAATGTGTAGAATGCTTGAAAGCAAAGTCCACAAGAGCTTCAAATCCTCCAGTTACTGAGAGACGATCCAACAAGTCATTGGATCTTTTACATGCTGATATTTCTGGACTAATGCATCAAAAGTCAGCAGGAGGCAACTCTTATTTTATGACTATTATTGATGATTTCAGCAGACACATATATACATACCTTCACAGATAGAAGAGTCAAGCTTTTCAAAAATTCAAAGAGTACTTTAATCGAGTCTCTAACAAATTTGGCTAGAAACCAGAGAGCCTATGCACAGATAACGGCACTGAATTTATCAATGCTGAATTTGATGAATTTTTAAAGGAACATGGCATTGAGCATCAGACTACACAGATTTATTCTCCAGAACAAAATGGTGTGGCAAAGAGAGTGAACAGAACTCTCAAGGAGATGCCAGTCACTATGCCAGGGGTAGGCAACCTTTCCCCTTTAAGGGCCAAGGGACTTCAGCTTCCAGAAGCCTCAGCTATGTTGGCCAATAGTCCCATGTTGGCCAATAGCTCCTAAGATTCTGGGAGCTGAAGCCCCTCGGCCCTTAAAGGGGAAAGGTTGCCTACCCTTGCACTATGCTTTTGGAAGCTAATATGCCTAGATGCTATTGGTCTGAAGCCATCATGACTGCTACATACCTGTGTAACCGATTGCCAATTAAATGCAAAGATGCAACACCATTACAATTATGGAGCTAAGCCTAAATTAAACCATGTAAAG
Organism: Phrynosoma blainvillii; assembly: GCA_026167975.1. Lineage (NCBI taxonomy): Eukaryota > Metazoa > Chordata > Lepidosauria > Squamata > Phrynosomatidae > Phrynosoma > Phrynosoma blainvillii. Next base: position 340,231,669 of record JANUYF010000001.1, read on the forward strand.
ATTTTTAGAAGTAAAGCATTTACCTATATTCCCAAGAAGAAAAGAGGCAAACTTGACTGCAGAAGCAAAGAGGGAGTTTTTGTTGGTTATGCTAGAAATGGTTACAGAATTCTAAATCCAGATGGATCCACAATAAAATTAACAAGTGCTGTTTATATTAGAAAGATCTAATCCAAATCTAATCCAAACCAAGACAGCTATCCAGATTTATTTGCAGTAGAAGAAGACTACCACCAGCAACCAGAGCATGTGTAGTTCTTTCATCCTCCAGAGGTCCTACATCCAGAAGGGGCTACACCTGCAGTGAACCAGCCTAACGATGAGGAACCAGATGGTGCACAAGAAGCAGAGCCAGGTATCCATGTCCAAGTGATAAAGTCAGAATGCTCCAATAACAGTGTGCCACTTGACAGATTCTCTTATCAAGCCATAGAGGAAAGAATTCCAAAACCCTCTGATTGGTAGAAGATCAAGGGACTGCCAAAGACAGATTCTGAGAAGTAGGTTCAAGCTGCTAGTGAGGAGATGCAATCTTTATATAAAAACAAGGCATGGACTTTGTTAGAATTGCCAGAAGGAAAAGAGGCAATTGGCTATAGATGGGTCTTTACCACAAAGCAATATGCAGAAGGGGAGATTCAGAGATACAAAGCAAGACTTGTAGCTAAAGGCCACACTCAAAGGTATGGTGATGACTACAGTGAAACCTTTTCTGGGGTAGTCACACACACAACCATCTAAACTCTCCTAGCTGTCACAGCCTACAAGAAAACGAATGTTCAACATCTGGACATCTGGACAGCTTTTCTTTATGGTGATCTCTCTGAACAACTATTTATGGAGCAGCCTCCAGGATTCCAAGTTCCACGAAAAGAACATCATGTATGCAAATTACAAAAGAGCATTTATGATTTAAAACAGGCTGCCAGAGCATGGAGTGAGAAACTGAACTAGCTTCTTATCAAAGAGAGGTTCACTCCAGGTACTGGTGACAAATGCATGTACAAGAGATTCAGGAATAATAAATGCACTTATATCACAAGTTATGTGAATGATCTGATCCTGTGCAGTGAGAACAAAGCAGATAGTGAAGAGATAATCCAGAATCTCAAGAAAGAGATTGATATCAAGAATTTAGGAGACATCTCACACTATCTTGGAGTGCAAATACAAAGAGGCAATGATGGAAGTTTCTTCCTTAATCAGAAGCAGAAGATAATGGATCTTCTAGACTGTCTTGGCCTAAAAGATGCAAATACTATGCCAACTTCAATAGAAGTAGGATTCTTAAAGGACAATAAGGAATTTAACCTTTAAAAAAATAGAAATAAGTATAGGATTACATTTAGAAAACTCCTATACGTAGCCAGTTTCACCAGACCTGACACGCAAATGCTGTTGGTATCTTATGCAGAATGGTCAACTCTCCTACTGAAAGAGATTTCATTACAGTGCAGAGTTACCAGATACTTAAAAGGAACTGAAAACCACAGACTGATGCTGCCATCCCGTAACCAACCACAACTGATTGCCTATGCAGATGCAGGCTGCACTTGAGATCTGGCAGACAGAAAACCAACTAGTGGAAACCTGATCTTCTGTGGTGGAGGAGCTGTAAGTTGGACAAATAAGAAGCAATCCACAATTACAGATTCTTCTACTGGTGCTGTGTGTTTCACCAAAGGCAGCATGTGATGAAATAAAATGGCTGCACAACTTACTTCTGAACTTTGGGATAACAGAGCCCAAACCAACCATTTTGATGCAAGATAATCAAAGCTGCATCAAGATTTCTCAGAGTGAAAAGCCACTCAAAAAGAATATTGACATTGCCTTCCACAAAGTGCAAGAGATGTGTCAAAATGGACTTGTCCACACTAAAGTGATGATTGCAGACATCCTTACCAAGCCTCTACCAAGAGATCAGTTTCAGAGACTGCAAAGGGATGAAGATCCTTGATGTTGGTCCAAGAGAATGAGAAGGGGATTGTCAGAAAATCTTTGCATTCCCCCTCCCCCTCCTTAGGGCCTGAACAGGCTGCCAGAAATAATCCAGTTTGAGACCTCTTTAACTGCCCTGTCTAGGGCCTTTACAGAATGCCAATAATAATGCAGCTTGAGGCCACTTTAACTGCCCTGGCTCAATGCTAGGGTGTCATGGGAACTGGAGTTTATTGTGGCACCAGAGCTCTCTGACAGAGAAGGCTGTCCCAGAAAAAAATACAGTTCCCATGATTCCCTGTGAGTACTGATGACGTGGACAAGCTACTTGGAAGAGTGAGGAAGACAACTTGCCCCCTTGATCCTTGTCCATCATGGCTGGTCGCCCAGGGAGGGGATGCGTTGAAGGTGTTCCTTCAGGACACAATCAACGCGTCCTTCAGGGAAGGTAGTATACCATCTTGTTTAAAGGAGGCGGCAGTTAAGCCACTCCTGAAAAAACCTTCCCTGGACCCCCTGGATAGAAACAACTACAGACCAGTCTCCTTGCTTCCCTTTTTAAGCAAGGTGATTGAGAGGGCAGTTGCTTCCCAACTCCAAGCAGTTTTGGATGAAACCGATTATCTTGATCCATTTCAAACCGGCTTCAGGACAGGATATGGAGTTGAGACAGCCATGGTTGCTCTGACCGATGACCTCCGCCTGGGCATCGACAGGGGCAGTGTGACCCTGCTGGTGCCCTTTGATATCTCAGCGGCCTTTGACACTATAGATCATGCCATCCTCTTGGATCGCCTGAGAGAGCTAGGAATTGGAGGCACTGCTTTGCAGTGGTTCCGTTCCTTCCTCTCGGGCAGATCCCAGAGGGTGAGGCTCGGGGACAGTTGCTCGTCTAAAATTGAGCTTAATTGTGGCATCCTTCAGGGCGCCATCCTGTCCCCAATGTTATTCAACATCTACATGAAGCCGCTGGGTGGGATCATTCGGAGGCATGGAGCGCAGTGTCATCAGTACGCTGATGACACCCATATATATTTCTCCATGACCAGATCATCGGCTCAGACTTCAGATGGCATCTCTTCTCTTAATGACTGTCTCAGAGCGGTAATGGATTGGATGAGGAAAAACAGATTGAAGTTGAATCCAGACAAAACGGAGGTACTCACAGTCACAGGCCTGAAACCAGATCTGGGAATACAGTCTCCAGTCCTAGATGGAGTCACACTCTCCTCTAAGGACTGTGTTCGCAGCTTGGGGGTACTTCTTGATCCGTCGCTTCACATGACGAGTCAAGTGAATGCAACGGTCTAGAGTGCCTGTTATCAGCTTCAGCTGATATGCCAACTGCGCCCTTATCTGTATATGAGGGATCTGGAAGCTGTGGTACATGCTCTGGTAACCTCACGTCTAGATTACTGCAACACACACTACATGGGGCTACCCTTGTGCCTAACCCGGAAACTACAACTGGTGCAAAACATGGCAGCCAGGTTAATCACAGGAACATCTAGGAGGGAGCACATAACACCAGTGCTCAAATCCCTCCACTGGCTGCTGATTAGTTTCCAGGCACAGTACAAGGTGTTGGTTTTGACCTTTAAAGCCCTACATGGCTTGGGTCCATCTTATCTTAAGGACCGCCTCTCCCCGTATGATTCCCCCCCCCCCGTGCCCTGCGGTCCTTTGGGAGGAATCTGCTACAGCCAATAAAAACCAGGCTGTCTCAGACCTCCCAGAGGGCCTTCTCAGCAACCGCTCCCAGACTTTGGAATGGCCTGCCGGACGAGATCCGTCTCATTACTATTCTTGCTGCTTTTTAAAAAGCAGTAAAGACAGATCTCTTCTGGCAGGCCTTCCCAGAATAACTGCTGCTTGATGGGAGATGAGTCTTCATTTTGTTTTATTATTACTGATTCCTTGTCTTTATTGTTTTATTGTTTTACTGTATTGTTCTATTTTAACTTTCCTTAGTTTAATTCTGTTTTAAGGGGATGGGAGGGTTGGATTGGATTGTGGAATGAGGGATTATTATAACTTGGTTTGTTTTAAAATGTTGTAACCCACCCCGACTGCCATGCAGAGGGGCGGGCTATAAATAAAAAATTATTATAATATTATTATTATTCCCTAGTACTGAGCCAGGACAGTTAAAGTGATCTCAATCTGCATTATTTCTGGCAGTCTTTAAAGGCCCTTAGTGCTAGGGAATCATGGAAATTGTATTTTATTGTGGCACCAGAGCTCCCTGACAGAGAAGGTTCAATGTCTCAGAAGAACTACAATTCCCATAATTCCCAGGCATTGAGCCAGTGCAGTTAAAGTGGTTTCTGGCAGTCTGTTCAGGCCCTTAGATAGACAGAGATTTCCTTGTTACAAATTCCTCTCTATTTGTCATTTAAACAAACTATGTGACTTAGGTCACTCCCTCTTGGGACTAACAGATGCTTTCTCTCAAGATTCTCAAATGAACTGTTCCCATCGTCCTGCTCTCACCATTTTGCTTGGAAAGATGGTGGCAAAGACTTTTGCCTAAATGATGAGGAAAACTCAGTTGCAGAACCAACAGGTCCTGATAAATCACTGAGCTCTACATTATGAAGTACGGTAGATAGTGTTCCATAAACAGAACAAGGAAATTCACATCCATGCTTACAGCAATCTCCATGAAAGAACACAATGGGAAGCCCTCGTGTTTTATTATGTGACTCATAATTGAACATACAATCAAATTATTTATATTTTAAAAAGGAAAAATAGTTTGTTCATTCAACCTATTCCAGACTGAGAATGGTTAAGGTTGGAAACTGGCAAGTATTGACAACCTTCATTTAGGATTGCCAGGTAAAATAATGAAAAGGACTCCTATCCCTTTAACATTTGTTCAAAAGAGGGAATCCCAGAATTGGTTGCTTGTTACACATGTAATACGTGCTGAAATTCACACTTCTACACATCCACTATTTCTCTTCGCAATCTTACCCTCATAACAAATTTCACCCACTAAACATCCAACTAAAATTTATTTCACTACCAGAAAATCACCAGGCTCACCTTCTAGAAAGATATCCCAACACAAAGGGACAGCCACCAAAAAAAAACCTGTCTTCCAGTGTTAATGGGGCACAGAGATGGTTCTCAACAAAGAACCATCCTATCCTATCCTATCCTATCCTATGCAAACATGCATAGGTTTATGCTATCAGATAGCATTCAGGGTTTCAGTATTCATCCCATCAGTGAAATTAATATAGAAATTAATGTCCTCCTCAGAAAAAAGTATATTGTTTATAATGTACTGGGGAAATTGGGAAATTTTCATCTATACAATGTTTCTTTGACCTTAACTCCTCCCTCCAACATGAACTCTTATCTCCCCCCCCCCCCCCAATTATAAGCACTGAGGTTTAAAGACTCTTTTTGCTGACTTGCCTCTAAAGGTGGCTTCCCACCAATTAATCCCACCAATTAAACAGCCTCACAAGAATGTGCTAAACCTCAAAGGAATTGCATCCCTGATGTCAAAGAAGCAGCTCATTCGGGCAATTTGGCTGGTGACCAAAGAGTTCTCCATTCTTTTCAAAGCAGCAGGCCCTGACATTTAACAGAGCTACAGTCCAGCATAATGGAGCGCACCAAGGAATTCCAAAAGAAAATCAGCATGTGCTTTTTAGACTATAGCAAGGCCTTTGACTTCATAGATCATGAAAGACTATGGAACACTCTTAAAGACATGGGCATGCCAACACATCTGATAGTCCTAATGAGGAATCTTTACTCAGGACAGGAGGCTACTGTCAGGACAGAATATGGAGAAATAGAATGGTTCTCAATTTGCAAAGCGTTAGACAAGGCTTCACCCTCTCACCCTATCTGTTCAATCTGTATGCAGAACATATTATACGAAAAGCAGGATTGGACACAGAAGAAGTGAAAATAGGAGGAAAGAATATTAATAATCTAAGATACACAGATGATGCCATACTACTAGTTGAAAACATCACAGACTTGGAACTACTAAGGAAGATTAAAGAAGAAAATGCAAAGACAGGCTTATTGGTGAACATAAACAAATAATGACCACAGAGAATTTGCACAAATTAAACCTAGACAATGAAGAAATAGAAATAGTAAAAGAATTCCCATATCTGGGATCAAATATTGATCAGAGTGGGGACTGCAGTCAAGAAATCATAAAAAGACTGGAATAGGGAGGGCAGCTATGAGAGAACTAGAAATTATCCTAAAATGTAAAGCCATATAACTGAGCATGAGAGTTAGAATCATACAAGCCATTGTATTCCCTATTATCATGTACAGATGTGAAAGCTGGGCAGTGAAGAAAACAGATAAGAAGAAAGTAAGCTAATTTGATATGTAGTGCTGGAGAAGAGTGCTGAGGTTACCATGGACAGCCAAGAAGTCAAACAAATGGGTCCTAGAACAGATCAAACCAGAAATTTCTCTGGAAGCCAAGATGACTAGACTAAGGCTGTTGTACTTTGGCCACATCATGAGAAGGGAGGACTCACTGGAAAAAAACAATAATGCTAGGAAAGGTAGAAGGAAGCAGAAGGAGATGAAGGCCACATGCTAGATTAATGGATTCTAGTAAGGAGCTCATAGGTATGAATTTGCAGGACCTCAGCAGAGCAGTGGAAGATTGGGAGACTCATCTACAAGGTTGCCATGGGGGTGGATAACAACAATCCAGTGTGTTACAAAAGGCATAAATGCTGAAGTGAAAGAAATTCAGTTTGCTAGACAAGCAGAGAAATATCTCCATCTTCAAAATTATATAATTACCCATTTATTTTCAGCGTAGTTTTTTTGAACAGTGCTATGTAGTCTTCAAAAAAGCCTCATCACACATACATAGACATTTTGTACAGATCTAAATCTAGTCTCAAACTAGTTGAATCAATGGAAACTTGGTAAATCAAGACATATAAATTTCATCTATTCAATGGACTTATTCTAGTTGAAGCCAACAACTGAATCATTGCCATGGTTTTCTGCAGAAAGTTTTGTACAGAATTCTTCTTGTTGTTTTGTGCTTCAAAGTCATTTCTGACTTATGATAACCCTAAAGTAAACTTATCACGGGGTTTTCTTGGCATGTTTCTTCCAAGGGGAAGGTTGAGAGAATGTGACCTACACAGGGTCACCCAGTGGGTTTTATGGCACAGCAGAGATTTGAACCCTGGCCCACACTCCTAGTCATGTTTGAAATATATATGAGATGAGCAATGATTAGATATGCACACTTAAAATGGGAGTAAAGTCTAAATCAGTGGTCCCCAAAGTGGGTGGTAGCTCCCCCTCAGGGACATTGGAAAGCTCCACAGGGGATGCTGAGGGGAAAAAAGAGCAGCAGGGGGGGTCTGAGAGGGAAAAAAGAGGGTGGCAAGGAATTATGGGGATGAGGATTGCAAGTAAGGTTGCCATTGCTGCTGAAAGACTGTAAAAAACAAAAACAAACATTTGACTTTTATTGGAGGTAAAGACCTCAAAAAGTTAAGTCTCAGCCCTTTGTTCCCTCTTGTTTAGGATTCTCCTGTTGTGTCTAAAATGTAGCATCCTGAAATCTAGAAAGCTTATCCAGGAGTAGCTGTGTTGGCCACACTGCAAACAATAACTTCCAACATCCAAAAAAAAAAAAAAACAGTGATACCTTTCTCCTATTTGATTTTTAACACCTTTGCCCAATGAAGAAGCCAGCTTGTTTCATCTACAGTCCTCCCTCCGTTCTTATAGAGTTGGGATGCACGTCCCTTGCTTATCTGCAGGAGATGAATGGAGTGGGACAAAATGCAGCACCTGCCCATGGCGCACACCTGTATGCCCCCACAGGAGCACACCCCCATTCAAGCCAATAGGGCTTGAATATATGCAATTTTCCATTTTTGCATGGGGGGGCAGAACAGATCCCCCACAAGAATGGAGGGAGGACTGGATTTTGTCCCTTTTGGTGGGTCCAGACACCGGCCGCCCCAACCCCTTCCCGAGGATGTCATCAGAGTGCCCGCCATTGCACATGGCGAGCACTCAGATGACATCCTCCCAGCCCAGCCTCTGCATGGGCTGAGCTGGAAGAGACATGGAAGAGCCGTGCGACAGCTCTTCTGGCGGCCTTTCTGGGCCTTGGGAAAGGAGCGCTATTTTAGCACTCCTTTCCCAGCCACTGAAAGGGTAGATTGGGGCTGAGGCGTGGGGCAACCTTGGCCTCAATCCTTGGCTTTTCAGGGCTTTTCAGGCTTTTCAGGCTGTAGAGACCCTGTGTGAAAAAAGTTGTAGTGTAAGCTTTTGTAGACTTGCATCTGAGGCTTTGTGGAAGAGAATTATGGCAACCCTAGTGGCAAGAAATGTCTTTTGTACACCATTCTAGGACAGGACAGTGGGAAGCTGAATGGAGAGCTGCAATAGCAACAGCAAGTATATTTCTATACTGCTTATCTGTGCACTTAAGCATTCCCTAAGCAGCTTACAATGTAAACCGGAGGAAACAAGCAGTGTCTGTCCAGACTGAGAGGCAAGAGACCTAGCATGGCTTCTCCAGCTTTGCCTCACCCTGGAACAGATCAAAGGGATCCTGTCCTTCCCCCTTCCCTTGCTCCCTCCTCTCTTTGGGTACCAAAATACTTGCCATACCCACCTTTTCCCAGAAATTGCTCAGATTCCCCCTTCAATGAGCACAAGAGGAAAGCTTCTTTGGGTAAGAAAGGCACCGGCTGGTTCCAAGACAATTGGGAGGAGGGGGTCAGGTGTGCACCCTTCTTTCCCTTTTGCCTTGGCTAACTAGCTCAAGCCAGCTAGCCAGGACAAAAGGGAAGGGAGCAGACTCCTCCTCTGTTCCCTCTTGCATTGGATACTGTCAATGCTCTGGTGACTCCTGGGGTTTCCTGTTTCTCCCCCCCCTTTATTCCCCTCTCCCTCCCTTTGCAGGAGAAACCAGAAGGAGGAGGAGAAAGAGGGCTGCAGGGACATTTCTTGGCATGGGTGGCCCAGGCAGCCATGCAGCCTTTCCTTCTTCAGGTTGAAATCCTGCTGAGCTTGCCTACCTGCCCGCCTTCTTTGCCAGGCACCCCATTCGGGCAGCATTGTTCCTTCTATAGAGGGACCTTCATTTTCCCAAGCCACCCCCCAGTCTCATCTTCCTCCCCCCAAAATACAAACTTGTGGGACTCCAGGCTCCCTTTGGAACTTGGGCTCACAAGCAACAATTGTTGTTGTGTGCCTTCAAGTTGTTTTGACTCATGGTGACCCTAAGATGAACCTATCATGGGCTTTTCTTGAAAACGTTTCTTCAGAGAGGGGTTGTTATTGCCTTCCCCTGTGGCTGGGAGAGTGTGACTTGTGCAGGGTCACCCAGTGGGGTTGCATGGCAAGCAAGTTTTCATTTACTTCGTGTGCAAAACTACCCAAAAGCAGCTGCTTCCCTGGCTTAGGATACTTTTTCTCTTCTCTCTTGCTCCCTCCAGTAGAACAGTGGACCTAATACAAAGAAATAGGCATGGGGATGCTAGGATTGTCACCCAAGAGGAAAGGGGATGGTAACCTGAAAAAGTTTAGGGACCACTGGTCTAAATGAATGCAATAGGGTATTGTTGGTAAATATATATTCCCCTCAAGAAAAACAAGGGAAATGTTTCAAAAAATTACATAAAAATAGAGAAATTGGAGTATGAAAAAATTATAATACTAGGAGATTGGAATGGGGTTTGGGACCCGTCAATAGATAGATCAAAGCCAAGTCTTAATATGGGCAAACAAGGGAAATTATCTATGGCAGCTTTTACAATGTTCGAGAACTTAAATCTGATTGATCTTTGGAGAAAAAGATATACAAATGAAAGAGATTATGCATTCTACTCTGACAGACATAAGACTATGTCACATATCGACATAGTCTGTGCTTCAAAACAACTAAGCAAAGATGTTTAAAAAAATAGAAATACTTCCGAAAACCTTTTCGGATCATAATGCATTACAATTGCAAATTACAATAACAAAAAAGATTACAAATGGAAATGAAAGGATTATTTATTACAAGATGAAACAATAGTTCAAAAGATTAAAAAGGAATTAAAACTATACTTTGAAGAAAACTCTATTGGGAAAATGTCAGCACATGTGATATGGGATGTCAGCAAGGCTGTAATAAGAGGTTATTTAATTCAACAAGAAATTAGGAGAAAAAGATTGGAAAAACAAACGGAAAATGAAATAATGAGTAAATTAAAGATGAAAGAACAACAACTTACAAAACACCCAAAGGATAATAAATTACAACAAGAGCTAAAAATGCTAAGGAACCAACTTAATGAAAAAATTACAGAACAATTGGCCACTAAATTAAAATACGTGAAACAGCATTACTTTGAACATGCAAATAAAACTGGAAGGCGGTTAGCCCATAAAATAAAAAAACAAGAAGAAAGAAAAATGATAATTAAACTAAAAGAGAAGGGAAAAGAATATACTCATCAAAGCAAAATTAAAAACATAGTTACAGATTATTTTAAGAGGTTATTTCAGGAAAACCAGTTGACAGAAGAAAAAAAATAAAAGTCCAAGAGTTTGTTAAAAAAGAAATGATACCTCATTTCTCTGATAAACGGAGAAAAATACTGAACACCCCAATATCAAAAGAGGAAATTTGTACAGCTATACAACATCTTAAAGATAATAAAGCTCCAGGTCCAGACGGATTCACAGCTAAATACTACAAAATATTTTTAGAAGAATTGATACAACCATTATACAACACCATAAAAGAAATTAATGTTAAGAAATACCCACAAACCTGGTGCTCTGCAATAATTGCCTTAATATCAAAAGAAAATAATGACATTAGCTTAATAGAGAATTATAGGCCTATGTCGTTACTAAATATTGACTATAAGATCTTTGCTATGATATTAGCAGAAAAGTTGAAGAAAGTATTGACAGAATGCATACACAAAGACCAAGCTGGTTTTCTGCCTGGACATCAAATAAAAAATAATATCAGAAATCTGGTAAACATAATAGAATATTATGAGAAACACAAAGAAAAAAAATGGGTATCATAATGTTAGATTTAGAAAAAGCATTTGATAATGCTAGTTGGTATTTTATGAAGGAAATATTAAAACAATGCAATATAGGTGAGGAATACCAAAAATGGATCAACGCAATTTACACACTACAGAATGCTCAAATAGAGGTCAACGGAGAACTTTCAGAAAAATGTTCAATAACTAAAGGAACACTCAAGGATGCCCGCTGTTCCCATTGTTATTTATATTAATGATGGAAGTTCTAATGAGGAAAATTTGAAATGATAAAAATATCAAAGGTCTGCAACTAGGTATGGAAAATTACAAAATAAAAGCATTTGCAGATGACATTATTATAATATTAGACGACCCCAATACTAGCATTAACAGACTTTGGCATTCTTTAGAAGAAACATGTCAAATGGCAGGCTTTAAAATTAATAAACAAAAAAGTGCAATGCTGATAAAAAAAATTACAAAATTAGAAGAAAGAGACCTAAAAAAAGTGACAGAACTAAGATTAGTAACTGAAATAAAATATTTAGGAGTAATGGTAACAAATAAAAACTCAGATCTTTTGAAAAATAATTATACCACCACATGGAACAAGATAAAAGAAGATATGGAAAGATGGAAAGCATTACAGATATTATTACTTGGAAGAATAGCCATAACACAAATGTACATCATATCAAAGATGCTGTTCTTATTTCAAACCTTGCCAATAATCACATCTAGAAGCATTTTTAAAACTTGGTCGAAAGATATAAATGGCTTTATTTGGTTGGGGGAAAAACCAAGAATAAAAACTACAACAATGCAAGATAGTAAAAGGAAAGGAGATCTAGGTTTACCCAACTTAAAAATATATTATAATGCAGTATCCTTTACATGGCTAAAGGACTGGATAGATCTCAAAAATAAGAGATTGCTACAATTGGAAGGTTTTGAATCGAGGGAAGGGTGGCATAGATATCTATGTTATGAAGAGGAAACATCTTATAAAGAATTTAATAATCATACCATAAGAAAAGCATTATTAATAACATCGAAGACATATAAAAATTATATGTACACAAAAATTCCTAAATGGACCTCAGCTCATGAGGCTTTTCACAAAATGGAAAAAACTAACACTGAAATTGGATTACATATCAAGACACGATAACAATAACAAGAAAGGGAAATAGCTTCAAGACAATAGAAGAACTCCAAAAAACAGGTACCATAACATCATGGCTGTTATATTTTCAACTTAAAGAAAGATTTAAAAAAGATTTAAAAAAAAATAAAGGAATAAAAATGGAGAAAAAAGAATTAGAAAAAAATATTAGATAAAGGGGAAAAACAGATGATATCTAGAATTTATAAGTTGTTATTAGATATAGAATTGAAAGAAGAGACAATAAAAGAAAGCTTAATAAGGTGGATGCAGGACCTTAATAAACAGATTCCATTGGAGGTATGGGAAAAAACATGGTCCAAAAATCTGAAATTCACTAAAGGAGCTAATTTGATAGAAAATTATTACAAAATGCTACATAAGTTGCATCTATCCCCCAATAGAATAGCTAGAATGAAAAACATCAAAGAAGATCAATGCTGGAAATGTGGACAAAAGAAAGCAAATCTAATTCATATGTGGTAGGAATGTGAAAAGGTAAAAGGGTTTTGGGATGAAATTAAAATCAAAATAAAACAAACACTTCGAATTGACTGTGAGTTAAAACCAAAATTACTGCTATTGAACATAACGGAAGATCTGAAGGGAAAACTAAACAAAGAAGAGATAGGGTTGGTGTTAAACATGATTATTGCTGCTCGTTTGGTATACACTAAACATTGGAAAGAAGTTAACAAACATCTGATAGAAGAATGGATTGGGAAAGTATATGATTTAATGACAATGGACAAACTAACCATGATGATCAGTGGGAAAACTGTACAACAATATTCTAAAAAATGGGGAAAAGTATATGAATTATGGCAATAAAGATTGTACTCAATAAGAGAAATTAATAAATGTAATAATAATGGAGCATATAAAGTTATATGTTTGAATACTAGAATATGGATGATAAAGGGCTACAAATAAGTTAACAATGTAAGACACATATCTACGACAAAATAATATTTTGTTACTCCGCTACTTTGGGAATGTATATAAGATGTTAGTTGGAAATAAAATAAAAATGAAATATTAAAAAAAATGAATGCAATAGGGCAATGGTGGTGAACCTATGGCACACGTGCCAGAGATGGCATGTAAAGCCATTTTCCCTGGCACCTAGAGGGCAGAGAAACGGAGGAACAGGTGTGCACCCATTCCTCCTCTTCCTGGCCATCCCGAGCCTTCAGCTGCCTTCAGACAGGCAGCTGAAAGCTGGGGGGGGGCGGGGAGAGAAGGAGGAACAGATGCATCCCCTCATCCCCCTGGGCCTTTAGCTGTCTCCGGAGAAGTAGCTGAAAGCCGGGGAGGGCGGGGGAAGGATTCTCGCCCCAGAAATCCCACCCACAAAAGGCAGAAGTGTCAGTGTGTGGATGATGGGTGTTGCAGCGATGCTGTTTGGCACCCAGCAGAATCTACAGGACAAGCTGGTTGCTGTGATCCACAGCCACTTTGTAACTTTTGCCATCAACTGGCTCAGCTTCCCTTCTTCAGGATCCTGTCTTCCTCAGTCAAGAAGACACATTGTAAAGTCCAAAAACATAGTTTATTAATGCATATAAAAGGAAAAATAAGATAACTAAGGGCGTTATCACACAGGGGCAAATCTGCTGGTTAATCCACACAAAACCGAAACAGAAACTGGATTAGTGCCCTGTGTTTTCACATGACGTCACACAGAAACTGGAAAGAAAGTGGACAGAAACTGGTGTTAACCGAGATCTTTTGAAATTTGGTTGTTTGGAGGAAATGCAAATGCGCAATTAAGATGAATTCGCAATTAAGGTAAATTCGCCGTAATGTGGAAAGCAAATGCACATTTGGAAGCATTTCCCCGCATTTTCCCATGGTTCCGCGGAGTCCTGGAGGCAGTGTAAGCGTCTCCTTCCCCCTCAGCAGACGGCTAATTGAGCCGTCTTGGGGGCAGGGAAGGGGAGGGGCAGCCACACGATCGGTGCCCCAACCCCTTCCCCAGGTCATCCTCGGAGCAGCTGGCCCTCCGCACGGCCGGCGCTCCGGCGCTCCGAAGAGGACCTCCCGCCGCAGCATTTGCAGACGTTGCGGCGGAGGAGTCGGCAAAGGTGCACTGCAGCCTTTTTCGGCACACCTTTGCCAACTGTGGGCCACCCCGGGAAGCTGCGCTGCAGGGCCGAGGTATCCCCACACCTTGGCCCCGCAGCGCAGCTTCACCGCCCCTGAAAGGAGCGCTAAAGTGGCGCTCCTTTCACAAGTCACCAAAGGTGCGCCAAAAAAGGCTGCGGCTCACCTTCAGCGACTCTTCCTCCACAGCGTGTGCGAACGCTGCGGCGGGAGGTCCTCCTCGGAGTGCCGGCCGTGTGGAGGGCCAGCTGCTCTGAGGACAACCTGGGGAAGGGGTGACTGCCACGGCGACTGACAACCGCAGCAAGTGACAGCCACGGCGAGCATAGTGCGCATGTGCTAGAAGATCATTTCTAGTACATGTACGGGATTTTCTCACTTGTGTGTGAATGTTAAATGCGGTTTCAGCGGGAGCTTCCCTTAATTGCATAATTAAGGTAATTACGTGTGAAAACCATTTGCGGAATCAAGGTTTATTTTCAGTTTATTTTCAGAATTTGTCATTTCCAGTTTATTATTGCTTTCTGGCCCACGTATGATAATGTCCTATGTAAAATCCATTGTGATGAACTTGTCCAGTTCAGCCATGCAAGACTGCATCTTGAACAATCCCAAAAGCTTAGGATCTCAATTTGAATGCAGTTACACTCACATCTTGAACAATAAACATTCCCAAACACAACATTCTCTAGGCCCTTCCCATACTCCACCTTCTAGGTGTTAACATAGAAGGTGTTCCCATACTCCATCTTCTAGGTGTTAAGATAGATAATGTTTGTATGATGTATATTAACCCAGCTTCTTGCTGTCCATCATTCACCACGTGACTCCTTTCCCATGACCTAACAATTGTTTTGGATACTGCTATCAAGCCTTTCTCATAACAAAGTCTGTGTCCATGAGTTGTACCTTTGGGAAAGTACATGTTTATGTCTGTGTAGCCATCTGGTGTTAGATTCACTTTGGGGGGAAGCAGATGGAGCGCTGCGGGACCGCAGCCTCCGCACCGTGGCGCTCCTGCGGCGTCCCTGAAAGGAGCGCAAAAATAGCGCTCCATTCATAAGTCAGGGAAAGTGCGCCCTAAACGCGTAGGGCGCACTTTCCCTGACTTATCCTGACGCTGCGGCGGGAGGTTGCCCTGGGAGTGCCGGCCGTGCGGAGGGCCAGCAGCTCTGAGGGCAACCTCAGGAAGAGGAAGGAGCGCTGCTCCTCCTCTTCCTGGCCTCCAAGACGACTCTATTAGTCGTCTGCCGAGGCCCATAGTTTCTCTAGATGTTGTTCTCATGAGGAAATTCCACACACACATCTCTACATTTCACCTTTAACTGTATAACCCATCCATATTCTAACAAGAAGTCCCCTCTGGAAGTCCCACCCCCACGCTGGTACCAGGTAGCACCCAGTGCTGGGATGCCTTTTAGTTTGGGCACTTGGCCTCTAAAAGGTTCACCATCACTGCAATAGGGCTTAGTTTGGAGCATACGTGTTTAGTATTCCACTGCACAGTAAATAAAAGATGATGTATTCAACAATATATTCAGTAACGTGGCCAGAATCCAAGGAGTTGAGGCTGAGGTCTGAGGCTGAGACAGTGTGATTTGGAGTGTGTGTTTGTGTGTGTGTGTGTGTGGTGTGAGCCATAAGGTTGTTTCTGGCAACCCTATCCCTTCCCTTCCCTCCCCCTCACCTTTCAGGGTCCCATAAGGCACAAGCCCCATAGGATGCTGAAGCCTTCTTCCCTCTCCCCACCCTTCAGAGTCCCTTCTGAGGCTAAGAGAGTGTTATTTGTCTAAGGTTACCAGGTGGGTTTTTGTGGCTTCGTGAGGAACTGAACCCTGCTCTTCCAGAGGACTAGTCACAACAAACCTGTTATCAGATTTTCTTAGCAAGATTTGTTCAGAGAGGTTTGTAATTGCCTTCTGAGGCTGAGATAGTGTGGCTTGCCCAAGGGTGCCTTGTGGTTTTTTTGTGGCTTCATGGGGAACTGAACTCTGATCTTCCAGAGACCTAGCCCAACAAACCTGTTACAGGATTTTCTTAGCAAGACTTATTCAGAGGGGTTTGCCATTGCCTTCTGAAGCTAAGACAGTGTGACTTGCTCCAGTGGATGTCATGGCTGAGCTGGGATTCTAGCCCTGGTCTCCAGAGTTGCATGCTCAAACCACTTTTGTTCTTGTTATTGTGCTGTGCTTTCTATGCTTTATTATGCTTGCTGTGCTTTCTATGCTTTATTATGCTTGTTGTTGTTGTTGCTGCTGCTGCTGCTGCTATTGTGTGCCTCCAAGTTTTTTCCAACTTATGGGCCCAGAGCACCCTCCCTCCCTTCCTTTGTCAGAGGAGGATTTCTATTACCATCCTCTGAGGCTGAGAAAGCATGACTTGTATGTGTGGTGCCTTCAAGTTGTTTCTGACTTATGGTGAAAGGCAAGTTTCATCAGAGGCGGGTTTGCTATTGCTAGCCCTAGACTGAGAGAGTGTGCCTTAGGTTTCCCCCCTGGAAGTCACACCCCCAGAAGGCAGAAGTCCCTCCCCTGGAATGTGGAAGTTCCGTCTCTGGGAGTCTCGCCCCTGGCACCTGGTGATACCTTGTGTGGGAATGCCACTGAGTTTGGGCACTCGGTCTTTAAAAGGTTCGCCATCACTGCTCTAGAGCCAGCATTAGAATGGTTTGCTGTTGTTGCTGTTGTGTGCTTTTAAGCCATTTCAAATTTATGGTTACCCTAAGGCAAACCTACCACAGGATATTGGGGGCGGGAGGTTTGTTCAGAGGAAATTTTGACTTTGCTTTCATCTCAGGCTGAGAGTGTGTGACTTGCCCAATGTCACCCAGTGGGTTTCTATGGCAGGGATTTGAACCCTGGTCTCCAGAGTCCTTGTCCAACACCTAGGCCATAACATTACCCAGGCTCTCCTTTTGAGTGGTATGGAGGCAAAAAGGAAGAACATGCTGATGCACTGATAGCTGATCACCAGGGCAATGTTGGTAGTATACCTAACTCTTCTTTAAATGATTCTAAATTTTAAAAGCTACAATGGGAAGGAGTAATAACCTGCAGCATTATGGCATTATAGCATTATTGCATAAGACTGTATAGATAATAATCATAAGATTACAAATTTAATAAAGTTGTCAATCCTCCATAAATGGAAAAAATAGCTACTTAAATGGCTGATGAAATAATGCTCTCTGACAAACTTGGCATTTTTTCATTGATAACACTTTTTATTTCTAAAATGTAGGTGTTAATTTGATTATGTCATTACCGCAGGATCAAAAATGCTGATGTACTACAAACTAAAATGTATAATGGTTTTTCATCTGCAAATCATGTTTAAAGGACATAAATGAATTCTTTGTTGTTTGTTGTTGTGTGCTTTCAAGCCATTTCTGGCTTACGGCATCCCTAAGGTGAACCTATAGATTTATTCAGAGGAGGTTTGCTATTGCCTTCCCCTGAGGCAGAGAGTATATGCCCAAGGTCACCCAGAGGGTTTCATGGCTGAGCTGAGAATCGAATCCTGGTCTCCAGAATTGTATCCAGCACTCAGATGACTATGCCATGCTAAGTCTCTTAATGAATTCTACTAAAATACTAACACAGCAATCCTCAAATTTTAGCCCATTATAAGAACTGATGAAAAGTGTAGCAATGTGCATGTAAATATTTATAAATTGAACTTTTTCATCAAATATTGGTACAAATTGACATTACAATTTGATGGTAAAAGTTGTTGGCAACTTTACATCATGTTGATTTTGTGATGTAACCTTGCGTAGACTTTAATGCAAGGCAGGAGTTGCACCTCCTCTCTCTAGAGACAAAATGTAGCAAATGAGAAGAGACAAGGAGGCAATTAGAGCCATGTGTCCCAATCCACTTAGAAATATTATACAGAACAGTCATTTCATTTAATCTTCAAACAATTATTGGCAAATCCCCACTGTGTACGCTTCTTAATTCCTCTGCTAAAAAGTCATGAAGTTATGCTCAGTGGAGCAAAAAGGTGAATGAGGCTTTGACAAGTGAAAGCCAAGAAGCCATTTCACATAATGGCATTATCACCTGATTAGACGTAGGCCTATACCTACAGAGAAGAGTGTTCTTCTCATGATAACATCCCAGCCTACTAACTGGAATCACAAGCTTATAAAATCAGCACTGTGCAAACAATGGGCAAATCCTTTGACCTATGACTCTAAGCCTAGGAAGGCAGTTCTAAGCATAATTGAAAACCAATGGTCATTTGCTTTAAGGCATCCCTCTCCCCAATTGCTAGCATACTTTCATATCAACACATTTATAAAGACTGAACCCATCCTGATGTCCTCCAGTTTTGGACTAAAAATACACCCCTTTAAAAAGTTGCAAACAGAAGAAGCTATGTTATACTCAATCAGATATTTTGTGTCAATACTGTCTTTTCTGACCAGCAGCCCATTTGTAGTCTTTCAGTCAGGGACATTTTTCAGGGACGTTACTTTCTGAGGTCAATTAGGGTTGTCACTGCTGAGGAGGGAGCATTTTAGTAATTTAAATTTTCAGTTAAGCATTTAGAAATATAAGTTGGTACTCAATATTGCAGGAAGCATGAAGTATGTAAGTAGAAATGGAATAAATTTCTCTTCCATCTCTCTCTTTTTTCCCAAGAGAAAAGCAATAGTGTAATGGCTTTTGGTTCTCTCCAGTCCTAATGGAGGCTGATCCATTGGAATAAATGGGTGTGCCCCACCTCAGGCCACCCCCCACCATCACTACACCACTGCTAAATGAAAACCTGCCATCTGGCTGGCTTCTGTCAAGTTATGCATGGGATATAGAGTGATGGAAATGTACAAGATGCATGGAGTTTTCCATGAGAAAGTTTTAAGTGGTAAAAAGGACTTAATCTAGCACCAGACGGCTCCACAGATGTAAACAGAAACTTTCCCATAGATACAGCACATAGACACAAATTTTGTTATGAGAAAACAGGATATTAAAAAGGTAAACAATGACATCAATGGGTTGCTTAGAGACAGGTCACATGGGAGATGACACACACAGCTAGGAGCCAGAGCAGAGGCATACAGGCATTATCCAATCAGCATAAGGTTAACACCCAGAAGGTGGAGTATGGGAAGGGCCAAGGGGATCCTTTGTCTAGTTTTGTTTATATTTGAAAACACAGTGTGTGCGTGTTGGACAGTGGTTTTAACCATGGAGTTAAGTTTTGGCTTTTAGTATGCTTATAGTGCTTTTATAATGTAACTCCTGGATCTGGAAACATAGATCTGTAACTTCTTCTTAACTTTCAACTACAAGAAGTTGGGATCCTATGTTTTTGGATCTGTTAAAGATGTAATCTTTCATGGCTGAACTGGATAAGTTCATCACAATGGATTTTACTTAGTTATCTTATTTTCTTTTATATGCATTAATAAAACTATACTTTTGGGCTTTACAATGTGTCTTCTTGACTGAGGAAGACAGGATTGCCTGAAGAAGAGAAGCTGAGCTAGTTGATGGTAAGAGATACAAAGTGGCTGTGGATTACAGCAGCCAGCTTGTCCTGCAGATTCTGCTGGGTGTCAAAGAGCATCACTGCAACACCCATCATCCACACACTGACATGTGTATATGTGAATGCTTGTTTGCCTGACTGACTCAATTTGCATGTGAGCTAGCACTTTGCCCTGGCTTTACCCAAGGGCTCATTCCTGCTTGCATTTAAAACACTTTATGAATTGCATTGACACCAGATCTCTAAATCAGTTCAGGCCGATGCATAGTTCCCACTATGGAAGAGTATTGTTTCATTATTCCATAAATTTGTGTCCTTTCTTTTCTTTTCTTTTTTTTGACACTAATGTCATTCCCACTTGATTTGTGCCACTGTCATTCGAATTGCATGATCGGTGGGGAGGAGGAGGTCTCTGTGGCACTCATGGGTGCCTCTGAGGGGACAATGGACGTTTTCACACAGAGCAAAAAAGGGAGTCGTTCCTACCTCCATCTGGCCCCACTCCGGCTCTGTGCAGGAAAAGTTCACATGACGTCGCAGCAAGCCCCTCCTCATCCTTCGCCATCCCTGCGCCATCCCTACCTCACTCCAGGGTCTTGCTCGACGTGTTCAAACTACGTCGCAGCAAGCCCCGCCCCATCTTGCGCAATCCCTGCGCCATCCCTGCCACTAGCCGGCTTTAGCGCCATCTTTTTAATTCCTTTTTTAAAAAGGAATTACAGGCGCTTCTGCCGGAGGCAATCAGGAGTCATTCCGGCGGCTGCTGTTTTCGCCGCCGGAATGACTCCTGATGGCTTCCAGGGGGCTTCCAGGTGGCTTTAGAGCCGCCTGTGTGAATACGTCCAATGCTGCTCCTCTCCTCCTTGGTAGGAAGCGGGAGCATGTCCAGCAGCAACAGGAGTAGCAGAAGGAGACCTTGGTTCTCCTCTTCCTCCTCCGCCTTCACCTTTGCCACTGCCACCACCACCCAGCTGCTCTCAACAAGAGGAGGAACGAGGCATATCCAGAGAAGGGGGAGCCTTGTCCTCCTTGGCAGTGAGGACATCGGGTCACCCTGGTTACAGGGTTGGACCCAAGTTTAAAAGTTTGGGGCTCCATCCCCTCCACACACCTGTCAGTGTTTCCCCCCACTCTCACAACCATCATTTCAATGGAAAGACTGGGGAAATGACTCCAGCTCAGGGTGAGCAGAGGTCGTCCTCCTTTTCCAGGGCACATCCTCCATTTGCACCTTCTGTCCTGGAGGAATTACAAAGGGTCCTCCATTTGGAGCAGAGCTAAGAAGCATGAATTGACATTTTTATATGAGTGCTTTTAGCGCTGGAGCCCTTGCCCTCGCATTTAAGGCTGGCATTGCATGAAGTCACTGGGAGCCCAATGGCAAGGGATTTGTGCCACTGATGAGCCACTGAGGGAGGAAGTGGGGGGGGGGGGAGAAAAAGAGAAGAGAGACAACAGAGAGAGAGAGAGAGAAGAGCCAAACTCTCTCTCACACACACACACCCAAAAGCTAAAAACACACACATAAATTCATGCTTCCTTGTCATGCTCAGAATGGAGGACATTTTGATATTCCTCCTGGACAAAAGGATGGAATGTAGGATGGGGACTGGGAAAGGAGGACGACCCTAAAGCAACCCTGTTGATGAGTTTTCTTGACCAGTTTCTTCAGAGGAGGATTTGCCATTGCCCTCCTCTGAGGCTGAGAAAGTGGGACTTGCCCACGGTCACACAGTAAGTTTCCATGGCTCAGTGGGGATTCAAACCCTGGTCTCCAGAGTCCTAGTCCAGTTCTCAAGGCCCCAGCCTGGCTCTCTACTCAGATGTAAAACCCCCTATTGCAATGCCAGGGAAGTGGCAATTAGGACTGCAGCATTGGATTCTATAGGAACCCAGAACTCTAGCTAAGCAAGGATTTGAACCCTGGGTCCTTTGCTGGCTAGGCCTCCTCAGAGGTTTGATGGGCCCGGGTCTAGGGGTGCCTCTCCTTGCCACCACCACCGCCATTCAAGCCAGGGCTGGTGACCTCCAAGCAACCTCCTCCTCACCAAGGAGCTGGCCTTGGGAGGGCTGCACTGGGACTTGGCTTTTGTGTGGGTGGGGAAGGGACCCCTGAAGAGACCCCAGAGTCCAGGACCAAGATAGACGGATGTCCTCACCACAAAGGAGGGCAAGGCACCACCAAATGGAGGACCTGTCAGCAAAAATGGGAAACATCTCTCACACACACACAAGCTAAAAGCACCGTATATAAATTCATGTTTCCTAGTCATGCTCAGAATGGAGGACGTTTTGGAATTCCTCCTGGACAGAAGGTTGGAATGTAGAATGAGTCCTGTGAAAAGAGGAGGGGGAAATGGCGGATTTCCCAAAAACCAGGGGCAAGACGGGTTACACTCTCTGCCAGCCCTTTGCTATTAGTTCCTCTCCTCCAGTGCGATGCAATTCAGGTCCGTAGTTCCCACTTGCTGAACATGCTTGCTAATCAATTCTTTTCAAAAGAACCACCAAAAACTACTCTTTAAAAAGAGCACTTTTTTGCATTTGTCTCGCTTCAAAATGAGTCAGGATGATTGCAGTCACATCTGAAACCATTTCCAGTGTGAACGAGGCACCTATAAAGTGATCAGCAAATCGCTTCAAATCATAGGCCTCCTGCCCCACATACCAAGACTCTTCCCTGCTTCCTATAAGGCACATGGAAACTTTGCTCATTGCACTAACGGACTGAAAAAGAAGAATAAAGGAGGCATGAGAATAGCCATTGTTTCCTAATGCATTTGGGAATTCAAAAGTACTGTACAGGTCAGATCTCCAGGTGATGTTCTGACAACCCTAAGTGGTAACATAATAGCTTGATCCTGTAAAATCTGACCAATTTATTTTACTGCACAGCAAACAACAGGTTATTGTACTGCTTTTTGATGAAGTGGGACAAAAAACAGTTTCAGTTTCTCTTAAGACTGTGGCCACATGAACCTGAAATTACAGTTCTTTTCTTTAAGCTACAACAAAAATAGAGATCACTCTCTCAACAAAAACTACATCTGCTGGCTCAAAGCATTCATCAAATGCTCAGGGTATATTGGGAAAGAAGACCTTATCTGTTTATGTCAGGAAATTTAAACTCTCTATTTCATACAAGAAAACTTTAAAATATCAATCAAACCTGAAACTCTTACTAGCTCCATTAACATAATTGTAGAGAGATTGAGATACAAAATGTGCTTGTCAAAATGTGTTTCCCCCACCCCTGCATTTTTCACAATGAAAGATAAAACATCTTAAAATACAGAAAATAGTTTATAGTGCTAAGAAGAAACACATTTTCATAAGACTGTGTGTGCATGTGTTTTAAAAAGTTGTAGTCTACTTTGTCTGCTCATTTGTGTCCCCTAACAAAACTAGGGGGGGTTGCAGACTGCCAGAAATAGTGTGAATTCAGTCCACTTTTAGGGTTAGGGTTAGAGTTAGGGAACCATGGGAACTGTATTTTATTGTGGCATCAGAGTTGTCTGACAGAGAAGGCTCAATGCCTCAGAAAAATAACAGTTCCCATGATTCCCTAGCACTAACCCTAACCCTAAAAGTGGACTGAATTCACACTATTTCTGGCAGTCTGCAACCCCCCTAGGACTAGATTGGGGTGGAAAGAATGTGGCTTATGGGCCACATGCAGTCCCAAATATATTTTTGTAGCCCAAGGGCCTCCTAGGGTTAAGAACTCTTTCAGAGTATTGGGGGCATTTTTGCCACATTTTTGGGCACATTTTTTACCATTTTAACCCAGGAAAAGCCTTTTTCAAAAACCAGAAGTAAAGCAAAAATGTGTTGTTTGCGGTAAGGGATGCATATGGGGGTGCATCACCCAAAATCTTCTAGGATGGTTAATGCTGCCCCCCTAGCTTCCCCCAGCTGGCTACCACTGGACTAAACTAAATGGATAGTGTGTGAGTAGAGATGAGCATTTTGCAGTATAGGAGTGCCACTACATTTTACAGTCCTGGTAATAAATCTGTACTTCGGACAAGAGGCATCTGTTAGAACAGAATATGGAGAAAAAGAATGGTTCCCAATTGGCAAACGAGTCAGGCAAGGATGCATTCTATCTCCCTACTTGTTCAACTTGTATGCAGAAAATGTCATGCAAAGAGCAATAGGAATAATTACTAAGGAAGGTCAAGGAAGAAAGTGCAAAGGCAGACTTCTTGCTGAAAATAAAGAAAACAAAATTAATGACCATTAAGGATCTACATACATTCAACTAGATAATTAAGGAATTGAAATAGCTAAAGATTTCCTGTATCTTGTATCAAACACTGCAGTGAAGAAATCAGAAAACTGGGAATAGGAAGGGCAGCCATGGAAGAACTAGACAAGAGCCTAAAGAATAAATATATACAACTTGTTGGGAATCAAGTCTATTTTTGGGGGATTTACAATTAGCTCAAATGTGCGAGAGTGAAACGCCCAACTTCGCTTCACGAGATCTAACCAGGTGTATACCAGAGTACTAAGGGATCTGGCAGGGAATGATGCTGAGAAGGACCAAACTTCAATTAAAGTCTAAAATATTTATTAACACAATAAGCAAACATCCAAATAAGGCACACACACACACTAGAAGGATAAGCGAGAGAGAGTGGGGAGAGCAGAGAGGGAGACCAGGGTATGAGGGATATACTTACACCTGAGAGACTCCTCCGGACTTCTGGCAGCGAATGTGGATGGATTCAGTGGAAGGGCACGACTGGCAAGCGGGGGGGTCGCAGGAACTATCTCAGAGCGCAGACTGATAGAGATTCAGCATGCACTTCCAAGGTAGCATACAGACTGCCAAAATTCAGGGTTTTTTAAGTGCAATTCCTGCCTCCTAGCTATGAGCCTAACAATTGGAGGACAAAGGCTTGATGAGCTTATCTTTGTTTTCCTAAGTATGAGCATAGCCTAAACCATGCATTTGGTTTCTAAACTATCAAGGAAGGGAAGCTAAAGAAAAGGGTGCAATCAAATCTGATTATTGTCCCATTAAGTGTGAGACCTAAGATAAACAAACACCATTGTGTATCTTTTCCAGTCTAATGGGATATTCCCAAGAGCAACTCCCAAACCTGCCTGTCCAGGAAATCTCTAGTGGTCTTGGGCAATTCAGTTGTGCCTACATGACCTTACATTTAGAGGATTATGGCTGCCATCTCCCAAGGGTCAGGCTGGGGTCATAGGGAACTCCACATGCTTCTAAAATAAAATATTTACCAAGAAAAATTAAGGACATCCACGAACAAACTTGAGTTAGAATCATCCAAGTGATTGTATTCCCCATCACCATGGATAGATGTGAGAGCTGGACAGTGAAGAAAGTAGATTAAGGGTCTTTGCAGACTGCTAGAAATAGTGCAAATTGAGTCCACTTTAAGGGTTAGGGTTAGGGTTAGGGAATCATGGGAACTGTATTTTATTGTGGCACCAGAGTTCTCTGAAAGAGAAGGCTCAATGTCTCAGGAAAAAAAAATCCCATGATTCCCTAGCACTAACCCTAACCCTTAAAGTGGACTCAATTTGCACTATTTCTGGAAGTCTGCAAAGGCCCTAAATCAGGAGTAGGCAACCTTTTTGAGCCGGGGGCGGGTTGCTGTCCCTCAGACAATTGGGGGGCCGAAACACCCAAAGTAAATAAATAAATAAATAAATAATTTTTTAAAAAAAATTTTAATTAAAAAAAATATGCATGCACACTCTCTCTGTCCCAGAAAAGCCATGGCAAAAACCCTGTGGAGATTTTGCCAAGAAAACCCTAAGAACAAGTAATAACAGCAAGAATCAATATGATCATGGTGGGGGGCAGCGGCGGCAGCAGGACCAGCCTGGGGCCGGTCCAAAGGCCTCGAGGGGCCACATCTGGCCCCCGGGCCTTAGGTTGCCTACCCCTGCCCTAAATAAAAAATCAACTCATTTGTGATGTGATGCTGGAGAAGAGTGCTGAGGTTACAGTGGGCTGCCAAAAAGACAAAACAAATTGGTCCTTCAATAGGTCAAGCCTGAACTCTCCCTGGAAGCCAAGATGATTAAATTGAGGCTGTCATACTTTGGCCATATCATGAGAAGGCACAACTCATTAGAAAATGATGCTAGGAAAGTTAGAAGGCTGTAGAAAGAGAGAAAGACCACACACCTTCTGGCTAGACTCAATTAGGGAGGTCAGGGGCCTGAATATACAAGACCTGAGCAGAGCAGTGGAGGATGGCGGGATTGGAAATATCTCATACACAGGGTCACAATGAGTCAAAGTTGACTCAAGGGCAGCTGACAACAACAATACTGAGGATGCTCTGTATTCAACAATGTCCTTAGGTCCACAGAATAGGCAATGCTAGCAGACCAAATATGCTTTCCCCCTGCACACTTCTCCATGAAACCCAAACACACTTTAGGGATTTGCCAGACCATATGGAGGATTGAGGGGCGCATACATGGGTTCAGAAGGAAGTGACATTCCCATTGCTTGAGTGGAGGTCCACTCATATGACATCAGATTTGCCCTTCTGTCACCTTAATAAACATTAGCTTTCAAGAAGATGTCTTTTCCAGAGCTAGCTGAAAGATGTAGAAAACACTGCATTTAAATAAAGCCTTGGGCATATAAGGCTAAGTGCATTTCAATACTTTTAACAGTCACAAAAACTAGTATTTTGCCTGTGGAACCTGTCATACATATCAAAGAGAACTGTACTTGCTCTTCTCATACACACAACCACTAGAAGTACCATTTTCCTCTCATAGATTCTTTGTATACTTTATATAGGGCTACAGCTTCAGCTGAATTTGAAAGGATGAACTCTTTGTTCTAGGAATGGAAATTGCACAGCCCTTCAGCTCTTTGTTTATTTTTATTTTATTCATTTATAGCCTGCCTTTCTCCCAATATTGGTACTCAGAGCAGCTAACAACACATTTAAAGCAATACAAATTAAAAACAATGCAAAAGCATTTATAAAGTATATAATACTTTATAAAGTTTAAACAGTAAAAACTACAAATATCAAAATGCATTAAAAGACTATGTACAAACTTTAAAAACAGCACTATGCAGCAGTAATAGCCCAACCCAGGTCAGTTTGTAAAAGCTTGATGGCACACAAAAAAAAAAATTGGCCTACCAAAAGAAAAAGAGCAAGGGTGAGGCCTCTCTGGGGAGGGAGTTCCAAAGTTTGGGAGAAGTCATTGAGAATGCCTTCTCCATTGTTCCCACCAAATGAGCAGGAGATGGTAGTGGAACACAATGGCATCACTAGCTGGGTGCAGGAAGTTCAGACGGCACCAGGTGACACCCTAAGGGTGTGTGTGACACCACTGGTCCTCAAACATCTGTGGTTTTGGCAGAAACAGGCTGTGGCATTCACTTGCTTCCCTTTAAAATGCTTTAAGAGATGGTGTGAGTGGAGTTAAGCTCACTGGGAGGGGAAAGGAGAGTCCCCAGGATTTTTTTCAAAAATTTGAAATGAAAATTTCAGAATTTTAATTTTTTAATTTTTTTCTTAAAAAACAACTTTTATTCTTTTTAAAATAATTTAAAACATCCCATTTTACCAAATATTCACTTGAATCACATGATGCTATGTATATATAAATACATTTAGGTTATGTGTATGCTATTGTAATGTAAAGGTATAATTTAAATTTTGCTAGTTGTTTATGTCACAACTACTGGCATTACATTCAGTGATATATGGGAAGTATGATTTCTGAGTAACATTAGTACAAAGATCATTACAGTTTGCCCTCGGTATCTGTGGACTTGCCATCTGTGGATTTGAGCATCCACAGATAGCAAGCCTATATGGGGGGGTGGTCGTGGAGGAGGAAGAGGGGTGGGGGCAGTGATGAAGTGGTAAGAGGAGGAGAAGGGAGAAAGGAGGAGAAGGAGAAGGAGGCAGCAGGGAAGAGGAGCAGGAGGAGGAGGGAGGAAGAGAAAGAGAAAGAAGAGCAGCAGCAGTGGGGTGAGTAAGAGGAGAGGGAAAAAGACAGGAGGAAGGAAAATGAAGAGCAGGAGGAGGAGGAGGAGGGAGGGAAGATGAAGAGGCAGAGATAAGAGGAGGAGGAAGGAGAGGAGAAGAGAAGAGAGAGGAGGAAGAGGAGGAAGCATGGTGGCTGTGGCAGTGGAGGAGGGGGAGGAGGAAGAAAAAGCCCCACAGCAGCAAGACTGACTTCAGGGGGAATGGGACAACAAAGTCCCATTGTCTGCAATGGCAGTGCGACCATGTGCCTGCATCACCATTGAGATCAATGGGACGAGCATCTGAAGATTTTGATATCTGTGGGGGGGATCCAAGGGCCCACTCTACTAAGGAACCTGTAGCATGTGGTATGGGAGGAGATCAATGGGGGGGGGGGGGAAACACCATGAGATACCGTGCCAGGTTATTCCAACCCTAGTGGTGCCAGTGGTGGGAGAGAGAGAAGGGCTTCTCCAGATGATCTTAGAGCTCTAATGGGCCCATAAAAGGAAGGTGTGGTCCTTCAAATTATTTGGACTCAAGTGTATAGGTCAAACTAGATTTTGAATTATGTCCAAAAAAGAACTAGAGCCAATAGAGCTGTTGCAACAAGGGCATTATACATTCCTTCTAGCCACAGACAGTTACCATTCTGGCGACTGCTCTTTGGGCCAACTGAAGTTTCTGAACACTTTTAAAAAGCAGCCTCATGTAGTTTACACTAATCCAAATAGCATGGAACTAAAGCATATACCACTGTGGCCAGATCAGACTTCTCCAGGAATGGGCACAGTTGGTGCATGCATTTTAACTGTGCAAAAGCATTCCTGGTCACTGCTGAAACCTGGACTTCCAGGCTCAGAGATGAATCCAGGAATACTCCCATACTGTGAACTTGTGTTTTCAGCAGGCATACAAGTTTACCTAACACAGACTGAATCCCTATTTCTAGGTCTGTCTTTCAACTGACCAGAAATACCTCTGTCTTGTCTGAATTAAGAGGGGTTGCAGACTGCCAGAAATAGTGCAAATTGAGTCCACTTTTAGGGTTAGGGTTAGTGCTAGGGAATCATGGGAATTGTGTTTGTTTTTTTCTGAGACATTGAGCCTTCTCTGTCAGAGAGCTCTGGTGCCACAATAAAATACAGTTCCCATGATTCCCTAACCCTAACCCTAAAAGTGGACTCAATTTACACTGTTTTTGGCAGTCTGCAACCCCCCTAAGTTTCAATTCGTTTGTGCTTCTCCTGCCCACTACAGTTGCCAAACATCAGTTTATCATAGAAACAGCTTCCTTGGGAAGCTTCCTTCTGCAGAAAGGAATAATAGAGCTGTGTATCATTGGCATCCTGGTGGCACCTGACCCCAAACTCTAGACAACCTCTCTGATTGGTTTCATGTACATGCTAAATAGCATTGGGGACAAGAATGAAATATGAGGGATTCCACAGACCAAGGAGTCAAACACCTCCAGCACCACCCTCTGAGAGCACCCCTCCAGGAAAGAACAGAATCCATAGAGCAATATCTCCAAGCCCCAATCTAGAGAGGCAACCCCAAAGAATGCCATGTTTAATGGTATCAAAAGCTACTGAGAGGTTCAACGGAACCAATAGGGACAAACTTCATACTTACTGCCCTAGGACTCAGCACTTTATTTAGTGCCCTAGCATTTTATTGCTCTATTGTTTTGCAGCTTTATTAAGATTTGCTGCTTTATGTGTCGTAATCTGTACTGAATAAAGGGCAGCTTTATTCAGGCAGAATTTTTGTTTGTTACCTGTCCAGGAAGGGAAGTCAGTGAGGGTGGATAATCCCCGTTTCAATTGTCACAGATGGAAGGAGGTTTGGTGCTGAAAGATGAATATACTAGCCAAGAAAAACACTCATTAGTCATTCAGGAACTATCTACACTTCTGATCTTTCCTGCAACTAGAGGATTTGGGGTTATCCTTCTGACTTCTGACCTTCTGCTGCTGCTTTTTATTTGTGGCTCAGTCTGCATATATGTTACAAATAATTTAATCATGAATGAGAAGGCTGAGCTGGTCAGAACCATTGGGTGCCAATGTGATAACATGATGAAGTGGGTGGAGTGAATCTATCTCAGTTTCATCCATCTGGATGTATAGTTCTATACCAGCAAAGTAGAAGGAATTGAGGGAGTGTTGAAATGTATAAGGACTCCATCACCCTCATTAGGAGACCTGTCCACTTATGTGTTGGATATGAATATTTCTACCTGATCCTAGGTCAAAGAAACAGATCCAGGATATTACCAATGTACCAGCTGCCACATTGTCCATCAATCTCCCTTCCTCAGTTGTCTGTGGTAATTAGTATGGCATAGAAACACACATACTCCAGACACTTATGTGTAAGATAGTTCATCCCAAGATTGTCCAGGATTGCTTAGACCTTCATAGATGTCTTGCCAACCATGGGGCTGTTTACTATGTCACCAGCCCAATGAATTCTTCAGGACTCACTCTGTACTTAGTATTTTTGCTTGAGCATGAGAGTAGTGGTTTGGAATAGCAATAGCGTAGCATTTATATTTCTATACTGCTTAATACTGAGTTGTCTCTAAGCGGTTTACAACATGTAAGCTAATTGTCCCCAACAAGCTGGGTAGTCATTTTAGTGACCTACAGAATGATGCAAGGCTGAGTCAACCCTGGAGCTCTGGGATCGAACTCACCACCTTGTTGCTGCAATATTGGCTGCAGTACTGGCATTTAACCAATGTGCCATCAGAGCTCCATTATTCTAACCCCATTGTCATTTCTTTGTAAAGTCCAGGCAGGAAGTGCATCTTCCTCTGTTTAAAAATGATGAACCCATCATCAAAGACTTGAAGAATCCAAGGGATTCCTGAATGCTTTGGGATATTTTTTTAAATGGAATAGCTCTTACTCTTTTCAGAGTAAAGATCGGTTGAATTGACAAGTTGCTCCGAAGTATTTTTGGCCAGCTCTTCGGTTTACCAGGAAATAAGGGCCAATGAATCTAACAGGATGGCAGGATACCTAAACAAACAGGCTGTCTATATGAGCTATAGGTAGAAAACATTCAGCCTTTCAGACACTGGAGCACAACCACCAGCATAAATTCCATTGGCAATACTGGATGAAGCAGATGGGAACTGGAATCCAGCATCTAGATGACTCCAGCTCCTGTTTTTCTTGGTGTAAGACACGGTCTCCAAAACTGTATATGTACAAGTATGATACTTGCACAAAAATCAATGGGGGTTAAAATGACAATTATGAGATGAGGCCAACAAGTATAAGTAAAAAATGCACAGTATTATGCATGATCCCTTAGGAGGGTAGAGTGTGCTATATTTAGGGTTTTGAGCTTCAGCGTTCTCTGAAAGTGTGTAAACATGAATTTCATTCCAGGTTATGATTATCTATAGTTCAATCTGAGTGCAGGCTTAAACAGCAATCATCAAGCTCTAATCCCACCCTTTCTATGTTTAAAAAATGTGCTCCTTTGTGCCACAGGTCTGGGCATTGTTCCCAAGAAATCTTTCCTCCTGGTACACACTCTTTCAGCAGCAATTCATTCATATAATGGCATCTAGCATGATATACAATAAAACTTTTCTCATTTTGCAAAATTCTGGAGTTCATCAAATGTTCAATTAACCTATGACAGAGCTGTAAGTTTTAAAGGAGTACACATTCTGGGGTGTGCGGATGTGCTAATGGCAATGCTAGTTTGATTACATTGCAAAACTGCCTAAGAAGCTGGCAGGAGATAAATCTGTGGTTCCTTAATTCTATTTGTACAAACTCGGTCTAAAATTCAATCCATTCTTCAAATCAGAGCAAAAGATGGAAGCTTATTTGGTGTCAGATCCATTCCATTCTTGAAAACTTAATGTTATTATTTTCTAGGCATCATTTGGATTGTTTGATACAAGTGTAAACAGAAGCGAGCTGGACAACGACTAGAGTGCGAATGGCATAGGACTCGACTCTCATCCGACAGAACTCGCCTTAGGAAGCATCTTGATTCCTATAGGGAGACTTTGCGTGCAGCATGGAAATCTTTCTGTTCTGCACACATTGCATCTGCAGAGTCCCGCCCGGCAGAGCTGTTTAGGGTGGTGGGGGATCTGACGAAGGTTCTTCCAGTGCCAAACCCCCTACTTAACCTGACGACAGCCTGCTGTGAGGCTTTTAATATTCACTTTGCAGATAAAATCTCTCGGATAAGAGCCGACTTAGACACCATTGTTTTGGCAGAATCTGTAGACGAGGCATCCAGGAACTCCGTTGATGACACTTTACTGGATCAATTACAATCTGTGAGTACTGATGATGTGGACAAGCTGCTTGGAATGGTGAGGAAGACGACCTGCCCCCTTGATCCTTGTCCATCTTGGCTGGTCGTCCGGGGGGGGGGGGGGATTCGTTGAAGGTGTTCCTTCGGGATACAATCAACGCATCATTCAGGGAAGGCAAGGTACCATCTTGTTTAAAGGAGGCGATGGTTAGGCCTCTCCTGAAAAAGCCTTCCCTGGATCCCCTGGATAGAAACAACTATAGACCAGTCTCCTTGCTCCCTTTTTTGAGCAAGGTGATCGAGAGGGCGGTTGCTTCCCAACTCCAGGCAGTCTTGGATGAAACTGATTATCTCGACCCATTTCAAACCGGCTTCAGGACAGGATATGGTGTTGAGACTGCCATGGTTGCTCTGACCGATGACCTCCGCCTGAGTATCGACAGGGGCAGTGTGACCCTGCTGGTGCTCTTGGACCTCTCAGCGGCCTTTGACACCATAGATCATGCCATCCTCCTGGACCTCCTGAGAGAGTTGGGGATTGGGGGCACTGCTTTGCAGTGGTTCCGCTCCTTCCTCTCAGGCAGATCCCAGAGGGTGAGGCTCGGGGACAGTTGCTCATCTAAAATAGAGCTTAATTGTGGCATCCCTCAGGGCGCCATCCTGTCCCCAATGTTATTCAATATTTATATGAAACCGCTGGGAGAGATCATTCGGAGGCATGGAGCTCAGTGTCTTCAGTACGCCGATGACACCCAGATATATCTCTCCATGACTAGATCATCGTCTCAGACTTCAGATGGCATCTCTCCCCTTAATGACTGTCTCAGAGCGGTAATGGGTTGGATGAGGAAAAACAAATTGAAGTTGAATCCAGACAAAACGGAGGTACTCACAGTCACAGGCCCAAAACCAGATCTGGGAATACAATATCCAGTCCTGGATGGAGTCACACTCTCCTCTAAGGACTGTGTTCGCAGCTTGGGGGTGCTCCTTGACTCGTCACTTCACATGAGGAGCGCCTGAGGAGCGCTGCGCGGGGCCTGAGCTCCAAGCAGAACGTCCTCGAAGAGGCGCCTCTATGAGGACATCCTCCTTGGAGCTCGGACCCTGCGCGGGGTCTGAACTCCGAGCAGAACTTCCTCGGAGAGGCGCCTCTCTGAGGACATCCTCCTTGGAGCTCGGACCCTGCGCGGGGTCTGAACTCTGAGCAGAACGTCCTCGGAGAGGCGCCTCTATGAGGACGTCCTCCTTGGAGCTCGGACCCTGCGCGGGGCCTGAGTTCCGAGCAGAACGTCCTCGAAGAGGCGCCTCTCTGAAGACGTCCTCCTTGGAGCTCGGACCCTGCGCGGGGCCTGAGCTCCAAGCAGAATGTCCTCGAAGAGGCGCCTCTCTGAAGACGTCCTCCTTGGAGCTCGGACCCTGCGCGGGGTCTGAACTCTAAGCAGAACATCCTCGGAGAGGCGACTCTCTGAGGACGTCCTCCTTGGAGCTCGGACCCTGCGCAGGGCCTGAGCTCCGAGCAGAACGTCCTCAGAGAGGCGCCTCTCCGAGGACATTCTGCTC
Source organism: Phrynosoma blainvillii (assembly GCA_026167975.1). Taxonomy (NCBI): domain Eukaryota; kingdom Metazoa; phylum Chordata; class Lepidosauria; order Squamata; family Phrynosomatidae; genus Phrynosoma; species Phrynosoma blainvillii. Next base: position 340,265,271 of record JANUYF010000001.1, read on the forward strand.
AGAGCTCAGGCCCCGCGCAGGGTCCGAGCTCCAAGGAGGACCTCCTCAGGTCCTCCTTGGAGTGCAGGCGGGGGCAGGGAAATGCTCCACAATACGTATTGGGGGAATGCTCCCCAATACGTATTGTCTTTTCAAACTGATAAGGTCTGTCGGTAAAAGCGAAATGATTCCCGTCGCGCACTTGTACTTCCTGAAGAAAACGAAATACAAAAGATCTCGGTTCTTGCCGCATTCTGTCGGGGTTCTGTCGGGGTTCTGAGCGACGTCGTGTGGACACATGGAAAAATAATACGTATCAGGTCAGGATTTCGTTTGGGTTCTAACTGCTTTGGGCCCTGTGTGATAAGGTCCTAGGATTCCTAGATCCCTTTCATGCGTAGTCTCGTTAAGCCAGGTGCCCCCCATCTTATATCTATGCATTTCATTTTTTTGTCCTAAGTGCAGTACCTTACACTTCTCTGTGTTAAAATTTATTTTGTTAGGACATCCTCCTTATCGCAAGATTACCAACGAGAATAAGGGGCTATAAAGCCCCAAGACTGCCCTGTGGTGGCAGCCATTTTAACTAGCTGTCAAGAGTGGAACACTCTCCCTCAGAATGTGGTGGAGTCTCCTTCTTTGGAGGTCTTTAAACAGAGGCTGGATGACCATATATTGGGGATGCTTTGACTTTGAGTTCCTGCATGGCAGGGGTTGGACTGGATGGCCCTTGTGTCTCTTCCAACTCTATGATTCTATGATTCTATGATTGATGAAGTTTCTGATTGGCTGCAGGAAGGTACCTCTGTCTAAGCCCTCATTGTGAGAAGTCATTCAACTGTTCACATGCTCTGCCCCAGGGCCCCAGTGAGATGAGAGGCTAGGAAAGGGTGGGAGAACAACACCACCTTTAAAGATGTTCTGATCATTCCTCTCTGATCTCTCTTGAAGCAACATCTATTCCCTCCCCCCATTTTTCTACACCAAATCTTCTCATGTTTGATTCACTGGCTAGTTCCTGATGAGCCTCACTGCAGTGGTGGCAGGAATTAGGCAGGTCTTTCAACATCTCTGAGCATAGAAGCCTCAGAGGTGCAGCCCTCAAATTCTCTCATTTTTGTTACCCTTGATATGTGGCTCAAAACACAGCTCAAGAGCAGAAAACATAAAAGGAGACACACTTTCTGTTTTGTCAAAATGTGGGGGGGGAGGGTAAAGGAGGAGATCACCTTGTTCTGGGTAGTGGGGAAGCACAGCAGAATATGGTGTTGCATCAGCACTAAGGCCCATTGTTAGCACACCCAACATCACTGCTCTGGATATGGGGTCTTCATATTTTCATATTTTCATATCTATCCAAGCATGTTTTAGGAGGTCACAATGACCTCTGAAACACTAGGAAGTGTCCCATGGGAAAAGAACGTTGACCCAAAGACTTGTGGCAGATCTAGGTAGTAGCAAAATAAAGGTTAAATGGATGTGCTGATTACTTCATTCTCCCCCTGGCTTCCTGCATTTCCTTTTGCACCAAGAGACAAAGAAGTTCTCATTGAACCAAGGTGAGTAAGACCAGTTTTCCTACCTACCTCCTAGCGTGTTCCCAGCCAACTTCCCAATCCACCGATCCTGAGGCTATCCTAAATTGAACCATTGCTTTGCTAATGCAAAGTAAAGCCATCAATCATTCTGGAATACCATTGTCAATTCCTTGAGAAGGCCATCAGGTTTTTATTACATTGCAAGATACACCAAGTACCCCTCAAGGCTAGAAATCAGATATAAATATTCATCCCAGCTCTACCCTTGTGTGTGCACAGGGAGCCTCTTTCACTTGCTGTGTCACCCTCAGATGCTGTCTGAGCCATGTCCCACTTTCCATGGACTTCTCTAAGGACAGGTAAATATTACCACCTCTATACCCCTAAAACTCCACTATTCAATTGCCATACCTCTGTTTCAGTTAGTTCTGAATGGTATGTTTGTTTGAATTGCTTGGTTGCACTCTTGCATATTTCCCAAAATAAAAACCTTCTTTTATTCACTGAACCTGGAATCCTCTTGCAGTTAGCACTCATATAAACAAATGAAAATAATCCTCAATTTACCCAGCTTCTTACAAAGCATCGAGCTAAGCAACATTTAAGGCCTGACATAGAGTATATGTGGAACCTGATTTCCTTGCTATGAATGGGACCCATGGAAGGCACTGCATGGAAGGAACTGTGCCACCTGAGCTTCTAAAAGAGCTATCCAAGGTGCTGGACCCTGCCCCAAAATAGATTCAGCACCTTTGGGACCTTATTTAAATTTTTTATTCAAACCCAGAGTGGATTCACTGTTGTGCAGATGTAGGCTGTATCCACTCTACAGAAATAATCCAGGTTGACACCACTTTAACTACTATGGCTCAATGCTATAAAATTCTGAGAATTGTGAGACATTTAGCCTTCTTTCTCAGATAGCTCTTGTGCCATAATAAACTACAATTTCCAAAGTTCCATAGCATTCAACCATAGCAGTTAAAGTGGAGTCAACCTGGATTATTTCTGCAGTGCAGATGTAGCCATAGAAGCTATCTGCCACTATTTGTCTGGAGTAAAGGAAGAAGAACCAGCCAGGGTGACACGACTCTTTAACCTGCATTTTGTCAAATGCACATGCAGATGAATTAATTGTCTCCACTGACTCCCTCTGAACATTACCTTGGCTCTAACTGGAATGTTCATCAGTCCAGTCCAGATACAGCATTAGGAAAATGGCTTAGGCTTTACTTACAATAATTTGAGTGGAAATTGGCAAAGCTGCTAGCTGTGTGTTCGTGTTACTTTAACATACATTGACTGGTTTATATGCTTCTATTTGACAGTTTCATTGACTTAGGGCCTGTACAGACTGCCAGAAATAATCCAGTTTGAGACCACTTTAACTATTGTGGCTCAATGCTAGGGAATCGTGGGAATTGTAGTTTTTTTCTGAGACATTGTGCTTTTTCTGTCAGAGAGCTCTGGTGCCACAATAAACTACAGTTCCCTAGCACTGAGCCAGGGCAGTTAAAGTGGTCTCAACCTGGATTATTTCTGGCAGCCCGTACAGGCCCTTAGTTGAATAAAATACTCAAGAATTGGTTACTTATCTTTTAATGTATCCACAGCTACCTGGGATGCAGTGTGTTGAATCTTGCTAGTCAATAAGGGCCATTTTCAATCTCCTTCTGGGGTTGCAGTTGCCAGAACTAAATATTACAATTAAAATGTATCTGAATGTGCAACAGTAGAGTGTCTGCTTTGTGGCAATTGAACAATTCTGTTCAAAATTGTAGTTACATCAACGTAAGTGGGGAGTGAAATTTTCTGAAAGCCTAAATTAATAGTTAAAACCTCTCAGTAATGATAACAGCAACATATTACAGAATGGATCTATCAGAGACAGTGGCAGTTGAGCCATAACTGGGGAGCTGTACAGATGGGCTAAAAGAAATGCTTTCATGCCGGCTTGAAAGCAGAGCATTTAGACAACACATATCTTAAAGATGGCAGGAAAGCGCCCTTTAGGCACCTGATTTGAAAATAGGCCACTACACCAAGAAGCATCTTTTTTCTGCTTCTTCCTGAAAGGGGCCCACCTTTGCAGGTGTGTCTGTATGCAAGAGCATCAATTCAGTGTAAAAGGGCCACCTCAAATTTAATATGGCTATGTAAATACCCCGCTGCAAGTGCACAGGTAAATGAGGCATGGCTCCAGAGCATGCACCTTATGAATGAAGCTTCAATTTAAAGTACCCTATACTTCTAGGTGTGGCTACTCCACCGCAGGTGTGCAGGTAAATAAAACATGGGTCGAGAGCATGTGCTGTATGAAACAAGCTTCAATTTAAAGCACACTATACTCCCCATTCTGGATGCACCACCGTCAGTGCACCTAGATATTATAACCCTAACCCTAACACACATGTGCCCTAGCAACTGGGATGCTTAAAGTGTTGCTGCCAGATGTTGTGGCTAGAGAAAGTGATAAGCATGAGTTTCACTTCTAAGCTGGACCCCCACACACATTCCAGCGCCATTTTCCCAGTGGTCTTGTACAGTTGAGCAGCTCTAGAGCTGTGCTCCATCAGTGCTCCTACTCTACACTGGGAAGAATGGCAGAGCCTCACAAGTGACAAGCCAAAAAGAGGGAGAGGGACGTCATGGTCCCATGTGGAGACAGCTGACCTAGAACCATAGAATCATAGAATAATAGAAACATAGAGTTGGAATAGACCACAAGGGCCATCCAGTCCAAACCCCTGCCATGCAGGAACTCAAAATCAAACCATACCCGACAGATGGTCATCCAGCCTCTGTTTGAAGACCTCCAAAGAAGACTCCACCACACGCTGAGGGAGTGTGTTCCACTGTCGAACAGCTCTCACTGTCAAGAAGTTCCTCCTAATGTTGAGGAGGAATCTCTTTTCCTGTAGCTTGCATCCATTGTTCTGGGTCCTGTTCTCTGAAACAGCAGGAAACAAACTAGTGCCCTCCTCAATATGATATCCCTTCAAATATTTAAAGAGGGCTATCATATCCCCTCTTAACCATCTCTTCTACAGGCTAAACATACCCAGTTCCCTAAGTCATTCCTCATAGGGCATGGTTTCCTGATAGCTCTGTGGTCACAACCACATATTCTGGAGAAATTGAGAGGCTCCTTCTTGAATGATGAAACATTTAAGGATGTAGCAGAAGGCATGAGGGCTAAGGGCCACCAACACAATTGGCAGGAGTGTCACTGGAAGACCAAAACTCTCAGGAGAGATTACAAATGGAGGGATCACGAGGCCAAAAGTGGCTGGGATTCCACCACCATGCCCTTCTACAAGGAGCTCTGTGCCTTCCTTGCCAAGGATGGCAGCATATGACTGAGCAGATTATGTACCAGCCATGAAGTTGCCAGGGTGCCAGTGGGCCAGCCAGCCAGATTTGAAGCTGTGGAGGACTCCTCTGAAGCAGAATGCACCCAGGAGCTTTATATGCCCTCTCAAGGCAAGATGTGCCAGGGCCCCTGGGATGCAGGAGACAGAGGGAGAACATGACACCAGGGTGGGCATAGGGCAGACATGAACCTCACCCCTTCTTATGCAGAAGACCAGGAGGAAGGCCCTGACTCAGATGAAACATCCTGCAGTCAGAGAGCTGTGGACATCTCCAAGATGAGACCACCATCTTGCAGTTAGGAGGGGATCTCTACATCTTCCATACCACTAGCTACCATGACCACTCTCCTCTCCCATGAACTAGTACAGTGGTCAGTGATGACAGTGAGGGTGAAGAAAGGACATGTACTGGACAATTCACCCAGCTGGTGATTGAGTTCAAGGCCACACACGGCACAGCCATTCCCTATAGTGACAATAAATACATGCCATTGCAAGTACCCAATAGGCATGGCAGTTTCCATGGCATTTTGTGACATCTTCTGTGCACGTGTGCAGGTATTCATATGAACTGTACAACACCTTTGTGTCCTGGCATGCTGGGGGGGGGGGGCTCCAGGGTTAACATTTCTATTATGTGTGTCTTGTTGACCGTATCCCTTACATGAGCACCAACTGCATGTATCTAGTGTTTCTACACAACCCTGCCTTGCCCTTACCTCTCCCCTTCTCCCTGATCCCTACAGGACATGTTTTGTGTTCCAATTGTGCCCTGTCCTATGTCCCATAGAATGAGAAGTAGTTGATCTGAGAGCCACAATGACACTGACGGCCCACCTGGCTGAGATCCAAAAGAAGAAGGTGCGTCGCTCAGCAGCCGCAACATCTACTAGTGCTATGGATCGGCTCATGGATCACAGCTCAAACCACCTGAGGGGACTCCTGGAACAGGGGGACCATGCCCATCACCTCAGGGAGAGGCAGGCACAGAACCAGAAGGAGCAGAGGAAGTTGTTAGAGACATCTGTCCAGCAGCAGGAGCACCTCTCTGCCACCCTGGAAGTGCAGACTGGTCTGCTGATGATATTATACAAATCATGAGGGTGGCCCTGGGTGGCAGAGGGGGCAGGGTGGAGCAGGGTGCAAGAAGGAGGGCCAACACCAGCAGGAGGGGGCTGTGGAACACCCAGCCCTGGAGGAAGGGGTTGCTAAGGAGGTGGAGATCCCTGAGCAACATCCCATAGATGAATCTGACAGCCTCTTCAGCGAACCGCTAGTGGCAGAGCCCACTCACCACCCCCAAAGGCAGCGGGTAACTAGAGGGGGAAGGGGATCTAGCATTCAGCACCAGTGATATGGCAGTCACCACCATCGTCTTCCCAAACATCATCTCCCATCCCAAGGCTAATCCATCACTTACTAACCCCCACCATGCCCACCTCACTGGTTCCCTGCAGTGATCCTGTGTTGAACCTACACACTTGTGCATAAAACATCACATTTTTTAAAAAATAAAAGAATTTTATTCATTAAAAAGAGCAACTGTTTACAAGGGTGAAGGGAAAGGGAGGGGAGGGGCATCGGTGAGCCTGCGTAGGTGCACAAAACACATCATATTTTTAAAAAAATATTTTTTAAAAAAATAACAACTATTTACAAAATTTACAAGGGGAAGGAGAAGTGGAGGTGCATCAGGGAGGTGGGGGTGCATCGAGGAGGTGGGGACTTAGGATTGGTGGGGCCCAAGTCTTTCCAAGTTGGCTGCCATGGTCTCCTGGACTTGTTTCATCTGATCCTCCATAGCAGCCACCCTCAGCTCCATCTGGCGATCTGCAAGGGGAAACAAAAGAGAAAAGGATGGTTAGTAGGTAGTTGTGCACCCAATCACCCAATGCCACAGCCAGGGTTCCTGGATGCCCATCCCTCTCTCTCTGTGTGTTTCTATGCCACTCTTACCTCACTGCCGATCCTGTTCCCAAGCTTTTAGGAGGCAGGCCAAGAGGGTGGCATTGTGAGCCTCGTCTCCTCCTTGGCCTGCCAGATGGTGGCTTGGCCCCAATTCTTCCTCAGCAGCACCTGCTGTGAAAGGGGGAGAAACCACTTACCCAGATGCTAGGGGAAGTGGTGGGGGAGGAGAGGGACAGGAATGCCATGGAGGCTGTACTCATGCAGCCATCAGCCCTCCCCTTGGGGACCTACCTTCTGCCATAGAAAGTTTTTGTGGCTGATGCTGGATGGTACGGGCTCCCTCTCTCTGGCCCTCCCTGGCAGGGGTGGCTTCAGGCTCTGAGACAGAGGAGGAGGAGGAGCTGGCTGGGTCCCCATGCTGTCCCTGGCACTGCCACTGTCACACGCCTGCAGTTGGGACAGAAGCAACCCTATTAGGGTGAATGTATATGTGAAGTGAGGGGGGAGGGATAGGCAAGGGTGATGGGGGATAGGAATGGGCATCAGGGAGCATGGCAGGGGCCCAGCACTTACCTGGAGGAGGATGATCCTCCCACCGTGAGCAGCCTGCCCTCAACCAGAGGTTGTGCAGCCAGTCATAGAAAGGTGGCCACTTCCTAACCAGGGAATGCTCCCATAATCTTCCAGGGCTTCAAAAAAGATTCCCCTTCAGTGCCTTGAACTTTGGTCCTCACGAAGCCCTGGCATTGGAAAGCAAGGGAGGCCTGGTTAAAATACCCCAGTTAGGGTGATCAGTGCTCACCATCACCCTTCTCGCGGCTGCCTCTTTGGTGAGGGCATCAAGGAGAATGCCCACCTCCTCATTCATCCAGTATGCAATCCAGATGGGCACTTTCTTTCTCCTGGCTGCCATTGTCATCCTCGTGGGTAGTGGAGGTCCACAGGGGCATTTACATGCAATTGTGCTTGAGAGGAGATGCCTTACCTGGCTCCTAGCCAATGGAGACCCTCAGAGCAGAAGTTTGAATCGGGCCTCCAATAGTTGCCCTCTGGGCTAGCAATTGTTACAATTGGATGGGCCATTAGGGAAGGCTGAATTTCAGGGACTGGATACATTGTAAGAGAGACAGTTAATCGCTGATGTACTGTATCTGTCAGTGACCAGGGAAACTGGTGCTGGCTGACCCCTTCATGCCCTTTTCTTAGGGTGTGTGTCCCTGAGGCATATGGTTAGGTTATGGTTAAGAGCATGAATGATAGGCATGCACAGAGTATGGATGATAGATATGTTTATTGACCTGCTTATCATGTCACAGTACACTAATGCCCTAGGATCACAGATGGAGGAGGAGCCTCCTATGCTTCAGATCTTCTCAGTATCAAAGGACTCTGCCAGGGCCTCCCTTACAGCCTCCCATTCTCTCTGCTTCATAATGTCATTGTCCACCATGGGTGCCCCCAGGGTGGGCAGCACAAAGCAGCACTGTAGTGAGTTCCTTATCTAGCACCCTGCCCTTCATCTTGCAGAAGTTGTGGAGGATGATACATGAAGTGATGATGGGGATGACCTTCTCCTCTGCCACAAGAAGTGGGGCGGTGAGGCACCTCCACTAAGCCTTCAGCCACCCAAAGGCCCTTTCCACCACATTCCTGGCATGATTCAGCTTCTTGTTGAATTTTTTCAGCCTAGCATTGGAGGTGCCCTCCATCTGGGGCTTCATGAGCCACTTCCGAATGGGGTAGGTACTGTCAGTGAGCAGGAGGGAGCCAATCTGCTGGCCCCTGGGGGGAGGGGGTTCTCTGGCATGTAGATGCCAGTCCCCATGGTCTCAAAGATGATGGAGTTCCTTGCCACCCTTGCATCATGGGTTGAGCCCACCCAGCCTAATTCCACGTCCACAAAACATCCTGTATGGTTGCATGTCCCCTGGAGAACAACGGAGTAGGTGTCCTTTCAGTTGACAAACTCGTTCCTCTGCCCCAAGGGTGGCACGATCTGACAGTGGCACCCATCTATGGCACACGATCTGACAGTGGCTCCCATCTATGGAACAGCCTCAGGGGGAAGTCTTGCTCAGTAAAGCTGTCTATGATCTGTGGGTGACAAGAAGGGGGAGAAAGCAGGGGAATTAATAACTCTGGCATACCTTCACAGGAACACTGTGAGAGCACAGGGGGGGGGAGGTAGCAGAGGTTAAGGAAGCCCTGATTTCTGGGTGACAAAGAGAGTAAGTGAGGGATTAATGACAACTCTGGCATACCTGTGCAGGTACACAGGGTGGGCACTCCTGATCATTTCCCTTTGTACACACATAATGAGAGAATGTAGAGGGAACCATGAAAGGAAAGGTGCAGGTGTGGAGGTGTGCTGAGGATAAGGGACAAGAGTATGGGACTTTCCTTACCTGACAGGTGTCCCCCAGGTACATGGGGCATTCAGAAGAATGTCCTCCACTGCTCATTGGACCAGATGGATGTGCCAAACCTGTCCCACCACTCAGTGCTTCTGGGGAACATCCACCAGTGGCATGGGTGTCTTTCTGGTGGCATCAGGAGGGCAGCAGTGTCAATACACTGCTCAATGACTGTGGCAGCCACCCTAGCAGTTGTCTCTTCTGTTTTGTTTGGGGCGGCGGAGGCAGCAAGAGCGGGAAGCCGCGCCGTGCTCCAGGGCCACACCTGCTCCTCCTCCCTCCCTCCAAGTGGCGCAGGCAGCGGCAGCCGAGCGGCTGATAGAACCGGGCCCATAAAAAGGCCCCAACGAGCCCTCCTTTGGCGGCGGCGGTGGCGGCAAGAGCGGGAAGCCGCGCCGCGCTCCAGGGCCACACCTGCTCCTCCTCCCTCCCTCCAGCGGCGCAAGCGGCGGCGGCCAAGTGGCCGGAAGAACCGGGCCTGAAAAGGCCCCAACGAGCCCTTTGGCGGCGGCGGCGACGGCGGCAAGCTGAGGCCACGCTCCAGGGCCCCATCTGCGCCTCCTCCCTCCCTCCAGCGGCGCAAGCGGCGGCAGCCAAGCGGCCGGAAGAACCGGGCCTTGAAAAGGCCACAACGAGCCCTGAGTAACATGGGGCAAGCCTGGGCCCCACCCACCCCCCAGAGGCTTCTTTAGGCCCATTGGGGCCAGAGAGAGGCGGCGGACCAGCGGTGACGCCCGTGCGGGACAAGTCTGGGCCTCACCCATCTCCCAGAGGCTTCTTTAGGCCCGCTGGGGCCAGAGAGAGACGGCGGAGTAACGCGGGGCAAGAGGCTTCTTTGGGCCCGTTTGGGTTTGGTTTAAGTCTTTTCATTTTTTTATATTCATTTTATATTTTATACTCTTATCCTATTACACTGCGAGTTTTGAAGTTCCCCCTTCTGTGTTGTTAACAATTGTTTGTTATTCTTACTGCCTTGGAATAACCATTAAAATGGGCACTAAAAAACGTTCTAGAACAAGCCCTGATATAAATAAACATAATAAGGCCTCTAAACAGCTTAAGATCGACGATCTATTAGCTAATGAGGAAACCCCAAGCTTCCCAACCATACCTGTAAACTCTAATTTGGAGTTTGCAATTCCAACTGCTAATAGATTTCTTCCTTTGGATAAAGAAAATGAACTTTTATCTGAGCATACAGTATCTCCCGGAAATGAGACAGTGGTCTCTTGTGAAGATGTGTCCCTAGAGCTAAATGAGTCCATTTGGGGAAAACTGACAGATATAGAAAAGAAACACTTCACTAAACAACAACTAAATCCTCCTGATTTTGTGACTAAACAGTGTCTTTTGACAGCCCATACTGTTATCTCAATTTATGAATGACTAGGGAAGATCATGCACCAGGTGGAGCTTCTCAAACACTCTATTGAGACCTTTAAACAGAAACAGATAGTGATAAAGGAAAACCAGGATGATATCAATAGAGTAACATCTAGTAAAATGGGGAATCTCAATATATGTGACTCTAGGGGCAACTTATTATCTAAGGAGAAAGGAAAAAGAGATTGTACCAGGGCTTTTCAAGTGAATCAAGTTGTGTTGCAAATTGCCCATAATAGAATAAACAATGGCAGATGGGGGTCAAAAAGAATTATTAAATCCTCGTTGAGCCAATTATTACAGGTACCCTCTTATGATATTGACATCCTCACTGTGGAATGGCTACCTAGCATACTAGCTCATAAGCGTATTTTGTTAACCTTTGATCAATCTACAATTCCTCTTATGTTGATAAAAATGAAACCTTTTCTATATAATTTCCAAATAACTCCAATACAGGTTTTCCGAGATCAAACAATAGCTCCTTTATTTCTTTATAGGCATAATAGTGAGGAACTTACTGAGCAAAATAAGACCCGCTTGACACTTTCTAAAGGAACTCCCAAAGAAACCATATTAGAGTTAGGCTCAATTAAAATTTCCAACATCAGGACTGAGAGTCAACCCACAGAAAAACAAATTATAGATTCAAGGAATATAATAACTAATGTAGAACAAAATGAATCTATTGTTAGAGTGGACGATCTGAAAAATATGTTGCTCACCACTAAAGATCTGGCCTTACCATTGTTGAATTTAATACCCTCTGTAGAAGCCCCCGATATAGAGAGGGTTCCGCCCAAGAATCTTATTGACACCTTATTATCAATGAATGAGAAAGATTTTACAATTACAACTTCAATGCAACTCTTAGAACCCACGAGAGCTAATATTACATCTGCCCAACATGAATTATCCTGCAGTTCAAAAGTCATAGCTCAAACAGAAATTTTGGATATTGGCGATGATAAGGCCTTGATTACATCAACTTGACAATTAAATTTGTTAAGTTGGAATATTATGGGCTGGGGAAATAAATTCTATGATGCAGATTTTGTAAACTATCTACAAAACTTCAAAATTCTTTGCCTACAGGAGACATGGGCTCCCGAAACTAATTTACCATCTTTACATGGATTCCAAGCATTTTCTGTTCCTGCAGTTAAAACCTCCATAAGAGGTCGTGGAAGTGGTGGACTTACAATATTCATTTCAACTGATTTACATGCTGAGATCCACCCAATAACTAGTATATCTCCGCAATATATACAAATGTTGTTTATTAAGAGCAAGTATTTTGATTCTGTAATTTGTATAAACATCTATTTCCCACCTAAATTAGCAAAGAATGTAGGCCCTAACAATATCTGGGATGGCTTATCTGAAACCTTGACCTCTCTGGAAAATCAATACCCCTCCATAAAGTTATTAATGTGTGGAGATTTTAATGCTAGAATTGGAAATGATTTAAGGCAAGTGGAGAGCACTAATCATGGGCCAGCAATCCATGGTGTTTCCATTCCTAGAGTCTCTCAAGATATGAATGTTAATAAATCTGGTTTAAAGCTAGTAGAAATTCTATCTTTACATGGATTGCAATGTCTTAATGGAACGCATTGTGACCTGACATTGGGTCCTTTTATTACGTTACCAGTAGGGGAGCAAGTACAATAGACTATATAATAGTCTCAGCAAATTTGCTATCTGATATTTGTAGATTAGAAGCTGTTAATCGAGCTGAAAGTGACCACTTTCCATTGTCATTACTATTTAATTGCAGGCCGCTCTATCCTCCAAATACTCTCCAAAATTTAAATGGAATCCATATAGGAGAACAGAGAATACGATGGACAGTCAATTTAAATACTTCTATCTCCAAGACCTTGGAGAGTTCCATCTTTAAATCTTTACAAAATGATATTCTAAATAATAACTTGGATATTTTGAAAGTTTTTCAAATTATAATTCAAAAACTTAAGCCCAAGCTAGTGAGCAATAAACAATTTAATCCCAATAAAATAGTAATTAACAGGTGGTTTGATGCGGAATGCCGAAATGCTCGGAGAGCGTTAATGAACTACTCTCGCCAGATACTTAGAAATAATAACAACAGCTCCCCTGAATATCTAGCCTCTATGAGGCAATCTTACAAGGTACTTCTAAAACAAAAGAAGGACACATATGTTAGATCACAATGGAAACAACTAGCACAGGCGGTCTCAGGAAGAAATGAAAAGCAATTTTGGGACATCACTGCTTTAGGTATGAATAGGATTAGACCGGTCATTGTCGGACATATTACATCACAGCAATGGTATAGTCACTTTAGTAAACTTTATGGAGATATAGGTGTGGAACATCATTCTTCCATTGCTCAAAAAACTAATTGCCTGCCTCACTGGTTCCCTGTATCAGAATCTGAGATAAAAAAGTTGATAGCATCCCTTGCACTGAATAAAGCTCCAGGTGAAAATATGATGCCCCCCGAAATATTTAAAAATTTTCCTGATTGGTGGGCTCCAATTCTAGCTAAGGTCTTCACTCAAATAAATAACACAGGGATAATTCCATCAGGTTGGAAACAGAGTGTAGTTGTTCCAATATACAAGAAGGGTGATAAGCAAGACCCCAATAACTACCGGCCTATAAGCCTGTTGGATGTGGACTCCAAGCTATATAGTAAACATCTGCTAAATAAATTAGAGGAATGGGAATCAAATAACCAAGTCATTTACCCAGAACAAGCAGGATTTAGGGAGGGCCAGAGTACTATCGATCACTGTTTAACCCTCTATTCTTTAGCTCAACAAGGAATCAATGGCCCAACAAAACATCTATTTGTCGCCTTCATTGACCTAGCTGCAGCTTTCGATTCAATCGACAGAAATTTGTTATGGCTCAAATTGGCCAACACTAATATGGATAATCGTTTACAATCTTTAATTAGGGAACTTTATTCTAACACAACAGCGAGGATAAGAGTTGGTACCTCTGGTTTATTAACTGAACCAATCCCCATAAACAAAGGAGTTAAACAAGGGTGTCTTCTGGCACCATCACTCTTTAATTTGTATTTAAATGACATCATTCCAGCACTCTCAGGCCCAGAATTTTTCCCTCCCACACTTGGGTCAAAAAAGATATCTATTCTGTTATACGCAGATGATATGGTGTTGATTTCACTTACGCGTATAGGCTTGAGAAGATTAATTTCTAAACTTGTAACTTTTTGTTCTAAAGAAAAACTTGTTATCAATTATAACAAAACAAAAGTGATGGTGTTTGGGAATAGACACTCTGACTTCCACTGTTCTATTAATGGTCACCGGATTGAACAATGTAGGGAGTTTAAATATCTTGGTATTTATTTTACGGAAAATCTCTCTTGGAAATCTCATATTGAGGCTACCAGAATAATGGCAATGAAATCTATTGGAGCAATCCTTAAATTTTATAATCAAGCCGGGTGTCATTTGGTTGCACCTGCTCTAAAAATATTTCAGAGCAAAGCAATAACTCAAATTCTCTATGGTGCTGCTGTGTGGGGATGGGATGATTCTCAATTGGATAAATTGGAAACCCTCCAAAATACATTTCTTAAGAAATTACTTATCCTCCCGCCTGGCACACCGGCAGCTTTAGTCAGAGCAGAGGTTGGCTTACCTTCCATTAGAGTCCGTATCCATTTTGCTTTATTTAACTATTGGAAATTGGTAAAAGATTCTACAATTAAGGTTTTCCCTAAATTGTGTTTTCAATATCTACCAAAATGTAAAACCTGGAGTTTGAAATATCAAAAATTGTTGGAATTATATCCTGCTTTAATTGAAAATCCCTCTATCTGGAACTCAAAAGAAAAGTTACGCAAATATATTTACAATCACGGTGTACATTTGGACAGATTAGCTATTAATAATTCAAAGTTTTCTGAATGGTTCAGGTTATATAAACTGGATCATCAAATGGCCATCTATTTAGAGAAGCTCACATTTCCAAAGCTTAGACAAGCTTTTACAGCGCTTCGTTTTCAAACAATGCCCTCGGCCATGATTGATGGAAGATACTTACGTATACCAAAAGACTCCCGTCTGTGTATTTGCGGAGCACCCGAAGTTGAGGATCTGCCTCACTATTTGTTTTCTTGTCCACTTTATATAGAACCGAGGACTAAATTTCTGGGATCTATTTTGTCTAATTTACAGTGTAATAGCACTTCTGAAAAGATATTTTATCTGTTATCTGATATTAATTCTAAGGTAACTTATAAAGTCGCAATGTTTTCCACAGCAGCAATCAAAATTCGGGCTAGTGTTATAGCTGATATTGCAGTTGATTGCCGCGGTGATGATCGTATCTAATTTATTAGGTTGTTTTTAATGCCGATTTAGCTAATTGTTAAGAATATTGATTTAGTTGTGTGTGTTTTTTTCTCTTCTTCTTTTCAAATTCTTTCAAATTTGTATACTAACTGCTTAACTAATTGATGTATTTCATTTTATAATACTGATGTATTTTATAATGTTAAAATTGCGAATGGCCTTTGGCTTAAGCAATAATAAAGTTGAAGTTGACATGAAGTTGTTTTGTTTGTGTCATCACTATCATCCATGTATGCAGCTGTTGCTGGGTCAGTGGGGCCATCATTGTGGCAGCTATTCTGGCCTTGCATTGCAGGCTGACTGCCAGTGCAGGCCACACAATTGACATGGCATCCATGATGTTGTTGCCTCAGGCACTGTGCAGGTGCACAGCAATGCCAACATAACTATTAACTTGGCAATTAGTACTTCTTTGTTCCTGCACATGTGCCTGAGGGAGCCAGAAAAAAATTAAAGCAGCACTGCGGCTCAAAGCCGCATTTGCTGCCTCCCTGTGCAGTTGCTCCGTCTGCCTTCACTGTGCCCTCAGTGCTGGCGGTGTGGTTGGTGGGGCTTGAAAAGGCTTCGTATTCACTCCCCCCAGTGCGGGGCTGGCAGTGCAGTTGCTGCAGCTTTTGGAAAAGGCAGCTTCATGCCACCTATTCCTACCCATCTGTTTAGCCCCTAACACTTATTAATATTGCACAATAGGAGGTACAATAAACCCCTTTTGAATGTCTTTAACCATGAAAACCCTATGATGAGATAATCCAAAATGAAACAAGAGATAGTGTCAGAAGATGAAACTCCCAGGTTGGATGGCACTGGGTCCTAGTACAAATCAAGCCCTGAACAAATCAAGCCCTGAACACTCCCTAGAAACCAAGAAGACTGTCATACTTGGACATATTATATCCAAAGGCATGATTCACTAGAAATGACAGTAATGCTTGGAAAAGTACAAGGCAATAGGAGAGAAGGAAGACTTTGTTATAGGTAGATAGACTCAATCAAGGAAGCCAAAGCCCTGAATTTTTAAGACCTGAGCAGGACTGTTGATGACTGAGTGACTTGGAGACCTCTCATTCATAGGGTCTATATAATGCTAAGTCAACTTGATAGCAATTAACAACACACAACAATGGAAACAGTAACATATTGTGGAATGGCTGAATAATCTAGCTAAAAAAACTACTGTGACCATTTAAGTAAAAGCATATCCTACTGAACTTCAGGGAACTCTCTGTAGACATATAAAAGATAGCACTGTTAAGCACTATAACACATTCATCTAGCTCATATACTCAACTCTGACTTGCAGTTGCTTCCCAGATTTTCAGATAGAATTCTCTCAAGCCCTACCTGGAGCTCCCTGATGGTCTCCCATCCAAGTACAAATCAGGACCAACCTTATTAAACTTCTGAAAATAGACAATGTCAGGTACAGTCAGAGTGGTATGCATCTGTTAACCATCATATATGTCCAAACAAATTTAGCTGTTCTGATACACCATGCACTATAATGATGAATGGAAATAAACCTATATTTTTGCCTTCTCCTTCTTGTAATTAATATGTTGTATGTGATTATTATTGCTTCTGGTTATATTTTGTTGGTCTTCTGTGGAACATGCTGGACAGGTTTAGAGCCTGCAACAAGGGGGGGGGGGGGACATGGGGGGGAGTATATATTTGAAAGAAATTTTACATAAAACTTTATAAAACACATTTTGCCACTTCTTCAAGTACTGATATTCCTAAAGCCAGGAATCCTAGAACTATGTCCATGGAACAAAATGAAAGTTATTTCTGAACAGACATCCATGGGTTGTATTGCAAATTTGAATTCCATTGCTATAGGCTTATGCAATTCTGCCCCCTTGTGTTCCATTCAATAAACACAAGAAACAGTTTCAAATTATGGTATTTGTCAGGACTGAGACAGGATGAAGAGTTTAAAAAATCTCCCCTGCATTCATCATGGCCTTTGTCAAAACTTCTCCCAATGATATTTAAAAGTAAAAAAAAGCTAGTCAGATATGCAGTCATACATTTGATTTATCATCTAGTTCTATCTGTTCTAGTTTTCTTGTATTTTTTAATCCAAAGATGACTAATCAAGATAAGTCCTTTCCCCTCCTCCCCATTTGTTCCTACCCTCCCTACTTCATGAAGTCCTTTCACAGAGGAATAAGACCTTACAGATCTCAAACTTCTAGTCACTCATGGAAAGGAAGGAAGGAACAGGCTGATCAAATTCTGCTTTCTCTCGAGTTAAGTCATTATATGTATTTATTACTACTTTTATTTTCCCCTTTCATACAAATAATAATAAATAATAAAATTTATTTATATCCCACCCATTGGGGACCCAATCCGGGCAGCTTACAACAATAAAATCACATGAAATATCCCAACAACAATCCCCCCCCCTTTAAAACAGTATTAAATCAGATAACAATTAAAATTACAAATTTAAACAATTAAAACAATTAAAACACATTACAAAATGACACATTGGCCTACGGCAATGTTCTCCCTCCATCCATAGATAGGGCCATGCAGAGAACACTGCGGGTGGGAATACCCGAGGCCGGGATAATTAATCTGGAAAGGCCTGCCAGAAGAGATCCGTCTTGACAGCCTTTTTAAAGCTGTCTAACAATGTTAACTGACGGATCTCATCCAGCAGGTCATTCCAGAGTCTGGGGGTGACAACTGAGAAAGCCCTCTGGGAGGTAGCCACAAGCCTCGATTTTTGAGGCTGCAGCAAATTCCTCCCAGAGGACCGACACGATTGATCCCAAGCATCTTTTCCAACCCACTTCAAATTGTCAATTGTGGTATACCGAAGAACTCAGAAAGATGAAGTGGGTTGGACAATGACTAGAGTGTGTCTGGTAGAAAACTCAACTCTTATCCGACAGAACTCATCATAGGAAATTTCTTTGTTCCTATAGAGAGGCAATACATGCAGCGAGGAAATCTTTCTTCTCTGCACATATTGCATCTTCAGAGTCCCGTCCAGCAGAGCTGTTTAGGATGGTAAGGGAACTGACACAGGTTCCACCTGTGCAGAACCCATTACTCAACCCGACAATGGCCTGCTGTGATGCGTTTAAAAACTTCTTTGCAGATAAAATCTCTCAGATAAGAGCTGACTTGGATGCCAGTGTTATAGCAGAATCGATAGATGAAGTATCCAGCAACTCCGTTTATGAGATTATACTGGATCAGTTCCAACCAGTGTGTATTGATGACGTGGACAAGCTCCTTGGTTGTGGAAGACAACTTGCCCTCTTGACCCTTGCCCATCATGGCTGGCCGTCCAGGGGGGAAGAGGGACATCATCAATGCATCCCTTAGGGAAAGTTGTGTCCCATCTTCTTTGAAGGAAGCGGTGGCTAAGCCACTTCTGAAAAATCCTTCCCTTGACCCTCTGGACATGAACAGCTATAGGCCAGTTTCTCTGCTACCTTTCCTGAGCAAGGTGATCAAGAGGGCTGTTGCTCTTCAGCTCCAAGCTGTCTTGGAGGAAACTGATTATCTAGATCCATTTCAAACTGGCTTTAGGACAGGATATGGAGTGGAGACTGCCATGGTTGCCTTGTCTGATGACCTCCATCTGGGCATTGACAGGGGTAGTGTGACCCTGTTGGTGTGACTGGACCTCTCAGCGGCCTTTGACACAATAGACCATGATATCCTTCTGGAACACCTGAGAGAATTAGGAATCGGAGGCATTGCATTGCGATGGTTCCGTTCCTTCCTCTCAGGCAAATTCCAGAGGGTGATGCTCAGGGACAGTTGCTCAGCTAAAAAGGAGCTTAATTGTGGCATCCTTCAGGTCACCATTCTGTCTCTAATGCTATTTATCATATATATGAAGCCACTGGGAGAGAACATTCAGAGACATGGGGCGGGTGTTATCAGTACGCTGATGACACCCAGATATATTTCTCCATGTCTTAGTCTACAGCCTTGACTTCAGATGGCGTCTCCCCTCTCAATGAATGTCTTAAAGTGGTAATAGACTGGATGAAGAAAAACAGATTGAAACTGAATCCAGACAAAACGGAAGTACTAACGGTAACGGCCCTGAATCCAGGTATTGTGACACTATCTCCAGACAGGGTCACATTCTCCTCAAAGGACTGTGTTCACAATCTGGGGGTGCTCCTAGATCCGTCGCTTCAGATGACAAATCAGGTGAATGTGGTGGTCAGGAGTGCCTGTTATCAGCTTCAGCTGATACACCAGCTGCACACTTTCCTGGAGATTAGGGACTTTGAAACTATGATATATGCACTGGTAACTTCTCATCTCAATTTCTGCAATGCACTCTACATGGGGCTACCCTTGTGCCTAGTTCGGAAACTTCAATTAGACCAGAATATGGCAGCCAGGTTGGTCTCAGGCAAAACCAGAAGAGACCACATTGCACCTATTCTAAGATTGTTTCACTGGCTGCCTATCAGTTTCTGGGCACAGTACAAGGTGTTGGTCATCACCTTTAAAGCCCTAAATAGCTTGGGTCCAACCTATATTCAGAACCGTGTCCTTCCATATAATCCACCCCATGCACTGAGGTCCTCTGGGAAGAATTTATTGCTACCTATAAAAACTAGACTATCTGCAACTGCCCAGATGACCTTTTCAGCTATCTCTCCCAGACTTTGGAATGGCCTGCCAGATGAGATCCATCACTTGACCACCTTAAACAGCTTTAAAAAAACCTGTTAAGATGGATCTCTTCCGGCAGGCCTTTTCTGAGTAGATAACCAGCCACCAAAAAGGGGGAAAAAATGCCTGCCCCTGTTTTCTGCTACAGTTATTTTAATCTAATTCATTTGTCATTTATTGTAACCTGTTATTTTTAAGTATGTTTTAAATTTCAATTGTTTAATTGTATTTTAAAGGGGTGTGTGCTATTGGGGGACTGGACTGTTCGTTTTTATCTTGTAAGCCGCCCAGGTTGTATTTTACAAAGAGGCGGGATATTATTATTATTATTATTATTATTATTATTATTATTGTTGTCTAGTCATGTCCTAGGCGATTGTCAGAGTCGGCATCTTAACCACTAAACCACAGCATCCTTTTAACTTCAGGTACATGTACAATATTCAACTTTTTTGAAAATAAGAATATATATCTCTATGAGCAAGACTGAATCAGAATAAATGTCCATTTAGTCCAATTTCTTGTCAAATACTGCCAGCCAAACATTTACAGGAAGGCAGGAAAAATGTTTGCCTTCTTTCCCTAACTCTCCTCTGGTAATCAGGATCTAGAGGTGTAATATTTCGAAGCCAGCATATTTAGCAGTTGCAAGCAAAAGCTGTTGATAGCCTTATTCTCCATGACTTTGTGCAATACCCTTTAAAAGCCATCTAAGGAGCTTATTACCTGGCACTGTTATTACACAATTGCTTGTGTTGGTCCCATCTTTGCCTGGAGCTTGTTGCACAATGCCATGGCTCTTACCTTGCTGCACACCTGTTGGATCATTTGGAAATCAATTCTTTTCCCACTGGAAATAATTGGTTAATGACCCCCTATCTTGCTATGGTTTCATAACCCCAAAGGGAAACAGATGGAGGAAAGGTTACCGTTGGTTACTCTATCTGTTGCTAAAGTGCTTTTTTATTCAACAACTAGATGATGTTACATGTTTCACAGAACATGCAGAAGCAATCCCAGCACAAGCAGAAATATTTTGTTCCTACTTTGAGTCTAGCTTGTTTTTATTCCAGGACACATTGCAGCAAAATGTTGTTGTTGCTGTTATTGTTATTGTTAGGACATGTAGATATTTTGTTGCTAATTAAGAGCATTCCTCTGGATGGAATGGGGAACACAGGGCCTTTACACTAGAACAGTAAGATTTTTTGCAACACTACTTTTTAAAAAGAAGGCAAGACCATCCAGGTCTCCAGAACTAATAGTGAGCAAAACCACAGAAAATATATATGATTGGACAATTGTCTATAGCAGCAGTTCTTAACCTGTGGTCTGCAGACTCCACAATTACCTCACAAAACATGTCAAAAGGCCAACTCTCCTCCTTTTGCCATCCTAAAGTCTGTTGGACTCAACCCCATGCTGAAAAGTATAGAGTGAAGGAGGAGGAAGAAGAGGAGGAGAGCGCCATATGTCCCACCAACCCAAGCAGTAACAGCATGGCTCTGCCTCCTTGTTAGCTCTCTTGCCTCCTTCCCAGCCCTCTTCGCCTTGGCTGTTTCTTCTCCACTTTCTCCAGGAACTTTGAAAGAAAAGGGCAAGAAGACTCCTGCAGTAAAGACACTGACCAAAAAATGTCACCAGCCAGGCATTCCTCCTTGTTCACTGGCTCTCTCCCTTCCCTCCCTCCCACCTTCTTTTAAAAGGTAAAGGTAAAGGTTTCCCCTTTAACAAGATTGCCTAGTCATGACCGACTTTAGAGGGTGGTGCTCATCTCTGTTACTAAACCAAAACAGACCAGCATTGTCAAAGAAAACTCTGTGATCATGTGGCCAGCATGACTGCACAGAATGCTGTTACCTTCCCACCAAAGTGGTACCTGTCTATCTACTTGCACATTTACATGCTTTTAAACTGCTAGGTTGGCAGAAGCTTGGACTGGTGGCGGGAGCTCACTCCATCGCATGGCATTTGGGCCTTGAACTGTCAACCTGCTGATCTTGCAATCATCAGAGTCAGTGTCTTAACCACTGAGCCACTGCATCCTTACTTTTACTGGAGTGGGGGAAAATGTGTTGTGCTGAGTGACAGGCTTTGGGGCTGCTAGTGTGAGCAGAATCAGAGGCAAAGGGGGACAGCTAGAAATTGGTGGGTTGGCTCATAGGCATAAATAGTAGTGGTGGAAGCAGCAGCAGAAGTAGCAGTGGTTCCAAAGCAGAGGCAGCCACACTATGGATGTCTGTGAGTGAGGAAGTGTATCACATTTGTGTGTGTATGCATGTGTGTGTTTCTGCCTTTAGAAACCTTCCCCTCCCCCCATGAACCCATCAAAGCAGCACACAGGGTGGAGGAGTTAGAAGCAAACTTGATCCCTCTGCATTTCATGTTCACACATGCACATGCCTAGCAAACAAAGGCTCAACTCCTCACACCACTTGACCCTTACTGGCACACAGAAACAGCAGTGGAGATACATCAGAGAGATCTTTGGTGATCAGAACTCAAGAATACAGGTTTTAGCTATTACACCCAATATAGCAAGGCTTGTCAGTGAAAGATGCAGCACCCATCCATTAATTAAAATTAACAAATAATATTAGGCCATGGTTCAGTGTTGAGGTACCTCCATATCTATGGACTCAATCATCCACAGCTTGAAAATATGTTTTTTTTAAAAAAAAAATCCAAAAGCCAAACCTTTTATAGCCAAAATTATAAAATGATTTTGCCATTTTATAAACCTTGATTTTACCATTTTACTACACCATTGTATTTAACAGGACTTGAGCATCAATAGATTTTGATATCCATGGGGGGATCTTGGAACCAAACCCCAGTGGATACCAAGGGCCCACATTTATTATTATTATTATTATTATTATTATTATTATTATTGGATTAATTCCAATAAAATATTATAATAAGAATATGTACATTTACTTACTTTTCCCTTCTCTCTAAATTTGAAGACCCCTGATGATCAAATTCAAATAAATATTTGATGTACTTTAAGGTTTTAAATCTTAAGTCTTGCTGGTCTACAGCAACAAAATATATTTAAAGGTAAATAAAATGTTAAGAACTGTGGATTGATTGCATTATAAAATCTACCCAACTTCCTTTATCCCTTCTCTCCACCCTGCTGGCTAGAGAGGTCTGTGTGGATTGAAAATGCTTTTCTTGGATGTCCCAACCAATAGTAAATAAGCTTTTCTGTTGTAAGAGATCTTGCCTTTTTGCAGTAGTTTGGACAGGCCTCAAGTCTGGTGTGAATGTCTTGGCAGCTTATGGCATGAGGAAAGAAAGTGGAAGTTCAGACAGATAGTAGTGCCTTTCTATGTGCCTTACTGCATATCATCATAGTTCAGTTCTCTTCCCGTGGGAGATGGTAGTAAAATCAAGTCTTTTTTTTCTAGCTGGAAAAATCTGTTTGACAAAGACTCTCTTTTATGACTGTCTCTCATGGGAAGAGAATGGAAGAAGTACAACATCATGTGGTATCCAGCTGAACCTCCGCTTTTTTTTTTTTCTCGTGTGATACGTTTCTTGAAGTATAGTGGGTGTAGCATGGTTGTGGTTTCATTTCTCTTTTCTTTGGGATTTCCCCCAGGGATCTCCATCAGTGATTCTGTTATCCTTCTGGGTATCAGAGAAGCAGTTTTCAAATAAAATGACCCAAAACATCTGAGTAGTGTGACAGCCACTCATATCTGTGGCCACATATTGAATGGTACAAATTATGTGTTTTACAAACTCGAGTCTTTCTTTTTCTCTCTCCTAAATCTCCTGCCAACCAATTTTACAGGGTAACACCTGATCTCTTATCGCCGAGTGATTTGCCAATGTAGTGGTATGCCTGTGGAGGGCTTCTGATGAAAAGTAGGTTGTCAGCATCAATTAAGCTCCTGCTAAAGAAATTCCCTGTGCCCTGAGGAGGCTTTTGCCACATGCAAGCCAATATGTCACCTCTGAATGATGAACATACATGCATGAACTTGTAAAGCTTTTGTAGGAAGTAGAGAATGCAAGGTGGATCAAGTAACAATTTCCTGATCCTGTGGTTTCTGATTGCCAGGATACTTTAGTTATAAGCAAGCCTGTACGGCAGAGGTGGGCAAGGCCCCTCTTTTTTTGACAGAACATTTCTCCTCTTTAAAAGAAAATGCCCTTTGACAGAAGTACAGTCTCCACTTCAAGTTTGACATAGCTGTGGATTGTGAGGAAGAAACTGGTGCCAAGACCCA
Organism: Phrynosoma blainvillii; assembly: GCA_026167975.1. Taxonomy (NCBI): domain Eukaryota; kingdom Metazoa; phylum Chordata; class Lepidosauria; order Squamata; family Phrynosomatidae; genus Phrynosoma; species Phrynosoma blainvillii. Next base: position 340,289,152 of record JANUYF010000001.1, read on the forward strand.
CCAGAGCTGCCCAGCTCTGCTTTCTTTGTGCCCTTGCCCTGCAATACATACACATCATGCCTCACCCATTTAGTTTGTTCTAATTGGCTTAAATGCCAAAGGAGTAAATATTAACAGGACTTCAATGTTACCAGTTTTGAACACCAGATGGAGGCAAATAGCTAATCTGAAAGGATAAACCAGAATGTTACTGTCCACATATTCACTGCACATAAATATTCATCCTAAATCCTTATGACATCTGTTCCCTGTCTTGACCACATATGAGCTAACTCTCTTCCTGCACAATGGTTTGGCCAAGTTCCTGTGAAAGTGTACCCCAGGACCCTTTCACACTGCACAATTATACCATCATGTTAACTGTGCATTGTTGTTGCATGCCATCAACTTGTTTCAATCATATGGTGACCCTAAGGTGAACCTATCACAGGGTTTTCTTGGCAAGACTTGTTCAGAAGGGGGTTGCCTTTTCTCCCCTCTGAAGCTGAGATAGTGTGACTTGCCCAAGGTAATCCAGTGGCTTTCCATGGCTGAACAGGAAATTGAACCCTGCTCTTCAGAGTCATAGTCCAGTATTCAAACCACTACACTGCACTGTAGTGGCTCTGCATCTTCATTATTACTATTCTATCATCATTGTCATGGGTTTTTTTGGGGTTGAGAGTATGTGACTCATCCAAGGTCACCTGGCTGAATGGAAATTCAAATCCTGGTCTCCAGAGTTATAATCCAGCACTCTGACCACTACACTACACTGGCTCTCCATCATCATTATTACTATTCTATCATCATTATTACTATACTATCATCACTACTATGTATTTGTTTATTTATTTATTTCCTTTTCCCACAATCTGTGACTCAAGGTGAATTACAAAATTTAAAAATAGATACAGCTTTAAAAATGTGATTGTACAGCAGTTTAAAAATACAAACTATAAATAAAATGAAAAGCAGTTAAAAACAAACCATTTAAAAAAGAGAACAACAAAAGGTCAAACAAAACAGAAAAGTATTTGCTGTCTACAAAAGGATAATAAATAGAATGGCAGTATAACCTAAGAAGGGCATTCCAGAGCCTGAGAGTAACTGCCAAAGAAGACAAGACATTGGGAAGGGCTTCCCCAGAAGATCTCAAAATTTTTTATACAGGGAGATATGATCCTTCAGATTCCACTTGTGCTGCAATGGCTGGATCCTTTGGAATCCTGGAGTTTGTAGTGTGGTGAGACACTAAAACTCTCAGGTTGAGAAGTCTAAGTACTCCTAATTGTGTAGTATGAAAGGGCCCTATGTTTCAGGACATGAGAGATTTTTTTCCAGACCAACCTAACTGGAACGCTGGATAACACAGCATCTCTTTCAAACTGGCAGCACTGAATCCTTATTACAGAGATTAAGGAAATCATGGACTGCATGGACTATTGATTTAATGTTTGGCAGCAGAGGATTAGTGGTGCTGGCACAATGGGAGTTCAAGGCATCATACATGGTCTCTACCCTCTCCTTGGTTTTGTTGTTGTTATTGTTTTAATTCCAATAATCCTGTGATTGTGTTGCAAGGTCAGGACTAACCCAGGCCCGGAGATTTCGAGGCCAAAACCTGAGAAGCAAGAACAACACATTGTGGTGTCAGTTATGAAAGTGTGAGGGGGTACTATCTGGTAATGAGTTCTCCCTGGTACAAGTCCAGCAATGGTATTGATACACTGCACTTCCTCAAATGGTGAAAAACCACTGTACTTGCTTAGGTTTGGCTTCCTTTCAGAAGAAAGATAACTGGATTATCTTTGGCTCTTTTTAAAGCAAAGCAAAGCAGCTTCATTTATAAACCGCTTCATATCACGCTATGGGATGTCTAAGCGGTTTACAACTGTGAGCTGATTGCCCCCCAACAAGCTGGGTACTCAAATATATAGTGTGAGCATAGATAGATGCAGACAAAATTGTAGTACAAATAGCAAATCCACTGCTCTCATTGTCCCAGAAAGAGGCACTTTTATATCTCAGTGACAGCTTACATCCACTGGGGCTAGTGGGGTAGAGGTGGGGTTGCCATAGCCAAAGACAAGGACTCACCAGAAGAGTCAGTTGCATCTAGTCTGCTATTCCTTTCTCCTTTGCAAGGTCTAAGTACTCCTCATGCCCCTTTCCTGGCTGAGAAGTGTTTGAGAGATGAATGGGTAGTACCTAATCTGCCCCAAAAGTAGATCACCTCTGCTGCATCCCCAGATATTTTCAATTTACAGATGTTGCTTTTACTTTTTACTTTCTCATGAAGGTTTCACTCAATAACATCACCCCTATGCACTGAAAGAATGTGTGACACAGTCACCAAGTCATGCTGTGTTGCACCAGTTGACCACCACTGCTACATGTGCATAGATGGTGTTTATTGTTGTGTGCCTTCAAGTCATTTCCAACTTATGGTGACCCTAAGGCAACCCTATCACAGGGTTTTCTTGACAATTTTCTTCAGAGGGGGTGGGGCCATTGCCATCCTCTGAGGCTGAGACAGTGTGACTTGCCCAGGATTACCCAGTGGGTTTACATGGCTGAGCAGGGATTTGAACTGTGGTCTCCAGAGTCATAGTCCAAGGCTGAAACCACAACACTACACTGGCTGTTGTGCATAGATGTATACACGTCTATTTCGATACATACCGGTACATGTATCTGTATCTATACATGAAGGGGTGGGATAACATATACAGGTATTTCTGTTATATGGTAGAAAAAATGTGTATAGATGTATAAACATATAATTTTTCCACCATACAATGGAAGTACCTGAGTAGTTCATTTGTATGTGTTATCCCACCCATTCACATGGCCACTGAACATGCAGTTGGCGGGAGGGGGGGGCGCTTTCTTAAGGCTTTATTATGGCCAATGGAAAGTAGAGACAAGACCAAAGGTGTATGAGAGGCTGCAATCAAGGTAAAACCTGCAAAATCCTGGGGTGAAACATTATTAATTTTATGCTAGTGTTTGTGAATGATGGCAGTTCTGTCTGCAAACATCTTCCTGATAACATCAACAGTTGCTGAAAATAAATTCTTTGAATACAGAAGGCTGAGGGAAGAGGGCAGTTCTTGATACCTAAATACAATAAAGGCACCAGATCCTGACTGATCTTGGAAGCTAAGCAGGATCAGCCCTAGTTATTACTTGGATAGGAGACCATAAATGAATACCTGGTGCTGCAGGGCATTTTTCAGGGGAAGGAACTGGCAAAACCACCTCTGAGTATTCCTTGCCAAAGCAAATCCTATGAAATTAATGGGGTCACCATAAGTCAACAGATGACTTGAAGGCACATACATACACACAGTGCTCATACTACAGACAATTAGAAAAAGGGGGAAAGGCTTAAGTAGCCATTTTGTAACAGATATTAGTTAATTGGCTTTTTTAAAAAAATTATTTTGTATGTGTGTAATCAATAAGCAGCTAATCAGTATCTCAGATCAAAACAAGGGAAGTCAAACTGACATTTTAGTAACACTTAATTGGCTGGTTCTGTATTCCATTCAAGAAAAAAGCAAAACATGTGTCCTCTGAGGGGAGTTAACACAATGATGGTGACTAATAGTAACCATGGAAATGAAAAGATAGTGGATAGAGCCCATTGCACAAACCTCACTGGCATCCTCAAAGAGCAGAAAATAGGAACTTGATTAATTTTTGAACACATAAAAGCAAGCTCTGTCAGTGGCAATTACATACAGGACAAAGAAAGCAAAGTGCATGGAGTCTTTTCAGGAATCTAAGGTATTCAATATCAGGATATATTGTCATTTCCCATTGCAAAGAATGAAAATGTCTTTGATGTCAAGAAGTGACTACAGTGTAGACTGACAGGATTTACAGCATACAGATGAAGTCAGGTAGAATCCACAAATTGGCTTTGAAATAGGATCAGTGATATTGTACATGGAAAAAAGATAAAAGAGTAGCAGTGGATGAAAGCTCTCTCAAATAGAAAAGCTAGAGGCTAGTGATCTGTCTGCACCAAATGACATCCTATGGATAATACATTGTGGAGGATTTAGTAGACATGCACAGATACAAAAAATAAAACCCCAAGCATGGAAATTCATAATTTGAATTGTGAAGTTATTAACTAGTCATCTTGTAGTGTACATGATTGTGGTCTGTTACCAAAGAGCATCAACTTGTCTGCTCAAGATCATCTTGACTCAGAAATCTTTATTTTGTCTGGAGATATTAGCTGGTAAGACCTAGCAAATTAGGACATGGTGCTTCTGCAGTTCCCACTGACATTCTTTATTGGGATGGAAAAGGGAAAATTAATCCTCTTTTTATATCAGCCTCCATTACTTGGCAGCTTCTCGTAGCAGTATAACATTTATTACATTAGTGCCTGGACTACAGCAAGTTAAACTCGAATAACAAGATTTGTATAAAGATAATGAATTATTCAAATGAATAAAGCTAGATAGTGAGTAAAGGCCTTTACAGACTGCCAGAAATAATGCAACTTGAGGCCACTTTAACTGCCCTGACTGAGTGCTACGGAATCATGGGAACTGTAGTTTATTGTGGCACCAAAGCTCTCTGACAGAGAACGCTCAATGTCCCAGAAAAAAATACAATTCCCATGATTCCCTAGCACTGAGCCAGAACAGTTAAAGTGGCTTCAAGCTGCATTATTTCTGACAGTCTGTAAAGGCCCTAACATAGATATTTGTAACACAGTGCTACTCTCAGAAGGAGAAAAAACCTTTAAGATGAATATCAGGAATATTTGCTATACTTTTAGGTCTCCCTGACAATTCTTGCATTCAGCAAGGGTTACTGTAAAGACAACAATCCTTCAAGTGACGAACTGGTTAGTTGCCTGGAGCAAAAAACACTCCAATTTCCTCTTTGTATTCCAGATCCTCATTTTCTTCAGAAAGGGATCTAAATAGCGTTCTCTGATGTCACTGTATAACTGACATTCAAAGTCTGCCAAATTGCATCATGGAGTCCCTTTGTTTGCAGCACAGGCAAGTGAAAGCCTTTTGATATTCCATTGTCATGGGGAAAAGAAATTAAACCTTTAGACATCTTGGACTACAGTTCTGTATGTTGAGTCAGGCAACAAAATGGCCTTACCCAGGCCTGTTAGCTGTGCTTAAAGTCAATTTCGAAGTATGTCCCTGTGAATATACAGCCTTATTCCACCCCAATCTATGTGTGTGCCTGTATGTGCCTTCAGGTTACCTGTTAACTTATGGTGACTCCATGAATATCATAGGGTTTTCTTAGGCAAACAACACTCAAAGGTGGTTTGCTATTGCTTTCCTCTGAAATACAGCCTACGGTATCTGGTATTCCCTGGTGGTCTCCCAACCAAGTACTAACTTAATTCATGCTTTTTTTTTTGGCTTTAGGGTGCTTCCAGAAAATATTTTATCATCCATTCCCTTTGTCTCAGCCACAGAATTTTACAAGACCTCATCATCTGCTGCCCTATGGTGCTTTCCTCCCTGTTTCTGCCAAAGGAAATCTGTCAGGGTAGGGGCAGGATACTTGCACAAGGCCTTTTGACTGGGAGGTTAAGAAGCTCTCTGTTGGGAAGTATTCCTCATCTTTTGTGCTGGGCACTAGGTAGCAGAACAGCACAACAGAGGAAGCCAAGAATGTTGGACAGACTCTGGGCCATAGATATGCTCACAGTTTATTCTGCTTCTGTCAAGGGGTGGCAACAATTCTTCCTGCCTGTGCCCTTTGTGGCATGAGTTCTATACAAATTGGTCATCAAAGGGTGTGTGAAAATGAGTGACATTCCCAAAGAACTTTTAAAAACGTAACTATGAATGTTTCCAGAAAGCACATTTTCACATATATATGTGAAATTTCAGATTTTGCCATCTGAAGCAACTACACATGGTGACAGCTAAGATCCATTGTTTACTTTGCATCAGCAACCTGGGGCTGTGTATGTAATGAGCATTCTCAAAACAGTATTCATTTAATTCATAGAAGAGGATTGAATTGCCAGAGTGAATGCATACATGGAAGTTACAGATTCTTTTACATAGCACGATGTCAGAGAAGGAAAAGAATCTGGTAGTTACCACAAAACTGAAATAGAATCACTAGTTGTCTGCTGGAACATTTATGTTTTCTCCATAAATAACTGAACTTACCACACTGACTTTTCTTACAGAATGTGTGAGAGTTCAGGAGTAAGAGAGAGTTTAGGGGGCAGTGTTTTCTCCTGTGATAGGCTATACCCTTTCATGGGAAAAGGTTGGAGTGTTACAGAAGTATTCACCCTTCCTGGAGGCCACCCGAAGTAGTGGTTAATCAATTTGGGGTAATTTCCCTCCCCCAATATTTTGGGGAGTACCAGAGTTCAGAGGGGCTTCAGACATCTGATAGAGGTCAGGGGGTGGTTGCATGTGGCCCATAGGTCCATTTCCCCAATCTCATCTTACAGTCACATTTCTAAACATGTTTACTCAGAAATATATTTCCACTGAGTGCAATGGGACTTAGATCCTACTGAGTCTGCTTGGTATTGTTTTGGGTTTAAGTAGCTTTAGCAGCATTTCTCCTGTTCCACCCCACCCTCTTCCATTTTTAGTTCCTAGCCTTCCAGTGCTATGTTAGATTCTTTTTCTTGTTTCCTCCCTGTTAGAAAAGTCATATATGGAAGTACAGTTTCTCAAAACATCTTCATTTTCCTTGCACTCCCTCAGCTGCTGCTCTTTTCTCAGTACTACATCCTTCTCTGCTCAGCATCTGGATCTCTTAAGTTACATCACTCAGGGGGGTTGCAGACTGCCCAAAATAGTGCAAATTGAATCCACTTTTAGGGTTAGGGTTAGGGAATCATGGGAACTGTATTTTATTGTGGCACCAGAGCTCTCTGACAGAGAAGGCTCAGTGTCTCAGAAAAAAAACCAATTCCCATGATTCCCTAGCACTAACCCTAACCCTTAAAGTGGACTCAATTTCCACTATTTCTGGCAGTCTGCAACCCCCCCTTAGTTTCCTTCATGCCCATTTACCTGTCTCCTTCCTCAGTTGTGCTCTTTGTTTTGCTTATCTGATCAAGATGTATTAGCATTACTATGTCTTGCATTTTTTAAATTCATTTATAGTATTTCTGTATCGTCTCTCAAGCCAGAAGGGCTCCAAGATTTTTTTAAAAAAAGATAAAAGCCAATTAAAGCAATACATTTTAAAATAAAAAGGCAATACACCATTTTAAAACAATAATAAGAGGTGGAAGAGGCATGGGAAATGACATTGTCCAACCCCTGCTCAATGCAGAATAGAATGGCCACTTCCATGACAGTTGGCCATGCAGCCTTACCTTAAAACTTTCCTTGAATGAGAACCTACCATTTCTCAAAGCAGCTCTTCTACTGCCCAAATGTTTTCATTGTTTTGTAGTTCCCCTAAAGCCTAAAACCAAAACCAAAATTTACACTCACTAGTTCTAGTCCTGTCTTCTGGAACAACAGAGAATAGGCCAGCTCACCCTTTTGTATGACAACACTTCAGATATCTGATGACTGCTATCACATCTTCCCTTCTTTTCCTGGCTAAGTATACTTAGCTTTTCCAAATGTTCCTCATAGGAAGTTTTCCAGATCTCTTACCATCCTTGTTGTCTTCCTCCTGATGTGCTCATTCTTAAAATGTAGCACCCAGAACTGAATCTTGTTATTGCTGTTCTGTGCCTTCAAGTTGTTTCGGACTTCTGGAGAACCTTTCATGGGGTTTTGTTGGCAAAATTGGTTCAGAGGGAGTTTGCCTTTGTCTTTGCCTTTCCCTGAGGCTTGTTGGGAAACCAAGACCTAATTTTGGGGAATTTATAATTAACTCAAATGTGAGAGGGAAGCGCCTAACTTCGCTTCTGAGATCTTATCAAATTGTCTACCAGAGATGTAAAAGTTCTGGCAAGGAAAGACACTGAAATGGACCAAACTTCAATTAAAGTCTAAAATATTTATTTGACAAAAATAAGCAAGCATTCAAATGCGGCACACACTCACACGCACTAGAAGAATAAGCAGGGAAGAGCGAGAGCAGGGGAGGCAAAGAGGGAAACCAGGATAGAGGGAGATATACTCATACCCGAGAGACTCCTCTGAACTTCTTCAAATGTAGATGGGTTCCGTGGAAGGGGCACGACAGGCAAGAGAGGGGGTTGCAGGAACTATCTCAGAGTGCAGACCGACAGAGATTCAGCATGCACTTCCAAGGTAGCACAAAGTCTGCTAAAATCCAGGGGTTCTTATAGGGAATATCTGCCTCCTGGCCATGAGTTAAAAAATAGGTGGACAAAGGCTTGATGGGTTTACTATTGTTTACTTAAGTCTGGGCATAGTCTAAACAATGCACTTGGTTTCAAAACTATCAAGGAAAGGAAGCTAGAGAAAGGGGTGCAATTAAATCTGATCACTGTCCCATTAAGTATGAGACTAAAACAAACAAACACCATTAGGTATCTTTTTGAACATAATGGGATATTCCCAAGGGCAACTCCCAAAACCTGCCTGTCCAGGAAGTTTCTAGTGGTCTTAAGCAATCTCAGCTTGCTTACCTGATCTTATATCTAGGGGATTATGGCTGCCATCTCCCAAGGGTCAGGCTGGGGTCATAGGGAACTCCACATGGCTAAAATATATAATAAAAATGGAGGATGTCCGCTAACAGGCTGAAGAGCATGTGACTTGCCCAAGGTCACCCAGTGGGTTTCCCTTGCTGACAAGGGATATGAACCTTGCAAAGAATGGGAAAATCCTGTTCTTTCAAAAAGTGCAGGAGAAGTCTGGATTGGGTACGGATGCCATGATCGGATATGGGATGCCTCCTGCTGGGCACAAAGGTGTGTAATAAAATCCACATATTAAAGTTTACATCCCGCGCCTAGCTTGAGAGAAAAAGACAGGAAAAGGTGGTTCAATAATCTCCAGAGAAGGCTAAATATCTCACAAAACTACAAATCCTAGAATTCCATAGCATTGAACCATAGCAGCTAAAGCAGTGTCAAATTGTATTATTTCTGCAGTGCAGATGAGACCCAAGTTGGCAGTAATTAGTCCTTCTTGCGGTAGCAAGTATTTTAAGTATTCAATGTAAGTATTGTGTATGAAGTACTTATCCTTTTCTGTCCTGAATATCCCAGCACTCACTTGCATACAAAGACCTCTGCTAAACCTGAGCAACTATAAAGGTCAGATCCAGAAAACAAATCTTGGGTCACATTAGTTCTGAACTACCCAGCATTTCAAAGGTAGTGACTTTATCTTTATCTGCTGTGTTTGTAGAATTTCCAAGGGCACTGACTAAGTAGCCTTTGAAAATGCTTTACTCTGCTCTTGTAAGTTAAATGGGACCGCCAAGGCACAGACAAAGTCTGGAGACTAGTTTTCAATTGGAAAGAGAGGGAGATCTGTTTTAAAACTGGGTGTCTTCAAAAGTGTGCCATACGCTGATCCTTGCTATCCTTCCTATTTGCTATGATGCCATCTGCTGCTGACAGATGGTGCAATTTACAGTAGCCCAGCAGTTACAAAAATAAGGAGGCAAAGAAGGTAAACAATAACATGATTAGTGAATGTGAAAGGTTTCAGGGAACAAGATATCTGATTTACTGCAACACTAGGAAAACTGTGCCTTTCACATTTGCAAGACTAATTTGGCTAAGTAATGGTTTATACAGAACATATGAGAGTCAAAACAGGAATAACGGGGAAATGAGTTGGTGTAACTTTTCATTTAAAATGAATGCAACTTTCACTTACATTTGAGTTTTTCAAATTAACCTTTGCAATCTAATTGTTATTAAATTTACTCTTTCCAATTAATTTTGCTTTTCAGTAGTTTGGGATGTGCCTGAGTGTGCTGCTGCTGTGTAGGGCAAAAGGCACCCAAATATCAGAACAGGAGCCTACTATTTTGTTGCACTTCAGTTTGGACTTTGGCGAAAATTTCATAGTATAGTCTTGACAGCGTGTAGATTCAGTTACAGTCAGCCTTGTCTATTTGTGTGTGAGATTCCAGCATCATCCCATGTTGCCATCTTTGTGAAAATGTTCTTAATGTAACAAATACTAATGCCACACTTTCTGCATGGAAGATACCTACAGCTGCAAAAAAGCAGAATGACATTAGCATCCATCCATGTTATGCTGGATCCCTTTAAACAATCCTTATGGATCCAGGTGGACTAGATATTTTATGTCTTCAGCAAAAGAAAAATGACACATGCAGTAACCAATGCAATACAACTAGAACTTGCATATGTATGTACTCCATCAACCAACAGTTTCACTACATTTCTAGGATAACCAAAATTCATTAGATGTCTGTGGGAAAATGTCAGAGGACAGCATCAAGGAGGAGGAAGGTTTTAGCAACAATATGAAATGAATAAAAGCCATAGTGAAATTATTATTATAGTGAAAAGGCAGGAAGAGTCAGTGAAGTGTCACTCAAATTAAAATGGAGACATCAGTCCATCAGGAGGACAATGTGATCTGGAAGATCTGGATTGGAGCTTGGATGGGACAGAGCCCAAGAAAACTGGAAATAGGTTAAGGAAGACTTTTTGCTAAATTGAAACTGTAAGATGTTTTGGAGCCAGAACTAGAAAAGATGTCAGTGTGGCTGGTCTAGCATTGAATAAGGGAAGGCAGCAGAAATAAATTGTGCAAAAACCTCCATACATCCCACCTGGGATAAATCCTGGGAAATGCAATTTGATAAGAGCACTAAGAATTTTGTCAGGGATCCCTAACCATCTTTCTGCCAAAGAATTACAGCTCCTGGGCTTAGAGGAGAGGGAATGATTATTAAAGTACATTAAAGCTGCAATCCTATATCCATTTACTTAAGAGTAAGCAATTCTATGGGATCTGTTGATACATACACAAGAACAGGATTGTACTGTCATTCTCATGTGGATATATTCATGGCTGGTCTAAGTCAAAGACCAACAGAGATGAAAGAATTGAGCTGGACTCAGAAAAAGAAAGGGAAGCAATCAGGTAATGTATACATTTCATATCTTTATTTTGAAAAGGTATAACCAACATTTTTTCTGGAAGGGATTCTTGGTGGGTAACAATAAATAAGAATTCCAAAAAAAATATACACAGCCCTTTCTGTTTCTAATTAAAATAAGAATAAAAAACATAATAAAACAGCAACAATAATATAATCCTAACAATAATGTTATAATTGGCTTACTCCACACTTGCCATATTCCAAAGAGACAACAAGTACTGTGTATAAAGTTGGCTACTGCAAGTTTGATCCTCTGTGTCACTAGCACATTCTCATCTTCAAAATATCATGAAAAAATTACTGAGAAATAATAACAAATATCTAGGAAATCTAGACTTTGCACTTTCTTCCACAATGAGCAACTGATGCTTGTTTCTCAACTCCTTGTTTTTCCTCACATTTCCTTTCACTGTTACATTTCCAGACTTCTGTGCTATACCACACTGGCTCCAGAGCAAGGCACAAGTTAATACTCATTGGTTCTATGTTTAAAAAAAAAAAGTCTAGTTGTGTAGTTTAGTGCATCTGTGTTGATCAGGCATTAAAATATAGATGCCTTTACTTTATGCTCTGAAAATTAATCCCATAGAAAATCAGGGACAGGAAATCCACAATGATCCAACTGTATAGCACCTAACTGATGAACTATAGTAAACATTCATGTTTACGATAACCTCTGAGTGGTAGGACAGGCAAAAACACAGATAAGAATGTTGCTGTTTGGGGCCACTAAAAGTTTTTACCAGGTTCTTGTTGTTGTTGTTATCCCACCTTTTCTCTAGATAAAGTCAAAAGAATTCATACAAAAGTCAATAATATAATCAAACTCTTAATAGAATTAAAAGATATTAGAAACATAACAATTAAAAGGGAAAAGTACAAATATGTACAAAAAATACACCATGTTATAAAAGGCCCTTTCTCTATAAGCTAATGGCCCTCAAATGCCTGCTAAAACAAAAAAGATGTCCATCTGCTTACTGAAGGATAGCAAGAAGGGCACCATTCTAACCTGAAGCAGATGAAAGGCTCTGTCTCCATCCCAAATGGCACTGCTGTTGCCTCAAAGGGAGAGAAGAAAAAGCAGCATCTGCTGAACTTAGTCCCCTCTGACACTGCCCTCAACTTTTCCTTTTGTTTCATGTCTTAATTAGATTATCGCACAATCATAAAAACACGATTCACCTCTCCCGAATTCAAGTAAAATTTGGGCTTCATCCAGGTCCTATCAGAAGCTTCGAACTTTTGAAAAATGGCTGCAAAGTGAGTGAAGTGAGCCGGCTACACTCGGGCTACATTTGGATGGTGGATTTGGCGACAAAAGCCATGCAATAGGACCTGGATGCAGCTCGAATTTTACTTGAATTTGGGAGAGGTAAGTCTCATTTTTATGCTTGTGTGATAACCTCCTTAGACTGTAAGCCTGAGGGCAAGGAAGAATTTTGTTGTTCATGTACATATAAATGATAACAACAACAGCAACCTCTCTAGGAAGAGGGCTCCAGAGCCTGGAAGCAGCCAACAAGAATGCCCTCTCACATACTGCCACCAGATTTTCCTGTGAACATAGTAGGACAAAGAAAAGGACTTTCCCAGAAAATCTCTAAACATGGGCAGGGTCATATGGGAGAATACAGTCCTTCAGATAACATGGACCTGAGCAGTATAAAGCTTCATACTTCATAATCAGCACACTGAATTGTGCCCTGAAATGATTTGAGAGCTAGTGGGACTGTTGCAACAAGGGAACTGCATGCTAACTGTAGCCAGCCCCAGTTAACAACCTGGCTGCAGCTCTTTAGTCTAGCTGGTTTCTGAACATTCTTCAAAGGCAGCCCCACATAGAGTGCATTACAGTAATACAAACAGGATGTAACTCAGTTCTGTGGCACTGGCTGGATCCAGCATTTCTAACATTGGGCACAGCTGGCACACAACCTGTACTATGCAAATGCACCCATGGTTATTGCTAAAGTCCAAGTTTCCATGCTCAGGGTTGAATCCAGGATCACATCCAAGCTGCAAATCTCTCTTTTCAGAGGGAGTGTATAATTCCATCCAGCACAAGCTAATAATTATTCCCTCATCTGCCTTTTGACTGAGCAGGAGTACATTTATCTTATTTAGATAGAGTTTCTATTTATTCATCCAGCCCATTATTGATTATAGACCCTGGTTTAGAACTAAGACAGCTTTCTTGGATTGAGCTGGTATAGAGCTGGGTATCATCTCCATACTGATGGCACTAAAGCCCAAAACTCTGAACAAATTCTCCCAGTTCTTTCACATATATGTTAAACAATACAAGGGACAAACTGTCACCAGCCAAGGTGACGAATAGGAGTCCGCCAGCACCACCTTCAGGATTCTCCTTTCCAGAAAGAATGAAGCCCCTGTAAAACAGTGCTTCCAAGTTCTCCCAGCCAGATGGCCCAGAAGGACACCATAGTCAGAAAGTATCAAAGTCACTGATAAGTTCAGTAGAACCAACAGGGACACACACATCCCATCCAGTTCCCAGGACAGATTGTCCACCAAGGCAATCAGGGCTATGTATGTCCCAGAGACAGGCTTGGAATCAGATTGAAATGGGTCTAGATAATCAGTTTCATCCAGAACCCCCTGGAGCTGGCTGATCCTACATGCTCCAATATCTTGCTCAAAAACGGAGTGTGGGGAAATGGTTTAAATTTGAATTCAGGAAGGGCTTTTTCAACAAAAGTCTTATAATTGCCTCCTTTAGGCATGATGGAACTCTGCCTTGTATTAACAAGGCATTGATCAATCTCCCTACCCACTCAGCCAGTCCTCCTCTGGCTTTTTTAATAAGGAAAAAAGGACAAAGGTCTAATCCACATGTGGTAGTTCACTTCTCCAAGAATATTGTCCACATTCCTGGGCTGCACATACTGAAAACTACCCATGATCACTGGACAAGCAGAGGCCAACATCCCATCCACTGAATCTGTATTAATTATTGTATCCAAGTTGGAATGGATCCAAGTGATTTTATCTGCAAAATGTTGAGCAAATTATTCACAGAAGACTGTCAAGTAGTCTAGATTCTCCTCTGATGGACCACTGAGTAAAAGACATACTCATTCACAAAAGCTCCACTGGCTGGCTCTTTGAAGATGCAGGGGCAGCAGAGAAGTCCCCACCCACCCAGTGATGTTGCTCAGAAAGGCTCTAGCTTGTGCTGATTGGATCTGCTCCAGGTTTTCTGCTAACATTACTCAAGTTGCCATTTCAGTCATTTCATTTTCCCTGGAAAAACAGGGAGCTGGTTTGTCTCCACTCTGTGAGACAGAATGCTCAGGAGCAATCATGTGCAATGCCATTGCCATTTCTTCATTCCAGAGTTCAACCAGAGCTTTGACAGAATTCCCTATTGAGGCAGCAGAAAGCTTCCCAAGAGCCATCATGGCTTCCTGGTGGCTCATGGTTTCCTACTGCCTCAGCAAGCATCTCTGTCAAAAGCACTTGGAAGCCATCCGGATAATGGGCTGGTCCATCTTAAGCTGCCTGCAGAGGTTCTAAGTACCAGCAAATCTAAACCCTACCAAGTAGTGATCTTTCAATAACAATGGAACTATAAACAGTTCATTCTCTCCCAGATCACCATCACCCCACCCAGCACAGAAAATGAGGCTTAGCATGTGCCCAGCAACATGGGTGAGGCAAGACACCACCCATAGCTCTCTTGGCAGACATGAAGTACTGAGCCATTCCTGACAGGGCAGTCTCAGCATGACGTCCTCCAGCACTGCAAGCCAAGCAGACCCTAACGCTGCTACTGAAAACACCCTGTCCGGATCAGGAAGGGAGACCGCTGAGCAGCAGGATGGGTGGCACACCAACAGAATACCTGTGAGTTTGGGCACCTAGTTAGGGGGATGGAATCTGGACAGACCACTGCAACCTCACCTCTCCACCCCAAGGCCTTGCCTACTGAGAGAGGTTACCCTCGCCCTTCCCCACACACCTTATTCAACCAGGTTTGTGTGGTACATACTCACACAGGATCAAGTCTCAAAAGGCAGTTGCTTTCTCATTCATACACTGGTAGCATTTTCAACCCAGGAGGCTGCTGCCAAGGCTGTCCAGGTTATTTCAGCTGGGGAACAGTTTAAGAGTGACAAGCACCCTGTTGCTATTTCCTCACCTGTTAAAATGTAGCCACAGCCCCCCCCCCCCCATCTACATCTCTCTATATACTTGCGATGGCTGCTCCTTAAGACCCAACATCTCCCCTTCTCTATTGAAAATGTATCCTTTCTTTATAGACAGGCACAACCCTCAAGGATAGTAAATTGAGGAAACCTGCAAGTAGTACACAATTATCCTCCTTCTATTGAATAACAGGACAGGCTCTTGCCCTTGTGGTCTCCACAGCCTTCAGCAGTGACTCTGAAGGCAGCAAGCTCATCTTCTCAGGACTCCTGCTTTTATCTGTCAGCTCCCTCAAGTGCCGCAGGTGGGGTGGATGGCACTTGCTGGTAGAAACTGTTGAGGTTTCATTTTAGCATTGGCGATAAAGAACAGCACTCTTCAAAAACACTTTAAGAAAATCTTAGGCTGCATTAACACTAGGATTTCAGATAAATGGGTTTCTCATCTGATCTCAGCCACAATAACTAGCTTTGGCATGCAACCTTTCATAGAGAATACTTTTTAGAGTTATATTTACATCCTGAATGAAAACAGGGTTTGCCTGTACCCATAAAATCCCTTTTTTATCAGAACGATACAGGATTCTCTCTCTCTTTTTTTTTTCCTTACAGACCATTTTTCCTAATAAAAAAAGAAGAAATATGAATCTCTGTTAGTAAACATAAGTTTTGTTTTGTGATCTAAATATTAGATATACTACAACATTAAGGGTTTAAGCTTTTAGTTATTAATACTATTTATGCCTATCAAAACAGTAAGCTGCAATGTATACATCCTTACTTGCAGGGCCTTTGAAAGAAATTTTACAAGGTGGAACAAGACTACTTTCAGGCCCTGGGGAGAGGTTTCCTCTCAAAATTGAGGATTTAAGATTCAAATGGACCTTAAATCTTCAATTAAGTCTATTCATGCAAGACAAATTGTATGAATATTACCTTATATGTTGCAAAATGTTTGTCTTTAGCTGTTAAAATTAGAGCGATCGAATTATCAAAAAGGGGTCAGACTAATGGCAACATACCCTAGATCTATAATTATATAACCAAAATAATATCCAGTGTTGCAACCCAATCTGATAATTTAATTTTATGTAAACTTCCTGTATCTTTTATGTAACCTTCCTATTTTATATGGTTTTAAGATATAGCATGTCTCGCCGGGTCTATTAACTGTAAATAAAGGTTGAATTTAATTGAATTGTCTTTTCAATAAAGATAATGGTATAACATGAATTTTTAAAGTTGTAGTTTTTCCTTCTTTGTAGAGTAATATGGTTATGATAAAATATGAACAACATAGAAATTTTTTGGTCTGTGATTATGAAAGCATAACTGACCATGACGACTAATCTCAGGGCTTGTCTAGAGCAGCAAAAGATGTATTTTAAAAATGCAGTTTAGGGGGAGGAAGCCCCAAATTGGGTGCGGGCGTCCCAAAGATAGTCCCGACCTGATTCAGCATTTTGGCCCTGCATTGTGGAAGGAGAACACAGAAAGCCAGGGGAAGGGGGCTCGGGTTAAAGCATCCATATAGACAAGTAAGCAGCATGTTGTGTTTTCTTTCTGCTATCTAAAAGATGGTGAGAATTATTCTCTTTACCCAAACCATCTCCAGTTAGATTAAGTTTTAGTTATTTTATGTAAATATTTATTAAAGCCATTATTGTTTGTTTTTAAACTACAAACTGCATGTTTGTTGTTTTTCTGAGTTACATAGTCTTCATTCTTTAGGAAAGCATAATAAAATTTAGTCTGAGCCACACTTCTGCTGTACTGCCAGTGAAAGCTAGACTCTGACAGGTTTGACTTTCATACTTGCTTATTTTTGTTTCCCTTTAAAAGGGTTAACACTCCAGGAAACTAAAATTGCACCCCACAGTTTCAAGCCACCGGTCTCCTTCACCCCATAGATAGGTCCTGGTAAAAAGCAAAGAAAATACCTGAAGACTTACATGTTTGCTAACCTTTTTAAAATAAGCTTTTTTAAAAAACAGGGTTGTATTGTTTGTTTTAGGTAGGGGGCAGTCATTCACAGGCTCCTCTCTGGCTCATTGATGTACCAGTTGAACCCTTTTCTTATATGCCCTGTTTAGGTGTCAGTAATTACTACTGAACTCAGGCTTATTTCATTGAAAAGGCTGCACAAGGCTGAATATTATATGTGACTGCACATTGTATGTGTACAACCTACCTGTCTACATGCGAGAGTGTGAATTGTGTCTTTGTAATGTATTTAAACTGCAGTGTTTTCCCACAATAAAGGTTAGGAGAGAAACAGTAAAGAAGAGGGGATTTGGTTCTTGCTTCTGCTGTATTATAGGAAAAGCTCATTGGCTAAATGCACCATCAACCTCATGTGTGCATTTGGATGTCTAGAAAAGACTGGCTAATCAAAAGGTTTTACCACTGAGACTGCTTTGTATGAACATCATTTGGGCGTTACCCGAAATAACAAAAAAAGGTAACTTAACTCCAATTGCTAAACAGATCAATGGGATTTAACTACTGATTTACCATTTAGCAACCAATTCAATTATCTACTCTAGTTTGAACTCGCAGTTGGGTTAGGTTACAATGTTAAATATGAACATTTCTAAAGATAAGAATTAATGGAAAAGTAATAGTTTTGTTTTGTTTCTTAATCTGATGATTATACTTGTAATATTGCACCATTCTAGTGAAAATATTTATCTCCTTCTCTCCCAAACACACTTTTGATTCATGTAAAAAACTATCTGTGATTGAAGATTTTGACATTTTATTTGGAAACTGGTTCATGTCAGCAGATTGCAACAAAATGTGTGTCACCAGAATGGGATGGAGTGCAATTATTATTTTTTCTTTCTCTCTGGGGGGAATGTGAAGAGTAGTGGACCTATTATTATGTGAGCCTGCATGTACAACATGAGTTCGCATGATAAGATTATGCTGTAGAACTGGAAATACTTAGCTAAATCACAAAATCATCACAAACACACTTATTTGTGTGTGATGTATCATCACATTCAATCATTCACTCACAAACAGGTTGCTCCCTTTAGTTCTGTTATAACCATGGTAACAGGAAGCTATATCCTTAGGGAAAATCACTGGGAACCTCAAATGTCTATCAGTGGTCTGGCTAATACACAACTAGTAATGATAAGTCTATTGCTAGGCCCTTCTCAAAACTTGATATTACAAATTCTAGATTGTAGATGTTATTTTTGAAGCAAATACCACCAAAGAAGAATGTCTCAAAGACTTGGAACAACTACCAATGAGAGGTAAGGAAGAAGGTACCAATAAAAGGAGAATTAAATATTAAGAAGACAAAAATAATGAACACAGATGATTTACATAACTTTAAAGTAGGTAACACACATACTAAAATAATTAAAGGTTTCCTATACCTTGATCAATTCATTAACTGACATGGAGAGTGTAGTCAAGAAATTAGAAGATATAAGACATGAAAAGGCAGCCACAAAGGAATTAGATAAGATCCTTAAGTGTAAAGACTTATCATTAAATACCAAAGTCAGAATCATCCAGACCATAGTATTTATAATTTATATATATGGTTGTGAAAACTGGACAGTGAAGAAAGCTGACAGGAAGAAAATCAACTCTTTCAAATGTTGTGCTGGAGGAGAGTTCTAATGCATACTATGGACTACTTAAAGAGACAAATGAATATGCCCTATAGCAAATCAAGCTTAAACTAATGACTAAACAGAGACTGTCTTTCTTTGGACATATCATAAAGTCAGGTGACTAATTGAAAAAAATGTTTGGTAAAATGGAAGACAGTAGGAAAAAGAAACCACACTACAGCTGGATTAACAGTCAAGGAAGCTACAGTCTAGAGAGTTTGTAAGACCTGAGCAGGGCAGTTGATGACCAAGGATTTTGGAAATCTCTCTCATTTATAGGGTTGCCATAGCCTGAAGTTAACTTGATGGCAAACAACAACAAACCATTGAGAAATGTATGATTTATATCATGTATGTTTTTCTGAAACAGATTTGCTTATAAGTCCAAGCATATGAAAGTATCTGCATTTTTTAAGACTTGTGTTATTTTCTCACAGAGGCAGCACTTCAGGCTTGATTTAGCTAGTTGGTTAGGTCACCTATTTATCATCACCATGGAACCTGAAATAGTTTTCCATGGTATAGTTCTTCCACACAGATCCACAGCTACATAGCTTAAGAAACATGTCTGTACCACATACTCTCAGTCCATGACCTGCAATATAGTTTGGGATATAAAGAAATCAAGAAGATATCTGCTGCAACCCAGCACATGGTATCTAAGGGCCTCTACAAATGGGCCCTTTGGGCCATCCTGGAGGCAGTAATGGGGAGGGGCAGCCGCACGCCAGCCGCCTCAACCCCTCCCTGAAGACGCCCTGATGCCACGTGCCGTTACGCACAGCACGCGGCGTCAGGATGTCCTTCTGACGCAGCCTTTTGATGCGCTGCACCGGAAGGGGCCCCAAAGAGCTGCTAAGTGGCTCTTAGAGCACCCTTTTGCCGGCCCGGAAAGGAGTGGCATTTTGCCACTCTTTCCTGGGCTGGCAAAAGGGAGGATTGGGGCTGATGCGTCCGGCAGCCTCGGCCCTGATCCTCCATTCCTGGGGTGGCCAAGGGCTGCCCGTCTGCATCCCCCCTAAGTGACAGCAGCAAACTCTCCTACTGTCCTTTTAATTTGCAACTCCTATAAAACCCAGCAAGCATGGGGACTAGCTTGGGATATTGAGAATGGAAGTCCAATGTATCTGGAGGACACTGGATGAAGGAAGTCTGGCCTAGGTCAATGCTCACATGCCAAATAAGAAATATATGAAACTAAGGGCCTTTACAGACTGCCAAAAATAATGCAGCTTGAGTCCACTTTAACTGCCTTAGCTCAGTGTTAGGGAATCATGGGAACTGTAGTTTATTGTGGCACCAGAGCTATCTGAGACAGAAGGCTCAATGTCTCAGAAAAAGCTACAGTTCCCATGATTCCCTAGCACTGAGCCAGGGCAGTTAAAGTGGACTCAAGCTGTATTATTTCTGGCAGTCTATAAAGGCCCTAAGATATCTTGAGCATGAAAAACCAGACTTCATGGTTTATGCTGATCCTGCCATTGCTACCATCTGTGGAATGGAAAGATGGTGATGGGTCATAATACTGTACATACTTTTATACAAAACATGCTATTTTATCATATATACCAGGCATGGGAGTTTTGCTAACCTCTAGATCAGGGCTCGGCAACCTACAGCCCGTGGGCTGCACCAGGCCCGCGGACCCCCACCGGCCAGCCCCCACTGACCCCTGCTGCTGCCCCCACCGCCGCCGCAGCAAGCGTCGCAGCCTCCATTTTGTTTGCCAAAATGGTGACCGCGAGTCGTTTGCGCATGCGCAGTACTGCTGCGCATGCGCAAACGACTCGCGGCCAACATATTGGCAAACAAAATGGCGGCCGCGAGTGGGGGGCCTTCCAAAATGACGTCCGCATCGTGCGCGCATGTGCATGTGATGCGGGCACCATTTTGGAAGGCCCCCCTGCCGCCGCTGCAGGCGAATTTGTCCACTGTGGATGCAGAGGGGCCTTTAGAATTCCCAGGGAAGCCCCCCCCCCATGGCAGCTGCCGGCGAATTTGCCCGCCGCAGCCACTTCCCTGGGCCTTGGAAAGGCCCCCCTGCCACTGCTGCGGGCAAATTCGCCCGCCGCAGGTGCGGAGGGAAGCCCCCCCGTGGCTGCTGCGGCCGAATTCACCCGCCGCAGCTGCTTCCCTGGGCCTTGGAAAGGCCCCCCTGCCACTGCTGCGGGCAAATTCGCCCGCCGCAGGTGCGGAGGGGCCTTTAGAAGGCCCAGGGAAGCCCCCCCATGGCTGCTGTGGCCGAATTCACCCGCCGCAGCTGCTTCCCTGGGCCTTGGAAAGGCCACCTTGCCGCTGCGGCGGGCGAATTCGCCCGCTGCAGGTGCGGAGGGGCCTTTAGAAGGCCCAGGGAAGCCCCCCCCATGGCCCAGGGAAGCCCCCCCGTGCAGGGGGGCTTCCAAAATGGTGGCCGTGCATGCGCGTGGGGGGGAAGCAAGAGCGTGCACGCGCTTCCGCCCCCCCGCGCCATTCTTCCCCCCTCCCAGCCCCCTGGCAACAAAGGTTGCCGACCCTTGCTCTAGATCAGGGGTAGGCAACCTTTCCCCTTTAAGGGCCGAGGGACTTCAGCTCCCAGAAGCCTCAGCCATGTTGGCCAATAGTCTCATGTTGGCCAATAGCTCCTGGGATTCTGGGAGCTGAAATCCCTTGGCCCTTAAAGGGGAAAGGTTGCCTACCCCTGCTCTAGATTGTGTTGGCTATTCAGGGACATAGCTAGGAAAGAGAATGAAGACAATGGCCCTTCTAAATAAGAATTTTGCTCACCCCCAATTGATTTTTTACTTTAATCCCCAAATATCTAGCATTGCAGAGACATAGGCCCAAAAACAGGCCAAAAAAAGCAACTTTGGGGGTGTGATATTCAGATTATACCCACCCACCCCAAAAGAAGCTGGAAACCAATCCAAAGCTGCACCAAGGTGGCAATAACCAGACTTTTCAGGAGCAGATTCAATCCTCTCCTGCTGATGGCCCATTTGGGACCACAGCAGCAGCCCGCTTTAGAAGCAAGCCATGTGGTCGCCACCTTCCCGGCCTGATCAGGGCAAGAGTGGCCTCTAGCTGCTCCTTCTGGGCTGTTTGCTTTGGCCCTGAAACACTGAAAACTGTTCAGATCCAGAACTCTTAATATTTGCTATGTTTGCATTCATTGTTAACTTTGCCTGCTTCTTTTCTTTGGGTGACTAAACTGTATTTCACAGAATCTTAAGAGCTAAACAGCTCAACTGAAGTTTTAAGTTAGAAATGTAATTCTTCACTAATTTTCTTCTTGGAAGAAGCAACAAATAATTTGAGCAATTTTTCTTCCCACTGCAAGAAAACCCTTGAAAATAACACAGTTTTCAAAGCCTATTGATAACTTAGGAGTTTTTCTGAAGAAAATTCACATGTTTTGTACAGTTTTGTTTTGTTTTGTACAGTAAGCAGCATTTTCAGTGCCCAAAATAATATTTCTGCCCAGAAATATTATTATCTGTGTAAAAAAAATGCTGCACATGCAAAATTTGTGCATATTGAGTCTAAACTATAAATATTCTCATCCAGGCTGTTTCTTTTCTGGGTTACTTAACACTCAAAAACCATGTTTTTCCATCTGTTTTAGAAATAGTTCCAAAATATTATTTGCACTCCTATTTTAAATTACTGCAAAGCTAGAAATCTAGGGAGTGAAAGAAAATTTCATGGGGTTGCAGAGTTTTGATTTGGAGAGCAATGCTGCCATTTTGCTTCCCTATAGCTATACCCCTGATTATGCTTGCTAGGACTATTGGGAGTTGCAGTTCAACAACATCTGGAAGACTGTAAAATTTCCAGTCTTGATGTATACTAATAGTGGTCATAACTCTCTGAATTGTGGCCCTTTTGTAGCCAAAACAGCACCACCCAGGGACATGAGGAAGATTTGGGGGAGTCCCAAGATTTAAATACGTAAAAAAAGGAAAGAGGACAAACCCCTCAGTAGAACTTTGCACCAAAAAGCCCAACAGGGACTCAGTATGTTTGAGTGGCTAGCATTCTGAGCAGAGCTGATTCTATGCTAAACATTTTCTTGAAGGTCTTTTTTGTATTAAATTAGCATTTTATTAAATTAGCATTTAACAGAAGAATAAGGTTTATTTCTGGAGTACATCCACAATACATCATTAGGATTTTCAAGTTGTCCAGATTGAATGAGTGTGCTGCTTAGTGTTACAGTTAAGGTCAAGTTGAAAAGGATTATTAACACTTTTTGGGAACTCCCTTTTTGACTGCAGTCTGATTCACAAATACAGATGAATAATCTTCCTGGAATGCTTCCCTAAGTACTTCCTGTCCTTCTCCATAAAAAGATGATAAATATAGGGTGCTCCTATGGTATAGCAATTGCCAACATGGGCATACACCCTTGGGAGGAATGATATAGTCTAGTTAGAGCACCATGGGCCTGATTTTACATGAATTGATTTCAACAGGAACATCTACTGAAACATTTACCCCATCCCATTATAGTAAACAGCAAGACATTAATAGTGCTTAATATAATTTGGCTCCACACCCCTATTTGTTTACTCCTTTTGGATCTACATCATAGGAGGAAGGAAGCCAGCCAGCAATTGTCAAGATCGTATGAGTGGGAGAGCAACTCATAATCAAGGCAACACTAATTGTATGCCAATTAAGAAAACTGTAAGACAATTACAGAATTGTAAGACCACAAAAATTAAAACCAGAGTTTTAAAATAAATATAGAAATTCTGTGACCACAGTTGCTGTGCATATAAAGGGAATGATTCAAAACAGCTGTGACAGATGTGACAGATATGGCCTATGACTCTTAACATTGTCACTTTTCTTCTCCGGTATGATTTTTGACAGCTTTTTCCTGATGGAAACATCAGTGGAGCTTCAAAAGCTTCCCTAATGTACTTTGTGCATTTTGGTTGGCCAATAAAGGTGTTGCTCTTTTGTGGATATTTTGCTATATGGCCAACATGACTGTTCCTAATGTCTCCAAACTGTAGGGTTCTGAAGAACAGGCTCCAATCCAGTTCCAGTAGAGGTCAGTTCTAACTTCTTTTTATTCATCATTAGTCATTGACTGGTTCTCCCAGTAGCCATCTTGCTTATAGTGTTGCTGATGTTACTGCCACTCCTGTCTATGCAGAAAAGAACTTTCCAATAGTTTTTATAATAAGTTTACAATTTGCCTTATGGTTTCTTCTCTCTATTTTAATGATATACTGTGGCGTCTTTTAAGGCATGAAACCTAGAAGAGCAAATTCTGCAAATGTTTGGCCCATCTCAAAAATATCCTGATTTCTGTCTCTATTTCACAGTGTTTCTCATGAGAACTTATTAGATCAGAGCAAAGGGGATACTCTGGAGGTATAATACTGTGGGCCCTTGGCATCCACTGGGATTTAATTCTAGGACCTCCCCCCGGGATACCAAAATCAAAGGATGTTCAAGTGTCATTAAATACAATGACATAAAAATGGTGTCCCTTATATAAAATGGCAAAATCAAGGTTTACTTTTTGGAATTTATATATTTTTTAAAATATTTTCAAACCGTGGATGGTTGAATCTGTGAATAAGGAATTTATGGACACAGAGGGCTTACTATATATGTAAGTAAGAGCATCTATCCTCCAAATCTGTCCTACCAACATATATACTATTTCTTATTATCTGCAGAATCAATGCACTGAAGTGAACTGAGTACTGGGGTGGACTGGGAAGACCTGTATTCAATTCTATGATAAGTTATAAAGGTCACTGGGTGATCTTTGGCCAGTTGCTATTTTTCAGACAGAACTAATTTATGCAGTTATTGTGGAACAAATAGGTTAACCAGAGATGTGAAAGCCTGGGGGAAAACACGGGGGGGGGGGGGGGGGGAGATCAGGAACCCCTCCCTTTTTGTCCTCTTTTTTTCTGAAGCCCTGTTTTTCTGGAAAATTTTTCTGGAAAAATTGAAAAAATATTGATTTTTTCAAAAAAATTGAAAAAATATTGATAATGAAGTATTTTCTTTTAGACTGATGAACAGTAAACAATGTGTTCACATATTTACTGCATCAAAATTATTCCTAAAGACTATGGAAAAGAAGACTTTTACATGAGACTACGTACAGTATGAGATTGCTGTAGTTCCTGATCTTGGTTTCCTTTTCTCAATTCATTTTATGGAAATGAATGCATTATGTCTGCTTGACACTCTGGAGAACTAGTAGAAACAAAATAATTTTCTGTTTTATTAATGTTGGTGTTTCATTCTGTGGTTATTTTTTATTTTGTGTGTGTGTGTGGGGGGGGGGGTCCTTTTCTTCAAAGTGGTTCCTTGTAGTTTAGGTGTTCCTCACACTTCAGGACCTGGTACTGTAGTTTCATTTGTACCCAGTAAATAAATAAATAAATAAGTTCAATTTGTAAATATATTCTAAATAAACTGTACTTTTAATATATTAAATATGGTAATTTTATGCCAAATAAAATTATGTTTCTAAAGTTAAGAAAATGACTTTTGATATATAAAGTGTCTCTGTGTTATTTTTTTTTCCTGAAAATCTGTTTCTCCACCAAAAGGGAGGGCATTTTTAATGGCTTCAAAGCTTATGGAAATTTTACATTCCCAGGAATTATTTTACTGGAAGAAAGATAACTTACTGGAAGACACAAACATGATACACAAAGGAAATAAAGTATATGTCTTGTTTTTATGATAAAGATAATATAGTATAGAAACAAGGAAACAGGGGGGGATGTATTTAGAAAGAGCAGGCATACATGTAGCCTGGTCCAAGAGCTTTTTTGTCTGAAGGGCAGGTTATAAAAGCTTTCTAAAAAAGATAAATGATGGATTAAACAAGAGAATGAAGACAATAAGCAAGGCAGAGTGATTGAAGGAAAGCAAGGGCTATAAGAAGAAACATATAGGATGAATTCTATATGGCTTGGAATGCATACAAAATGTATTTTCTGCATTTTGGTTGGCCTAAAACGGGTACCACTTTTTCATGGATTTTGGGTGTTATGGGATGGGAGTGTTAGGGTTGCTGAGTAAATAAAGGACAGAGGTTACCAGGAGAGGAATTTTAAAAGTTTTTGTTTGTAAATGAACAAATTAGAGAAGACAGGATCAATTTCTCATGTTAATTTGACAGCCTGCCTTAATACTGGGTGCAAATCTATACTGCAATGTTATAAGACCATAGCATCCAGTTGGGATATTTTAATGGACAATGCTATTTGTACATAAGAATGTTTTGCAGTCATTGTTCAGGGACTTTCAGGAACAGTCCAGAACTACTGGTCTTGCAATTGTTATACCGGCATACCTCAGTTTAAAAAGCCCCTGACAAATCCTTTTTATTCTTTACAAATTCTTTTTCTACCCATCCAGTCCCCCTTTTCTTCTCTGCCTAGCTGAATAGTGTTTAGCAGCTTTGGCACTGGGAGGATAGTGAAGGAGGCCTGAACTTTCTGTGTTGGGCTACAGCAGCAGGTCAGCATTAAGTGATACAATAAGAACTTGAGGTTGGAAGCAGCAGAATTCTCCTCTACCTGTGGGTGCTTGCCTATAACAGGAAAAGTAAACAGCAACTGTTTCCAGAAACCCTTAATGAAAATGCAGAGAGAAAAGGGGGAGACAGATCAGCCTGTTCACCAGCTCCCCCCAGCATGTTAAACAAAGATCTATAAGTCTGGCCACCAAAATCGAAATCATAAGTGTAAACTGATGAAAAATCATCCTTGGATGTAATTTGGAAGAAGCTTTCAAATGCTCTGTGTATATTGGTAATTTTGAATGTTGCTGAAACATGTTGAACTGCCCTTCTTTTTGTGGTATAGGAATCTAATCCTATTCCCTTCATGTTATTTCTGCTTCTGGTACCAAATTTCCTGTCAAATGAGTAGTGCTCAGGAACACATCTACTTTATTAACCAATATACACCTGAAGCTGCACCAGTATCTAAGAATATTGCTGCTCTGGAGGTTTCAGTGGAAGAAAAGACATAAGTGCCACAAGAGATTATATGGAAGCACAGAGTAAAATTACATAAGGGCATGAGGGCACCATTCATGTGCTGTCATGCTGTGATACCTCCTGCCATGGTTAGTAAATTGTTCTCCAGCCATATCTTTCTACTCCTTCACTGAGTAGATGGCGAGCCTGGGCAGCAATCCCTGGCAGCATGATTTCATTGCTATGGCATTGCAGCAGTGATGCTATGGCACTTTGCGTGGGTTGATGTTGCTGTGGCAACTACAGAGTTGAAGCTTTGGCAGTGTGAGGGGGTGGTTGCAGTAGTGATGAGAGAAGTTACTATTGTAGCAGCACACAATGACTTTGTGAAAATCCTGCAGCATTTTATGATGTGGGACCTGAGACACACTGCAATAGAACTGCTCGACTAATAATATGCAATACAGTAGGAATATAATGACACTAACACTGTAACAATGTGTTTCAGGTCAGAATACTTAAACCTATTAACATGAGAGAAGATAACTGTAAGAGCAGAACCCCATATTCACAACACTGAACAGGAGCACTCCAAACATCTTCGTTGCAAGTACCACTTGTCTGATGCATGTCTGATTGATTGCTGATTAGCTGTTGCTTGAGAATTTTCTTTGGAAACACAGGATATTTTTTGACAAAGCCCACTGCCCTCACTTAAAATTGCGGAGAGCAACAAAACAGTGAAAAGCTAGTGCTATAGAATAGGAGACTGGTGTCACAGGACTCTGGGCCAAAGCTGTGTGGAGCTTTAAAGGTGAGGAAAAAGTGCACTTGCATTGATCTTCCAAATGAACTGGCAGTGAATAACTCATCGTAAGTAAGATATTGTCTAACCACCCAGAACCTGTTAACAGACTAGGTTCAGGAGTCTGAAATGATCAGAAATTATATGAGCCATTAAGCAAATATATCAAAATAATGAAGTGGAATAATGAGACAGAACAGAGGGAAATATCTGGCTTAATAAACCAATGGGAATTAGCTGCATGCTTGGGAATGGGAACAGACAGGAAGGGGTAACTTTGCATGAATCATGTTCATACCTGGATTTTGGTAAAGAAAATGGAACATGTGAAGAATAGTACCATATAATGATTTCAACAGATGGTTGAATTGATAGAGAAGAAAATGGCAGAGTTTGTGTCTGGGTCCCAAGCTATGCAAGGTTTTAAAGGTAAGGAAGAGTGCAATTTGAATTCATTTTGGTAATGAAGCAGCAGTGAATAACAATTTGAACATAAAATGAGGTATGATCTAATCACCCAGCCTGTATTAGCAACTTGGTAGCTTCATCACCATGTAATTTCCATTGTACAGGTGTGAGTGTGGCTGTTCATATAGCCAAAATGGTGATAATCACACTCAGGTTGGAGATGTTAGCAGGCTTTGTGGTACCAAGTTTTCTTAAGAATGATCTCCTAAAAATGGGAACTCTCCCCATAACAACATGAGGACTGTGTGTACTCAGTAGCCATTGAATGTTAAATGCTGGGATGGAGGGAAGATAAAATAAAGTGGAAAGAAACTGAATGGAATGGAGGAAGAAATGACTGAGTCCCTGGAACAGTGAACTGCAATATTTGGCTATGGACTACACCTGTATGTACTAACAGTAAGCATGCTGTAGCTGTTTCTTCTTATATATAGCCAAAACAGTACCATGCATGCAGTAAAGATATCAGGAAGCTTGAGGCTACAAAAAAAGTTAGGGAAACTATGAGGAGAGGTCACAAAAGCCACTGCAGGAGTGTTAAACATGTTCAGTGGATACATGCCATAATATGACTGCCATTTCCATGGATTGGCTATCTGTGGTTTCACTCATCCACATCTGAAAAAAAATATGTTCTCTCTAGGCCTTTCAGTGTGGTTCTATGGTATTCTTGGGCTGGGCACTGTTTTATTGAAAATAATAGGTTTCCCTACTATTTCAGGTCTCCACAGGGGTGAGGTAAAGGTGTCTTGGAACATAACCCCTGCAGATATAGGGGTTGTAATGTACTGACTGGTTGGTGCTGGGGGAGGAAGAAAATTGGGATGAGGGAGAATGGCATAGCCTAGAAAAAAGGGGTAGTTGGAATTCTGAAGAGAATCACTCCAAACTGCAAAATTTTGTTGCAGGTTTCATTTATTCTGAACAAAATCCAAATTCCCTCTCTCCAGGAGGGGTTGCCGTGGGTTTATCAGTTTCACCTGACAAGTGTTTCATGACACTAGAAACTAATAAAGATGGATCTGTAAGCAGAATGTGCACTTTTAGAAAGAGTGCAAACCAGGATGGTTTATGCTATGCCCTTGAAAAGATGAACCACTCATTCACCTATGGGACCTACAAATTAGTCTTGCTCCTGCCTAGATTAATCTGCAGCCTAAAGAGAAAATAGAAGAAAGTCAGGAAGCTGACAACTAGTTTTGTTAAACAATTTAACTACACATTATACCAAGCTGAAACTGCATCTGTTTTATAATGTATTAAATATATTCTTCTCTTTTTAAATAAGTGTATTTTTAAGATAGCAGTATCATATAAGAGAGATACACCCCACAAAGGGCAACTTAGCATGTCTTTTTGTTCTTTTATAGCAGCAGTTCTCAAATGTTTTAAAACTTTACCCAACTTTCAATGTATGCAGCTTTTTGGGACCAACCAAACCAAGCCCACCTTTTGAGCTCCGCATTCCCCCCAACAATTCTTGCCCCATGCTTGGCTGGACATTGGACAAAGTGTCCTCCAGCCTCCCTCATTCTTCCCTGATGTTCTCAATTTCTGCTTCTTAGGTGATGCATGGGAATAGGCATCACTGCTGAAAACAGTGTGGCTTCAGCCATTAGTCCTTCTTCATCCCAAATCTGTATGGAGAAGCAATGGATGAGGCAGCTCAAGCTGCTGCTCCTTAACCCCAGTGTCTTTAGGCCACATACTTGTGTGTACTTCCTCTGGTGGTCATTTAAGAAAAAATTAAAAAGGCAGGTAGTGGATCCCCTGGCATTTGACCCACTTTACTGTGTGCTGACTCCAGACCTGCTCTTCTCTAGCAGAAACAAATGCCATAAGACTATCACACCAATCACAACCACTGAATATGCTTACTTCATATTTTACATTTTTAGTGTTAATTTAGGTGTAAGAAAGTACTGAATACCATTTAAGCACACAAAAGACTCTGGAGGAATGAGCCTATTTTACCAAGGAGCAACACAACATTCAGGTTGCACTGTGAGCACTGTGGAAGAAGAACAACCCTCACTATGGACGTTTTCACACGCGGGTCTCTAGCAACTAGCATCATTCCGGAATGAACGAAAGCAGCATCATTCCGGTATGCTTCTGGTCGCGCAAATGTAATTCCCAATGAAACCGGCATGCAGAAGAACGGGGATGATGCCGCAATGGGACGGGGATGGGAGGGGGTTCTCTGTGACGTCGTGTGAACACAGGGGCAAAGGAACCGCAATGGGACAGGGATGGGACGGGGTTCTGTCTGCTTTAGACCCCGTGTGATAACATCCTTTGACCCACCATTTAAAGATATAGCCATGTTAGTCTGCAGCATTAATATATAGAGATTTTTTAGCACCTTTGAGACTGAGAAAAAAGTTTGTAGCATTAGATTTCGTAGACTTTAGTCTACTTCTTCAGATGCTTATGAATGCTTACTGAAAAGGAATGTTGGCTACTGCAGAACCAGTCAGCATGAGTTGATTGATGAAAAGGAAGATAAAAGAACAAGTGCAAGCGATGGGATGTCATTCCTGGGGACCTATGTGTGGGGAGCCCTTTCCAAAACTACGTATCATGTAGAGCTCATGGGTTCTACTCATGCTGACTGGTTTTTTCAGTTTTCTTCAGTTAAATTCCTGCATTCCTGTCTGTCCCTGGCTTCCACTCCACCATAAGCATCTGAAGAAGTAGACTAAAGTCTAAGAAAGCTAATGCTACAAACTTTTTTCCCCAGTTCAGTCTCAAAGGAGCTACAAAATCTCTCTCTATATTAATTCTACAGACAAACACAGCTCTATCTTTACATTCTACCACTATAGAAGGCACCAAGTTTAGCTGAATGAAGTGCAAAACCCACCAGCCTCTTCAAGAAACTTGCCCAGACAGATATCTTCTATTTCAACAAGTGCAAGCAATGGGTTGTCATTTCTGGGGACCTACCTACATGTGGGGAGCCCTTTGCAAAACTATATATCATGTAAAGCTCATGGGTTCTACTCATGCTGACTGGTTTTTCAGTTTTCTTCAGTTAAACTGTTGCACTCCTGTTGGTCCCTGGCTTTCACTCCACCATAAGCATCTGAAGTAGATTAGTCTACGAAAGCTAATGCTACTTCTTTCCAGTCAGTCTCAAAGGTGCTTCAAAATCTATATATGACTATGTGTGAACGTCTCGAAAGCACTCCTTTGTAACCATTTGTGGATCCTCAACCTATAATTTGAGGAACAATATATTCTGGTAATGGGTTGGATACTGGGTCTACAATTCTATTCCAATTTTTGTTTTGTCTAGCAGGACTCTTTGGCCAATAAAGAGTGGCATGACAGGCATGTTTCCCTGGCATGGAAGATAAGCAATGAAGAAAGCCACATTTGGATGCCTGCCTACCACTGTTAAAGAAAGAAAAACCCTGCAAGGTGGGGGGGGGAGTAATAACTCAGGTGGCCACCTGGGATTCAAGGTGGCAAATCTATCCAGGATTGTAGTGGCTAAGAAAATTAGTAGATCTTTGAGTTAGGATTTGGAGGATACAATTGTCTCTGTAGGTGTGAGGCTAATGTGTAAATTATGGGTTGTTGTTTTTTAAGTCTTGAAGCATAAAATCCCATAAATAGTAAAGTAGCCTTGTAAGTGACCACAAGATTTTCATGCACATTTGCTGCCAGACTAACAGGGAGTTTGTCAACCAGAACTTATAAAACTAGACATAAAAGATCCTGAAGACATTTTTGGAGAACATAATAAGGGACAGGAATAAGGATCAGGGATGCCGAGCTATGCAAGCTGGACTGTTCTGCGTGGTGAACAGTCTGAGTGAGTGGAAATTTTTAGTAATGTAAGCTGCCAAGACCTTAGAATAAGGATGACATAGGTGTCAATTTAATGGTTAAATACACCTAACCCAAGTTGGTGTAAGCTTGCAGGAACTGCTTTAAAAAAAACTAGAATTCCAAGTCTGTCATCCCCCAATAAACACACACACACAAGTAGACTTAAAAAGAATTTTAGTCCAAGAATTTGCTTTGAATACTAGAGTGCCAACATACTGTAGTGATCTGAGTGTTCAACTATTGCTCAAACCATTACACAGTACATACTTGGAAGTAAGCCAAGGGTAGTGTAGTGGTTTTAGTGTTGGACTAGGACTCTGGAGGTCAGGGTTCAAATCCCTACTCAGCCATGGAAACCCAGTACATGATTTTGGGTAAGTCACACTCTCTCAGCCTCAGGGAAAGCAAATGCAAAGACTCCTCTGAACAAATCTTGCCAAGAAAACTGTTGTAGGTTTGCCATAAATCAGAAACAACTTGAAGGAACACAACAATAAACAACAAATAATTAATGTGTATTTACATAATTTGCAAAAGAAAAAGGATTATACTTTTTTTGTTTGTAGTATATTAGCATTTTTGGTCCTGTAGTAAACAACTAGAACTGTACTGTATCAGGACAAGAGATCACATTCATCTCTGTAAAAACCCACTCCAGATTACTCGAAGCCCTCTTCAGCTATTAGGTAGGGTTATCTTGTTGTTGCTAGTCTTGACAGATATCACAAATCTTTTTCTTACTCCACCTCTGCTTTCTTACTCCAGTTCATACACCACCTCAGAATGCATTATTGGGGGGAAATCAGGACATAAATAAATAATAAAAACTATACTACGACAGGACACCAGTACATTGGGATCTACTTTTTTGTCTACCATGTCCTGCTACACCTTGGATCCCAAAAAGCCTGGAAGGAAATGAGAAGATTCAATAGCAAAGGTGGTCTCATATTCTGGACAGGATTTGTTCAGTGATGGATGCATCTAGAGGGCAGAACTAATGCAGCTTGATCCCATTTGAACAGTCATGGCTCAATGCTGTGGAATTCTGGGATTTGTAGTTTTGTGATCTATTTATCCTAATTTATTTAGTGTATTTACATCCAACACTTCAGCCACAAAGGCTCTCAGAATGGTTTGTTGTTGTTATTAGCTGTCCATGAGCTGATCCCAACCCAGGGCAACCCTGTGGATGAGACATCTCCAAGACTCCCTATCTTCCACTGCTCTGCTCAAGCCCTACAAGCACATGCCCATAACACCCCTGATTGAGTCTATCCATCTGGTGTGTAGTCTTCCCTTCCTTCTTCTACCTGCTACCTTTCCTAGCATTATTGCCTTTTCATTATGTGACCAAAGAACAGCTTCAACTTGATCATCTTGGCTTCTGGATTGATCTGATGAAGGAACCATTTGTGTGTCTTTTTAGCTGCCCACAGGATTCTCAGTGCTCTTCTCCAGCACCACATCTTGAATGAGTTTATTTTCTTCCTGTCCACTTTCTTCACTGTTCAGCTCTCATATCCATACATGGTAATAGGGAATGCGATGGCTTGTACGATTCTAACTTTATTGCTCAGTTGTATATCTTTACACTTTAGGATCTTGCCTAGTTCTTCCCCATTCCTAGTCTTCTTATTTCTTGACTGCAGTCACCGTTCTGGTCAACATTTGATCCTCGGTACACTCTTTTAATTGTTTCAGTTTCCTCATGGACTAGATTGAATTGATGTATTCTGTGGTCATTATTTCTGTTTCCTTTATGTTCAGTAGTAAGCCGGCCTTTCCACTTTCATCCTTGAGCTTCCTTAGTAGCTGTGTTCCAGGTCTGTGTCTGAGCTGTTTACAGATTGCCAGTTTGACAGGTCCCTGCCATCATCAGGCGTAACAATCTAAAAAGGCCTTGCTTGTAGCACCTTTGAGACTAACGGAAAGAAAGAAATTGGCAGCATGAGCTTTTGTAGATTTCAGTCTACTTCCTCAGATGCATTTGGTGGAGTGGAGGCCAGGCACAGAGATATATGAGGGTGTCAATTCAAATTACAAATCTTTTGTGTATGGAAATGAAGTGACAAAGGAACTCCCCGTCCATGGCTGCCACTTCATTTCTATACACAAACGATTTGTAATTTGAACGGACACCCTCGCATATATATGTCTATGCCTGGCTCCGCTCCACCAAATGCATCATTTTTTAAATCATTTTGTATGGGGGTGGGGGGTGGGAAGGGACTAATTCTGAATTTTATTCTATTCCATGCACTTTTATTATTGTAACCCGTCCAGATTCCTTGTGATTGGGCGGGCTATAAACAAATAATTTATTATTATTATTATTATTATTATTATCATCATCATCTGAGGAAGTAGATTGAAGTCTACAAAAGCTCATGCTGCCAATTCCTTCCTTTCTTTCAGTTAGTCTCAAAGGTGCTACAAGATCTCTTTCTACATACTGATTCCACAGAGTAACACTGCTACATCTCTGAAATCTAAAAAGGTATGACAAAAGAAGGGAATGCCAGAGAGCTCTGATGCCACAAACTACAACTCCATGGGATGGAGTCACGGCAGTTAAAGCGGGGGCCAAACCGCGTTAACGCTGCAGCGTGGCAGACGCAAAGGCGAAGGTATGAGAAAAAGAAGAAAGAAGCCTCTGAGAGGGTCCTTGTGTCCCATTCACCTCGCAAGGCCCCCCTCCCCACCCGAGAGAAAGAAAGAGGCCGGTCGCCTAGGCAACGCCGGGGTTCCCTAACGGCCACCGACGGCCTCCTCTTGACGACAGCACCGCGCGCGCGCGCGCAGAGGAACGCCTCAGCAGCGCCACATCCGGGTCCCACCCGTCCCCAACAGTCCCTTACGCAACCGTTAGCCGGAGCAACAGCAGGCCGGTGCAGGAAGCCAATGGGCGCGCGCAGCCTCCCGCAGCCTCGCGCTCTCCCTTCAACTCTCCCCCGCCCCCTCCCTTCGACTTGTTTAGAGTCCTTTAAGCAAGCGGGAGCCTTTACTTCCCTCTCTCCCTCCTTCCCTATTCCCAGCTCCTTTCAATCTTCGACCCAGATGATACGGGATTGGTCGGTTGGGCCGAAAGGCGGGCCGCGAGGGAGCTCTTGGGTTCCCGATTGGGCCGCGGAGAGGGGGCGGGGGCGGGGAGAGAGGGAGCTAGCGCAGGTGCTTCGCTATTGGCCGGGAGGCGGGCCGGGCCTCGTTGCGGGGGGAGAAGCCATTGGTTGGAAAGTAGGTTAGTGGTGCGACGTTCAGTGGCAAGCCAGGCGGAAAGTAGGTCAGGTACAGGGGCTGTTGCCGCCGCTGCCGCTCGCGCCGGGCGTCGCTCCTCGCGCTACGCGGCGCACCGAGGAAGAGGGGACGCCAACCGTCACCCCCGCGCCCTTCCTGAGGCGGTGAGGAAATGGGAGCGTTTGGCAGAGGAGGAGGAGGTCCCCGCTGCTGTACTGACCCGGGTGCGGGCGAGGGGGATTCCTTTCCCTCCTCCTCCTCCTCCTCCTCCGGCTGAGGAAGGGCGGGAGAGGGAATATTTGGGTGGGGGGGGGGGGGGGAGAAACGACCGTTTATTCCTGTCAGCCCTTTAAGCTGGGGTGGTTTTCTTTTGGGCTGCAGCCTCCCTGGACAGGTGGGCGGCGAGGCAGCCACGAAGTCTCCTTACCTTTAAAGCAAACGTTTCTGAGAGGGCTGGAAAGCATTTGGGTTGTTGTTGTGTGTTTTCGAGTCGTTTCCCCTGACCTATGAAGACCCTGAGGCGACCCTATCATGGGATTTGTCTTGGCAAGGTTTTGCCGTGGCCTCCTTCCCCCGAGGCTGAGAGAGTGTGACTCGCCCAAGGCCGCCCAAAGGGTTTCCATATGCCCGAACCGGGGAAGTTCTTGGTTAATTTTAAAAGAACTCCCAGGATAAAAAGATGTGTATTAACTGGTGCCAGAAACAAGCATGTTGTTGTTGATGTTGATGTTGTTGTGTGCTTTCAAGTCGTTTCCAACTTAGGGCGACCTTAAGGCGGCTCTATGATGGGGTTTTCTTGGCAAGGTTTCTTCAGAGTAGGTTTGCCTTTGCCTTCCCCTGAGGCTGAGAGAGTGTGACTTGCCCAAGGTCACCCAGTGGGTTTCCACGGCCGAACCGGGATTCAAACCCTGGTCTCCCAGAGTCCTGGTCTAACACTCAGTCCACAGTATTGTAAGGCTATACAGTACTTTTGTTGTTGTTTGTGTCCCTTGAAGTCGTTCTCATCTTCTGGTGACCCTGTCATGGGATTTTCTGGGCAAGGTTTGTTCAGAGGAGGTTTCCCATTGCTTTCTCCTGAGGCTGAGAGAGTGTGACTCGCCCAACGACACCCAGTGACTTCCCTGGTCTCCCAGTGTCCTAGTCCAACACTCAAACCACTATGCCATGCCTTTTCCTTATCCTTACCTTTCCATACAGAAGGTCCCACACCAAGAAACAAACACAACATACTGCTATTGGTCATCCACTATGTTGTTGTTGTTGTTGTTGTTGTATCCCTTCAATTCGCTTCCAACTTAAGGCGACCTAATCCTATCATGGGGTATTCTTGGCAAGGTTTTTTCAGAGGAGGTTTTATCCATGGACATCCTCTAAGGCTGAGAGAGTGTGACTTGCCCAGGGTCACCCAGTAGGTTCACACGGCCGAGCCAGCATTCAAACCTTGGCCCCCCCAGGGTCGTCGTCCAACAAGGCTGAAACCACTCCTCTAGGTTGGCTGTTCCTGGGTTTGTGCATAATAATGTGTCAACCTCTTTGGAGGCTGTTGCCAGGCTTGTCCTTGTTTCTTTGGGGCCAGCGACTGGAGAGACTTCTCCTCCCTCTCCCCGTGGCATTCATTTCAGGGCAAAACGGGAAAGGGCTGCACGTGTGTATTCCTTGACACAGTTATCTATATTACAGGGATAGCTGGGGAAAGAGAGGATTCTCCCTCCTCCCCAGGGTCTCTGGGTTGTATGGCTGGGACACTCACCCAGGAGAGATAAGGAAATGGAAGCTTGTTTCACTTCCTTGGAGCCAGCGAAGGAGCTGAGCCTGTTTATACAGTGTTGTCTCACTCAACACCCATCTAAGCCCATCTATCTACATTGGCATACATTCTGCAGGATTTCTTACCTTTTGATGTGGGCGAAATTCCTGTCCAGCACGCTACAGAATGGAGTTGACTTTCCTACTCCACAGTTGGCTTTTCGTTCTAGTCATTATTTTGGAAACAAAGGTTTCTGGCACTTGAGCATCTCTTAAAGAATGCCATAGTTGGCTGGCCTTTTTTGTTTTTAAACTTTGGCATAGATAGTGGAAGAAATATGTTAATTCAACAAATTTTTAAGCACAGCTTATAGAAACCTAAGAAGAGGCTAGGAGAGACAAAAGGTAAATGGGGCTCCTAGTTTCTTCAGGAGGGAAACCTGTTTACTGGGAACTAAGTCTTGTTTAACTTCCTAATAACTTTATACAAGATGTATACAATATATTCTGAATATATTCTTATCTGCTTTAGGTTTATGAGCAAGGGAAGTAGTTATGTTATGTTGAAAAAATTATTTATTCATTTGTGGCTTTTGTGTGTTTTTCTCCCTCTAAGTGAAAGCGCATCCACCAAACATATGACACTTGTAAAAGCTTTGCCATGGTCATCCTTATTTTGACTAATACCCCATCACTTGTTTGATACAGTTTTCCTATCTTTTTTTTCTGCATGATAATGATAATTTCATGGTTAAAGTTGATTACTATCACTGGTCAGGGAATGGAATTGGTGTTCTGATCTAAGGTGTTCTTTGATTGATTATTGAGTGAACCAAAATTATTGGCTATATTGGAGGATGCATCTGTTCTTGGAACATACTTCAGTCTTCCTTCAAGAGGCAAAATCCTTTCTAAAAAGTAGGGTTCTTGAAGATAGTTCCTGTGACAGATTTCCTCTCTCTCTGCTTGCTCTGTAACATTATTCTCTTTGACCTGAAACAGAGAGAGAAATTGTATTTGTCAGCAACGAAGGCAATGTGGAGATAGAGAATTAGTTTCTTACATGATCAGATGCACTGATGTGAGAGAGATTGTGCGGAAGAATGGTTGAAACCTACTGAGTAGATATAACTGTAGTTTGGCTTAGTGCATTGTAACCTAATAAGGCTATAGGCCTAAATCTAGTTGCTTGTCCCACCTAGACTAAACCCATTTAACTAATGATATTTATATAAGTGTTGACTTACTAACCAGCAGTTTATTAAATAGGTTAGGTTTACTCTAGTTGGGACTAACAATTGGATTTAAGGCATAGTCTTAATTGGACTTGCTCAGATGTAAGGTCTGTTGAATTACTCAGAAATCTCTCAGTGACAATTATTTCCAAACAAGTATGAATAGGACTCCAGACTTACTTGGAAATAAGCCTCTCCTAGCCCTGTGAAGAAACAGACAAAACGTTAGGTCTCTACTCTCAGTAGTTCATATGTAATATCATTAAAATGATATCCTGAGTACACTTAAGAGAATTAGTTGATGAAAGTTCCTTGCCAAAGGAAATAGCCGTGCTAATGTTCATCTACATGTTTGTTTATGTGTTTGTTTTTTGCACACAAGTCTAGATGACAGTTATAGCCTTGCACCTTGAGATGCACAGATTTAGCAATTGCTCATTGTTGGTAGACCTGTACACATTTATATGCCCCACTGAATTTGGTGGGACCTTGAATTCTCAGAGCTGTTTTGTAACAAATGCTAGTTAAGATTTTTAAGTGGCAGAGCAGTATGGGGAGAAGTGAATAAAAGCTTGATGCTTTTTGAATGTAAAAAGGAAACAAAGTAGTGCTGCAACAATCTCTAGTGCTATGGTAGAATGATAGGGAGCACATGACCATCAAGTGCATGTATTTAAAAAAGAGGTTCCATAAATAGCATGGGCACAGGCAGGGAGCATTGTGTCTCATCACTTGTGCCACAGGCACCATCCAGTAAGTGCCCACCGAATTCATGCAAGCACATTTTACACAGCACTCACAATACCAAAGAATACTTTGACAGGAGGTCTATTGTGACTTGAGTGCTAAGAAAATATAATACTACTGCAACAGAAACATTAGGGCATATGTGTGAATCCTATATAACCAATTTTTTATATATGTGTGTGTGTGTTGGTCTTTTAAACTGATTGTCTGAGACAGTCTTGTAGTTACTAAAATCAATAGGGATTACTTTTTAAAAAATGTGCTCAGGATTACAGTGCAAAGAGATAATTTCCCCATCTCTTGATGTAGCTGTATAGCTCTAAAAATACATTATTTTGCTTGAAACCTACTCAAGTTTTGGATTAATAACCATAAAATATGTCATTAATTTAAAATGAAAATAGAGTAGAACAGGTAAGGAAAATATTATTTTTAAACTTTCTGTTTGCTTTATATCATTATCGTCAAAGAGCTGACCTAAACAGGGGACGATAGAGGCCTCTATAAAATGATCTCAGTGTGGGAGAGGCCATGGTTCTGTTCGTGGAGCCCCTGCCTGGAGTTTCTTTTTCTTTTTACACCAGTCTTCGCCAGTCCAGGTTCATCCAAATGTTTTAGACTACAGCGTCCTTAAGCCAGCTAGCATGGCCAATGGAGATTATGGAGGCTTAAGCCTAGCACACCTGAAGGGCACAAGCTTGGGAAAGACTACTTCACCTATTGGATTCTGTTTAAACAAAAGGGATGGTATTGCTAAGACTGTATTTGGTCATCTTTCAAGATTCAGTGGGAAGGATGCAGATATCCTAAGTTCCAAAACATGTCAGTCATTTTTTAGGGATTAAGTACAAAGTTAGAGGTCTAGCAGTATTTTACTAGGTGTTTCAAAACTGATGTTGTGCAGTACAATTTGAAGTCTGTAATCAGTAAAACCGATATGGTTTACAAGTGTAAAATTGATGGCACTTGATGTGATAAATAAACCCAAATAGACAATCTATGGAATGCTTTTCTCTTTCCCATTGAAGCAGAGTTGACCATTTCCTGCGTACCATGCAGAAGGACCCATTGTTGCCATGTAGATGAAGACCTTCTATTCTAGAAAGGATCTGGCTACTGGATATGTTCATAGGACATGTTCTTGAGGATGCTGCCCAGATATGTAAACAGTACTGTATTAATAACCATAGGTAATAGTATACGTAGAGAACTATAAAGAAAGCTTTCAGATTAGCAGGGGAAAATCAGGAATGGGTAGAAGGAAGATTCAAAGCTGTTGAATAGGAGATGTCAGTTAACTTTACAAACTTTGGTTCAAACCAATAGAAATTATACCTTGAAAAAATATACAGAACTTTTACCAAATCTGGTTATAACAAAATAGGCAAGTTTCATAGTTTTCAAACTTTATGGTTTGATTAAAAAGCATTAGCGCACAGTTGTGCTATTTGTGTGCTACATTCATAAAAATAACATTGTCTTGGTTATCAAGCTATGCTATAGTAATTAAGACTGTCTTAGGGCTTTTGCAGACTGCTAGAAATAGTGCAAATTAAGTCCACTTTAACTGCCCTGGCTCAGTGCTAGGGAATCATGGGAACTTTATTTTTTCTGAGACATTGAGCCTTCTCTGTCAGAGAGCTCTGGTGCCACAATAAACTACAGTTCCCATGATTCCCTAGCACTGAGTCAGGGCAGTTAAAGTGGACTCAATTTGCACTCTTTCTGGCAGTCTGCAAAGGCCCTTTCTTGCTTATATGGGAGGAATTCCTCATGAATTTAATTCTGAGTAGACTTGTATAGAATTGCACTGTGATTCTGTTGAATACTTAGAACAGATAATACAGGCAGTACTATCTTGTTCTTAAATTCTTATGTTTGTCCTACTTTTATATAATTTAGGCATCTATAATTCTCATATTCTTAAACATTTTTGCATGTAATGAACATCCAGTCTGATGTCTTATAAACATGTAATTGTAACTTTTAAACATGCTTAAATTTTGTTTGTATATGTACATTGAAATCAAAGACATAGGCTTTTTAGTCCGGAAAATCAGTATGCAACAGGACCTTTCAGCCCATTTGAGATTAACCGTTGAAATGCTAGAATTCAAGGATATAGCCATGTTAGTCTGTAGAATCAGTATATAGAGAGATCTTGTAGCACCTTTGAGACTAACTGAAAGAAAGAAGTTGGCAGTATGTGCTGCCAACTTCTTTCTTTCAGTTAGTCTCAAAGGTGCTACAAGATCTCTCTACTTTGAAATGCTAGTCTCAAAGGTGCTATACGATCCCTTTGCATGTAAACTGCAAATACATTTTGTATCATATTCTGCTTACAACCACTGTAAGCTGCTGTTGTGTGGAGAGAGTAGGAAAGGAAACCCTATCAACTAATAAAACCCCCCTGTTGCATAAAAAGTGAAGAGTTCCCCAGGGGACATTTTAAAACAACATCCAGTATAGGTCATGGAAGTGAATATACCAAATGAGATGTATAAATGGGTTCATGTACAAAGATTAAATAATTCTCCTATCCATAAAATGATAGGAAATTTTTATCTCCTACTAAAGGAAGCAGAAAATCACAGGAGTTTCTCCCACTCCCTGGCATCGATTGTATGTGGGTGTGCATTTAACCTGGTCACATTGCTACTGATATTTATCTCCATTTTATGTACAGAATGCCTGAAGATAGTTGTTTTCATTGTTATGAATTCTAGCTGTGCTCTCTCTCCTACAGCCTCCTTAAGATACCAGTTGACACTGACTGCCTTCAGGTTCTTATATTTTGTCTGTCTCACTGAAATATCTTAACTGCAGGACCACCTGTGATAGTAACATATATTAGTGTATTGTGAATAACCTTCCTGAGAAAGGCAAAGTTCTGGCACATGCTATCTTCTGTTTGGTATGTTGACTACCATATCAAACAGAGTTGCTTCTGAAGTAAATGAATGATTTGGGCAGTGGGGTCATTTCCTTGTATAGAAAGGGTATGTTGCCTGAACAAGTGTGTCTCATCCTATTTTTGAGCTGGCTTTATTTGTTCTTGGAGGCTGAATTATGCATTTTCCATTATGTTGTTAAATGTACAAATGTACAAGTCTATGTATCTGTCCATAAAGAGTCTGTAGCACAGAACAAGCACAAGTATTGCATGTTCCAACAAGTTCAATTTCTGGCATGGAGCTTTGGCTGTCGGACTAGAAAAGACCTGTGTCCCAGTTCTTAAAGACATTTTAGGCAGAGTAGATAAACGGATGTAGATTGTCTAAGGTCTAACTTGGTATAAGGCAGTTTCCTGTGTCCAGAAATTATGGTTATACCTAAAGAAGGGAAACAAAAATCTGACATAAGAAATTGTAGGCCGATTTCTCTTAAACATTGATTATAAAATATTTTCTAGTATATTGGCATCCAGACTAAAAAATTATTTAAAAAATTGGATTGATGAAAACCAAAGAGGCTTTCTACCACAAAGACAAATGAGAGACAATCTCAGAGTAGTATTAGACCTGATAGAATACTATGAGAGACACAATGAAAGGAGTGTAGGAATGATATTTATAGATTTGGAGAAAGCATTTGGTGTATTCTTCTAATGTGTTTATTGGTAATTGGAGGAAGGAAGGGTAGGAATCATCATTTTCAGTGTAGCTACTCTTCTCATTGGAACATGGTGATAGATATTCCATTTATATGTAGAAAGAGGAAGCTCTTGATATATTTATTTATTTAATGCTGATTGACCTACCAAGGCCCCTGATGCAATGCACAAAATATTTGTCTGTTTGTTTGCTGAAATATTTCTATCCCACTCTATACCCAAAGAACTCAGTGGTGGTATAAAACTAAAATCTGCACTGATATATTAAAACAATTTAAAACAATACAAATTGATGCTTGCTCTGCAAGGCTCCTCCACCACCTAGCTTTCTCCTTAGGAGAAGGCTGGCCAGAAGAGGAAGAGGAGGGCAGGCAAACACTCACCTTACAAGGCTCCTTCACTGCTCAGCTTTCTCCTGACCAAACACAAGTTAAAACATTATATGATAAATATTATAATTATGGCTCAATAACTTGCTATTATTGGGTCTCTGGACTGTAATAAAGAACTGAAACTGAATAACTTGATACTGGGATGCCTAGAAGTAGAAAAAAATGTTTCTGGCCTTTGCTGTCAATCTGAAGAAAACCATCATCACCTCTGCATTGGCTTGAATAACATGTAGTTCCTAAAACTAGCTTTGGATTTCCATAACACTTTGAAGTTCTTGGCAATTCTTTATCATTGGTACCAAAAACCTCTAGAATTATTTAAAAAACAGTTGGTGAATTCCCCTTCCTTACTTTTCTCCCTCTTTCATATGTATGTGTCTGATTCCAGAAAGGTCGCTTTTCAAAAAACAGCAGCAAGCTACTTCCAGGTCATCTTTTTTCACATACAACTTGAAATGATGATTAGCTGGCGTATACAGACTTGGTAACCTTTTCAGTCTCCAGCTATTTGAGAAGCTTGGCATTAAGAGTCTTAACAGCCACAGTGTTTCCAAGTCAGCTGCAAGAGCTGGAACAGCTTGTGATATTGGTTTGGTGCCACAATGTAGTATGCTGGGTTCATTTCTAGTAGGAATGATGCCAGTGGGCTGCTCCTAAAGCAAACAGTATTGCCAGTGAATGGCATATCTTGTTCAAAAGGTCTTGTAACTTCATTCATAGTTTGTTGATGCTTATTCACTGCCTTATCTTAAACACACTGATGCCCAATCCTGTGTATGTCTGTCTTTCTCCTTCTCCACCAGGACCTCTCCTCAGGAGAAGGCCAAGTGACAGAGGAGCCTTGAGGTCAGGCATTTGCCCTTCTTCTTCCTCTGCTGCCTGGCCTTCTCAGGAAAAAGCTGGGCAGCATTGCAGGGCAAGTGTTTGCCCGTCCTCCTCCTCCATCTGTCCTTTTCCTCCGGAGAAAGCCAAGTAGCAGAGGACCCTTGCAGGGCAAGTGTTTGCCCATCCTCCTTCTCTGCCACGTGGCCTTCTCCTTGGGAGAAAGCCAGGCAGTGAAAAAGCCATGAGGTGCCCATCCTCCTCCTCCAGCCAGCCATTTCCTCAGGAGAAAGCTGAGCAGTGAAGGAGCCTTGTAGGGTGAGTGTTTGCCTGCCCTCCTCCTCCTCTTCTGGCCAGCCTTCTCCTAAGGAGAAAGCTAGGTAGTGGAGGAGCTTTGCAGGGCAAGCATCTACCCTTCCTCCTCCTCCAAGCAGTGGAGGAGCCTTGAAGTTGTTCCACATCCTTGTGAGCCAACTGAAATTCTTTGGCGGCCCCATGCGGCCCCTGGGACATATGTTGTGCAGGCCTGATTTAGGGATTCAGAGGGCCAGCAGTGAGTTGGGGCCTGAGTGGAGTGGATTGTTAGGTACTGCTACTTTCAGTTTTGTACTGATCCTGGCAAAAGTCATTCTACTGAAGGTCCACTCAGGTAGGGAAGAAAGAAACACTTGGTTTGTTTTATTGTATTATCAAGCTCAGTGGTGAAACAGCCTTGAAGACAAACTCTTCATTTTATTCAGTGTGTGGTCCTGCACCTGCTCAAAAGAACAGCAAAAT
This sequence comes from Phrynosoma blainvillii, assembly GCA_026167975.1. Classification (NCBI taxonomy): domain Eukaryota; kingdom Metazoa; phylum Chordata; class Lepidosauria; order Squamata; family Phrynosomatidae; genus Phrynosoma; species Phrynosoma blainvillii. The sequence goes on from JANUYF010000001.1 coordinate 340,333,629, forward strand.
TAGTGGTTTGTTTCAGGGCTTGGGTAGTCCAGTGGGACTCACTGTGCCCTAAACCTGGTTTACTTTGCCTGTTATTTACACAGAGCTACAACAGACAGTAATGTGAGAGTGAGTGTGGCTGTGTTGATGTTATTGCTTGTTGATTTGAGGGAAACCAAAAGGAGGAGTCATCAGGAGGTCTAGTACATACCTACGTCTCAGGAGACTTTTGTGTCATGATGGTCAGCAGTGGCAGTGCCCTGGGAAGGCCTGATAGGGTTGTGAGAGAAGGTTGTGACAGGTGAGAGAAAATGCTGCCATGAGCTATGTGGTGACATTTTTACTTCGGAGTAAACCTACATAAGACTAGCTTGTTAATCTGTGTCTATTTTAAACAGTTGGGGTGGATGGGCGGGTTGGGAGAACTGAAAATAAGTGTAGGTGTGAAAAGAGATTTTTTTAAAAAGAAATTTAATCTACTTTACTGTATGCTGCTTGAGAACACTTTGTTATATTGATAATATATTACTATTCTATTTAGGAAGGTTGATTAGTACTCTGGATAATGGCAGATTCTGGGGCTGTTGTGTTTAGTTTTATGGCAACATTGCTAGTTCTGTTAGGCTTCTACCAAACTATAGACTAGGGGGGCGCTGCAGATGGGCAGCTGTAGGCCACCCTGGGAAGCGGAGGATTGGGGCTGCGGCTACCACACACCGGGGCCCTGATCCTCCCTTTTGCCGCCCTGAAAAGAGCGGCAAAAGGGTGCCCTAAGAGCCAGCGTGCAGCTTTTTCTTGCCCCTTCCAGCGCAGTGCATCAGGATGCTGCGCCAGTAGGACGTCCTAATGCTGTGCGTAATGGTGTGCGGCGTCAGGATGTCATCAGACTGGGATTGGGCCAGTGTGTGGCTGCCCCTCCCCATCTTTGTCTTCAGGCCAGCCCTTTGGGCCGGTCTGCAGAGGCCCTAGGTTTTGCTTGATAAAGGTGCATTTATTTCAGCCTCTCTGGACTGAAATATGAAATGAATAATGAGTACATGAGGCTGCTTTTGAGTTTGTTGTTGTTGTTAACTGCCCTCAAGATGATCTCAACCCATGGCAACCCTGTGGATGAGACATCTCCAAGGCCCCTATCCTCTACTGCTCTGCTTAATTCCTGCAAGCCCATACCCATGTCATCTTTAATAATAATAATTATTATTTTTTGTGGGTTTTTCAGGCTGTGTGGCCATGTTCTAGAAGAGTTTCTTTCTGATGTTTCGCCAGCATCTTTGGCTGGCATCTTCACAGATGCTGGCGAAACATCAGAAAGAAACTCTTCTAGAACATGGCCACACAGCCCGAAAAACACACAAAAAACTATGGATGCCGGCCATGGAAGCCTACGATTTCACATTATTATTATTATTATTATTATTATTATTATTTCATCCGCCCCTCTGTGCACGCAACCGGGGCGGCTTACAACATTAAAAGTACAATAAAAAATAGAGTCCATCCGTCTAGCATGCAGCCTTCCTCTCTTTCTACCTCCTTCCACCTTTCTTAGCATTACAGTGGTACCTCGACATACGAGTTTAATTCGTTCCGTAACCTTGCTCGTATGTCAAATTGCTCGTATCTCAAAGCATCTCAATTTTCCCCATTGAAATTAATTGAAATGTGGTGTGCGGTGTAGTGTGCGATTCCTCGTATCTCAAATCTTGCTCTCATCTCAAAGCAAAATATTGCTCGCTGAGCGGCTCGTATCTCAAAACACTCGTATATCAGGGCACTCGTATGTCGAGGTACCACTGTATTGTTGTTTTTTTCAGTGTCCTCCTTTCTTATGATGTATCTGAAGTACAACATTCTCAGTTTTGTTATCTTGGCTTCCAGGGAGATCTCTGTCTTGATCTGCTCTAGGACCCATTTGTTAGTCCTTTTTGCTGTCCGCGAGATCCTGAACACTCTTCTCCAGCACCACGTCTCAAATGCATTGATTTGTATCCTGTCTTGTTTCTTAACTGTCCAGCTCTCACATCCATACATGGTAATACGGAATACAATGGCTTGTAAATTCTAATTTTTGTGCTGAGCTGTATATCTTTGCATTTTAAAATCTTTTCTAGTTCTTTCATAGCTGCTCTCTTCATTCTTAATCTTCTTCTGATTGAGTAGTGTTTGGAAACTCCACACAGTAAAAAGAGCTACTGCAGTCAGTATTAATGGGCTGGTTACAAGGATCGTACAACTCACCTACTCCAGCAGCTCCTCCGGGCACAATTCAAAGTGTTGACTATGACTGATAAAACCCTATATAGCAGGGGTAGGCAACCTAAGGCCCGGGGGCCGGATGCGGCCCACTGAAGCCTTTGGACCGGCCCCAGGCCGGTCCTGCCGCCGCCACCGCCTCCCGCCATGATGATATTGATTATTGTTGTTATTACTTGTTCTTGGGGTTTTCTTGGCAAAATCTCCACAGGGGGTTTGCCATGGCTTTTCTGGGGCTGAGAGAGTGTGCATGCATATTTTTTAAAAAAAATTATTTTTAAAATATTTATTTATTTATTTATGGTGCTTCGGCCCCCCAATTGTCTGGGGGACAGCAACCCGGCCCCCAGCTCAAAAAGGTTGCCTACCCCTGCTATATAGCTTAGATCCAGGCTGTTTGACAGACCCTATCTCCATGCATGAGCCTAGCCAAACCCTGAGATCACCATGAGAAGCCATTTTTTCAGTCCCACCCTTTCACAAGCATGGCTGGTAGGGACATGAAGTAGGGCTTCTTGTTGGCTGCTTCTAGCCTCTGGAACTCTTTTCACAGGGACACCACAATAGCCCTTTATTTCCTGTCCTTCCGTTGTTAGACAAAGACTTTTTTTTAATGATCATAGGCAGGCTTCTAAATAAAAGTTCTAAATAAAAGACTGTAAGGGCTGCTGTGTTGTTTTCATTGAACTGTTCTTAAACTGCTTTTTTATCCTTCCCAGCAGGAAGTTTTAAATTGTTTTAAACTATTTTGAATGGTTAATTCTATTTGAATGTTGACTTTTATATGTTTTTGCTGTATTGTGCTTGTTTTAAATTGCAAGCTGCTTTCAGTTGCAGTTTTGGGGAAAAGGTAGAATAGAAATGATAATAGAGGTGGTGAAGAAGATACGAACAAGCATCTCCTCATAGCCAGTGTTGGATGTGGGCTGCTAAACAACTAATTCTATGCATACTATTCCTGGTGAGCAGTCCAATTCCTCATAATTGACTATAAGTTCTCTGGGCTGGGGTGCAACCTCCCCCTATCCCCTGCATGGCTACTGGAAAGTGGACTCCCAAGGGCTATACACGGCAGAAGTAAACAAAGAAAATTAAAGAGTGCACGCATGAGCCATTTTCCTGTCCTGTCCCTTACTTAAGAGAACAATGCAGGCAGGATAGGAACAGAGGAAAATGTACTCCCTGAATTAATTTTATCTTTTTCTAGTCTCATACTGCCAAAAAATATCAAACAGGGTCACTAATACAAATTACTTGTTTCCATACCACTGGACAGTTGTAAACATTTGCCCATGATGCTACAAAGTGAGTTTGACTGCAGAGGCCAGACTGACCACACTGGCTTATTTCAGTCTATAAGTTCTTACTCTCCTTGGTCTGTTTACTATACAGTGGGCCCTCCTTAACGACGGACTTGCCATCTCCGGATTTGAGCATCCACGGATGGCAAGCCCCCTGTTGTCCTCAATGGTGGGGTGTGCACACTGCCATGCCACCATTGGGAACAGTCCGCTCTGGCAGCCCTCGCGTCTCCATCTCAGGTGAGTGTGCGGAAGCACTGCTTCCAAGAGAGAGAAAGAGAAAGAAAGAAGAGGGGGACTGCTGCGTCTTTGGAGACAGCAAGCTGAAACAGAGAGCAGAGGAGGAAGAGGAAGAGGTGAAACCCTCCCCCTCGCTGTGGGCACCATGTTTCTGCCCCCATTGCTTCTCTACCCCTGCTGCCAACCCTCCCCCCCCCCCCAACTCCAGCCCAGGAAGTTGAAGCCATCTGCTAACTCAGGCTCAATGAAAAGGGTAGTTGTCGGGGTTCCCTTCCTTCCTGGCCCAGCCTCTTCGGAAGGGACGTGGGGATGCCGTCCAGAGCGCCTGACCCCCTTCCCCAGTTCCTGGCCCAGTACTTCCCTCCTGAGGCCTGGCCCACACAGCGAAGGTGTACCAGGCAGCAACTGCAGGGAACCCCAGACAGCTGCTGCACCATCCCCGGGTCTTCCCAGGCTCAAACTAGAGTGAACCTGAATACTCAGGTTCCCTACGGGGCTCTGGCGGTGGCAGCAACGCTGCGCTTCTAGCTCAGCCTACCTCTGGAGGCTATCTGGGTGCTCCAGGAAGCATCATCAGCTTCCCCCAATGATAGAGGACAACGAGGGTTTACCTGAAGTCCCATTGTCCCTAGTGGCGGCAGCGCCATTAGGGATAGTGGGACTTGAGATCTGCAGTTCTTGGTTTTGGAGAAGAGGAGGAGGAGGAGGAAGGTGGAGGAGATGGGACAGAGGAGGAGGAGGAGGAGGAGGAGAAAGAGCCATGGCAGTGGCAACAGGGGGAATGGAGGAGGAAGAACAGGTACTCCCCTGCCACCCACTACTGTGAGAGTGGCAAGGTTGGCATCGGAGGGGGCAAAGTGCTGTTGTCCTCAATGATAGAGCGACCACATGGCTGCACCACCATTGACTACTATGGGACTTGAGCATCCGTGGATTTTGGTGTTCGTGGGGGATGAGGTGGTGGTGTCCAGAACAGATCCCCCACGGATACCGAGTACCACTGTACTTTTAAAAAGAACCTATAGGTTTTCCCAAGTGTGATATTATAGTTTCATTCCTCAGGTAGGTGAACAACTAGCTGCTCTTTGCAATGTCTTTCATTTTTCTTTGTGTTTTCACTGAAAATGGATTAGAGATGAAAAAATATCTAGCAAATGCACACACGTAGACACTTTTGTTTCTTGACCACGAGTTACAGAACTTATTCGTTATTAGCAGACTATTCTTTATTAGCAGAGTCTCAAGTTATGAAACATAATAAATTAAGAACAACTGCTTAATTCCCACTCCCAAAGAGACAGATGACTTTCTAGGCCAGCGGTTCTCAACCTGTGGGTCGCGACCCCGGCGGGGGTCGAATGACCAAAACACAGGGGTCGCCTAAAGCCATCGGAAAATACATATTTCCAATGGCTTTAGAGCCTGGCTGAGCCTCTCTCAGTCAGAAGAGAAGCCGGTTCGGAAAGAGACGGAGCGGAGCCAAGGAAAAAGAAGAAGGAGGCGGCGGCGGAGGAAGTGAGGAAGGCGGGAAGATGAGACAAGCCTCTTCCTGAAGGAGGGGAGAAACAATGGAGGCTCTCTTCTGAGGGAGCATTATGGCCGGGAAGGCGGTTGTGAATGGGGGGTGAGGGGGGGTTAACGGTATTTACCTCGCCCGCTCTTTCTTTCTTTCTCTCTCTCTCTCTGTGCGTTTGTTATCGTCGTCGTGTGCCTTCAAGCCCTTTCCGACTTAATGGCCAGCCTGAGGAGAACCTTATCCTGGGGTTTTCTTGGCAAGTTTCTTGCCTTTGCCTTCCTCTGAGGCTGAGAGAGTGTGACTCACCCAAGGTCACCCAGTGGGTTTTTCATGGTTGAGCCAAGATTTGAACCCTGGTCTCCAGTTACAGTCCAAACCCAAATCACTATGCCATACACACACACACACACACACACACACACATATACACAGACAATACACACACACACACACACACACACACACATATACTCACAGAGAGACATACACAGATTCATACTATATATATAGTATATATATGTATATATATGTGTACACACACACACACACACATATATATGTATGTATGTATATATATATATTCACACAGACACACACATAATATATATATATACACACACATAGACACACATAAATATTAACGGACATTAATGCACACACACACACACACACACACACTTATATATACACACACAGACACACACACAAATATATATGTATGTTGGATCCTGCAGCACCCTTTGAGCTGTAGCTGAGCCTCTTGGAGAGAGGCAGGTCCACCTCTCCTCAGCCTTGTCTACCATAAGAATGTACTTGCATTTACATCTACAGTTTCCCCTGGTGTATTATTATTTACATTTGCTGTTTACACTTCCCTCCCACTTTCTTTTTCCCCTCAGAGCTCAGGCTCTGGTGTATGTGGCTCTCTCACCTTTGACTTTTAGAAAAATTGTATAGTGTGAGCTTTTTGAGGGGACACTTTTGTCTGTTCTCAGTCATGTTGTTTGTGTGTGAATGAATGAATGAATGAATATATGTATAGGTGTCTATCTATCTTGTTGTTGTGTGCCTTCAAGTCCTTTTTGACTTATGGCTACCCTAAAGCGAACCTGTCCTGGGGTTTTCTGGACAAGATTTTTTCAGAGAAGATTTTCCATTGCCTTCCCTTGAGGCTGAGAGAGTGTGACTTGCACAGGGTCAACCCACTGGGTTTCATGGCTGAACAGGAATCTAACCCTGATCTCCAGAGTCATAGTCCAACACTCGACCCCATAACACCATGGTGGCTTTCACACAGTTGTTTACTGTTATATTACTGTTATGTTTAAACCCATGCTATGCCATGGTGAAATGTTATTTATTGGAATTAGTAATAAATATTTTTCAGCATATAATTAAATATTGTTTTTGTGATTAATCACTATGTTTAAATTATGTTTGATTTGTAGCAATGAGAATACATAATGCATATCAGGTATTTACATTCTGAATCATAACTGTAGCAAAATTACAGTTTTGAAGTAGCCACCAATTTTTTTTTTTTTTTTTTGGTTTGGGGTCACCACAACATGAGGAACTGTATTGTGGGGTCATGGCATTAGAAAGGTTGAGAACCACTGTTCTAGGCAGAAGAAGATCTCAAAGATGGGCAGAAATCAAAAATGAGATCTACCTGCTTTACCTTTGGAAACATCTTGATTCTGCCTCTGGTGACCTGGCCCTCTGCCTTTCACCAGATAGCTGGTAGGAAAAAGGTTTAGTTGTCCCATCCTTTTGTTCTTCCTCACTAGAGATTACAGCATCTTGAGAGAGGTTTTTTTAAAAAAAATACACAGGAGAAATTCAAACTAATTGCATATAATGGCCCTAGTTTGGAAATAAGCCTCCACTGTAATAATTGGAAATTCCTTCTCGGTAAAATAAGGGTCTGAAAAGTTTTGATTCATGTTCTATTAAATGAGATAATATGAGATGTAGCCAACTGGGGGTTTAAGAATGCTTGTTAGTTTGTATTTTTCAAAAGCATGTTCTTTATTTCCCCACATCAATCATTGCTGCTCTCATTCCATCTGACTGTATAGTTAAGGTAAGACCACTGTCATGCAGTATTGAAGATGCAACTGTGTTGCCAGTTTAGCAATTATTAATAGTTACTTGCTGTTTGTTTATGGTTTATATTTGTTGTTTCTCTGCTATGGCACATGTTGAAATATTAGCCCATTTTGCACTTTGGGGAATCTTTGTTGTCTTTCTCATGCTCGTTTGGTTCTACGTGTGTGGCTTGATTGTGTGGCACTATGGTCCATATCAGGCAATCAAAATTTATATATGCCGTTGTCTATTTCACTTTGGCTGTTAGTTAATGGTGGCCACACTTTGTGAAGAAATAATTGGGTTCATCTACACTGTAGAAATATTTAACTGCCATGGCACCATCCTATCAAATCCTGGAATTTGTAGTTTGAGACTCACCAGCACCCCTTGGTAGAGAAGGCTAAAGACCTTGTTAAATTACAACTCCTGGGATTCCAAAAGATAGAACTACTGTATAGCATAGTGTCAGATGGCATTATTTATATAATCTAGATGCACCCATTGTAGAAAACATCTCCAAACTCTTCTCACATTAACTTGAATTCTGAAATCTTTTATGAAACTGAAAGATATGACAGTTCACTTCCAGACACTTGCTGAAAGATTAATGCTTGATTTCATGGTGAGATAATTATTTTTATAGAAATTTGGAGAAATGATGAGATGCAACATGCTTTCAATATCAGTTTATACAGTTTTAAGGAAAAAATATGAAATATCTCATGACAGGTTTTTGTTAAAGGTAAAGGTTTCCCCTTTGACAAGGTCAAGTCATGTCCTACTGTAGGGGGTGGTGCTCATCTCCGTTATTAAGCTGAAGAGCTAGCGTTATCAAACACAACTCTGTGATCATGTGGCCAGCATGACTGTACGGAACATTGTTACCCCCCCCCCCCCGAAGTGGTACTTATTTTTCTACCTGCACTTTTACATGCTTTTGAACTGCTAGGTTGGCAAAAACTGGGACTAGTGATGGGAGCTCATTCCATCCTGCAGTGCCTGGGCCTCGACATGCTGATCTTGCAATCATCAGTCAGTGTCTTAACCACTGAGCCACCTCATTCAGTCAAACATTATATTTGATTCAGATCTTGGAAGAGCAACTTAAATTTAGAGATGTTTCAAATCACAGTGGAGGGAACACTGACAAGCTGGGTCACTCTTCCCCCCCCCCCCCCCGGAAACCTGGTAATAATGCTGCCCTGTGGAAATAGTAACACACTTTGTTTATTTCAACACAGAGCAATAAGCTAGTGTAGTCATTTAGATCAGTGGTCTTCAAGATGTTTTGAACTTCAGTTCCCAGAATCCCTGACCATGCTGGCTGACCATCTGGGAGCTGAAGTCCAAAACACCTTGAGAACGAGAAAGATGGGAATAATTCCTTTTAATACCCCTTTATTTTATGCCACTTCTGACTGTTCCTCAGAAGCATATATCTCTGGCCACCTCATAAATTCTAGATGTTAAGTGACTGTTCTAAACAGTCAATTGTGACTCTGTGCTAGAAATGAGTTTCAGTTGTAAATTCCTTTGCTTAAAAGCTGACTTGTGTTACTGCAATGACCAGAATTATTGTAAGGGAAAGGCACCAGAACCTGTCAGATCTTGGAAACCAAGCAGAATCAGTCCTGGTTAGTACTTGGATGGGAGACTGCCCACAAATACCAAGTACCGTAGGCTATATTTCAGAGAAAGGAATTGTAAAAACTACCGTACCTCTGAGTATTCCTTGTCTAAGAAAACCCTGTGGAATTCATGGGGTTGCCATAAGTCAACAAGTGACTTCAAGGTATATAACACACACGTTAAAAAGCAACTGCAACAAACACTTTTGAAATCCAGCTCTTTTCTGATTTTAGTATCCAAGACTCAGTGTTTGAACCTACAGTAAATCTCGCCCACCCACCATTTTAATCTTTTTCATCACCACTAATATCTGATATAGCACTTTCCTTGGAAAGAAGGAAGAACAGGCTCTGCGATGATGAGAATGAACTTACTTTTGAAAGAAAGGCAGGCAGAAATGTGCTTCCAGACAGGTTCTTGACATTCACAGTTGGAAAGTATTATGCAGCTATTCCATCTTTTTTCTTAATAGTTTTTTTTTCTGATAAGGAAAAAAAAACTGTTGAAAAAATGTGACAGCATGGACATCATCAGTCAAACATGCTGCTATTTGAATCTTGTTAATGCCCATTTTGCACACTAAAAGCCTCATCAGATAGCATCATATCCAAAATGTGGTTCAGAGAGAAAATAATAATAAACCTTAAAGTGACTGACAAATATAACTGAAAACAAAAACCAAGCAATAAAATTATTGCAATAATCAGTAAGCATTAGAAATTTAAGAGAATATGGGAGGAGGGGGAGCACTGGTTGTTAATATGCGATGTATCACTTTTCTCCTATTTCATGGACTGGGATTCTAATCAATGAATGTGAGTCAAAAAGATACTTCCTTTTATAATCTCCTGCTGAAGATTCCTTTGTAGTCTCTTGCTAGGCTCAAAAATTTACATGGTGTGTTGAATTCTGATTTTACTGAAGAATATAGTGTACATAATTTTCTCCTCTGTACTGCTTTCTGTGTAAGTGGAGTAAACATAACTGAGGAGACTGGAAACTAGCATATGGATGGCTATGTAGCTTAGTGACACCAGAGAAGGGGGCCCAAGAAATTAAAGCAGTAGAAAAGATGTAATTTTCCAGAAAGGTTGGTTTTCTCCAATCTAGTACCTTCCTGATGTGTTATAGCACACTGGAGAGTACAAGCCTGGGGAAGGGCTGTTAGATTAAAATTCTCTAATCTCTAAGAAAGAAAGAAAGAAAGAAAGAAAGAAAATACAAATGGAACAACTCTAAAATTCTTTATGAAGAACTTCAACTTTCTGTCTTTGTAGTTTTTCTAAAATAAAACATTTTTTTTAAAAAGTGCTTCTTGTTCTAACATTTGTTTCTTAAGTTCTTTCAGCCTTTTAGGTTATTTCCTGGGGAAATGTACAATATTCTTTGAGCACCTAGCTACAAATGCCTTGCTGCTGTGCCTATGTTGCCTAGTGGGTACGTACTTAGTACCATTATCAATTCAGGTTTTAAACTCTTTCAAGGATAAACATTCAGTGTTGACCAGGTCATCTTTATCCAGGAACAGTTGTTTACAGAAAATGTAAACTTGTATTTATTTATTTTGTTTACAGTTACAGTGTCAGAATTCCCAGTCCTGGCAGTAGAATAAATAATGTAGGCATAGTCAATAGTGATTAATGTAGGGATGTGGAAACATTGACTTCTTATTATAAATGAATAATGTCAAATATTACCTTCCTAGGTTTACTAGTTCAATACAACTAGGTAAACTGCTATCCATATCTCCAGGCAATGAAATATATAGTGGACCCTTGGTATCCACTGGGATTTGGTTCCAGGACACACACAGACACCTGGATTCCAAAATCCATGGAACACAATGGCATAGTTCCATTAAACACAATGGCATAGTGAAATGATGTCCCTGATATAAATGGCAAAAACAAGGTTTGCTTTTGGAATGTATATATTTTTACAATACTTTTCAAGCTGTGTGTGGATGCTTTTTTAAAATAAACAAATATATCTTTTTCTGATTTGCTGAAAATCTGTATAGTTTATTATATTGCTGTTTCTACTTTAGAAACCTATGTTTAATCAGAAGTGCTCAGCTGTTGTCTCTGGATCTGGATAAATGTTGGTTCATTCACTAAGTATGGTTTAAATAATGAAATCACTTTCATAAACCACAGCTTGAAGTTACCTTGTTACATTAACCATTGTTAAACTAACCATAGTTTGTCTAGTTTCAGATATAACAATAAACAATGAGTAGTTACTTTTTCCAGCGAAAGTAGACCTATTAAATCAGGGGATTTAATGGTGATTTACCATTCAGCATCAAAGTCATTGGGCCTATTCATATCATCAGTGTAATGTAGCAGCTAGAAAAGTCAATCTGATACTAAGCTATATCAGTAGGAGTATACAGTTTATATCAGGGGTAGGCAACCTTTCCCCTTTACAAGCCTCAGCCATGTTGGCCAATAGTCCCATGTTGGCCAATAGCTCCTGGGATTCTGGGAACTGAAGTCCCTCGGCCCTTACAGGGGAAAGGTTGCCTACCCCAGGTCTAGATCAACAGAGTAATAGTGCCACTTTATTCTGCTTTGGTCAGGCCACGCCTTGAATACTATGTCTAGTTCTGGGCACTACAATTCAAGAAGGTTGTGGACAACTGGTTTGGCCATAATGATCTCCTTGATTCTGATCTTCACATTTTGTGCCAGATGACACAGTATAGTGGAGGTGACAAATCTGATGCTTGTTTCTATTAAAATAATCCTATTATGTTTAGGAGGGGTTTGCAAGTGCCAAAATTCTCAGGGAACTGTTTACATATAAGCTGTCATGTACCTTTTATTTTGAATGAGAACTCAGGATGGCAAAAAATAATTCTGTTGACAGGCTCCACAGCATGTGTGAATGGAACCCCTTGATGATTTTGCGCTGTGATGTGCATTCTGTATGACTGCAGCTGACTGACAATAGCTTAAGGATGCACTTCAGAAGAGATTATGAGGTTTTGGATAGGAAGCTGAAAGAGCTGGACGCACAAGTTGATATCTCATCTCTTCTCCCATTTGAAGGGCATGGTCCAGGAAAGGAGAAGAAGATAGCAGATGTGAATAACTGGCTCTGTAGATGGTGCCACCAAGAACGATTTGGATTCTTATTTCACGGGCTGTGGTTCCATGAGGGTGGGCTTCTAGCAAGAGATGGGCTGCATCTGACACCAGTTGGCAGAAGCATTTTTGCCAATAGTCTCAAACATTTGATCAGGAGGGCTTTGAACCGAGTCATATTGGAGAGGGAGACAGTATCTTGGAAGGTATCTTGGAAGGCAGGAGTACATCATGGGCTGGAAATAATAGTCAAAGATTTATAAAGGGAACAAGGCAAATGATGCAAGGGTCCAACAGTGGGAGGAAAAAAACCCTCACACAGGCAGCAAGTGGGAAGGACACATGCTTTTAGATGTCTCTACACTAATGCACAGAGCATGGGAGATAAACAAGATGAACTTGAACTCCTAGCACAGGGGTAGGCAACCTTTCCCCTTTAAAGGCCGAGGGACTTCAGCTCCCAGAATCCCAGGAGCTATTGGCCAACATGGGACTATTGGCCAACATGGCTGAGGCTTCTGGGAGCTGAAGTTCCTCGGCCCTTAAAGGGGAAAGGTTGCCTACCCCTGTCCTAGCACAACAAAGCACATCCAATATAATAGGCACCACTGAAACCTGGTGGGATGAGTCTCACGATTGGAATGTAGGAATAGAGGGGTATAACCTTTTTAAGAGAAATAGGCCAAACAGGAAAGGAGGAGGAATAGCATTATATGTCAGGGGTGTTTACACCTGTGAAGAGATCCAGGACTTAAATCCTGGAAATCGGGTGGAGAGCATCTGGATAAAAATTAAAGGGGAAAGAAACAACAGGGATGTTATTGTGGGAATCTACTACAGACCCCCAAGTCAGACTGAGGAATTGGATGGTGCCTTTCTAGAACAGATGACCACACACTCAGAGAGATGTAGTAGTGATGGGTGACTTTAACTATCCTGATATTTGCTAGAAGTCAAACTCAACCAATACTTCAAGGTCTAGCAAATTCCTCACTTGCCTCAAAGACAGTTTCTTTGTCCAAAAGGTGGAAGAGGCAACAAGGGGATCAGCTAGTTTAGATCTGATCCTAACCAACAGGGATGACCTGGTCAATGGGGTGCAAGTGGTGGGATCCTTTGGTGGGAGTGATCATGTTCTCCTGGAGTTTCTTATACAGTGGAAAGGAGAAGTTAGGCATAGTCAAACACTTATTCTAGACTTTAGGAGAACTGATTTCAACAAACTTAGGGAAACACTGGGGGTGATCCCATGGTCAGGAATACTAAAGGAGAAGGGAGTTCAGGATGGATGGGAGTTTCTCAAAAGGGAGATACTGAAGGCACAATCTCAAACTGTTCGAATGAGAAGGAAAAATAGGAGGTGTCTCAAGAAACCGAGTTGGATGACAAAAGAACTTTCAACTGAACTAAGTTTTAAATGGGAGATGTATAAGAAATGGAAAAGGGGCGAAATCACTAAAGAGGAATTTAAACAAATAGCTAGCACATGTAGGGGTAAAGTCAGGAAAGCCAAAACACAGAATGAGCTCAGGCTTGCTAGAGGGGTTAAGGCCAATAAAAAGGGCTTTTTTGGGTATGTTGGTAGCAAAAGAAAGAAGAAGGAAATGGTAGGGCCACTGTGCAGGGAAGATGGAGAAATTTTAACAGGACAGAGAAAAGGTAGAACTACTCCATACTTTCTCTGCTTCAGTCTTCTCACAAAAAGAAAAGGGCATTCAACCTGAGGAAAATGGAGCAGAGGAGACAATAGGGGAAATGCAGCACAAAATAATTAAAGAGGAAGTACAGGAATACCTGGTTAACCTAAATGAATTTAAGTCTCCAGGACTAGATGAACTACATCCAAGGATATTAAAAGAACTGGCAAATGTAATCTCGGAGCCACTGGCAATCATCTTTGAGAATTCCTGGAGAACAGGAGAAGTCCCACCAGGCTGGAGGAGGGCAAATGTCTCCATCTTCAAAAAGGGGAAAAAAGAGGATCCCAACTATTACCCAGTTAATCTGACATCAATACTGGGAAAGATTCTAGAACAGTTCATTAAACAGAGAGTCTGTGAACATTTAGAAGGGAATGCTATAATCACTAAAAGTCAACATGGGTTTCTCAAAAACAAGTCATGCCAGACTAATCTGATCTTTATATATATATATATATATATAATTACCATCTTGGTAGATTAAGGGAATGCGGTAGACATAGCATATCTTGATTTCATAAGGCTTTTGATAAGGTCCCCCACGATATTCGTGCAAACAAGATAGGAAAATGTGGGCTAGACAATACAGCTGATGTGAACTTGGTTGACTGACTGAACCCAAAGGGTGCTCAACAATGGCTCCTCTTCATCCTGGAGAGAAGTGACCAGTGGGGTGCCACAGGGTTCTGTCCTGGGCTCAGTGCTATTCAACATCTTTATCAATGATTTGGATGAAGGAATAGGGGGCATGCTGCTCAAATTTGCAGATGACAGCAAATTAGGAGGGATAGCTAATACCCCAGAAGACAGAATGAAAATTCAAAATGACCTTAATAGATTAAAAAGCTGGGCCAAAGCTAACAAAATGAGTTTCAACATAGAGAAATATAAGGTACTATACTTAGGGCAAAAAGATGGGGGGAGGGATTATCTGGGGTTTGTATTTGATTTTAATTGTAAGCCGCCTGGATTGGTTTTTCAATAGGCGGGGTATTAAATAAATTTTATTATTTTTATTATTATTATTATTAAAAAAAATGAAATGCATAGATATAAGATGGGGGACACCTGGCTTAATGAGACTACATGTGAAAGGGATCTAGGAGTCCTAGTAGACCACAAGTTGAACATGAGTCAACAGTGAGATGCCGCAGCAAAAAAGGCCAATGCAATTTTAGGCTGCATTAATAGAAGTATAGTATCTAGATCAAAGGAAGTAATAGTGCCACTGTATTCTGCTTTTGTCAGGCCCCACCTAGAATACTGTGTCCAGTTTTGGGCATCACAATTCAAACAGGATGTTGAAAAACTGGAGCGTGTCCAGAGGAGGGCGACTAAAATGGTGAAGTGGCTGGAAACCATGCCCTATGAGGAACGACTTAGGAAATTGAGTATGTTTAGCCTGGAGAAGAGACGGCTAAGAGGGGATATGATAACCCTGTTTAAATATTTGAAGGGATGTCATTTTGAGGAGGGCGCTAGCTTGTTTTCTGCCGCTCCAGAGAATAGGACTTGGAACAACGGATGCAAGCTACAGGAAAAGAGATTCCACCTCAACATTAGGAGGAACTTCCTGATGGTGAGAGCTGTTCAACAGTGGAACACACTCCCTTGGAGAGTGGTGGAGTCTCCTTTCGAGGTTTTTAAACAGAGGCTGGATGGCCATCTGTCAGGGATGCTTTAATTGGGAGTTCCTGCATGGCAGGGGGTTGGACTGGATGGCCCTTGTGGTCTCTTCCCACTCTATGTTTCTATAATTCTATGATTCACTTCATAAGTTGATCCTGCTGAACTCTTTGATTTGAATTACCTTAGTAACTTCTGTAGCAACGTATATCCTAGTATCCTGTTTTAAAATGTTTAGATATATTAATCTGGCCTTCCTGTTTGCTGGCATCAGGGTATTGTATAAATATGATTAAAGAAATACACAGTGAAATGAAAACTTTAAAATCATGCCATTGTAATAAAAATAGAGAAGGCAGAAAGTACAATACAATGTACAAAGTTATCCTTTTGAAATGTGTGGGTGAACTACTAAGTTGTGAGATGCTGTTGAAACAATTGTATTGTAGGTAGTAGCACCAGTTACACCTCCATGAAGAAAATATTCATGATTTTGGCATGGGGGGGGGGGGAGATTGTCTACTTTGTTGGCATATGTAATCGTGTCCAAGGTCCTTGAAGACCACTTCCCCATGGTAATATTAATGGATATAGTTGGATACAAATTTATGGTTTTTGCAAACTATAGTTTATAAGCCAGGATATCAAAAGATACTTTCATCTTGTTTGATACCCTGTTTTGTTAATTGCCTATAGTTTGCATGAACAATAGTTTTCCATGTTTGTTCAAAACTAAAAATTGCAGTTTGTTACAGTCTGTGATTGGAAGCTCCTAATCCCTCCTTTTGTGTGAAGAAGAGAAAGGAATGTATATAAACCCTGAAACTTGTGCATGATCATTCTCATCACAACAAGCTATAAATTGCTTTAAAGGCTAGTGTATGAACTTTTAGTTCTGAATTTCACAATACATGGACAACTGCATTAATGTTTTTTATGCCAGTATTTCGAATTCTGCTTGCTAGTTCTGATTGTTGAGCAGTCTTGGAACACCTGTGCAATGGGTCCTTGGTATCTGCAGGAGTTTGTTTCCAGGAACCCTTGTGAATACTGATATCCATGGATGCTCAAGTCCCATTAAATACAATGGCATAATGAAATGGTGTTCCTTACATAAAATGACAAAAACAAGGTTTGCTCTTGGAATTATGTTTTCAAGCTGTGGACATTTGAATCCATGGATGAATATATGTCATTGCACAGGGCTGACTGTTAGAATCAATTTTAAAATAAATATAAATAATATGGACTAGTTTTGTGTAGTGGTTTCAGGGCTAGACTAGGACTCTAGAAACCAGGGTTCAAATCCTTATGTGGCTGTGGAAACCTGCTGGGTGAACTTAGGAAAATCACACTGTCTCAGCCGCAGAGGAAGGCAAAGGCAAACCCCCTCTGAACAAAACTTGTCAAGAAACCCCCCTGATAGGTTTGCCTCGGGGTCACCATAAGTTGAAAACAACATGAAGGCACACAACAATAATAAATAATATGGTTAGAATTTGCTCTTAATAGGACAGAATAAGTTAGGAAGACAGGGTAGAGCACAGGGTGAAATTGAAGAAAATTTGGTTAAGGCACCTGCCTCCTTTAATAAGGTGCCTCTACTAGATATCCCATAATTTCTTACCCGAGTTACCAAATCCCACTATACTTGAAGGAGTAGGAGTGGAAGAGAAGTGTGAGCCTCTTCTTATACCTTTTGATTTTAAATCGAACCTAGTATTGACTTGGAATCCTGAAACTATTCCAAAGTCAGATTCCCCATCATAATCTGTCAGATCTTTTGGTTGGGAGATCTGAGGTGACTACTTCATTCCTTCTGTGTCTCCTGTATGTCTGCACAAACAAAATATGGAGAGCATTGTAATCATCTAGTGGCTCACTGCTGGATAAATTTTAGGTTCAGTCCTGGTGGTGCAGTGTTAAATGCCTGTACTGCAACCACTCACTCACAAATCCAAAGTTGTTAGTTCAATACCAGCCAGGGGCTCAGGGTCGACTCAGGCTTGTATCCTTCTGAGGTCGCTAAAATGAATACCCAGCTTGTTGCGGGCAATTAGCTTACAGTTGTAAACCTCATAGGGAGTGCTTAAGTACACTGATAAGCAGTAGAGAAATGTACTTGCTATTGCTATTGCTAACTAGTTTGATCTAAGACAGTAGTTATATTTTTGGATAGTTTCAGCTGTCATAGTTCAATAAGAATTTACTACTTCATATGCTGATGCAAAAGCTCTGGAGTGTTCTGATTGATGTGGCAGGTGATGGCATAGACCTCTGTCTGAGGTTTTGGATTCCAGATGCCAGTTAGATCAGATAGTACAGGGCCAGACAAGTCAGTGGCCTGACTTGCTATAAGACAGTTTCATATGCTTGCATGTATGATGTATTTTTCATTAACAATTATGTATTTTGGTAATGAATGTGTTATACTCATAGCTGAAGTTTTCTAAGGCTGTTGTACATGAGCCTACTCCTTATTTAAGCAAGAGCTCTGGAGTGTCCTGAATGATGTTGCATGCATACTTAGTGCAACTAAAGCTAAACAATAACATAAGGTAAATAAGAGAGGTCTGCAAAATTGAAGGTCTTAAAAACTTTTTTTTTAAATGTATGGTGGTTTTATAGGACTTTGAGGTTCTAAATCCAAAAATGATCTCAGATTTGTTCCATCACAATTTTTTTCTCAACTTGCTTTGATGTTTCTGTGTTGTAATATGTGACTGAAAGAAATGATCCTGCAGAGAATAATTCTTAAAAGAGCAAGAAAAGGGTTAAAGACTTCTAATAGACTTTCAAACACTTTAATTCACAGATATGAAATTATTTCGTAGAATCATAGAATTGGATGAGTCCACAAGGGTCCAACCACCTCCCATGCAGGAATACACAATCAAAGCAATCAGCCTCTGCTTTAAACAAACAAACAAACAAACAAACAAACAAAAACACCTCCAAACAAGGAGATACCACCACACTTTGAGGCAGTATATTGCACTGTTGAACAGCTCTCACCATAACAAAGTTCTTCCTAATGTTTAGGTGGAATCACTTTTCCTGTGGCTTTAATCCATTGCTTCGTGTCCTAGTCTCTAGAGCAGCAGAAAACAAGCCTGCTTCTTCCTTATGACATCCTTTCAAATATTTAAACATGGTTGTCATGTCACCTCAACCTTCTCTTCCCCAGGCTAAAGATATCCAGCTCCTTAAGATGTTTTTCATAGGGCATGGTTTCCACAACTTCAACTTTCACATTTTGGTTGCCCTTCTCTGGATATGTTCCAGTTTTGTCCACAATCTTATTGAATTGTAGTGCCCAGAACTAGACACAGTATTCAAGGTGTGGCCTGACTAAAGCAGAATAAAGTGGCACTATTACTCGGTTGATCTAGACCAGGGGTAGGCAACCTTTTTGAGCTGGGGGCCAAGTTGCTGTCCCTCAGACAATTGGGGGGGCGGGGGGCGGAAGCACCAAAAATAAATAAATAAATTAATTTTTTTTTAAAAAAAAAATTAACATTTAAAAAAATATGCATGCACACTCTCTCAGCCCCAGAAAAGCCATGGCAAAACCCCTGTGGAGATTTTGCCAAGAAAACCCCAAGAACAAGTTAACAATAATAATCAATATCATCATGGCGGCGGCGGCAGGACTGGCCTGGGGCCGGTCCAAAGGCCTTGGGGGGCTGCATCCGGCCCCCGGGCCTTAGGTTGCCTACCCGTGATCTAGACTGTATACTCTTATTGATATAGCTTAGAATAGGATTGGCTTTTCTAGCTGCTGCATTACACTGATGATATGTTCAGCTTTTGTCCCACTAAGCTTCCTGGATACCTTTCACATGTACTGTTGTCAAGCTAGGTGTCGCCCATCTTATATCAGTGCTTGTCATTTTTACAGCCCAAGTGTAGTACCTTTCATTTCTTCCTGTTGAAATTCATTTTGTTAGTTCAGGCCAAACTTTCTAATCTGTTAAGATCATTTTTCCCCAGTAATATTTTTCCCCCAATAAACAAAAAGAAAGAGAAAAAAACCATGAGTGATGGAAAAAATACTATAAGCAATAAAAAAAGGCATGAGGGACCACAGTGCAAACATACAATGGCTAATGGAGCACACCAGGAAATTCCAAAAGAAAATCAGCATGTGCTTTATAGACTATAGTAAAGCCTTTGGCTGCATAGATCATCAAAGGCTATGGAATGAGCTTAAAGACATGGGAGTGGCAACACATCTGATAGTCCTGATGAGGAATCTGTACTCAGGACAAGAGGCTGTTGTCAGAACAGAACACGAAGAAACAGAATGGTTCCCAGTTGGCAAAGGAGTCAGACAATCTGTTAACTTGTATGCAGAACATATTATAAGAAAAGCAGGCTTGGACACAGATGAAGGAGGAGTGAAAATAGGAGGAAGGAACATCAACAATCTGAGATATGCAGATGACACCATAGTACTAGCAGAATACCTCATAGACCTGGAACACCTACTAAGGAAGATCAGAGAAGAAAGTGTAAAGGCAGGCTTAATGTTGAGCATAAAGAAAACAAAAATAATGACCACCTTCACAAGTTCAACATAGACAATGAAGAAATAGAAATAGTAAAATAATTCCCATACCTGGGATCAAACATTGATAGAAATGGGGTCTGCAGTCAGGTAATCAGAAGACTAAGAATGGGGGGGGGGGGGAGTGGCTATGAAAGAACAAGAAAAGATTCTGAAATGCAAAGATATACAACTGAGCACAAAAGTTAGAATCATACAAGCCATTGTATTCCCTATTACCATGTATGGATGTGATAGCTGGACAGTTAAGATGATAATAAGAAAATCCATTCCTTTGAGATGTGGAGAAGAGTGCTGAGACATGGATAGCCAAAAGGACAAACAAGTGGGTCCTAGAGCAGATCAAACTGGAAACCTCCCTGGAAGCCAAGATGACCTAACCGAGACTGTCGTATTTCGGACACATCATGAGAAGGGAGGACTCTTTGGAAAAAACAATGCTGGGAAAGGTGGAGGGAAGTAGGAAGAGAGGAAGGCCACATGCTAGTTGGATGGACTCTATTAAGGAAGTCATGGATATTAAGGGGTTGCAGGAATTAAGTAGAGCAGTGGATGACAGAGGGTCTTGGAAATGTGTCATCCATTGGGGTGCCATAAGTTGAGATCAACTTTAGCAACAAAAGGTCATTTTGAATTTTGATCCTGTACCTTTGATGTATTGACTGTGCCTCCTAATTTGGTGTCATTAGAGAAGCTTTGTCTCTATTTTATCATACACACCATTGATAAAGATGTTGAATAACATTGGGCCCACCAGGACAGAATCCTGTGGCACCCCAATAGTCACTTCACTCCAGAAAGAAGATGAACCGTTGGTGAGCACCTTTGGGGTTCAGTTGGTCAACCATTTATAAATCCACCTAACAGTCACATTGTGTAATCCACATTTAACAAGCTTGTTTGCAGGAATATCATGGGGGACCTTGTCAAATGCCTTACTGAAATCAAGATACGCTGCATTCACAAAATGTACTGCACTTTGTTTATTTTCTTTTATTATTTAACTGTTTTTAAATATGCTTTAATTCCTTTAAACAATAAATCTATTCAAATGATATTGGCTATCAAATGCCACTTTAAGAAGCAGTACTATGCTTTAAAATCATTATTTCATGAGGTTGTAATTGGGCTAGCTAAAGTAAAGGCAATTGCAAATCAACACCAGCTTCTATACCACTCTTGCACCATTAAAGTAGGGTGAAAATAGATAATTGCTAATCATGCAGCTATACTAAAGTTATGAATGGTTACCTGATTGTATGACAGCTGCTTAATATTTTGTCTTATGGTAGTTATAATCATATGATGGGGCCGTAATTTATAGACAGACATCTTGTGAAGCTTTCATGAAGGCATCCTTTTGGATTTGTTAATACCTTTCTTAATCTGTGGTATGCCAAAAAATTTAATGCACCTTGTCAAGTTTAAGATGAGCAAAGTGCTAGTAGCAACATCTCAGCTAAAACAGAAATATGTCAATTGTTAATCTTACATTTTTGAATGAGGATCAGCAACACAAAGTATGTTTATCCATATCTAGTTTATGGTGAATTCTCACCCATAATTATTGAATTGAAATTATTTGTTTTTAGGAAACATTAATGCAATATTTTATTTAGAGTTCAGGCAACCGACTTTTTTTAAAAAATTAAATTAAATTTACAACAAGCAAACACAATCCAAACAATAATCAATTACATACATTTAAAACCATAGCCCAGTCCACTCTAAAACCTTACTCCAAACATAACTAAACTAACCCCCTGCCCCCTAATCCCTCAATTTAGCTCACTTTTTGAGCAAGATTTAGTTAACTATAGAGAAAAGCCATTTTAACCTGCCTTATCGCAGAATGTATTATAGAGACTTTTCATGTCTTAGGCATCCTAATGATGGCCAATTTATGGAAACTGCTCTGGGTTGAGCAATCTTACTGTTCTTTATTTTGAATCCTGTTATATGTTGGCATGTGTGAGGAGGGAAGCATATGCACTCCACTGTGCTGCACTGATTGTTGTTGTGTGTTCAAGTCGTTTCTGACTTGTGTCAACCCTATAATGCGATTTTCTTGGCAAGACTTGTTCAGAGGAGGTTTGCCATTGCCTTTCCCTGAGGCTAAGAGCATATGACTTGCTCAGTGGGTCTATCCTATATCCCAGTGCAGTCCTACAAAAAAGAGATAAAATTCTTTACGTGAAAATGGTGAGGCTCTAAAAGAAATGATGTCTTAAGCTAACTAATGGGCCTTGAGAAACAGTCTTCAAGAACTAGGGAACATTTCTCAATTTTCAATCCCCACATATTATTAGATGACAATTCCTATCATCCACACCAAACATGGCAGTGCTCGGTGATGAGGACCTGGAGTTTGGAAAGGCTGAAGTACAGCAGTCCCCCCACCTTTTTCTTCTCTTCTTCTTTTTTCTAGCTTGCACATAGCATGTTCAGCTGTAAATGTCTACTTGTGCCCAAATTTGGACTACACACTAGCTGGTTATAATCTGCCCCCCCCCCCCTTTTTTTTTTCTAAGCTTGAATATAGCCTCATTCATTCTGTAATGCGGATGTGGGAGTTGTGTAGTCCACAACCTGCATGAAACCATGTGGAGGGAGGTGGCAACTTCCATTTTTCAGTGGAAAAATCCTTTAAAATACATGTGAATATGCTGTTGAGGGATAGGGTTCCCACCCTGAAACAGTAGGCCTCCCCACAAATACCCTAAAAGGCAACCAGAAGTGATGTGATGTCACTTGTGGTCACCAACATGGTGTCCATGACAGAGTGTGTGTGACTGTCTGGCAAAAATCTGGGTTCCAGAGTCTGCCAACCCTTGCTGTACAATGAGGAAATAATGTGCTCCAATAAACACAAAACAAGCAAATGTAGAACACAGCTGAAAGAAAAGCAAATATCAGTTTCATGGTGTAAGTGGAATTTTTATTAATCATCATTAGATGTTGAACTGCAACACATGCAATAAAAATATTCTGGAATTTATTGAATCTCAAATAGAATTGATCAAAAGGCATGAGAATGACACATATTAATTGGATGTATGGTAGAGTTTTACTCAGTTTTTTCTGTATATCTTAGTTGTGCTTAATAAACCAACCTCTACAACTGGAGGTCTACAGCAACATACACGTAATACTACTTTCCCTGCAATTTTTTACATGATACTGGGATTTGTTTCCAGTGTTTGGAATCTCCACGATGGCGTTGTTACCTTCTTGAGGGGCACTTCATTGCTTATCAACAAAAACATTAGTATTACCATAGAAGGAAACAACAGCTATTAAATATAATTGATGCACTGAGCTGTTTTCATTTGCCATCTATGAAAAAGTCATTTGCTGAATACATACTTGCCTCTCCTTATGTACAAATATGAAGAAATTTCCATAATAATTACTTTTATAGAAACTAAACTGTTGAAGGCTACTTACATGGAAAAATATTTAATAGGCATAATGGAAGAAGCCACACAGCTGTCAAGAACTCATGATTCTTTCTGCCTCCCTGCTTTCTTCTCTAAACCCTTTTACTTGCTCAGTCATTCATCTTTCTCCAGTTTCTTTCTCTTTCTTCTATTGTAAGTTTTATTTGTTTGGTAGTGGTGGGGTGTTTCCAACATAGTTTTTTTTTAAAAAAAAGGTTTGCTTGTGTAGTGTCTGTATTGAAACTTTATATTTACAGGCAGTATGGGGGGAAGCAGACGGGCGGCACGGGGCCGCCCCGGGAAGCTGTGGATCGGGGCCGAGGTATCCGCACTCCTTGGCCCTTCGGCGCAGCGTCCCAGCCCCAGGAAGGAGCGCTAAAATAGCACTCCTTCCGCAAGACGCTGAAGGTGCGCCGCAAAAGGCGTCCGGTGCACCTTCGCCGCCTCTTCCGCTGCAGCATGTGCGGACGCTGCAGCGGAAGTGCGTTGTCAGAGGGCCAGCCATTCGGAGGGCTGGCCGCTCCGACGACGTTTTCGGGAAGGGGTTGGGGTGCCCAGCGTGAGGCTGCCCCTCCCTTTCCTGGCCTCGAAGACGGCGCTTTGCGCCGTCTGCTTAGGCCCTATGTCTCTAATATTAGTTGCTAGGGAACAATAATATGAGGGGACTATTGCCTTCATGCCTCACTTTTTTCATTTTCCCATGGTTTGGGGTTGTCCACTATAGGAAAAACATGGTGGACTAGATGAGATTTCAGTCTTCTTTAGCAGGGCAGTTCTTGCTTCTGTCATTTTCTGTTCTTAAGAGACATTCAAATATATTTGTTAGAAAGCAGGACCCCACAGGACATCCTTGTGGCCATCTCTTTTCATTCTGGACTGTAGAACAAAAGAAGTATGACTTCCATCATTGTGTGAAAAAACTTGTCACAGACTCGGTAATTGAAAAAGAATGCCTTCATGTTGTGGTGAGCTTCTGATTCAGCATTGTTTTATGAATTTTCCTGTAGGCAGTGTTGGGAGCTGGCCGTGCATTGCATGTTGAGGTCTTGCCTCTCCGATGGGTGCTTTGGCCCCCATACTGCCTGTTGGCAGAATATTTAGAGATGACCTACTTTTTCCCTCTTCTCTCTCTCTCTGACCTTGATTTGCTCACCGAGGTGTTTGTGCACTCGTGATCTGATTTGCTGCATGATTAAGTGAATCATGTGACAACAAGCTATCCAAAAGAAGCAACCCCAAATCAAAATGCAGGCTGTGTATATGCACGCATATGTCAGCCCCCTTATTTTTATACTATTTCTCAGAGGAAACAAGATGATGTTTAAGATGAAACATCAAAGGGAGAGTTGCGCCATAATACGATACAATGTCAACATGAGTTGGCTTGGTTCTCTTTCTCCCAGGACACTCTAATCAGGAAATGGCCTAGATGGCAGTCTTTCAAATAAGTCCTTGAAGTATCTTGGCAACGAGCTTGGGGTCACAATAGGAAGAGTTTCAGTCTCTGTGTGTCTGTGGGTGTTCAGAGTATGCTACAACAGGGTAGTGTTGCTGTTATTTTTATGCAGTGCCTGGAGAAACAAGAAAAATCAATTGTTGCTGTCCTCTCTCATTTACAATGTAAAAAAAAAAAAAAGTAGTTGTTGCCCTGTCAGTTAAAAATAATTACAACAGAGGTTACAAATGATGTACAGCATATTTTTAAAGCAACACCAGTGTTGTGGATTCTGTTAGGTGATTATTGTTATTTTTACAGAAATCAAATGAACTCTGACAACATAAAACAAAAGGGGTTTGCACATGTTTGTGAGAATGTGCACCTGTATCCATTCCTGGTATTTATCTGGATATAAGAATCCCCTTAAATCCCAATTACAGATCAAAGACAGCTATACCTGGATAGAATCAATGTGTATTTTAATGAATTGTTGACCAGAGTATCATATAGACAACAGGTAACTAAAGGAACTGTGTTGACTGTCAGTTTGCTTCTAGTCTGAGTTCAGGATGATAGTGATAACATTCAAAGTTCTAAATAGCTTGGGACCTTGATGCTTGAAGGGGCACCTTTCCCAGTGTATGTGCCTTCAAGATGCCTGTTGACTTAGGGATTTCATAGGTTTTTCTTAGGCAAGGATGCTCAGAGGTGGTTTTGCCAGTTCCTTCCTCTGAAATTTAGCCTACAGCACCTGATACTGGTTGGCTTTCTTCCATCCAAGTGCTAACCAGGATTGACCCTGCTTAGCTTCCAAGATCAGACAGGATCTCGTTCTTTAGGGTATTTAGCCCTGATATTGTTGTTCTTGTTTGCCTTCAAGTAGTTTCTGACTTAATAACGACCTTAAGGTGAACCTACATGGCGTTTTCTTGGCAAGATCTGTTCAGAGAAGGTTTGCCATTGCCTTTCCCTGAGGCTGAGAGTGTGTGACTTGCCCAAGACCACCCAGTGAGCTTCATGGCTGAGCTGGAAATTGAACCCAGGTCTCCAGAGTTGTAGTCCAATGCTCAAACAGGCCTATATACCCTAATGGCACCAGATCCTGTCAGATAGATAGATAGATCTTTCTATATAGGGTTGCCATAATCCTCTTCCACAAAACTGGGACAAAATGTGGGACATTCAAGACAAATGGAGGACATGACCAACTAAAAGAAACAAACATCAATAAATTAAAAAAAAAACATTTTCGTGACTTTCTTTAGTTGCGAGTTTGCACTCAACTAAATAGGGAGGAGAGGAGGGTGGCAGAGAATTGCTCTTGCTAGGAGGCTCAGGCAAAAACATACTGTTTCAGCCTCTCCTGGCTTGTCTGTTTTCCTTATTAATAACTTTCCTCATTTTGATCAGAGACTGATGTTGTTTGGCCACATGTGTCCTGTTTTCATCTGTGAAATGTTGCAAGGCATGCAAAGCATATTTGAAAAGCGAGTTTTGCTCCTAAAGCTGAAGAATGAATGGAGGGGATCATTCTTTCTTGAGGAAAGGACCACACGAAAGATGAGGAATATGCTACCTGCCACCCTCTTTGGTTATTAAAAAAGGAGGAGTGTGTGTGTGTATTTTCATGATTTTAACTGTTCTAATATTTTCTGCTGTTTTAACTTGGTGTTCTGTTTAGTATGCTTTAATCCTATTTAAATTATTGTATTGTTTTTATCTGGAATTGTTTTAAATTGTCTATATTGTTTAATTTTGTACCATCCTGAGGCAAGAGATAAATACACAAATAAATAAATAAGCAAATGTTTATTTTGTCTAAGTGCACAAATTGTAGCTCCCTTCCAAATGTATGGAATGCTACCCTTTTTTTCCTCCAAGAAACCACTGTAAGTAATTCTGAGAAGAATATTCTGTAATGTTTGGGCCATTTCTTAGGAAAAGTAGAAGACTTCAAGGAGGAAAGAAGCTGAATAGAGTAAAGGGAGAGTGTATGAATAAACAAACATCAACTGCTAGAGTAGATAGTGGGGGGACAGAACTGCAGCTAATGCCCTCAATGCAGCCCTCATTCAGCAACAGTATTGAGGCTGGAGAGTGGCAGAATGAGGCCTACAGCTGCAGTCCAGCCCATGATTACAGTACAGTGGTAGACTGGCTTGAAACTATAAAAAAAAAAGGTACCTGTTTTGTTTAATAATAATAATAATAATAATAATAATAATAATACATTTTATTTGTATCTGTCAAACAATCGGGGTGGTTTACAGTAGTTAAAACTCCATACAATATATTAAGATACAATCCAAAATCCCAAAACCCTCCCATCCCTTAAAAAATATTAAACCAATAATAGCTTTAAAACATGATAATTAAAACATCAAAATGAACAGAAATCCTTGAACAAACAGACAATAGTAGACAGAGCAGCAATTGCAGCCAAAGGTGGGGGAAAAAAGATGAGGGGACTCCTAAGGCCGGGAAATCTAGTCAGGAAAGACGTAAATTGTATTGTTATCTAAATGGTTCCTGATGTTGTCTTTTCCTCATCTTTTTGAATAACATCTTATCAGCAAATATGTTGACCTTTAGCATTTTAATTCATTTTCAAAATACAGGTTCAGTATCTGTTATCCAAAATTCTTGTGTCCAGAAGTGTTTCAGATTTTGGAATTCAGGTATATTAAATGGCATAGGGCAGCAGTGGAGGTGACAACAAGCCCTGGTTGCCAGGTGCACATTTTTTGGGCTACCCCACTTCTGGGGAGAGGAACGGGAGGGAGAGTGATGGATGGCCAAGTTCACAGCCAAATTTTGCACAATTGGTGGCTGCTGCTGCTGATGATCTTCCACTGCTACCCCCCCCCCCCCCGGTCGAAGTGAGATCTAGAGCGGGTTGTGGTGGCATTGTCTGCTGACGACCATCTCCAGCCTTGACCTAGAGGAGAGCCCCACACCAAAAAAGCTCCCTGCCTCTCCCCCTGCTTTAAAAACAAAGCCCCCTGCCTCTCCCCCACTTCCATCATCAGAACCCAGATCCCAGTCAGTGTCTTTCATACCCAAGTCTTCTTTGAATGGGAACCCAATAATCACAGCCAGTTCTGACAATGGCAGAGTCTTCCTCCCCTCTCCCCAGAGTCAGAGGAGCCTGGAAAATGTGGCCTGGTGGCTGGGACTTGTACTGCCTCCGCTGCTGCCCAGTCATGTTGTGGATTTTGGTTCATTTCGAAATTTTGGATAAGGGATACACAATCTGTATTACAATTATGAGTTGATGAGTATTGTAACAAAATATTATAATACTGTTATTGGTTCTGCACAGCTGAACTATTTCTAATGATTTAGCTACTTTGCAGAGAGCAAAATGTAAGCCCCCCCACCCAAATATGCTCAAACATATTCCTGTGTAAGGTTGCAGCAGTACTTTTATAAATAATTGCTTGATTTAAAAATAAATAAGGGACTTCCAACATTCTTTATTTCTAGTGTTGGTCAGTTTACAAGTTTGAATACTTGAACAACAGATATACCCAGAAACTCCTATGTGAACATGTGTACATTCCATTATATGTACATAACTGTACACATATATTACAGATCAACAATACATGTACAGTGAACACATGTTGACTCTTGTGTGTCAAAGACTCTGGCTATGTACAGATCAATAATCTGTATCCACATGTGCAAAGAATGTACCTGTATTGAATGTAATGTGTGAATACATATATTAGTTAAATGCTCTCTGGCTAGAAGGTGGCTGTGTGGCATAGGTATGGGAAATGCCCATTATAATGCCTGCTTGGCCATAAAATACCTTTGATAGCCTTGGTCCACATTTCGATGCAATTTTCTTACCATAGCTAAATGCATTTAATAAATGAATACATTCTGAATCTGCAAATATTTGTGACAGTGTGGTGTTATGGAACTTTTTGAAACCATTTTTGCAAAAACAGCAAATTCCTGGGGGAAATGGGTCAGAGGGTGTAATACTGCAATATAAGTTGATGATGCAGAGTCAGTTGCATATAGAGTTGTGTAGAAAAACTGGATGTTCCTACGGGGTGGGGGAATTTCTTCTCTATCTTGCAGTCCCTCATGTCCCTGAAAATTTGTTCCAGGTGGCTGGGAAACCTTCTGGAACAGCATGGGAATGGCTGTAGGCAGAACTGGAGGAAATCTCAAGTTCTGAACCTAAATTGAGGCTACATGAAACATGGCTGTAGTCCCGTTCTCCCTCCCCCCCCCCCCCCCCGCCTTTGCTTCTGGCATCCTAGAGGCAGCTGCTGGTGAAAGTACCAGTACGTGTATGGCTCTTTGTCACAACTGCAGTGGCCAGTGACATGTGCACAGTTGCATGCATGTGCTGCCATAGACTAATATGGGATGGGACAATCCACAGGAGCTCCAACCCACAGATGGCTAGCCCACCAGTAAATTGGAAAATGCTACATGCTCATATCTCTTCAGTTATGTGGGTCTACATCAGCAACAAGATTCATGAAGCTGCATCATGCAACAGTTTTCTTGGCTTGTTAACAGCAAAAAGGAATTATAAAGTGATAAATTGTTGTATCATGTCATACACAGCTGGTACAGAAAATGAACATTGTACTTGAAGTTCTTAAACATTTTGGAACTTCTAAATATCTATACTTTTTTGATGTTAAGAGTGAACATTTTAATTGAAGTTTTAAAATATGTTGTGACTTCTCCAGAGAGACTAGTTTCACACTCTTAAGAACGTCTAGTTGTTTTGACCCACAGTGAAATGTTTTAATGTAATCCATGACCTTTTTGTATTCTGAGCCTGAGATTGATTGACTGAAGATGACATTCATTTCTGTCCTACTTTCCCCCAATACTGGGATTCAACCAAAGTGGCTTAGATGTAAAAACAATTGAAGTTCTTACAAAGATTCAACTGCCTTCCTTTGTGTACTGATTTTAACTTTTAAAAACTGAAGCTTATCTTTCAAACTGAAACTTGACTAATCTGAGAGGGAGGGACTACATTTTAAAAAGTATATATCCTGGAGTGATAAACTGCTGCTGTTATGTGTGTTTTTTCTGTTTCTAGATTTTTTTCCTATTGCTTCTAATTTTATTCATATCTAAATTTACTCTTCTAATTATCATTGTGGCAAGATAGCATAGTATTAAATACATCCCTCACTATAACTAGCTCACGAATTTCCTTTGTACTTCACATTGCACCTGTGGCAAACCTTTAACCCTCCAGATGTTTTGGATTACAACTCCCATTACCACTAGCTATACTTGGTGGGGCTGATGGTAATTGGAGAGCAAAAGTTTGCCACTTTTTGTATCATCAAGTCCTTTACTTTGTAGCTAACAGATGAGAGCTTTCTTAAAAGTCATCCTTCCAGACATTTGATTTTTAAAATGGAATATGTTGGACTGTATTGCATTTTTTTTTCAAAGTAAAAACCTTCTGTTTGGTGAGAAGTGCAAGAAAAATTTGCTTAATACCACCTCAGAGTAATTGAACCACCAAATAATAGTATGTCTTCTGCTTCAATATGACTGGACTTCAGTTTATTCATCATTATCATCCACCTTATTTATATCCTGCCGTTCTTCCAGACTAGGATTCAAGGTGGCTTTTTTAAAAAGCAGAAAATTACAATAAAATCATATCTAGTTTAAAACATACAAAGGTTGAGATGAAAACAGTATAAACTAACTACAGGATTAAAACAATTTAGCATACAGGTCAACTCCAGTATCCAAGGATTCAGAATCCACAGTTTCACTTATCCACATCCCCCCCCCCCTTCCCCAAGTTCTCTGTAAGCATTTCTAGGTCCTCCAGTATGATTCTGTAGTCAACTTCTTGCATTTGTCTCACTAAAAGTAATAGGGTTCCCTATTATCCACAGTTTCAAGTATCCATGGGGGATGTCTTGAAATATCCCCTGCAGATAAGGGGATCAACCTATATTACTTTAAAACAGAGATAGATTAAAAACAGTATAGCACCATAAAAAACCCTTCTCTTGTTAATAGTAAATTTTTAGTCCTCATCTAGCCTACTTTTGAGTTCAGAGCAGGGCTGTGGAATTGGATTTGGAGTCATGGAAGCAGAGTGATAAGGATTCTCGAGTGGAGTGAGTCAGAGTTGGTAGGAAAGTACTGTCTCCAGCTTCAAAATAAAAATGTTTACTAATCAAATAAATATATTTTATGTTCTGTCAATCTAAGTAGCCTGATGATTCATGTGGTGGTGAAGAAATGCCTTGTGCTACCATTTTACTATAGTAAATTTATTGCTATTTATTAATATTCATTTGTTATTTATGAAGGAGCCAGAGTCAGAGGGTAGAAAAATAGAGGAGTCATAGTCATAGCTGAAGGTTTCGTGTACTGACTCCACAGCCCTGGTCCAGATACTTTGTTCTTATTATATCCCTTCAAGTGGATTCTCATTCTCTCGTAGGATTTTCTTGACAAGATTTATCCAGAGGTTTATTCAGAGGAGGTTTGTCATTGCCTTTTTCTGAGGCCGAGAGAGTGGGACTTGCCCAGGTTCAACCAGTAGTTTCCCATGGCAGAGTGGGCATTTGAACCCTGGTCTCCTAGTCCAGTACTCAAACTGCTATACCATGTTGGCCCAGGTAGTAGTTAAACATTTTTCTCTCTTAACTGATTCTAATAAAAATGAGCTGAATAAGTGATATATGTTCTAAGAAATTAAATTGTGGCATTTAAAACTGAACAGTGCAATTTGTTGCACATACTAGGGGAATATCACTTGTTTAGTTCTCATATGAAAGGATAAGAAAATTATTATTTTTTCCTTGTCTGCATGATAGTAGGTTTTTTTTAACAGTCTCAGTGAGAATTTGTGAGGCCAATTTTTTTGAATTGCACAAAACTAGAATAGCATTGGATGAGTTGTTTGCATTTTTTATCACTCTTCCACTCCTTTTGTGATGGCTGTGTGAAAGTGTGTTGAGCATACCAAAGGGAAAAGATAATAGTTTTGTCCCCTGATATTTGGGCCAGTGGTTCTTAAGCTATCTGATGACCAGCAATTCCCCCCCCCCCCTCCATACTACCATGGACTGGCACTATATTTATGTCCACTGACTACAGATGTTTCTTTCCTGGAAGCTTCCTGGGACAGGCACTAGTACGTGGCCCACTATTTGAGTGGTATTGTTTTGGTAAAACATGGAACTTATCATGGAAAAAAGTGATCATTTCATTCTCATGACTGGGTTAGCAAATTCTTGATGGCTGCCTAAGTTACAATGAATTTGTCAAGGAGATTTCTTTACATCTTAGTTTCTGCATAGAAAGGCAACTTTTTTGTTTTCGTCAAAGAGAAAAAGAAGCTGACAATATATTTGTTTTCTTACCACTCAGGCATTTGAAAGCTTCTGTGTAACAAGACTGGAAGAAATGAAGCAAGGGTTAAGGTAATTGGCTGCTTTGGCATTGGCAGCTGCCAGTAGGCGGAGCACACACCATAGTGGAGTGGATTTAGAGTTCCTAGTATCAAGCTTACAGGTAAGAACAGCCGCTGGGGTTTAAATGCTTTTGTGTTGATTTGCTGTCTATCCTTATTCTGTTCCATGAAGGGAGACATTCAAGTGGGCTGCTTTTATTTGTAGAAATCTAAAAACATGTTATGCAACACCATAATTAAAATTAATTGTATTGTTCCCCCTCTTCCCCCTTTCAAAGCAAATGTAATTCTCTTTTTTATTAAAGAATTGTTTCTGTTTGCTTCCAACCCTTCTCTCTTTTCCATATAAGCTTATATTTACATATAGCTCCCTCATCATCTTCTCAAATGAAATAGGATGTTAAGAATGACAGTATACTGTGCTGCTTCAGCTCTGGCATATTTCATACATAACCAGGAAACTGAATGCCAGTTTGTTTTTCAAAGCAGTTTCATTACATCTTTACTTTAACATGGTAAAAAATTCCTTTTCAAACTATCACCATAGTGAACAGAGTTCTGTAGCATCTTAAGTACTAACAAAAAGATAACAATCACCACATTTACTGTTCTTGTTACATAAATGTACAATTTTATGCTATGATTCAAGTGGCAAAGTGTTTGACTTGAGCTTGTGAGAGTTGTGCATGACTCCCATGTTCGGCAGGACAATGTATAAGCGGCCTTGGGCAAACAACTATTGCTTGTCAATGATGAATTTTACAGTGGATCTTTTAAAGAGGATGAAGTTCATCAGTACATGGTGATGGGGAATACAATCAGTTCATCAGTAACAATTCATTTTAATGAAATGCCCATGGACAGTGACTAAATATTTTTGATTAACATCTCCCAGCAGCTGTGAAGGCATGAGTGTCTCCATCATGTCTCACTTCTGAGCTTCCCAGGAGCACCTGACCTCCATTCTAACATAGCCTGGCATTTCTTATCTCCTCCACCAATCAGAACTGAGTAATTGTGGCTTCCTGTATCCCCTCCCCCAGAAAACACATAGGACTGCTGTGGGATGAAATAAGAAATGGCCTTAAGACAGGTCGAGCTTTAGGAATAGAAGGGATTATGTATCAATATAAATTAGTTACCATATATTCTTGACAAGAAGTCAACCTCATATATATGTCGAGGGCAGGTTTGGGGGCAAAATTATGGATTTTGATATGACCTGTAGATAAGTCAAGGGTAAAATTTAGGGGCATGTAATGAAGGATGAAAAGGACAAAGCAAAAGAAAACAATCCAAAAAAACTTACAAAATTCCACCAGGCATAACTGTTTGTGCTGATACTAAAGGCTGAATGGATGAGAGAGAAGAAGGGGGTTAGCTATATATGTATGTTAAAATGCAGTACTTATATTGACCCGTGGTTAAGCTGACTCAGGTTTTTTGGGTCAATTTTTAACCTAAATTTCTAGACTTATACATGAATATATACAATAACTGTTTCTGTTATGTAGACTAACCTTGCATTTTATGGTAATCCTAGACAATCCAATGGCTGACCAAAGGATGGATATTTCTTCTACAATCAGTGATTTTATGTCACCAGGTTCCACTGATCTAATCTCTAGTTCTCTTAACCCTTCGGGAATGGATTGTAATAGGAAAAGGAAAGGAAGTTCGACTGATTACCAGTAAGCCTATTTTCAATTAACATTTCCTTTTAGCAGTACATTTTCTTCATAAGGCTCTTTTCTTTAGAGATCTATGCTTTATTCCCAGTAAAAGTAGAAAAAATATTAGGTCTTGCTCTGTCTGCAGAAGCTGTCCACAGTGGTCTATTAAATCTTGCCAAATGACAAGTTACTATTTTCTGAATCAAGTTGAGCTTTGTAACTTTGAGTGGTATGGGGAGGAGGGAGAGAAATGGAATAAAAATGCATCAAAATGGAATAAAAATTGATGTATGTTTTTAACTGATGTGTATTTATTGGTCTGTTGTTCCCCGCATCGATCCATGGGAATAGGTGGATAAGATATGGTGATGATTCATAGCTTTATTCATTATCAAACAACATCAGACTGAGTCGTGCTTTTTAACTGGAGACATTACTTCAAGTCCATAGGTCTTTGAGGGACACTTCAATCATATGTTACTGTTTTTTAAGAGAGAGGTGTATACTTTAACAAGAAATATCTGAAAGCAGCAAACTTAAGTAGGCAGACACATGCATCATGTAGGCTCAATAGGTAGACAGCTGGGGTTGTATTAATAAGAATCTTTTCTTATGCAGTGGAGGAGCCCTGGTGGTACAGTGGTTAAATGCCTGTACTGCAGCCACTCACTCACAAACCCCAAGGTTGTGAGTTCAATACCAGTCAGGGTCTCAAGCTCAACTCAAGCTTGCATCCTTCTGAGGTCGCTAAAATGAGTACCCAGCTTGATGGGGGGCAGTTGGCTTACACATTGTAAACCGCTTAGGGAGTGCTTAAGTACACTGATAAGTGGTATAGAAATGTACTTGCTATTGCTATTGCTTGCTGTTTTCTTAGATTGCAGGATTGCAATTATCTAATAGCATTAATTAAAATGAGTGGACGGTTGAAAATGTGAAGACAGCCAACAAGTCTTAGCATTCAGAATATATTATACATTTTCTCTTTTTCAGGCTTGATGGCTTTTCTTTTGAGTAAGTACAAAAATTGTATCTGGGGGAATTGATTCTTTTACAATGTTGATTAGAGATAAAACAGCTCAAGAGGAAACAGGGATATATTATGTTAAAATGCAATTTATAACATACTGTATATTTAAAGGTTCAGTGAAAAAATGGTTGTTGTTGTGTGCCTTCATGTTATTTCTGACTTATGGCAACCCTGAGGTGAACCTATCACAAAGTTTTCATGGCAATATTTGTTCAGAAGGGGTTTGCCGTTGCCTTCCTCTGAGGCTGAGAGAGTATGACTTGCCCAAGGTCACCCAATGAGTTTCCATGGCTGAGCGTGGATTTGAACCCTGGTCTCCAGATTCATAAACCAAAACTCACACCACTAATACCATGCAAGCTCTAGTTTTACTATATTTTGCAATATATGTTTGTTATACAATTTATGGAAGGGCCAGCATCACCTGGATTAGAAATTCCTAAAGTTCCCCTGTTCATTCTCCCCCCCCCGCCACTTTTTACTTTATCACTGTTTTTTTCTCTCCCATCACTTCATCTCCCCACCTCTGCCCCTGCTTACATTTAGCTTTCCCCTCTTTATCATGCTGTTCCTCCCATGTATCAGGTAGCAAGGATTTCTCTCCTGTCTTTGAAATGTTTATAGAATTATAGGCATTGCGGAGGCTCTGTTTAGAAATTAATTTTCAATGTCTGCTTCTAATCTTGTCTCTAAGAGAATACAAATGCTTAGTGTTTCAAGATTCTATTGGAAACTACAGACAGATTTTAAATAACTTAAATTCATAAATCCATTTTGAAAACTGAATAGCACCAAGGTATGCCCTCATTATCTTCTTACTATGAGCTAGAGCGGATGGGCAGGAAAAAGCCAACTCCCAAAGTAGGCCTGACTACTGCCACTGGGTAATTTTTTTTTGTTGCCTTCCCACCATGCATGCACATGGTTGCACAAACACACCATGTGTGACCTCCAATTATCTCTCACGTCTGGCCATCCCATTGGATGGCCACTCCTTTAACTGGCCACGGAGTTGCACATGCAATGCTCTGCTGGTACAGGGCATCAGTGTGTGAGTGATACATTAGCAAAGCACAATCATGGAGGGCCCCCCATACATGTCCCCTTCACCCCATGCCCCCCCGTTGGACTATTTGGTTTATTGTATGTTGTAACTAAATCCATTAGAGTTGTCAATTTTTTCCTTTGCTTCAGCTCCGCACTGATGCCGGGCTTTTTATATGCAGATGCGAAGATGTGCATTTTCCGGGCTAAACCGAAGTATCCCAGCTTCTTTCTGCTCTATTTTTTAGCCCTGGAGCATGGCTTCATTTCAGTTTCTGCCCACTTTTGAGGTGTACGTCATACAGTGGCATCCGCGCACTGGTTGTCACCTGGTGGGGGTGGGGCTTATGGGGGGTAGAGTTTCTGGGGCAGGACTTCTGGGGGCCGCCCCGTACTTTTCCTGTTGAGGAAAAGGACAGGACGGCCCGCAGGGGGAGAAGCACAGAATTGGGGGAGCAAAGGGTGGCACACAGGAGATGTGGGGATGGTGTGTGTGGGGGACTTCCCGACCAAGTGTCATCCCCCTTCTGGAGTGTCACCCTGTGCAGGCCACACCACACACCCTAGTGACACCAATGGCATCATATAAATAATGCATCTCCTTCAAAGTGGCCGGAAGCCACTTTATTTTGACTGTCTGTTTCAGCCCTATGTTAATTTGCTGGTGTTCCATGGTCTTGGAGCTATGCTGAAGTCACAGGCACACATACTTTTATTATTATAAAATAATGGAAAACTAACAATATAGATAACAAATCTAGATTATGGTTGTATTGTTAGCAGCTTCTAATATTCTGTCCTGTAGCCTTTAGTTTGTAAGTTAATGTGAAAAAGGCTTGGGAATCCCTTAAATTTGACACTGCCAGATGCATTTGATGACTCATGAACAGTGGATAAAAATAGTTGTATTTGGTATTTTTCAACAAAGAGCAGATTTTATGCTTTTGAGAAGCTGCTTCCCCCCCCCCCCATCATATTATGTCATTTCTAATCTCATAATTATGTCATATAGAGGGAATGGGTAAAGGTGTTTCTAAGATCCAATTTTACTATAATTTATTTTTTATATTATTGGCTTAATTAGCATGTCTGGAATTTTGCTTAGACGAAAAATAGCACAAAGGGAGAAAAAGGTTTTAAAACTATTTATATATAAGTAAATATTATTTCTGAATTGTCTGCACCATTGACAGATTAGTGCATAGGATTAGTGCATGCATGACCATACTACAATCCTCTGTTTGCAAGTGCTGAGTTTCATAAAAGCAGTGCATGAACAATGACATAAAAGAAGTATGTTTATAGCAGAGTATTTTCTGCACAAGCATCTATTCTTTGGAACTAGAGAACTTAATAGCTATCCTCGCAGGGAATGGTAGCTAGCAATCTTATATTCTAAATCATGTTTATTAATCATGGTAGTTAGTATTTTTTATGCTGGGATAATAGTAACTTAAAATCCAACCAAATGTGGCCAAGTTTTTCACATACATAGAATAGTTTTATGGATACAGGCTCTTAACC
Organism: Phrynosoma blainvillii; assembly: GCA_026167975.1. Lineage (NCBI taxonomy): Eukaryota > Metazoa > Chordata > Lepidosauria > Squamata > Phrynosomatidae > Phrynosoma > Phrynosoma blainvillii. The sequence continues at coordinate 340,371,213 of JANUYF010000001.1, forward strand.
TTTAAACATCATGTGATTGGATCAACTAAAGATTTATATATATATATTGTCTGAAATACAAACATAGATAGAAAATGTTTACGGTTGTATTTACCTGTTATGAATAAGAGAGGTAAGAGCGCAAGAAGAACATCCCTTCTCCTGAGCATGCTATCTTCAGTATTAAATTATATATACTTGCTGTTAAATGCTTTTATACAAACTATATACTTGTATAGCATATTTCCATGCTTAGCTGGGGTGGGGTAAGAGAGAATACTAGCTGTTATATTTCTAGCATGATTATCTTCCTTTTGTTCTGATTTTAGTGAAGGCATGGACACAGATAAGGATGATCAACAAGGAAGGTATTTATTTGTTCACCATTGCTGAATTGACTGCGCGGCTTTAAAATTAAATACACATTTAAACTAAAGCCTTGATCATTTTAGAGGGTATGATGAAGGGATAGATCTACTTTCCATGGATTGTGTTTGTGGTCTGTGGGAATTGGGGAATGTAGAAAGATCAAGTTAGTAATACTGGAAGCTCTGTTCTTAATACAGCACCTACAAGGCAGAGAAATGCTGATCTTCATAAACAAATACGCATTTGTGATCTTTTTCAATTTTAAGCAGTCAGTGACTTAAATCCAAACGATTCTGCACTTGGTGGCATATGTTCAAGGAAACTTTTAGCATGAATCTCTTTTAATATCATCTCGGAAACTTTTAGCATGAATCTCTTTTAATATCGTCTCTCTCACACACCACACACACACACACACACACACCACATGGCAAACAGTGATCTATTACCAAGAGTTTACATGTGCCATTTTACTTCCCACCAGGTTGGAATATACAGACCAACAAGGCAGAATAAAAAATGCAAGGTAAAATATTTGCAGTCTTTGTTTTTTAACTGAGTTTGGACTTAATGATGTAATTTGGAAGTGTTCCCAGAATGAAGATCAGCAAATAATTGTATTTTAAAATGGTATTGTAACTCCTGGTTGTACCTAAAAGACATGTCCTTGATTGATCCAGATATTACAAAATTATTGCCTTAAACTCTTTGCTGGAACAAACTGCATTGATTTCTTATAGCTGACACTGCCACAGTGTTTTACAGACTTGGTAACTTGCATTCTCTTAAGTGGGTAGATTGGTGATGAAAATAAAAATAGAAACTAAAAAAAATAAATATTGGATTTGAATCAGTTATGAAGTATACACAAATATTTTAAAGTAGCTTATGTAAGTAGTTAAATATGTGCTATTAATTCTATAATAGTAGTTGCTTTATGATCATTTAGGAATTTTAGCCTACTATATGATTGTGATAACGGATTTAGGAAGCATGAAACAAATTGGTAATAGGCAACTGGCTCAGGTTCATCCTGTATTTTTGGAATCACTGTTTGCCCATCTACAATCTAACATCCATCTAGTGGTCTCATAGTCCAATAATTCATCTTTGTAGCTTGTGAAAGTACAGCATACTTATTTAAATGTATTGTCTATGAAAATAAAAATAATAGCATACAGCATAGGATTTGATTCTCTGCTAAATTCAGTGTAGTTTCCATATAAAACATTCTGGGATATTGTGCATTAAATGGCACTTACATGCTGGAAAAGGTACAGAGTCTGCATTAACATAGCTTTAAATTCTTGTTATATGCTTTCAAATCAATTTTAGCTTACAGTGACCCTCTCATAGGATTTCCTTGGCAAGATTCATTTAAGGGGAAGGTTGCCATTGCCTTCTTCTAAGGATGAGAGTATGACTTGTCCAAGGTCACCTAGTGAGTTTCCATGGCTGAGCAGGCATTCAACATGTGGTATGGGATAAAAGAATGCAGTGCGAAGGGGAATCACTAAAATGGTGGTGTAAGCAACTTGTGCCAGCAGGACCTGCAATGTGCAGGGTTGATGCCTGATGCTTGGTAGCTATTTGCTTCTCTAAGGACAAATTAAGTTGCAATGGATGAGAGAATGGGAAGAGTAATGCAACCTTTTGAATATAAGCCAGCAGATACCTTTAAGTGAGAAAGACTGGAGTCAAATTGCCCTGGAGCTCTTGTCATCCTTTTGAATTAGTTTTAGATCTCACTAAAGTATTCACCATGAAACCAATTCAGATAAACTGACCACTTACTTTATTTATTACTTAGGGAAGCTCACAGTCAGATTGAAAAAAGACGCCGTGATAAAATGAATAGTTTTATTGATGAATTGGCCTCTTTAGTGCCAACCTGTAATGCTATGTCCAGGAAACTCGATAAACTTACGGTACTGAGAATGGCCGTTCAGCACATGAAGACATTACGTGGTGAGTTTAAAGCAAGTTCTGTGCGAATAGTGATTACGCATGCAATTTAGGAACTAAGCTACTTAATGCTTCTGAGTTATCAAAGCACTTTGCATTTATTATTCCAACAATACATATAACACCACTTTGAGGCTGACAAGAATTATTATTTTCACATTGCAGATGAGGGTTTGAGAAATAGTGGTTTGTCTAAGAAAGGCATGGTCCTTCAAATATTGTTCTATTCTAACTCTTAGCAGCCTGAGGCAGCACTACCAGTACTTAGAGATGATGAAAACTGTGGCTGAGCAGTTGTTGTTGGGTGTTTTTTTTTTGGGGGGGGGTGCTACAGATTATTCACAATACTCTCTACAACAAGGATGGAAAACTGTCAGTGATGGTGGCAGCCACATTATCCTCCTGTGTGACCACAGAACATCACCCCTTGGTGCATCTCCACCTTCCTTTTATTATTATTTTTGATTGAAAGCAGACTGTTATAAAAGGAGGGCAAGGAGGAGATGATGGTATGGCATTCACAGCTATGCCAAAGAGCTCCTCCAGCAAAGACACAACACGCACACACAAACACACATATATACCACCTCCTTAGCAATAACATGGAAAACTGCACTTCTATTAAAGAATAAGAAAAAGCAAAAATGATGAAAGAAAGCAAAGATTCCCTCCCTTCCTCATGTCTAGGTTGTTGTTTTTCTCTCAAGCTCTGAGAATCAACATCCTGCTTCAGAGAAAACTTCAGCTACCTTTTTACAGCTAATTGGCCCTGTTTCCATTTTTTTCTGGAGCAGGAAGCCGATTGTTTGCATGAAGTGTTCACTTTCTCTCATCATCTTTGACTTCTCTGCGTCTGTGATATGTGAGAGGTCTCCATATCATTGTGGAGTTGTCAACTACTTGGTTTATCTCTGCTAGGGGAGCTTTTACAGGTGGCCACTCACTCCTCAATATTACCCCATTGCCACTGCCTGCTTTAGCAGTTTGCTGCTAAATTTCTGCAGGAAACTGAAAGGGCCAGACTGGAGGGAGGGGGCTCTTGAAGGACTACAAACACAGTCCGGGGACCTACATGGGACCTGCAACTCTTAATACTTATATATTTCTAAAAGGTTCAAAAGAGATTAGACATATTTATATTGACATTGTCATTTATTAGTTAAAGATTTGGCAGGTTTCTGAGTAAAATTAAAGTGGAGTTGTCTTTTAGTAGCTTTGAAAACAACATCTAATTTGTTTTAGAATACAAGGCATTGTTTGAAGCTTAAAAACCGCTTAAGAATACTGAAAATAGCTTTATTAAAATGCATTAGAAACTGATACATGCTACACATAAGGCTGCATTACTTACTACAAGTATAATTAATTTTTCTTCACCACTCCTCACTTTAAGGTGCCACAAACCCATACACTGAGGCTAACTACAAACCTGCTTTTCTGTCAGATGATGAGTTAAAACATCTTATTCTTAGGGTATGTATTAGCTTTGAATATGTGAATATGTCTACAGTTTATGATGTCACAAGATTCTTGTAGAAGATTTGGGTGGAGTTTTCTTATACTGCCTACATTGATTATAATTTTCCCTATGTTATGAATATCAGCTATCAGCTATCTTTTCTCCACATAGGGCATTTCTGTTTATTACATGACAAGAGCTCACCAAGTTAGCCCCGCATAGTAAACAGATCATAGAATCATAGAGCTGGAAGAGACCTGAAGGGCCATCAAGTCCAGCTCCCTGCTATTTTGAGTAGGCTTTCCAATGACATGGAACTCTGGATTGATATGAAGTCAAAGGCTTTCATGGCCGGCATCCATAGTTTTTTGTGGTTTTTTGGGGGGCTATGAGGTTTTGTTCTAGTAGAGTTGATTCCTGATGTTTCACCAGCAGCTGTGGCTGGCATCTTCAGAGAATGCTGGCATGGAAGAGAATGGGATATATATACTGTTGGTTGAGAGGAAGCGATTTACATTAATCTGTGTATTGTTCTGCTGTTGAATGGCAAGGCTTCAGGGTGTCCAATTAATAATTAATCATGGATCATTAATTAAATAGACATCCTGAGGCCTTGCCATTCAACAACAGAACAATACACAGATTAACATGTAAATTGTTTCCTCTCTACCAACAGTATATATACCCCACTCTCTTCCATTCCAGCATTCTCTGAAGATGCCAGCCACAGCTGCTGGCAAAACTTCAGGAATAAACTCTTCTAGAACATGGCCTAATAGCCTGAAAAACCCACAAAAAACTCTGGATTGATAGCTAATAAACAGAAACTTGGATAATAAACTACTAGGAACAATTGTTCAGATTATTGTTCAGATTACTCCAAGTTTGAGTTTATAAATGACTTTTGAGGTAGATGTGCTAATACAAGAAGTGTCTTCATTTCTCAGAGCAGGCATTAATTCATCTTACCATTACCTCCAGTTAATATCCTCAGGTATATTAGCAGGCATGTTCAGGGAGAGTCCACCTGGTCCACCAGCCAGTCCAGACTGCTCACCCCAATCCCAACCCTGCCATAGAAGGAGAAAGATGGGAGATTGAGGGCATCAAGGGCTGTCAAAGCCCTTGCACATACAGGGATTAAAAACTTCACCTCCACTATCTTTCCCTCCTCCCTCTTCTGTGGCAGGGAGGGAATGGAGAGATGTGGGGTGGATGTGTAGGTGGCAGGGAAAAACAAGCACTGATAAGCAGCCATAAGAGCTGCTCTTTTTAAAAGAGCAGGGTGGTAGCAGTAGCAAGGAGTAGAGAGGGGGACATTTCTAATTTTTTGCTTCAGAAGCACTGACTGTTTCTTAGGGTGAAAATGTCTCCTGTACTAAATGAAGAGATTCCAGATGCCATTATACTGGACCTGAGGGGAGGTTTAACATTTTCTTTATTTGATACTTTTTTGTTAGAGCTTAAAAATCAGATGTCAGATTTTAAAATTCAAGTTATTATATTTAAAATGTGAAAAATGACTTGATAGTATTTTTTATAAATAGTTTATTAGTTAAAAACAAAACAAAACATACAATCTAGATGAATACGATACATTCATCTATGTATGTAGATGAATACATACTATGTATGTAGTATGTATGTAGTATGTATGTAGTATGTATCTACATACTATGTATGTAGATGAATACATGTATATATTCATCTATGTATGTAGATGAATACATGATATGACTCGGTCACTATCATGTAATCATATAATCTATACATTTTGATTATCATAAGCGACAATACAATATGATAGTGACCCTTAAAAATTAAAAACAGACTTCCTTCATTTGGTTTGTCCTGTCAAATAGCCTGATAAGTTGACTTCTTAAACTTTATTCCAAATTTTTATATAGTTCAATACTATGACAACTCTTGCTAACTTGTAACACTTTACCACTTTATTCTCAATAATTATCAAAAGTCTTATTATTTATTAAATCCTAAAAAAACAAAAATTTTTTTAATTATTTCATTACTGATGACCCACCTTTATAGTGAGGTTTATGATAACCTAGCCCATTCCTTTTTGTAAGGGCCTCAAAACCATAACAATAAGAAAATTATTTATTCATTTCCTGAACCCTTTTTGTTTAAGAAAATTAGTCACCACATTCCATTCAGAGTCGATTTTCTCATAACTGGACCCTCTAATTAGACCCATGAGTTTGTCCATTTCCATAAAATCAGTCATTTTGGTTATCCATTCCTGGAGGGTTGGAACATGATTCGATTTCCATTTGGTGGCATATAACATCCTAGTAGCCGAAAGAGAGTAAAAAAATATTTTCCTGAATTTCCTTTCTAAATTTTCATCTGTACGTATTCCTACCATTTTATGATGGAAATGTGGGAAAGCCATGGATTTCTGGTTGATGATAAGACATTCTCTAAGTGAAATCCTAAATTATAATTTAAACTTTGAACCCCAATTGTTCTTATTAGGAATCTGTACAGACTTGATAGTATTGAATGTAAGAAATTGTGTTATTTCAATGAATTACATAAAGTATATACTTACCAATGCAAGTAAAACTGTATTTTCCTTCAGTAATTAAAATTGTCTAAATGGTCTAAAATACAAGATTTACCGCTTTTGAAATAAGGGGCCTTAGACAATTTTAATTATGTCATATGCCACACAAAAGATACTCCTTTTCATTTCAGTTACCATAGCACCAAAATTTCATTTAATTTAGGCAAACTTTATTTGATAATTCTACAAATATTAGCCTTTTTAAAATAGGATACAGTTTGAGTATTCCTTATTTGAAGTGTTTGGGAGCAGAAGTGTTTGGGAGCAGAAGTACCGTACTTTGAATTTTGGATACACACACACACACACACAAACACACACACTGAGATATCTTAGAGATGGGACCCAAGATGGGACCCAAACAGCTAGAAAGTAATTTTATATGATATCTTTAATAATTTTGTTCATGAAACAAAGTTTGTGTACACTGAACCATCAGAAAGCAAAGGTGTCACGATCTCAGCCTCCCATGAAAAAGGTTTTGGTTTTTTGGAGAATCTTGGATTTCAGAATTCCAGATAAGGGAGACTTAGCCTGTACATTTTATACAATGTGGATCTTTGCCATTCCAGAGCAGCTTTAATTTGTAGAAGTGGACAGTAATTATTCTTCATGCATCTCTATAGACAAGCAGTTTCATTGAAATCAAATAGCATTTATCATACATGTAGGAGATGACACTTGGGGCCAAAATAGACAGCCATATAGGGTGGCTTGATGCCGGATCGGGCCCGCAGCAACCACATGCCATGGCCCCAATCTGGCTTTTTCCCAGTGCAAAAATAAATAGCAAAATTCTGCTTCTTTTTGCACCAGAAAAAAAGACAGATCTTCTGCCACACCAGCAGATTTTTGGCACTCCTGCAGCATGTGGTGTATAAACGCCACACCGCTGGAGCACTGCAACACTGCCTGCCATTTAGTTGGGTGGGCGATGTGACGCTGACTTGGGGGTATCGTCGGGGTGTGGCCACACCCCCACTCCGCCCTCAAGCCAGTGTATTGTACTGATCTGCTTCACCCCTTACTTAGCACACGTGCAGAACCTTTCCAGTGAACTTTTAGAGAAAGTCATCAGCTGAGAAAACCCAGCTTCTTTCACCCAGGAGGAGATTCTTCTGAGTGATTAAAAAAGAGCATTCAAGTGAGCGAAGATATTACCTTATAGCAGTGGTGGCGAAACTACGGCATGCATGCCGGAGGGGGCATTCAGAGCCTTCTCTGTGGGCCTGTGCACTATCGTCTCAGCACAGAGTTTGCCAGAGTTCGTTACTAGAAAGCCAGAGGGATACAGCACTTTGCAATAATTAAGTGGGGTTTCAGTTGCAGTTTGGAGACTCAGTCTCTAAAAGGTTTGCTATCACTGCCTTATAGTATAAAGTAAACCAGTCTTCCCAACATATTGTCCTCAGGGTATGTTTATATGTTTTTAATTATATTGTTATTTTAATTTGTAAGCCACTTTATTTCCCTATTTGGGGAGGAAAGCAGGATATAAATTATTAATAATCCCTTATCATTACTACTACTACTACTACTATGTTGGAGTGCAGTATAACTCCCATCTTCCCCAGTCAGCATAGCTCCATGTTGATAGGCTGAGGTACACAACCAACCAGCAAGGGAGTGCATGTGTAGTAAGCTTATTGAAGCAGTATTTACCATCTGTCTTATGCATCTGTGATCCTTTCAAATGACCCATTTCCAAATAACTGTAAAGCAACCCACAAGAATAGAGTTCTAGAATCTGCCTTGAATTAATCTGACCTACTTCCAGCCAGTACTTTTCTCCTAGTTTCCTAGAAGCCCCTTTGGAAAAATAGTTGACAGCAATACGGTGAAAATGAGGAATTTTTCCTCTCCTGTTTCTATGGCCTTTCCCACCCACACACAAGAACTGCTCCTGGCACACTTAAGATCCTGAAAAGGTTATGTTAGAGCAAAAGGGGGAAGGATTGAGCGCCTTAACAGTACTTCACCCATGACCTCCCCAAAACTTTCCTTAACTTTTAAAACTAAATAGAGAGGGAGGAAAAACAGATCAAGCAGATCAGGCTTGTTGAAATATTTTTTAGGTGTGACTTAATGTAACCCCATACACTTAGACATTTAGCAATGATACTTGTTGATTTTGTCTTTACATTTTTTGACATTTTTTCAGACTAATATTGATGGAGTCATTAGTTTTGCATTGGAACTTTTGTTTGTTTTTAAAATAGTTTTTAAAATACATCAATATGTATCACAAAGTGATTTACTCTATGTTTCCTAATTAGGCAGCAGATGGCTTTCTCTTTGTCGTGGGCTGTGACAGAGGAAAGATTCTGTTCGTTTCAGAATCTGTCTTCAAGATTCTCAACTATAGTCAGGTATTTTTGTCTGTCATGAATTAGAAAGACCAGAACTTTGTAAAAAATGTGGTTCATGTAGATGGTGACTGTCTGTTCATATTATCAGTATTTGTTATTTGTGGTTTATTTTATGAATTGAATATAGATTGGAAACAAAATTCTGTTCATTTTGTGTCCTCTTTATGGAAAATATCAATAAAATGAACTGAGGCAATTCATGAGCACCACATTCTTTTGTAGAATTTTAACTGGCTGTGTATATTTTGTCTTGACAGAATGATCTGATTGGTCAGAGTTTATTTGACTACCTTCATCCTAAAGATATTGCCAAAGTTAAGGAACAGCTCTCTTCTTCAGATACTGCACCACGGGAAAGGCTAATAGATGCAAAAAGTAAGTGTTCAAAATGTTCATCCAATGCTAGTTAACATGTGTGTATTTATTAGTTTAAGGGTTGCAGCATCAAGAGAAACATACATTTGAGTATGACCCAGCATAGATCAAGTACAAATTTGACATTGCTAGTAACACAGTCTTTTAAAGTCAAGTCACACATTTAACTTGACATCAACAAGGACTGAATAATGTATATACTGTATGTGACCTAATTTTAAATCCAGTCCAGGCTTATCAGTTTAGATTTGTGTTCTCCTTTCTTCCCCATGCAGCTGGACTTCCAGTAAAAACAGATATAACACCTGGGCCATCTCGATTATGCTCAGGAGCAAGACGTTCATTTTTTTGTAGGATGAAATGCAACAGGCCATCTGTGAAAGTAGAAGACAAAGACTTTCCTTCTACCTGTTCCAAGAAGAAAGGTACAAGTGTTATGCATTGATGAATACAGATAAGTCATTTTGATTCAGTTGTTGTTGTTGTTGTTATTATTCATAATTAATTATAATAATTATAATAAGGGCAGGGAACCGTCTAATTAATCAGTTTATAAGCTGCTCTGATAGCCTTTTGGCTGAAGAGCGGGGTATAAATACTTCATTATAATAATAATAATAATAATAATAATAGTTTTGATTCAGTTCTACTGAAAAGATGTTTGCTTGGAGTTGAATAAGATCATGTAGAGTTGTGTAAAAGCAATGGGGGAAAACCTGTTTCATTGTCTCTTTTGGAACATAAACCTTTCTATTTTCATGGAGGAAGTTGTACACCTTGCCACTGAATTCATAGCATTAGAATTGTACTTGCTACAACCAGTGTCATTTGAGAAATAGGATTTAGCTTCCAATTCTACAGTGACTTAAATGAGCCCAATAAGATTTAAGAAACTATGGGCCTTTGCAGACTGCCAGAAATAGTGCAAATTGAGTCCACTTTAAGGGTTAGGGTTAGTGCTAGGGAATCATGGGAATTGGTTTTTGTTTTTTTCTGAGACATTGAGCCTTCTCTGTCAGAGAGCTCTGGTGCCACAATAAAATACAGTTCCCATGATTCCCTAACCCTAACCCTTAAAGTGGACTCAATTTGCACTATTTCTGGCAGTCTGCAAAGGCCCAAAGTTATTGTTGCAAATAGTTATTTTTCTCAGTGGCCTATAAGACCTTTTACTGTCATAACGACATTGGGAGAATTGTTAATGATGAAGGCTGGTAAACATGTAGTATTTATTTAAAAGTTTGGTGCTTAATCAGAGCTAGCAGTGTTGAAACCTTTAATTTTATAAAGATTAAATTATTTCCACTAAAACCAAAATGTTCATATTTGCTAGGCTCATGCGTAAGTAATGTTTGGAGTTTACTGTTCTGTCCAATGCTTGTCATGTACAAATTGGCTTCAATCCACATTTCTGTTAGTGGAACTCCATTCCCAGGGTAATGTACTGTAGGAAAAAGTATGTGAAATCCCACCCCACCTCTGTTAGCCCCTGTTCCCTGCAGCTGCCTTTGCTGCATAGCTATCAACTCTGATATATTGAGAGTCCTCAGAACAGTAGGAGGGGACACAGGGGTCTGCAGAAAAAAGGGGAATGAAAAAGCCACACCTCCATTGTCACAACCCTCAAATTATTGTCAAAGGATTTCACGGCCAGCATCCATAGGTTTTTGTGTGTTTTTCAGGCTGTGAGGCCGTGTTCTAGAAGAATGTATTCCTGACGTTTCACTTGCATGGATGCCAGCAACAGATGCAGGTGAAACGTCAGGCGTACATTCTTCTAGAACACAGCCTTAAAAATGCGGCCCCCCGAGGCCTTTGGACCGGCCCTAGGCCGGTCCTGCCGCCGCCGCCCACCATGATGATATTGATTATGGTTGTTATTACTTGTTCTTGGGGTTTTCTTGGAAAAATCTCCACAGGGGTTTTGCCATGGCTTTTCTGGGACTGAGATAGTGTGCATGCATATTTTAAAAAAATTAATTTAATATTTATTTATTTATTTATTTTATGGTGCTTCAGCCCCCCAATTGTCTGAGGGACAGCAACCCGGCCCCCGGCTCAAAAAGGTTGCCTACCCCTGCGCTAGCTTCTTCAGAGGTTTGTTCTTGTTGAAGCTGGCAGTAGCTACAGTGAACACTTTCTATGAGGGCTGATGGTCACAGTGTTTAATATTAACTGTTCCTCTGCTGGTTTAGGAATCATGAAGAAATGCTACAAATTAAATTGACAGAATTTGAGAGAATAAAACAATTTTATAATCCAGCTTGAGACCACTTTAACTGTCATGGGAATCATGGGAACTGTAGTTTATTGTGGCACCAGATCTTTCTCTGACAGAGAAGGTTCAGTGTCTCAAAAGAACTACAATTCCCATAATTCCCTAACATTGAGCCAGGGCAGTTAAAGTGGTCTCAAGCTAGATTATTTCTGGCAGTCTGTTCAGGCCCTTAGTATCTATGATTGATTCAAAGATTAACTTGCTATAGATGTGGTTACAGTTGGGCAGAACAGTCCTGTGACTATATGTGATGAATTATAAAGAAGTAATACCTTCTTGGAGGGCTCTGTTTAGCCCTTTAGCTGCTCCTTCAAAACAGCCCTGCGCTAGATTGGCACCTATTGATCCTCTGTGTCTCCTGCATATGTTTAAAAATAAGGAGTCATGAGGAAACTAACATTTGATATGGCTAGCATATGCCTGGAAACCTATATACAACTTGTGTCATATTGTTACAGTTCTTCAATTTGTTGAGTGCTGAAGATCCACTTTGACTGTGGGTGGTTGCTTTTGGCATTTTTAAATGTACCATGTGAATGAGTCTCAACATGTCATTTTTCACTAATGTAGTACTTAATAACATAAACCTTGTTTTCTTTTGTAGCAGACCGCAAAAGCTTTTGCACTATCCATAGCACAGGATATTTAAAAAGCTGGCCACCAACAAAAATGGGATTAGATGAAGACAATGAGCCTGATAACGAAGGCTGTAACTTAAGCTGTCTCGTTGCAATTGGACGGTTGCATCCTCATGTAGTTCCTCAACCAGTAAATGGAGAGATCAGGGTTAAACCGACAGAATATGTTTCTCGGCATGCAATTGATGGGAAATTTGTATTTGTAGATCAGAGGTAAGAAAAACATCTTTAACTCATGCTACCAGGACAGTGGTCCAAAGCTCATGTTTATTCTTTAACCTATTAGATGGCTTCTTCAGAACAGCAATATTGTTATGAAAGAAAATAAATTATAGAGTACTTCAGAACACTTATATATCCACATGAAGTTTGTGTTGAAAATAATTTATCATTCCAAGTTGCTGAATTCTTCTGAACAAAAGGTAAAGATTTATTGTGCAAGAATATAGATATAGGGCCTGAACAGACTGCCAGAAATAATCCAGCTTGAGACCACTTTATCTGCCCTGGCTCAATGTTAGGGAATCATGGAAATTGTAGTTTTTTCTGAGACATTGAGCCTTCTCTGTCAGAGAGCTCTGGTGCCACAATAAACTACAGTTCCCATGATTCCCTAGCACTGAGCTAAGGCAGTTAAAGTGGTCACAAGATGGATTATTACTGGCAGTCTGTTCAGGCCCATAATCAGTTGAATAAGTGCTATTTATTAATCGTCCAATTTTTATCCGTATCCTAATAATCATCCGAAAATGGAATACAATCCACAACACTACTCTACTGTGTTGATTATTAATTCATCCCTTTCTCCTGAAATGTAGCACACAAAGTCAGGTTCAAGACGTCACACTGCATGGCAACAACCATTAATATGAGGCTGATTAAAGTAATCACAAGTGGTCTCAGCCTGTCATTACAAGCCCACTATCTCCCTTTGGACTGTAAAACCTCACGCATAGTTCCCTGGAATTGAAAGTTTTGACTTCCATGATTCTGTCATTAATATGGGGGAAGGGAATCTGTTGATTAAATTGTTTTACTCTTTGAATAGACATACATGATTTTGTTGCATCGGCTATATTGAATTTATAATCCATTTATTAAAAGAAATAATGCTTAATGTATGGAACTGGGAGGGGTTTTGAAAGAGAAATGTAAAAGAACAAATACTGTTCTACCTGCAGAGATACCCAGTCTGTCTTTCAATCTTTGCTTGTCAGAAGTGGGTGTTGTTTTGAGGGAAGCTAAATGTTTTCACCTAAAATGATTAGTTTAGTTGTATGGCATATTGGTATGTATTATTTTTGCTTTATTTTGCCAAAGAAAGGACGTGGCACAAAAATATATTGACCTGATCTAGTTTGTTGTTGTTAACTGCCTTCGCATCGATTTCACGACCCTATTTATGAGACATCTCCAGGCCCCCTGTCCTCTACTGCTCTGCCCAGCTCCTGCAAACTCATATTCGTGATCTCTTTAATAAAATCCATCCATCTAGCATGTGGCCTTCCTCTCTTTCTACTTCCCTCCACCTTTCCTAACATTATTGTCTTTTCCAATGATTCATGCCTCTCATGATGTGTCCAAAGTACGAGAGTCTAAGTCTTGTCATCTTGGTTTCCAAGGATATCTCTGGCTTGATCTGTTTTAGGACCCATTTGTTTGTCCTTTTGGATGTCCATGGAGTCCTCAGCACTCTTCTCCAGCACCACATCTCAAATGTGTTGATTTTCCTCCTATCTTTTTTCTTGACTTTCCAGCTCTCACATCCATACATGGTAACAGGGAATACGATGGCTTGTATGATTCTGACTTTTGTGCTGAGTTGTATGTCTTTGCATTTTAGGATCTTTTCTAATTCTTACATAGCCACCCTCCCCATTCTTAATCTTTTCCTGATTTCTTGGCTGCACTCCCCGTTCGGATCAATGTTTGATCCCAGATATGAGAAAACTTTTACTATTTCTGTTTCCTCATTGTCTAGTTTGAATGTGTGTAAGTTCTCTGTGGTCATTATTTTTGTTTTCTTTATGTTCAACAGTAAGCCTGCCTTTGCATTTTCTTCTTTGATCTTCCTTAGTAGTTGTTACAGGTCTGTGAGGTTTTCTGCTAGTATTATGGTGTCATCAGCATATCTCAGATTGTTGATATTTCTTCTTCCTATTTTCACTCCTCCCTCTTCCATGTCCAAGCCTGCTTTCCTTACAATATGTTTTGCGTATAAGTTGAATAGGTAGGGTGATAAGATGCAGCCTTGTCTGACTCTTTTGCCAATTGGGAACCATTCTGTTTCTCTGAGTTGTGTCCTGACAGCAGCCTCTTGTCCTAAGTACAGATTCCTCATTAGGACTATCAGATGTGTTGGCACTCCCATGTCTTTAATGGAATTCCATAACCTTTCATGATCTATGCCAGGGGTAGGCAACCTTTCCCCTTTAAGGGCCGAGGGACCTCAACCATGTTGGCCAATAGTCCCCTGTTGGCCAATAGCTCCTGGGATTCTGGGAGCTGAAGTCCCTCGGCCCTTAAAGGGGAAAGGTTGCCTACCCCTGATCTATGCAGTCAGCAGGTTTGCTATAGTCTATAAAGCACATGCTGATTTTCTTTTGTAATTTTCTACTACACTCCATTAGTCATTGTGTATTTGCAATGTGCTCCCTGTTGCCTCTCCTTTCCTAAACCCTTCTTAGATCTCTGGGATTTCTCTCTCCGTATGTGGTTGGAGTCTATGTTGCAGTATTTTGAGCATAATTTTGCTTGCATAGGAGATTAGTGCTATGGTTCTGTAGTTGCTGCAATCTCCTTTTTTGTGGGTGGGGATGTATATTTATCGTTTCTAACATGTTGGCCGTCTTTTTGTTTTCCATATCTGTTGACATATGTTAATTTTGATCTGATACTGGCATTTTAAATGCCATTTTGTAGCCTGATGTAGACTCTCCTGCCGTCCACTGCAAACAGTTGGAGTGAAGTACATAGTCTTGCCTCATAACCAATCATTTGTTCTTTTCAATTTTGTGTCAGGGTTGTGTAAGGGTTTCTTTTACCTCTTGGTATCTGTTTCTGTGCCAATACTGGAGAAATTACTTCAGCAAATAAAAGAATTAGAATTCTTCTACTTTTTTGCTTATGTTTTCTACTTAACCCTTACCTGTTTAACATTAAGTGGAGAAAATTAAATAGTAAGAATGAAAAACTGAAGCTAGTATTTATATTTGCGTCACTCCGGTGTTTATGAGTAACCATCAGCTCATAGTATCTCTTTCTGCTATATGAGAGTAAGCCTAGTTTTTTTTTGCCTGTAATGTAGTCAGTCCACATTACAGCAGCTGAATAACTTACTGGGATTTTCTGGAAGACTAAATGTTATTCAGCACTTGGCATGTAACATTCTATTCTTTATTTTGTTGTATAGAATCATAGAGCTGGAAGACCTCAAGGGCCATCCAATCCAACCCCCTGTCATGCAGGAACACAGAATCAAAGCATCCCCTGTGATAAATAGCCATCCAGCCTCTGTTTAAAAACCTCCAAAGAAGGAGACTCCACCACTTTCTGAGGGAGTGTGTTCCTCTGTTTCTTATATTTTCATAAGGATTTTTTTTCTTGTTCCAAAAACTAAATTAAAAATACTTGGCCAGCTTCCCCAGAATTCTCTAAAATATACCTGCTAAAGTAGTTGGTACCCAGAAACCTAGTACTATTCTTACATTAGTCAAGGCATACTTGCATCCAAGAAATTTCCATGCCAACGCACTATGTACTGGTGACAGTAAAGAAGGTACAGTTGTTAATGACAAAATCATAGCTTGCAAAAAGTAGATTGCACACAGTTATATTAATTTAAATATGCTAAAAGCAATGGCTTTGTGTGAACTCAACTCTACATATGTGGCCATCACATCTGTATTGGGGCAGAAACAGTATGTTCAAGATGTATGTATGTAGAATACACATAAGAGGAGCTAAGGGGGTGGGGGGGGTGTTTGAGGCCTGCCCTCCACTAACTTATTTACCTGCACCTCATCCCCAGCTGCCTGCCTGCTCCCCTGGCTGTCCCTCTGCCAGTTGTCCTCTCCCTTTGCCTCCCCTCCCCAGTCACTGCATTGCCCCCTTGCCCAGCCACCCTCCTGCTCCATCACAGGGCTTCCTCCCCAGGGAGAAAGCTCTGCAGTGGAGTAACTGGAAAGGGAATGGAATCGACCCTCCTACTGCTCTATCCTTCCTCCCCAGGGAGGAAGCCCTGAGATGAAGCAGCCAGGATACCCTTCCTTTGGGGTATCACCCAGTGCAGTCTGAATTCCTGCCCCCCCCCCCAATAATGCCACTGTTAAGGAGTATATCTGAACCTCATTAATCCAATGACAGTTTACCAAGATCTAGCAGATGCTTGCTCCTGAAGGAATGAGGGAAGTAATTTTTGCAGATTTGATCTGCAGTTTTCAACCCCACCTCCCATGCTTGTCCAGGGGGTCCCATGACTCTTTCAGAAAGCTTTTTGTCTTCCTCCATTAGAAGCATCCCATCATCAGAGCATTCATAGGTAATCTGTGTTTAACACATTGTCCTTTCCTCATGCTACAGTTAAAATTCACAGTTTATGTTTATTTAAGCTTAGCTTTAAGTCTTTAGAATGGAATGTGTGGGCTGCAATATTTACAGTTTAGGCAGTACATTCTATAGTAGGATATTAATAGGGAATTAGTAAAAATGTGGTTTTTATGTAGGTTTGTCTGCTATCTTACTGGCTGGCCTTCCTGCTTTTTTAACTGCAGCCTGATTTGCAGATACTAGCCAAGTAATAATAGTTTTCTCCATGCAATAAAAGTTTATTTCACTGGTTTCTACAAATCAGGCAAAGGATTAAAAGGCAAAGGAAAGGGCTCGTAAATTTAATTTCTGATCAGTTGGCAATTTTTATAATAGTTACTATATAATTTATATATTTTTAAAAAGCTGAACAGCCTTTTTATATTTTAGGGCAACTGCAATTTTGGCGTATTTACCACAGGAACTTCTAGGCACATCATGTTACGAATACTTTCATCAAGATGATATAGGACATCTTGCAGAATGTCATCGACAGGGTAAAATGTTATATACAAACTGGTCTAAATAATTCAGAAATTTAGATTTTGTTTTCATTGAGATAATATTGGGTAGAAAAAATTGAATCACTTGAATACTAGAGTAATACTGTGCTGACCTAATAATATTAGAACATATATAGGAACTTTGTCACAGTGGAAAGGATAAAAGTGTTCTATATTTAAGACTACAGAATAATTGAGACATCTATAAAGAGACCACATATTTTTACTGACTTTGGCACCTTCCCCTTTTCTTTCAGTTTTACAATCAAGAGAGAAAATTACTACTAATTGTTACAAGTTTAAAGTCAAAGATGGTTCTTTTATTACATTGAGGAGTTGTTGGTTCAGTTTCATGAACCCTTGGACCAAAGAAGTAGAATATATTGTTTCAACTAACACAGTGGTCTCGTAAGTATTCTCTTTCTCCCAATATGTTGAGCATGTGCCTCTGTTTTCCATGTAACATTGCAGAAGATGTACTATGTTTGTATCTTTTGTTGTTTTTTTAAAAACAATAAGCATCCATAGAAAAAAACCAAAGTTCTGATGAACTCAACAATGATGAAGCATCATGATACAGAGTAGTTGTTCTGTTGATCACTGTGTTTCAGTAGGTATGAGGGTGTGAAAGGTTTATCCTAAATGCTGCCCTGTGTCATAAAAATCTAGAAAGTGTTGTTTTATGTGGATTCATACCACCTTGGCAATTTGATCTACTTTTCCTTTTCATTATGATTATAAACAAATAAGAGTAAAGCTGGAAGTCACCTAGTCAAAATGTCTAAAGTTTAACGTAAATCCTGTTTATCTAAGGGCCTTTGCAGACTGCCAGAAATAGTGCAAATTGAGTTCACTTTAAATTGAGGCACTGCCCTGGCTCAGTGCTAGGGAATTATGGGAACTGTAATTTATTGTGGCACCAGAGCTCTCTGACAGAGAAGGCTCAATGTCTTAGAAAAAAATACAATTCCCATGATTCCCTAGCACTGAGCCAGGGATATAAAATGATTGTTAGAAGAAGTTAAACAAGACATAAAACAAATACAAGACTAGACGTTTTAGAGGAAAAAACAATAAAACTAGAAGAAATAACAGAAGAGGCTAAGACACAGATGGATTTAAAGCTTTGGAGGATCTTAAACTAAGAGAAAATTGTGTGAAAATCAGAGGATTGATAGAGAAAACTAATGAGAAGCTATATGATTATCTAATACAAAAATTAGCAGTCTTTATGGACATCCCAGAGCAGGAATTCTTGAAGGAGATAAGCAAAACATATAGGATAAACTGATGAATGGCAAGAGAAAAAAATCTGCTTCACGACTTTGTAATTTATTTTGTGAGAAAGAAAGTAAGAGATGATTGTTGATACAAAATTACCATAAAACCTTAATAATCATAGGTAAAGAAACAAAGATCTTCAAGGACATTCCAACAAGATTGCTGGGGGGGGGGGGAGCTACCATATTTTCCGGCATATAAGACGACTGGGCATATAAGACGACCCCCAACTTTTCCAGTTAAAATATAGAGTTTGGGATAGACTCGCTGTATAAGACAACGCACACCAAATAAAAATTTAAAAAAAATCAGATTTGATTTCAATGTGGTAATTTTAATTCAAATGCTTATGACATGCAGGTACTTAGCAGGAAAACTGCCACTTATAAACACAACAAACTACAGCTCCCATGTTCCCTAGCATTTATTTCTGCAGTGTGTTTTGGACCTTACTTTTTTAAAAATAGTCCAGATTTAAATGCTGCTTTTAAAATTATTTCCATCTCCTAGCTATGAGATGGTTGGGGAGAAATGAGAAAGTGTTGGGAAGGACTGCCAATATACTAGGTAATGCATTCTGGGATATGTACAATTTGTGGCCAAGTAAGTGGCCCTGGGAATGTCACACACTTTCAGCCTCAGAGGATGGTAATGGCAACCCCCCATTTGAAGAAACATGCAAAGAAAACCCCATGATAAGGTTGCCTTAGGGTTGCCATAAGTCCGAAAGGACATGAAGACACTCAAGAACAACAAAAAAGTCAGCAATTGTTTCATAGGTAGTACATGGGAATAGGAGCCAGCATGGTGCAGTGCTTTGAGTGTTGGACTGCCACTCTGGAGACCTGGGTTTCATTCCCCACTCTGCCATGAAACCCACTGGGTGAACTTGGACAAGTCACACACTCTCAGCCTCAGGGGAAGGCAATGGCAAACCTCCTCTGAACCAGTCTTGCCCAGAAAACCCCAGGAGAGGATCGCCTTAGGGTTCCTCTATTCCTCCTCCTCTTCCCACCCCCACCTCTGTCCTCCTTGTACTCTTCTTCTGCCAAGTCTTCTTCTCGCCCCCACCCCTGTCCTCCTTGTCCTCTTCTTCTCCCAAGGCTTCTTCTCACCCCCACCCCTGTCCTCCTTGTCCTCCTCTCCTCCCAAGGCTTCTTCCCACCCCCACCTCTGTCCTCCTTGTCCTCCTCCTTTCCCAAGGCTTCTTCTCACCCCCACCCCAGTCCTCTTTGTCCTCTTCTTCTCCCAAGGCTTCTTCCCGTGCCCACCTCTGTCCTCCTTGTCCTCTTCTTCTCCCAAGGCAGCTTCTTGCCCCCACCTGTGTCCTCCTTGTCCTTTTCTTCTCCTAAGGCTTCTTCCCACCCCCACCTCTGTCCTCCTTGTCCTTTTCTTCTCCCAAGGCTTCTTCCCACCCCTACCTCTGTCCTCCTTGTCCTCTTCTTCCAAGGCTTCTTGCCGCCCCTACTCCTTGTCCTCCTCTCCTCCCAAGGCTTCTTCTTGCCCCCCACTCCTATCCTCCTTGTCCTCCTCTCCTCCCAAGGCTTCTTCCCGTGCCCACCTCTGTCCTCCTTGTCCTCCTCTTCTCCCAAGGCTTCTTCTTGCCCCCCACTCCTGTCCTCCTCTCCTCCCAAGGCTTCTTCCCGTGCCCACTCCTGTCCTTGTCCTCCTCTTTTCCCAAGGCTTCTCGCCCCCACCCCTGTCCTCCTTGTCCTCCTCTTTTCCCAAGGCTTCTTCTCTCCCCCACCTCTGTCATCCTCCGTCTTCCTCTCCTCCCAAGTCTTCTTCTTGCCCCCACCTCTGTCCTCCGTCCTCCTCTCCTCCCAAGGCTGCTTCACCCTCACACCTCTATCGTCCTCCTCCTCTCCTCCCCTCCTCTTCCTTATACCTGGCGTATAAGATGACCCCTGACTTTAACCCCAGGTTTTCCTGGGTTTAAAAGTCATCTTATATGCCGGAAAATACGGTAATTACAAATTTATAACATCACAGCTCAGTAGAAACAACAATATACTGATAGGAAAAACTCAAAGGAATTTCAGCGAATGATAAGCAAAAGTAGTTTAAACTAAATTTAGTTCAAAAAGCTTAAGATTTCTGGAAGAAATTTGGGAAGGAAATAGACAGGAGAGCAGAATCTAGTAAAGAGACAAATGCTGATGAAACTAAAAAGCAGGAGATCCAACATCAGATGATATAAACAAACAGAAGGATGATAAAGCCTAGTCGAAAAGAGAGGAAGAAGAGGAATTGGTACATGAAGGAACATCCAAAGAAGAGGAAGAGGAAGATTCTGAAACTGAAACGCTAATTAATAGACCTAAAAATACACCAGAAGCATATACATATGAGTGAATTGTCAAACAAATAAGTTAAAAATATGAATAACATCAACATGTTATGTATGAATGTAAAAAAGGGGGGAAATGTCCATTATCCGGGGAAATTTAAATATGACATATTATGTTTGCAAGAAACACACATTTAAAAAATGGATAAAAGGCTACTAATAAATAAAAAATTAGAAGAATGTATATTGACCTCAGGAAAAAAAAAAAAAGAATTGTTGTATACACATCTACAAAGCTCCAAGCAAGAGAGATCTTCAATGATGTCAATGGGCACTATATTGGTATTGAATTAACCATCTCTAAACAGAAATTTCTTTTAGTAGCTATCTATGCACCCCAAGAAAAGAAAGAAAAATTCTTCTATAACATTTGACATGTAATCCAAAACTATGACTACAAAGATGTGTCCATGCTTGGAGACTGGAATGAAGAAGTATTAAACCCACAATTAGAACATCAGAGAAAAAATCCAAAAGTAACCAAGGAAAGCTTCCTAAATCTTTTTTCAAACTTATGAAAGAACTAACTTTAATCAAGATTTGGAAATATAAATATGGGAATTCAAAAGAATATACCTTCTTTTCGAAAAGCCTAAGTCCTTCTCTTGAATTGACTTTTTTAAAAATTCCAAAATCTTAGACTCAAAAGGTATTAAGCATGAAAATACTACCAAGAACTTTATCTGATCACTCACCTATCACACTTTCATTAAAAACCGGACTAGTGAATATATATGGCATCTGAATGATAACCCTTCAAAATCCTCAAATAATTGAACAAGTGAAACAACATTTAAAATTGGTATTTCAGAGAGAATGCAGGAAAAGAATCACACAAAATCATGGTATGGGAAGCGGGAAAGGCAGTTATAAGGGGCTTCTTTATTCAAAAAGCTTGTGAGCTGAAAAAGAAAAAAAAAGAAAATATAGAAAAAATTACAAGGGAAATGAAAGAGAAATAATTACAATTTCAAAATGACCCCTCAAATAGAAAAAATTAACAAAGAAATAAGCTTACTTAGAAAGCAATTAACAATGGAACTGACAGCAGAGATGGGGGGGGGGGGTGTTAAAATTTGCCAAACAATACTATTTCCAACATGCAAATAAGCCAGGCAGGTGACTTGCCTATAAAATAAGGAAAGAAATAAAAAAGAACATAATTTTGGAAATAAAAGGAGTGTTCAAAGATTTACACAGATCAAACAAAAATCAAGAAAGTATTCCATAAATTCTACACAAATTTATAAAAAAGGAAAAGATTGAGACAGAAAACATTCCCCAGTACTTTAACATTGATCTCCCAAAGATAAGTATAGAACAATCAGAACCTCTGAACCAACCAATCACTGCAGCAGAAATCATATAATCCATAAAACAGCAAAGATGGTAAAAAAAGATGGCCAGGATGACTTTACCTCAAGTATTATAAAATATTTCAAGATGAAATTCTAGACTCATTAAAGGAGATGATGAATACTTTAAAGCAAGGGAAATTTCCCCCTTTTGGGAACAAGCAAACATAATCCTTATCCGGAAAGAAGATCGAGACCATACACAACCTAAAAACTACAGACCAATATCCTTTTTGAACACAGACTATAAAATATTTGCTGGAATTTTGGCAGGAACATCAAGAAGAATCCTAACAACCATAGTTAATGAAGATCAATGTGAGTTTTTGCCCAATCAAGTTTATGAGAACCAACATGAGTCACATACTTGATTTAATCAAACAGCATGAGATACACAACGAAAAGAAAATAGCCTTGATCTTCGCGGACATTGAGAAAGCCTTCGATAAAGTGAATTGGTCAACAATGTTAGAGATCTTCAAAAGAATGTGGGCTCAGAAAGCCACAGAATTAAAAAATTATATGAATTTTTACTAGAAATTGATATGGAAGAAGAACAGGTGAAATCGTATATGATTAAATGGGCCCAGAATATTGGGAAACCAATACCATTAATACATTGGGAAAAAACATGGTTAAAAAGAGTGAAATATACTGTGAACAGTAATATGAAAAAGAACGTATATAAAATGTTTTTTAGATGGCACCTCACTCCATATAAATTATCAAAAATATATAAAACAGAGGTAAATACTTGCTGGAAATGTGAAAGGGAATTAGGAACATACTACCATATGTGGTGGGAGTGCAAACAGGCAAAAAAAAATTTGGACTGAAATTCATGAAGAAATAAAGACAATTATAAAACAACCATTAATAAAAGATCCAAAAAGATATTTATTATGTATAAATGAAGAAGAGAAAATAGAGAAAGAGCATGGTAGACTTTTATTTTATATGACGACTGCTGCTAGAATTATATATGCTGCTAATTGGGGGGGGGGGGGGAATGATACCTAAAATTGATGAATAGATATGGAAGGTATATGAATTAATGGAAAACAATAAGGTAACACAATTGCTACAAAAAACAAACAAACATCTGAGTATTTTGATCAAGTTTGGAAACCATTTATTAAATATATTAGAATAAAATGGGGTGAATTATGGACAATAGGTTTGAAATAAAGTTTATAGGTAGATGTACGGTAGACAGGAATTATAAAAATCAGACTTAGATATACCAGTGATAGCCAATGAGGACAAAAGAAAGGTTTAATGATAATGGGAAAATGTAAATAAGAATGTGTTCTACTTTTTTATGGATAGAAAAAAGAATTTTTGGTTTAGATGAAATAAGAACGAATAAGTAAGAGTTAATACATACTTTAAGTATCAATACACTTATTGAGAGAAAACTTTAATTTACTCAATGTATTAATCAGTAGAAGTTAAAGGAAGTCAAATGTGTTGGAATGTTTGTGATTGATGATAGAAAGAATGGATAATGAATGGGGTATGGGTGGTGTGGGTGATATGGTATGGGGTGAGAGGTGGGTTTGTATTTTGTTTGTTTTGTGTCTCGTATGTTTTTATTGATTATAATAAAAAATTTTAAAAAAGAAAAAAGAATGTGGGCTCAAGATTTCTTAACTGGATAAACACAATTTATTCTAGACAAAATGCCCAGATAGTTATAAATGGAGAAAAAACCAGACCATTGCAAATACACAAGGGGATGAGACAGGGTTGTCCGCTCGCTCCTTTGCTTTTTGTGTTAACCCTAGAAATATTCTTGGTAAGCATTAGGAAAGATCAAAATTTAAAGGGAGTTAAAGTCAAAGGGACGGAATTTAATTTGAGAGCTTTTGCAGATGACCTTGTCTTGTCCCTTAGTGACCCAATTAGCGACATAGTAAAATTATTAAAGAAATTTGAAGATTTTGGAAAAATCTCTGGATTGAAAATAAACAAGGGAAAAAACAAAAGGTTTGGCTTTCATGCTTATTTGTTTTACAATGAAACAAAAGTAAACAAAGACTTTTATAATCATTTTGTAAGACATTCATTATTCTGTGTATGGATTAAATATAGAACAAGGATATCTATAAAAACCCAAATTGGGCATCTGCGCATGATGCACTATTCAGGAAGGACCCCTGGTTAAATGAAAACTGGATGACATATCAAAACGTTCTCTGTATTCATGATATAGTAAATCTAAAAGCAGTAGATGAAATCAAGAAGGAAGGTTGGAAATGTGATTGGTTCCTATATAGACAGATCAGAGAAAAATTTATGATGGACAGAAACAGGAAGGAATGGCAGTTAGTACCTCTGAATTGGAAAACATACTAATTTCAGTTTTAAAAGCTATACTATCTAAAATTTACAAGATATTGCTAGACTGGCATACAGAAGAGGAAATAATAAACAAGAACATGGTGAAATAGTCTCAAAATCTGGGGCACACAATTGATCTAGAAGAAAATAATCAAATATACTTTATGCCATGACCTAAAAGAAAAGATGGTATTTCAGAGAAATTATGTAAAATATATAGCAACCAATCAAACAAATGTTGGAGATGTGCAAAAGAGGTTGGTACGATTTAAAGCAGCTTCATTTATATACCACTTCATATCACGCTATGGGATGTCTAAGCAGTTTACAACTGTAAGCTCATTGCCTCCCAACAGTTGGGTACTCATTTTAGCGACCTCAGAAGGATGCAGGCCTGAGTCAGCCTGAGTCCTGGCTAGTATTGAACTCGCAAGCTTGTGGTCTATGAGTGAGTGGCTGCAGTACAGGCATTTAACCACTGCGCCACCAGGGCTCCATTTATCATATGTGGTGGACAAAATCCATCATATATTGTGCAGAATCTTGCAAGTCAAAACAGATCTCAAACCAGAAGTTTTTTAATGTAATGTGCTAGAATGCCAGTTTGGAAAAAAAAAGCACAGTACAATATTATTTATGTGATTTCTGCTGCTAGAATTGTAATAGCAAAAAATTGGAAATTAGCAACGTCTCCACCAACAGAAGACTGGTTAATTAAAATATTAGATGTACTTGAAATGGATAATTTAACAAGTTCAATACAACACAAATATATGGAGAACTATTCAGATGATTGGAAGAAAGTCTTTGAGTATCTGTCTCAGGAATGGGGAGAAATTTTTATGGAAATTATCAAGATGAAATGAATATAAAGGAGAAATAGTGTAAACATAGGGGAAATGGTTAAAAGGGAGGGGAGTTTTGATAGGTTTGGCAAAATTATAAAGTTCAAAATATGCCCTTCTACAAATCAATATGGAGGGGGAAACAGGGATGAATTGGTATAGACATATCCAAACTGGGGATCTTTCATCCAAACTATTATCATAGAGGTGGGGGCAGGAAGATAACGCGAAATTCTAACAAAGATATACCAGAGATTGTAGAGAGGGAAGTTATGAGTGATTTCTGTATAAGTATGGGTGTTAGAAATTAGAGAAGTTTGAATGGGATTGTGGAGAATGGATGAGAAATTTTATATTATTGTATTGTATGTTGTATATTGTATGTTGAAGTTTTGTTTAAAATATCAATAAAGATATATATAAAAAGCAGCCTAATTCAAGGATCATTTGATTCTGGTCTGAATCTGAATCTTAGAAATCCATTATTGGAAATCAAAATGTGTGGTTTTTAAAAACTGTCTGAAAGCAGCCATAGATGAGGGGATAATGCCTAATGCCTAACAAATTTCAGGTAGAGGTGCAGATTGTGTTGTGCAACAAACCTTTACATTTTGATTTTTCTGAAAAAGGGAAATGCAAAGAACTCTGTTTCTTGACAGACCAAAAAGAAGTTTAGGAATAGTTTGGAAGCACATTGGCATCTTTTTAGGGATTTCTAAATGTATAAGTTTCCCTTGTATGTGCATGTCCTTTTTTTTGGGGGGGGGGGTACTGTGGGAGTTGGTATTCCTTTCATCTGTCTGCAGTCCCCATAGCCCTTCCAACTTACAGAACAGCCCCTGAAGTCCTGTGCATGGACGTTTTGTGTTTCATCAGAAGCAGACAGGCTCACAGAAGCATCTCCCCATAGCCAGATGCATAATTATGACCTCAGTGCTGAGATCTTCTGGAGCCCTCCAGAGGTCTCAAGCACTGCTGTAATCATTCGATGTTGGGCTGTGGAAATGTAGCCAGATGCTTCTGCCTGCTCCCCATGAAATGGATTGGCTGTGTAGGGACATTTCAAAGGCTGTTCAGTAAGTCAGGGAGGTATATGGCTCAACCTAGTGTACGTCTGTATACAGACCTCCTACTCTATACTGAGCCATACAGGATTGCAGCCACAGTCTGTGTTTCCTTATCTCTCTGGATCCTTTCTGGGTATTTTTCATTATAATCCCTTCTGTGACTATGCTCTGAAAAGAGAAAATATGCTACCCGTATTTTCCAGCGTATAAGACGACTGGGCGTATAAGACGACCCCCCATTTTCTCAGTTAAAATATAGAGTTTGGGAAGAGTATGACTTCCAAAACTGTTGTTGTTGTTGCTGTGCACCTTCAAGTCATTTCCAACTGATGGTGACACTAAGGCAAACCGGGTAAAAGGCAAAATCCTATACTCGGCGTATAAGACAAGCCCCCCCCCCCCCCCCCACTTTAACCCCAGATCTTGCAGGTTAAAAAGTAGTCTTATACGCCAGAAAATACGGTAAATTGTTGACTGCAAGCTGGTATGCCATTTGTCTTTCTTTTTGTTCTGAACCCTCAGAGCCAATGTACTTGATGGCGGAGATGTGACTTTCCCACAGCTTGCAGCTTCACCGCACAGCATGGACAGTGTACTCCAGGCAGGGGAAGGTAAGTTGAGCAGTGTACTGTACAAAACCATTAACAGCACTCCTTTTGCATTCATTATTCCAGGCAGCTTGGTGTTGACACCATCCAAAGGCAGATCAGTCATGTCCTAGGTGTCCTTGTCCTTAATTATTTATTTATATTTTAAACTGCACAATTACCTAAGTTATCTGCTTGTTCTACAAATTAAATACATAAAAAATACAAAAGAGGCATGAAGATGTCAGATAAAAACCAGGATAAAACCAGTAAAAGCATTAAATTACTTTATAAATTATGCTTTATAAATTAAAGCAAAATGCAAAAGCAAAAAAGCAAAAGCACTACGCTAGGGATTTTTACAAAAACGGCTTTCCAAACCAATACAAGGCAGTTGGGTGCCAGTCCTGGCCTTATATGTCCAAATAGCTCTCTCTATTCTTATTATCGTGCCACACACACATATACACACATCCACAAAATTTCATTCAGATTCAAAATACTGCATTTCAAATTGAATAATAACATCATGTCTTGGTCTGAGCCCAGTATTTGGTGTGTTTCAAAATGTACATCCTCAGACACTTTTCAAGAAGTGTTACTTTAAGCTATCAGCTTGTTGATATAGCAACAAAAAACAACTAGAGATCCACAATACATGAATTTAAGTTCAAGGTTCAGTTATATTTAGCCTCTCTTTGCCAGATAGACTAAGCTTTCATTTTTTCATCTGGTAACTATGGATTATCTGCTCTTTGGGGCAGTCTGCTTAGCACACTGAGAAACTGATCCCTTTTCCCTGAGACTGAAGTGATTACAGATAACAAGTTTGCGGGTACATCATAACTTTGGTTAGCTTACATTTGGTTATGTAAAAGATCTAGTTATAGTGAAATGAGGTTATGGCCCAGGAAAACTCTTAAGCAGGAAGCACAGCTTCTGTCTAGTGCCATCCTGTAGCAGCACCTTTCAGAGCTCGACCCTTGCCACAATTTTGGGGATGCTAAGGAGTATACCAGGTGAGTTTACACTTTTGTGTAAAGGCTCTGTCTGAAGGTAACAAGATTTCTTTTTCAGCCAGACTCTAGCAGTGTGACATACAGCCTTGGTTTGTTGGTGACAAATTTAGGAATGATAACGTATCTTGCTTTATCAGTCTGATCTTCTTAGTCAGGCATCTGTACCTTACTTCACAGAACAACCCTGAGGCTGAGTTGGCCTGGTCAACACTACATCAGTCCAAACTTTGATCCTCCAGATGTTTTGGACTTTAGCTCCCAGAACTCCTTCCTGTTGGCCAAGCCAGCTTGGATTTCTGAGAAACAAAGTCCAAAACGCCTCGAGGATCAAGGTTTGGGAAACACTGCTCTACATGAACTGACTTTGCAACCTTCTTATTATTGTTGTTTGCCTTCATGTTGTTTCCAAATAATGGCAACCCTATCATGGGGTTTTCTTGGCAAGATTTGTTGAGAGGAGGTTTGCCATTACCTATACCAGTCCCCCAAATCATCCACAGTCCCTACTGTCTCCTGCTGTAAGGTTAATGAAAAAAGTTCCCTGAATGTAAGACTCATAAAACTCGATTATAGAAAAACAAGCACATCTTGTGCCAGCCTTGTGGTGGATTCTTTTTTCCTAGAAGCATTAGCCTAACATCTCTCCCATGGGAAAAGGTTTTTTCCCCCCCTTTCTTTCTTACATTTTTCTCCCACCTTGCTGTAAGGAGCTCAGGGTGGTGTATATGGATTTTCTCCTACCTCCCACTCCCACTACCATTACAAGCCTGCAAGGAAAATATAAGTGGAGGTTGCTCAGTTACTCAGTGTCCAATCTTTTATGTATGTCTTTGTTGGGAATAACTTGAACAAGTAGCTTAAAAAGTTGCTCCAGGACTAAGAGCTGGCACATTTTTGGTAATTGATGGAAGAGAGGAAACACAAGAAGGAAAAGAAAGATTTTAAATTACCTGTCATTGCTTTTGAGGCAACTACTGTAATTTAATATTACATTTAAGATTTGTTAAGATGTCCACAGCTGTCCCATAGAAATGGTTGTATATAGAGCTATTCCGAGCAATCCTCTAGAATCAGTGCATGACTAATCAGGCACATGCCATGAATGGTGTGATGCATTTATATAGTTCTTCCTTTGAAACAAAGTTGATCACCTCTGGATGCCAATTTCCCATGTTGCCCTCTGACCCTCATGAACGAAGGAGAAATGTACCTGGAAAGCCTTTTTCCAGTTTTTTTTTTTTAATTTAAAATGTGAGTGGGGAAGGAATGGTGATTCTCTCTTTTGTTTCCTCCTTAGAGGCTGCATAATGCCCAGCCCTGCTCCATGATATAAGGCCACATCTTTAACAGAAAAGTGTGCACGCTTAGCTCTTAATATAATGTCTTGAGGGCAAGCTTTTCAAGCTTCCTCCTGCAAACATTTAAACCTATGTTGAAGTTAATTATAAGAACAGAAACTCAAATTGTATGATATGAGGAGGTAGACAAATGAGAACTTCTTATTCTTCTGTTTGAACACATTTTTGTTGTTGAGTGCCTTCGAGTTGTTTCTGACCTATTGTGACACTAAGGCAACCCTTTCATAACATTTCCTTGGCAAGATTTGTTCAGTGGAGGGGGTTATCTTTGCCTTCCTCTGAGGCTGACAGTGTCTGACTTGCCCAATGTCACCCAGTACATTTCCATGGCTGAGCAAAGATTCAAGTCCTGGTCTCTGGAGTTAGTCTAGTGCTCAAACAATTACACCACACAAGTGGTAGAAAATTACAAAGTGTATCTTGCAGGTAGAAAGCCAAGAGAGAAGCAGCTGTGATTCTCTTTCAGATCTTCAAAAGTGAATACAGTAGGCCCTTGGTATCCACTGGAGGTTTGGTTCCAGAACCGCCTATGAATATCAAAATCAGTGGATACTTGAGTCTCATTATATCCAGTGGCATAGTGAAATGGCGTCTTTATATAAAATGGCAAAATCAAGAGTTTCATTTTGTTTGTGTGTGTTTATATATGTGTGTGTGTGTGTGTATTAAATTGATAGTTGAATCTGTGAATATGGAGGGCTAGCTGTACATTCTTTCCTCAAGCTTTATTTCCTCTTTTACAACATTCTCTTTTCTCTCAAAAGGTGGTCCTAAAAGGTCGCTTCCAACAGTGCCTGGCATTCCAGGAGGAACAAGGGCAGGGGCTGGTAAAATTGGCAGGATGATTGCTGAAGAAATTATGGAGATTCATAGGTAAGGAAAACTGCAGTTCTCTTATGCTCCTTCTGAGCTGCTGTAGTATTACTACTGGCAATACTGGAAGACAAATTTGATAAGGAAAGAACAATTTGTGTTTATTTTCATACCTTAATATATTTTCTTACGATAATTCATTCACAGTTTATTTTCATACCTTAATATATTTTCTTATGATAATTCATTTGCATCTATCTGTGAGCGATCAGTAGTTGTTACAGAACGCTGGCAACAGAATGCTTGAGATCTTGTATTATAAAATGTAAATATAAGTGACAGAGCTCAGTTGTAGACATAACTTCATTGTAGTTATGTCTCATGATGCCATCCTCTAGAAATCTACCTTTTCAGCCTAGTTGCCTCTCAGCTGAAAGGTTTCTAAGATGTTGCAGAATGGGGCACATTGAGAACAAGCAGCTGAAAAGACTTCTCAAGAGTCCTGCCACAGCTGCTTTTCTGAATGCATACTGTGACCCGGAAAGAGCTGCAAACATTTTCCAGTGGCTCTGATCTACAGCACCTTGGAAATGCTTTGGCTGGGACACTGACAGGCTTGAAAGGTCTTGCAGATCATTGATCATCATAAATGTGAATTCCTAGCAATTAAGAGAGTATATGTCCAGCTTATGATCTCATCACTGCTGAATAGGATGCCAGCCAATATATAGGACTTTTTTGAGTTACGCTGAACAAGTAGTGCTCAGAATATGTTCTCCATATGCTGTTCATAGGTGGGAAAAAATAGATTGAACAGACACTAATATTCCATTTAGTTGGATATCTCAAGTGATATTTATTACTTTGGATCGTACATCATTGAGAAGCTTAGAGCACTGTAAATTAGATTATATTCCACCATCAAGTTAAAAACTTAAAATCCTAAATCTTGACAAGAGAACTATGATTGCCTTGCTATGGCTATTACAGTTTGCCTGCCCCATACACGGGCTTGCCATCCGTTGACTTGAGCTTATGCAGACGGCAAACCCGTGGGTACAAAATGGTGCAGGCGCTATGGCGCCTGCACGGCCATTAGAATCAATGGGACTTGAAGTCACACAGTTTTTTTCCATACACGGGGTCTGGAACGGATCCCCTGCATATAACAGGGGCCCACTTATGTAAGGTTTCTGATGATTGGCACTAAGGTTAGGACCTCCTGAATTATTTTGCTAAGTAAATTGCTTCACAGTAGGTAACTGATGGTGAGAGAAGCCTGATCACAGGAGCTGGGCTCAAAGGCCAACATACACTGTAGTTTTCACATAAGACATAATTTTGCAGTTAGTCGTGTGACAGGCTTGTTATGAGCAGCATAAATTATCCATGCATATATGTATTATTTTCTAATCTTGTTAACAATATTGGTGTGACAGGATACGAGGCTCTTCACCTTCAAGCTGTGGCTCTAGTCCACTGAACATGACCAGCACACCTCCCCCTGACACTTCTTCACCGGGAGGCAAAAAGGTGAGGCAGAACCTACAAGAGTACTCTGTATGTTATACACAGTCTACTATTCAAAGGAATGTAACCCATGGTAACTAATTTGCCTGATGGCTATAACAACACTGTCAGTCCCCTGAGGGTCTTTGTATGTCCTGTGAATAGCTTGGAACACCTCAGATGTTATTAGGGAATTCAAAAAGTGCCTACACAACTCTATCTAAGTATCTTTCTTCCTTTGGAAAGGTCAGAGAAAAGGGTTTTAGCTAAAAGAAAAAAGTTGTTCTTTTTAAGCAAAGAGAAATGGCATTCATCTTGAATTCTTTTCTATCATGCACAGTCTACAGAAGAATTTTCAAAATGCCCCAAAGTGATGTTTCTAGAACAAATCCCTAGGGCAAGCTTTTTTTTCAGTCCATGAGTTTGAGGTAAATCATCTCAGTGTTCTTTTATGTTTGTTAACCTCGAGTCAATCCCAACTCATGGCAACCTGTGTATGAGACATCTCCTAGACTCCCTATCTTCCACTGCTCTGCTTAGGTCCTGCAAATTCAGGCTTGTGACCTCTCTGATTGAGTCTATCCATCTGGAGTGTGCTCTTCCTCTCTTTCTACTGTTGCTGTTGTGTGCCTTCAAGCCATTTCTGACTTACAGCAACCCTAATAACCTATCATGATGTTTTCTTGGCAAAATTTGTTTAGAGGAGTTTTGCCATTGCTTTCCCCTGAGGCTCAAAGGATGTGACTTGCCCAAGGTCACCCAGTAGATTTCATGGCTGACTTGAGGTTTGATCCCTGGATTCCAGAGTTGTAGTCCAACACTCAAACTATGATGTCACACTGACTCTTTCTACAACCCTCTACCTTTCCTGGCACTATTGTCTTTTCTAATGACTCATGCCTACACATGATGTGGCCAAAGTACAACAGCTTCAATTTGATTATCTTGGCTGACAAGGAAATTTCAGGCTTGATCTGTTCAAGGACGCATTTGTGTGACTTTTTGGCTGTCCGTGGTATCCTCAGCACTCTTATCCATCACCATATTTCAAATGAGTTGATTTTCTTCTTATCTGCTGTCTTCACTCTCATATCTGTACATGGTCATGGGGAATACAATGGCTTGTATGATTCAAACTTTAGTGTTCATTTGTATATCTTTACTCTTTAGGATCTTGTCTAGTTCCTTCATAGTTGCCCTTCCCATTAATAGTCTTCTTCTGGTTTCTTGACTTCAGTCTCCATTCTGATCAATGTTGATCCTAGGTACAGGAACTCTTTAACGGTGTTGATTTCCTCATTGCCTAGGTTGAATTTATGTATTATTATTTTTGTTTTCTTTTATGTTCAGCAGTAAGCCTGCCTTTGCACTTTATTCCTTGATCTTTCTTAGTAGCTATTCTAGGTCTGTGACATTTTCTGCTGATAGTATGGTGTCGTCTGCATGTCTTAGATTGTTAATATTACTTCCTCCTGTTTTCACTCCTTCTGTGTCCAAGCCTGCTTTTTGTACAATATTTTCTGCATATAAGTTGAATAGACAGGGTGAAAGAAAGCAGCCTTGCCTACCCCTTTGCCAATTGGGAGCCATTTTATTTCTCCATATTCTATTCTGATGGTAGCCTCTTGTCCCAAGTGCAGATTTCTCATAAGGACTATCAGATGTGGTGCCTCTCCTATGACCTTAATTGGCATGGCAGTTAACTGGCATGACAATTCTGTGCTGTCTCTTGGCCTAAAAGAGCACTTTGCCCTTCCTTTTTGTACAACTACATAATTTCTCCAAAAGATTAAATAAGAACAAAAAAAATATTATGTAGGCCACTGGAGTATAAACAGCTTTGCTTATCAGTGGTAGAAGGTAAAGTGGTGGTGTCTGATGTAATCTCATCTTTAAAAGCATATATAACTTTGACACATGACTCAAATGGTATTCACCTACTGTACTCTCAAGTGAAGATGCACGAGACATTCCAAAATATTTTTTACTTAAAAATACTACTCAAAATGCTCCCTCTGAGTGGCATGGAGTGATTTCTCTGTGTTTGCCCCCCGCCCATACCTGCTTGGATGCAGGAGAAACTTTTTACAGACTATTAAGTAAATTGAAAATCACTTCCAGCTTTGAGGGGAAAAATCCATCATGCCAAAACAGCCTAGAGTTCATGGAGAGAATTTCAGTTGTGTTTTTTTAAGTTCTCTCATCTTTGGAGGGGGAGAACTTGACAACCTCAGAAATGGCCTCAGAGAGCCACATATTGCCTACCCATGCAAGGCCACACCTGGAATAAATCAGTGTAGATTATTTTTGTTATAATAGTCCCAAATTTACTTGTTGCTTGAGTAGTTACACACAGTTTTGGATAGCTAAACATGTATAACTATGTGGGAAAGAATTAGCTCTGTGCACCTCCCAAAATGGGGACTGCAGTCTAGTGAGTTACTGTGTTGTGTGCCTTCAGGGTGAATCTATCATGGAGTTTTCTTGGCAGGCTATGGCCGGAAGAAAAATTTTAACGCCATCTCACAATACTTTCTACATGGCCTTTCATATTGGTTCACTGCATAAAGATACATCATAGGCAGTTTACTCATGTACTGTGAGCTGTTTTACCATTGTTCTTATCAACTAAGGTGAACAAAGTGTGGCTCTTTAAATGTTTAGATTGCATCCTCGACTGCAGTAGCCAACAAAGATGAGCAAAATATGCTTAGTAAAGGCAACATTTTTTGTCTTACACTCAACTTTGAAAAGTGCCCTTCAAACAGAATAAACTTTTTTGAGCAGCAGAACAGTGTTACAAGTTATATTTAACACTTTTAATAGCACTAGGATGTTACACCACAGATCAGCTTGTGAAAAAGTTCTCTGTAAATATAATACTTCTTTTAAGCAAACTAAGGGGTGAAACAGACTGCCCCAAAGAAGCGGCTCCACACTGCCCCTTTCAGACCCAGATTGGGGCAGTGGCAACCGCATGTTGTGCCCCTGATCTAGCACTTTTCCAGCTCTAAAGGAAGCGGCAAAATGGCGCTCCTTTTCAAAACAGCCAAAAGCTGTGTGGCGGCTTTTTGGCGTTTCTTCTGCACAGTGTGTGAACGCTGTGCTGAGGAAACGTCCTGATGCTCTCTGCCCTCTGGTTGGGTGGGCTGCATGACGTCAGTGTGGGGGTAGAGTCAGAGTGGGTGGCAGGTGGTCACCATGCCCCCACTCCAGCCCCAGGCCAGGTTTTATCACTGGTCTGTACAGCCCCCAAGATAGGCAGACAACAAAATACTACTAGCAGAAACCAACAAAAACCAAGAGAAATTATTAAAGAGGGTCAAGGAGGAAAGTGCCAAGGTAAACTTGATGTTGAACATTAAGAAAACAAAAATAATGACCACAGGATATCTACAAGAATTCATCCTAATGGTGAGAAAATTGAAATAGTCAAAGAGTTCCCATACCTTGGATCAAATATCAATCAGAACGGAAACTACAGTCAAGAAAATAGAAGAAGACTAGGATTGGTAAGGGTAGCTATGAATTAGGATTAAATCCTAAAGAGCAACGATGTAACTTGGAACACTAAAGGATTGTCCAAGTCTTGTTATTCCCCATTACCATGTACAAATATGAGAGTTGGACAGTGAAGAAAGCAGAGAGGAAGAAAATCAATTCATTTCACATGTGGTGCTGGAGAAGAGTGCTGAGGATACCATGGACAGCCAAGAAGGGAAACAAATGGGTTCTTGAATATATCAAGTCTGAACTCTCTGTGGAAGCCAAGATAACTAAATTGAGGCTGTCCTGTTTTAACCACATCATGAATCACTTGAAAAGACAATAATGCTAGGAACGCTAGACGGCAGCAGAAAAAGAGGGACAGCACATGCCAGATGGATAGACTCAATCAGAGAGGCCATAGGCCTGAGCCTATAGGACCTGAACAGTGGAGGACAGGGTGTCTTGGAGAGGTCTCATCCACATGGTCACCAAGAGTTGAGGTTGAATCGAGGGCAGTTAACAGCAACAACAACCTCAAATCATTCATTCTTATTGTTGTGCACAGATTGCTTTCTGAAATACTCTAATGCCATCTACTGGTGATGGGCATTTGATAAATAGTGAATATACTATTTACTTGTGGTTTGATTATCCAGTTTTATTTAGATGGTGTTCCTTTACCTCTGTTTCAAAGAGGCAGAGTAGCATATGTCAAAATTCATACTTAAGAACTTTGTGTTTTAAATACAAATTGACAAAACTGTACTGGAAAGCATGTATTAAGATTCACAAGCAAAAGAAGAATCAAGTCTTCATGTGCTTATTGATGGTTGTATTTTATTCTTTAAAGAGGTTTTGTGAATATCTTGTTTTATAATGAGCACAACATGTTTTTGGCTTTGTGATACTCAACAGCCTCCTTCATGGGTTATATATTCAGTGTTTCAACAGCAAAAATTTCTGAAGTTTGCTAAAAAAAAATCTCTCTCCATCTAACTGGACTTTTACACAATTTAAAAGGGGGAGTGGCTTATTCCAACAATTGACACAAGCCAATAAGGAATACATGCTGAGTCTCCTTTATCTGAAATGCTTGGGACCAGAAATGTTTTAGAATTTGGAATATTTGACAGCTTCCTGTTTCTACTCCAACTGCTACAGCCCACTTTATCAATACCGCTCTGGTTACCAGTTGTTTTGCAGCTGCTTCCAGTCCCGTCCTCGGTACCATCACAGATTTTTGCCTCTCCAGTGTGGGCTTATAGGCTTTCCTTCTCGCCTCCACCTCTTCGGTCTCGAGCTGCCTCTCCTGCAAGGGCCCATCACTCCCCATCTCCCTCTTGGGATTGAGCAGACCTCTCAGTGGTGGCCTCCAGGCTCTACTATCGAGGCTCTCCTTTCACCTCGGCCTCATACTTGGAGCGCTACAGAGTGGAGGATTATTGGAGAGAGAGACCAGCTTCATACAGGTCCTTTTCTCCATTGTACCGAGACCATTATCATCATAGGGAACTTTATTACCATTCCCCATCCCGGTATCAAGCTCGCTCCCGATCCCAATTCTGTTCTCCACCTCAAGACCATGCCTCTCCTCCTCCATTGGGGTTTAGACCTTCTACGCCCCTGTCTCAATTTTATGTCCAGAGGAACATACAACCAAGGTGCCGTCCCCACCATCTCACACCACCATCTCACACCACCCGTCCTTCACCACCTTGGTATTCGATACCGACATCTGCCTTACCTTGGACTTCATCAGTGGTGGCACCTATTCTGGCCGTGATCCCCTTGGTGTCTTCAATACCTACACAAGCCTCACAGGTCCCTGTCACGACCCAGGCTCCATAGCCTTCTACCCCGGCTTTACTTCAACACTCTACAGAAGAATCAGCCCACAACACCGAGACCTCTCCTACTCCACCCTCCTCCTTGATCAAATCACCACAGAAGGAGGTCAAAGACACAGGCCCTTGCTATCCTATAGAGGGCGTCCAATTATTTTCTGATGTTGTCTCCAGGATGTCCAAGGCTCTCAGCCTTCAGGTGGATGCTCCCCCAAAGTCAGCTAGAGATCCGTTTTTTTCAAATTGTGTATGGCAAAGCAATAGCCCTGGCTTTACTACCCTTTCTTGCCTCCTTGTCTGATGTAATGCATCTCTTCTGGACAAAGCCCACTTTAATACCACCTGCTTCAAAGTGTCTAGAGGGGCTTTATAAGGTACCACCTGATACGGCACCCTACCTCTTTACACACCTGACTCCCAACTCTCTGGTAGTAAAGTCTCCTTCTAAATCTGGCAAATCACACTCTGCCCCATGGACAAAGAGGAACGCCAACTGGACATTTTTGGAAGACGGTTTTATTCTTCTGCAGACCTCTTGGCAATGGTCTGCAACATGCAGGCTTGCATGGCTGCGTACAGCAAATTCTTGTGGGACTAGATGCACTCCTTCATCCCAAGTCTGCCTGAGG
The DNA here is from genome assembly GCA_026167975.1 of Phrynosoma blainvillii. Lineage (NCBI taxonomy): Eukaryota > Metazoa > Chordata > Lepidosauria > Squamata > Phrynosomatidae > Phrynosoma > Phrynosoma blainvillii. Next base: position 340,408,811 of record JANUYF010000001.1, read on the forward strand.
AACAAAGGGCAGCTCCCTTGATTTTTATACAGAGGCTCTATCCTTAGTTCACCAATAGATCCATTCTGCCAGGCACTCTGTACACTGTGCAGCGAAGGTCATTTCTGGTGCCGTCGCCCTCCGTAGATATGCCTGGCTGAAATCCGCCGACCTGATGGATGAAGCCAAACAGAGGATTGAGGACTTATCTTTTGAAGGTGAAGGCCTTTTTGCTGCCAAAACTGATGAGTCTCTGGACTATTTATGCAAGGCCAGGCTCACCGGTAAAAAGCTAGGCCTCATGGGGCAGAAACAGCAATACCACCCATACTGTCCACAGTGGTGGTCCAGGCCTGCCTCCTCTGAATACTCTTGCCCATGTTCATCTGTGTCATCCCAGTATCATGGATCATCTCAACCATCCACTTCATTTTCCAGACAACCTGCTAGACGTTATCATCACAACCAACTACAACAGCAACAGCAACAATCCTCCCAAAAGTCCTCCTCATCCATGTCTTACTTTTGACATGTCTTTGAGGACCACACTCCTACACCAGCCAATCCTTCCATTACCACACCATTCTCAAGCTCCCAAGCTCTGTCACGTTTACAACACTTGGCGACAGATCACCACAGATGCTTGGGTCCTTACTATCATCCGTTTGGACTATGCCATAGAGTTTCAAGTACTCCACTTTGTGGCGTCTTTTGCTCCATTCCCTCCTCCCCTCCTCTTCAAGAGGAAATCACTTCCCTTTTCGACAAAGGTGCCATTCAGAGAATTCCAGACAGATGCAAGGAGGATGGCTATTTCTCCAAGTACATCACAGTGCCAAAGAAAGATGGTCTGTGTCCCATTTTGGATTTGAGGGGTCTCAATCACTACATCATCCCACTCAAGTTCAAGATGGTGACACTACAGCTCATCCTCCCCTTCTTACATCATGGGGACTGGTTCACATCAATTGACCTGAAAGATGCCTATTTTTACCAGATTTGCAAGTAAGATTCAGAAAAGGAAAAGGGGCACTAGGGACCACATTGCAAACATACAATGGCTAATGGGGTGCACCAAAGAATTCCAAAAAAGAATCAGCATGTGTTTCATAGACTATAGCAAAGCATTTGATTGTATAGATCATGAAAAGCTATAGAATGCACTCAAAGACATGGGGGTGCCACTACATCTGATAGTCCCGATAAGGAATCAGTACCAAGGACAAGAGGCCACCATCAGAACAGAATTTGGGGAAACAGAGTGGTTCCCAGTAGGCAAAGGAGTCAGGCAAGGCTGCATCCTATTACCCTACTTATTTAATTTATATGCTGAAAACATAAGAAAAGCAGAATTAGAATCAGAAAAGGAGGAGTTAGAATCATAGAATCATAGAATTGGAAGAGACCACAAGGGCCATCCAGTCCAACCCCCTGACATGCAGGAACTCCCAATTAAAGCATCCCCGACAGATGGCCATCCAGCCTCTGCTTAAAGACCTCCAAGGAAGGAGACTCCACTACTCTCCGAGGGAGTGTGTTCCACTCTTGAACCACCCTTACTGTCAGGAAGTTCCTCCTAATGTTGAGATGGAATCTCTTTTCTTGTAGCTTGCATCCATTGTTCCGGGTCCTAGTCTCTGGAGCAGCAGAAAACAAGCTTGTTCCCTTCTCAATATGACATCCCTTCAAATATTTAAACATGGCTATCATATCCCCTCTTAACTTTCTCTTCTCCAGGCTAAACATCCCCAGCTCCCTAAGTCGTTCCTCATAGGGCTTGGTTTCCAGACCCTTCACCATTTTAGTTGCCCTCCTTTGGACACGCTCCAGTTTCTCCACATCCTTTTTGAATTGTGGTGCCCAGAACTGGACACAGTATTCCAGGTGAGGCCTGACCAAAGCAGAATAGAGTGGCACTATTACTTCTCTTGATCAAGACACTATACTTCTATTGATGCATCCTAAAATTGCATTGGCCTTTTTAGCTGCTGCATCGCACTGTTGACTCATGTTCAACTTGTGGTCTACTAGGACTCCTAGATCCCTTTCACACGTAGTCTCATTCAGCCAGGTGTCCCCCATCGTATATCTGTACTTTTCGTTTTTCCGCTCTAAGTGCAGTACCTTACATTTCTCTGTGTTGAATTTCATTTTGTTAGCTTTCGCCCAGCTTTCTAGTCTGTTCAAGTCATTTTGAATCTTGATCCTGTCTTCTGGGGTATTAGCTACTCCTCCTAATTTGGTGTCATCTGCAAACTTGATAACTATGCCCCCAATACTGTCATCCAAGTCATTGATAAAGATGTTGAATAGCACAAAAAAAAAAAAAAATGACCACAGAAGAAATACACAAATTCAGTCTAGACAACGAGGAAAGAGCTGGATGGTGAAGAAAGCAGACAGAAAGAAAATCAACTCATTTGAAATGTGGTGCTGAAGAAGAGTACTTAGGATACCATGGACAGCCAAGAAGACAAACAAATGGGTTTTTGAACAGGTCAGACCAGGGCTTTCCTTGGAAACAAAGATGATGAAGTTGAGACTATCGTACTTTGGCCACATAATGAGAAGGCACAAATCACTAGAAAAAACAATAATGCTAGGAAAGGTGGAGGGTAGAAGAAGAGAGGAAGACCACAAACCAGATGGATAGACTCAATCAGGGGGGTTATGGGGAAGGGCTTGCAGGATCTGGGCAGGGCAATGGAAGATAGGGATTCTTGGATATGTCTCATCCACAGGGTCACCATGAGTTGGAACCGACTCAAGGGCAGCTAACAACAACAATTCGGCATCAACATCACAAATATCTTTGATCCATCATTGATGGAGATCTTTATCAATATACCATTCTACCCTTTTGGGTATTTCTGCCACTTCCAGAATTTTTACAAAGTGTATGTAGTCATCTCCCATCTACGCATTCAGGGAATCAAGATTTTTCCATACCTCAACGACTGGCTCCTGGTGTCGTCCTCTCGCACATAGCTGTTTTGAGATGTCCACGTTACTCTCTCCCTTCTCACTGACTTGGGCCTCACCGTCAACCCTTTCAAATCCATCTTGGAACCAGTCAGAGTGATAGAGTACATTGACACATCTCCAGTTTCAGTTATGGCTCATGCCTATCTACCTACTCGACAGGTGGAGTCCCTCTGATCCCACCTCCGCAGTGTCCTTTGTCTCAGTCACCCCTCAGCAAGAGACATTCAACGTCTCTTCAGCCTCAAGGAACCAACTATGGTGGTCACTTACTTCACACCTCTGAAGTTCCGTCCCCTCCAAGAATGGTTCCTGACTGCTTTCGACCACCTTCACAACAGACAATCCAAGAGATTGATCCTTCCCCCTGAAATACGCACCTCACTCCACTGGTGGTTAGCTCCTGGAAACATTTTATGGGGAATGCTCTTTCAACCTCCAGAACTTTCCAGAATGGTCACCACAGATGCCTCCATGACTGGCTGGGGGCTCATTACACGGGCCTGTGGGTCTAAGGACGTTGGTGCACTCGAATTACTGGCAGTCATCAAAGCCGTCTTTCGGGAACCATCTTCACCACAGAGTTGTCCAAGTGGTCACAGACAATACCACCGTGGTCTGTTACATCAACAAAAAGTACAGTACCCACTCTGATGCTTCTACGTCTCTCCAGCTGTCGGGCTAGTGTCACCAGTGTTCAATTCATCCTGTGGCAATCCATCTGTCTGGAAAGGACAATGTCCTCATGATAAGACTCTACAACACAAGTGATCCCTGTCTCCAGAGGTGTACCAGCTCATCACGACTTGATGGGGGATCCCACAGCTGGACCTGTTTGCATCTCCAGAAAATGCTCAATGCCCACTGTTTTGCATCGGAGCAGGGTGAAGGATACACTCTGTAGGAAAAGCCTTCCTTTTCTGTATGCTCAAGTCCTATTGTCCCCAGTGGTGGTGTGTGCACACAGCCGTGTCACCATCAGGGACAACAGAACTTAATGAACTAGGGGACTTGACGGGATGAGGAGCAAAAGCCCCCTTCCTCCCAGGAGTCACCCTCTTTTTTCCCTGGGAGCCTGGGTTGCGGTGGCTGCAGGGGTCCCCGACTCATTTGGATTGCCACTCCTTCAGGCAGCTGAGAAGGCTCCATCCAGGCCAGGATGCAGGTGACTGAGACCGGGGAATCCCCCTACTAGAAAGCAAAGTACTACCTGGTGCTGTTGTGGCTGCAGCCACCGCTACCTTCTTCCTCCTCCTCCTCCATCCAGTCCTCCTCCTCCTTGCAATTGCTCCCGCTGCCTGAGAACAGCAGTTTCTGCTGGATCAGAGTGACTGCCCACGGGGCTGTGAGGGGCTGTGCTGCCGCTGGCAGAAGCTGCTCTTCTCAGGCAGCAGGAGCAATTGCGTAGAGGAGGAGGAGGAGGAAGGTGGCAGTGGCTGTAACAGCACTGAGTAAGACTTGGCTTTCTAGGAGGGGGACTCCCTGTTCCCAGTCAGCTGTACCCTGGCCTGGCGGGAGACCCCTCAGCTGCCGAAGAAGTTGGCGATGGAGTTGGGACCCATGCAGGCAAGATTGGTAGTTAATGGTGGTGCAGCCCCATGCACATGCCACCATTAGGAGGGACAACGGGGGTTTGCCGTCTGCAGATGCTGAAATCCACAGGTAGCAAGCCCATGGATAACAAGGCTCCACTGTACTCTTAAAAGCTATGCAGCCGCATGGCATTTTGTTAAAAGTGACAGGAAAGAATAAATGATTTTTTTTAATCACTGTGGCATTTTAAATTATCTGTGCTGTAGTATGTTTGTGAGTGGTTGGAGCATAGACTCTGGAGACCAAGGTTGAAATGCTGGCTCGGCCATGTAAATCCACTGGGTAATCTTGGGCAAGTCACAATCTCAGACTCAGAGGAAGCAATGGCAACCCCCTCTGAAGAAACTTGCCAAGAAAACTACATGATAGGTTTGCCTTAGTGTCACCAACAACTTGAAGGCACACAACAATATGCTTGTTTCTGGCACCAGTTACCACGTCAGGCCCCTTTATCCCCACCAGCTTCATCCACTGTCTCCTCTAGTTTGAATCTATGGAAACTTTGTGTCATCTTTAAATCATTTGACATTTTTGTCTCTTGTAGTCTTCAGTCCATGTATGGACAGTCTGTTGGTAGCTATAGAGCTAGCATTGCATTTAAAGAGATGCAGCCGTTGTGCCATTAAAAAGCTGGACAAGAGATAAACTTTGCTCTCCAGAAACAGTAATGACAATGCAAGCTGTAGTCAGTGCAATCATGTTCCTTTTGGGCACATAGTACAGTCATCTGTCTAAATTAAGATAGATGACTGAGCTATGTGCCAAAAAGCAGCATGATTGCACTGATTACAGCTTGCATTGTCTATTCAGAGCACCATGGGTTTGATGTATCATTGATTGGAACATGTTTAAGAATGGTTCTAATGACAGTATCATTTATTTGATGATTGTATTATTACATCGTGACTCACCTGTCATTTCGTAAGACACAAAATTCAGTGGGAAGAAACTCTGATGTGATGACTTGTCATACTGTGAATGAGTTGTTATTAAGCCTGAAACAATGCCGAGGGAAATTCTAGCTGAGACATCATATTAATTTGAAGCACATAAAAATCACCTGGGAGTTGATAGTACTTATTCAAATGGTTGCTTAGATTCATCAGAAATCCCACTGTAAAGAGACATATATCTGTCCAAGAGGCAGGTTTTGATATTTTCAGAGAAATAAAGTAAGCTGCATAGACTGACGGTTCCAGTGTGTGAGAATTTTTATTAGCTGTCAAGATATTTTCTACACTGAGGTTAGCATATGCTTGGATTTTTCACTATGCATGTTGCTGTTTTTCTTTTTATGATAATTTGCCTTTGTTATTTTTTGACTTATGGCAACCCTACCAAGGGTATTCTTGGCAAGATTTGTTCAAGATTTGGCCTTTGACTTCTGCTCTTAGAATAGAAACCCTCAATCAAATACATAGTATTAATATTTGTTTTTTAAAAAAATTTCATAAACAGTTTAAGAAAATCTGCAGAAAGTATTTTTAAGTAGAAATGTGTAGCATTGCTTCATGGACATGTTTCCACATTAAATTCCATGCAGTATAGGCCCAAATTATTACTGCTTAAGCTTGTTAAACATTGTGTAACTTCAGTAATTCAGAGATGAGAGGAAGAGAAATGAAAATGGTTGTCACAATCTGAGTGCAAAAGGCCTGGAAAGCATTCTTCCTATCCAGTTTAGTACCTGACATTAATTGGAGGGCAACCCTGTGGAATCTTTCACTGAATATAGGCATAAAAGCTAGCCCTGAATGCATGCTGTGAGGTCAGAAGTTAGGTTTTGCAATCTTTTAACAGGATGAGGTACCTAACACAGAATGGAGACTTTAAAAAATTGTTTTAATCTTCTTTCCTTTTCAGATTTTGAATGGTGGAACTCCAGACATTCCTTCTACTAGTTTACTATCTAGTCAGATCCAAGACAATCCAGGCTATCCATATTCTGATAACTCCTCTATTCTAGGTAAGCATACATCATGGAAACCAGGACAAGTGAAAAAGAGGAAAAATGGATATGGGGCTATGCAGACAGGCAAAAAGGGGTGCTTTGAGGGTGACTTTTAGATGTGGCCTGTAGATGACACATGCCTAAGGGCCTTTGCAGACTGCTAGAAATAGTGCAAATTGAGTCCACTTTAACTGCCCTGGCTCAGTGCTAGGGAATCATGGGAATTGTATTTTTTTCTGAGACATTGAGCCTTCTCTGTGAGAGAGCTCTGGTGCCACAATAAACTACAGTTCCCATGATTCCCTAACACTGAGTCAGGGCAGTTAAAGTGGACTCAATCTGCACTATTTCTGGCAGTCTGCAAAGGCCCTAAAAGTCTCCAGGAAAGCGCCCTCTAGCTGTCGTATGCTGAGAATATCCTAGAGTAACGTTTGTCCATGTGTCTTGTTGACCATGTCCCATGCATGACCACCAGCTGCATGTATCAAGTCTGTCCACACAAACCTCCCTTGCATGTACCTCTCCCCTCCCCCCTGATCTGTGTGGGACATGTTTTGTGGAGGATGATGGAGTGTCTTTTCAGTTGACAAACCCATTCCTTCACCCCAAAGGTGGCACAATCAGACAGTGGCACCTGTCTACTGCACCCACTCCTTGGGGGGAAGCGGAGATCAGCAAATCCTTGCATGATATGTGGGTGTATGAAAGGTCCTGTGCAGGTGCGCAGGGATGCCGAACTTCAGTCACCTTTGTACACAGAGAATGACAGACTGTATACCATCCTATAACAGGTCCTGTGCAGGTGCACAGGGATGTTTTTCTGCACAGATGCGCAGGTGTGAAGAGATGTTCCTACGCATGTGTGCATGCGTTTGAGAACCAAAAAAAAAAAAAAAAATTAAGGCAGCCGCTGCTGGCCCATGCGGTTCCTCCATCTCCTTTTGCAGCATCCTTGGGGCTGGCGGTGTGGTTGCTGGGGCTTCAATACAGCCTCGGAAAAGCTGCATTGACACCCCCCAGTGCGGTTGCTCTGTCCCCATTTAGGGCAACCTCAGAGCAGGCAGCTTAGGAAAAAGGCAGCTTCAAGTCACCTTTTCCTGCTCGTCTGCATAGCCCCATTGTCACTGGGTAGTAGGTCTGGATTGTATCATGGTACCATCAGGATTAGAGTTCTCATAAAAACTGCTTCCAGTTAAGTCAGGGTAAGAGTTCTCTTTGGATGTTGTTTGACTGTAACTATCAGCACTCTTGTTTTATTAGCTATGCTGATTAGGGCTGGTGGAACTTAGGGGGGAAGCAGACGATGGCGTTGGGGATGCCGCGGGACGGAGCGGAGCCTCCTCACCGCAGCGCTCCTGCGGCGTCCCTAAAAGGAGCTCCAAATTGGCGCTCCTTTTAGATGTCAGGGAAAGTGCGCCCTAAAAGCGGCGGGCACACTTTCCCTGACTCTTCCGCCGCAGCGCGTCCGGTCGCTGCGGCGGGAGGTTGCCCCGGAAGCGCCGACCGTGCGGAGGGCTGGCAGCTTCCAGGGCGACCTCAGGAAGAGGAAGGAGCGCCGCTTGTGCGGTGGCTCCTCCTCTTCCGGGCCTCCAAGACGGCTCAATAAGCCGTCTGCCGAGGCCCTTAGTCCGATATTTAGACAGTTGTATAATTCCCCCTTAATTTAAGTAGTCAATATTTTTGTAGACTTCCACTGATGGAATCCTGGGTCATCATTTCAATCACTGCTGCAGGATGCACATTTTCCAAATTATTCTAACCAGGTCTTACAATTAGTGTTTTACAAAAGCAGTACTTTGATATTTTATTTGCATATTCATACATCAGAAGATTGTGCATAGCAAAAGTAGAATTTACGGTTGACCCTTGAAACTGAAACAAAGCCAAGGCAGAATTGTGGTAACAACTGTACCATAATTATCTTTTTATTTTTTTCAAAACAAGAAAGTTTGAGACAGTCCTAAACTTTTGGCAAATGTATCAACTCCTTCCCCTGTCTGTTATTTATAGGTTATTCTGTAATTCAGCCAGACCAGTGTTTCCTCTCACTATGTATAGTTCAAAATGCTTTGCTCTCTTGGCAATTAGTTTTAACTTTTCCATTCTTTTACCAGGGGAAAACTCGCACATAGGCATTGATATGATAGACAATGACCAAGGATCCAGCAGCCCAAGCAATGATGAGGCAGCAATGGCAGTTATCATGAGCCTTTTGGAAGCTGATGCGGGTCTCGGGGGCCCAGTTGATTTTAGTGACTTACCTTGGCCCTTGTAAATGCTACCCAATAGTTTTGACATCTGGATATATCAAAGTGCATTATTGGTGGAATTCTCCCATCTGTGAAACTTGTTGAAATGGTTTTGATGTTTTAATTTCATAAGCCATATCAAGAGAACTGTCATCATTCTGCCCTGTGTGATTTCAAACCAAGTGGAGATCAACTTGCTACAGTGTTCCTACATCATTGATTTGGTTAGCTGTGTATAGCTTGGATTAACTGTATATTTTGGGTTTTGTTTTTGTGTTGATATTTTTTTTAAAAAAAAAAAAGATCACTGTGCAAACTAAGCACTGGCATCACTGGTAGCTTTTATATGCAGATGATCATTGCAGCTGTATGGTGTGTTTTTACACTACAGGAAAAAAGTCCCCCATGTGAATAATGGATATTTCTTATACTAATATATCAGAACTGTTTCTTGTAAGATCCTTTACTATAAATATTGTTGAAGTGTAATGTATTAGACAGTGAAATATTTTTAAAATAAAATGTTTTCCCTTATTCTAAATTTCTTTACTTGGATTTTAAAAAAATATGGATGAAATGCACCATGGTCACAGAAGAGACAGGCAGCTCTGGACAAGCGTTGTTGTTGGATCCTGGCATAGAACAACTTCTCAAGAAACAGGAAAAGTCAGTATAGCATTTAAAGCAATGTTTCTCCGTCTTTGGCCCTCTGGATTGTTTTGGACTTCACCTCCCAGAAACACTAGGCAGCAAAGCCAATGGTCAAATGCTAAAGGCTAAAAACTTCTGGTCTGAAGTTTAAAATGAAAGACAAAGAGTGAGCTATGGTGCATAGGATAATGGCATAAGGAAGAACTGATCACAAAAGTCTACACTTGATTAATTATGGCCTAAATTCTTGTGTTAGATTGGACATGGCTATGTGCTAACTCCCCATTCAACAATTGATTGAATGGGTTTTCTATGGTTTGGATTATTTTTTAATATATCTCACCCTTTTACCATAATGGGATGCAAGGCAAGATTAACCAGGATACCAGTGAAAGTATAGGAGTCACATTAAAAAGTTTTTGTATAGTTGAGATGTATGTATGTAGTCTTTGTGCTGTTGAACAGAGATGAGAGAGGAAGCAACAATAGTACATGCTTGTTACCCTCAAGCTTTTCTGGATTCCTGTTAGTGCCTCTTTCCTCTCCTGCTTCTGCCAGCTTCTAATCAGACCATAATTCCAAGGGCTGTCTTGGGTTGCTCTTCTAAACCACTCCTTGCCCTTCTTGCTTCGAGGCTCTCTTAAGTTACCCATTCTCAGGCTGGCAGAAGGAGCAAGCCACTGCCACTGAGTTCTTCCACCATGTCACCTGACCATTGTAGGAGTCCCAAAGTTTCAATTCTGTTTAGTGTGTTTACTCTTCTCTCTCTCTCTCAACAGTTTTAATTTTCCTGTCATGTCAGCCAGTCAAGCTTTCTAACTCTTTTTCCCTTTCTTGAAACCTTTCTCTAAAGAATTAAATATAAAATAGATTTATATATGGCTAGTGATTTAGCATATAAAGAACAAGCTACAAAATTTGGATGCTGAAAGAGGATTCCTACTTACCTTCTAAGAAAAAGGAAACAGCAAAAGTAGAATAAAAAACAATTACAAAAATCTTCCCCAAGACCACAAGTACGCAAGATAGTTTGAAGTTTTCAAACTATGCCATTTATCTCCTTTGGAGCAGGCTTAGTACTAGAAATGTGAGATAAAACTTTACACTCTTCGGGTTGTCAGACAAAATGCAGCCCCCTTCCAGTACAGTGAACACAGTTTGGTGGAAAAGACCAAACAGGTTTTCTCAGGTGTAGATTGTCAGACATTTATTTTGTAGAAGAAAACAGAGCTGCTACCTTGGTTACTATTTTAGAGAAAAATATAGTAACTTAAGACAGCTAATATTAAAATAATGGCAATTTTTATTTGAATGAAAAACTTGAGTTTACAATCAGTTAATAAGTGAAGAGTGAACGATTTGCATTTTTCTATTCCATAACATATGAAAAAAACCTCTCAGTAAATAAATATTTCTGTGAACAGATTTAAGGTAAGGCAAATTTTTAAGATAAAGCCATATCAGTTGTTTCTGACTCTCGCACATGGCTCACGTCAAACATGAAAAACCCTTCATTGGATAAGTCTGAAAAAATTGGCCATTGGATCACAACCCAAAAGCCCCAGTGGCAAGAATTTTGTGCTCATCCATAAGAGAAAAGAGTTAAGCAGGCTCATCATCTCTGTTCAGAACTATTTACATTTAGCTGAATAGAAAGTCTCCAAAAGAAGCACTCTGTTAGTCAACATTGTGCATCGTGACTATAAAAATGGCTTTGAGAATTTTTTGTCCACCATTTATAAAGTGCCACTATCAATTAAGTCTGCATTTTGCCCACTGTGTACCAAAATACTGAATAAACCACAGCCTCTGTATCCTGCTATTTCTGACAGAGCCTTAAGATGAGGACAGTCCACCATACAAACCAATACCACAAAAACCTACTTACTGGTAAACAAATGCAGGTATGTAACTGAACCTCATGATGTTACACATATATTCCTACAAACCATAATCAGATCCCACTTTGGTCTTTTTAAAGTCCATACTGCAATATCCTAAAACATTTTATGTTCATTACACAATGGAGAGAAGCTGGAATTGCAGTGCAGTATGAGCTCATTACAGCATCTTCATTTTTATAATAGCATGCTTTTGTTTAACCAAGAGTTTGGATCAGAGTGGCAAGTTCTGTCCATCAGGATCCGCATCACTGTTGCTGGGTGGAGGATGAATGGGCAAACTATCCAGTTCATCCACCTGGGGAGTGGGATGCATCACCACCAGCTGGTCCTGGGGAATATCTGCTGCAGCAGCTGCCAGGTTGGTAATAGATTTGCTTTTTACACACTGAAAGTCAACATGCCGACTCTTCCCTTCCTCCTTCTCCCATGACATTCGTATGAAAGGTCTTTGGACATAATTGTAGATCACCTCTGGTCTTCCACCTGGCCGTTTCTTAACCTTTTCCTTGTATGTAGGGTAACCTAAAATATAAAAGACAAATGCAATTCATTTCCATTTCAGTTCAAAGACCTGCACTCTGGATCAAGTAAGAAACCACAAGAAATTATGCAGCCAACCAGATACGCTAAGTTTAGGCAGCACTGTACACAGTATCTCTTCTTTTCCCCACTTTTGATGGAAGCAATTGTTGGCATGTCCTCTTGCTACAGGCAATCAGATACACAATGCCTTATTACAATAAGCTAACATTCTACAAGAGATTGAAAATGAATACATTTTGTGCTGAAATTTCAAGTTATAAGACAGTATTTATACAAAAAGATTTAGTGGTATAAAAATGGAACATAAAAAGGCCTCATCAGCCAGTGATGAGCTGAATGGCAGCTGATGGCCTGCCTCTTTGAAGGCTCCACATTCCTATAATTTCATTTGTACAAAAGCAGAAGTATGCACTGAGGGTTTACCATAAAAAGGACCTCTTAAGTTATCTTACCTTCTATACCTAATCGAATCTTCTTGAGACCCCTTTCCTTAAGAACCGATTTCGCCACATCTCTGTTCTCAATGTACTTGAAGAATCTATACAACTTTGTGCTATAAATAACTGGGGAAAAATACATTTCACTGGTTACTAAGTTGCATACAATCTTTACTCTTCTTTCCGTAATAAAGTTGAAGAATGAATGTGTTCTGCACTAGTGTTAAATGCTTTCAATATTACTTAGATTAGAAGATTATTTCTATTTGCTTTGTGATAATAAAGAGAAGGATGCAGCCTGAACCGACTATGGGAGGAACAAGCCCACGGCTGCTAGGCCAAACTGCAACATCTTTTTCTCATGCCTGTTCCACCCCCAAATTTAAAGTCTTAAGCAGACTGGTCCAGAAGGGGATTGTTCATACATTCAGCTGAATGGGCTTCAGATCCTCCCCATGATGAGGAACTCTGGATCATCAAGGTGACAATTTCCAGGGAAGATTCTAAGTGCACTGGGGGCCGGGGGCGGGGGGGCTATCCTGAGCAGTCCTGTTCTTCCTGTCACCTATTCAAGCAATAATCCATGAATAAGGCAGCTATCTACATGTAAATGAAAAAGCAACTTTAAATTATATATTAAAAAAAATCAAATCTATTGTTCGTAGCCCTTATACATTCCTTTTCGCAGTCTTATTTCTCTTAACTGCTAATTAGATACAGTGAATTACATAGGAACAACATGTTCTTGGCATTTCCTTTCCTCATTTTTAAATACTTTACAAATGAACATCTTAATTTAATGAATTATTTTCATTCATGGCTTACCAAACCGAGGTTTAATGTGATTTAATTCCCCTTTCTGATAATGGAACTTTGATAAAGATTCATTCAAGGGCTTAGATACAAAAATGGAAGGGAACATCCAAGAACATGTTTTAAAATGTTTAAAACATTAGCTCAAAATCCCCCTGCCCCTGAACAAGAATTTACTTAAATGTAAGAATATCATCTACTGGAGGGTGATTAAACTAGAGTACTATCAGATGCCCTGCAATAGTGGTTTGTTTTTTTAAAGTTACCAAGAAAACCAACTGACTTACTTTGTGAATATTCCTCCCCCATCTGTGGAGGATACTCCTCATCCCAATCAACCACATCATCATCAGTGAGCACCACAATATGGCACTCTCTTTCCCCACTCTGAGCACTGGCTACCATCAACGGGAGTATCATTTCTTCAAGGTAAAATTCAAACTGCTTCCGAGCACCATCATTCGATAATTCATGCATAAGAGCACCTGAAATCGAAACACGCACACTATTACAACTGAAAACTTGTTTAGGTAAATCATTGTCCATTTACCAGTCATGACCACAAGACAAGTTCACTATTGTTTTTACCTAACTATGATGATGGACTTTTGTCATGGTTATTTCTGACAATGTGACCCCACAAAACTTACCTTTTCAGCCTGACAGAACCGAGGCAAAGGTTTGACAAGGCACTGCAGATTGAGACACTGGAAAAAGACATTTCCAGCGCTCTCCTGGTCATGGGACACATCAAGAACAGACAGCTTGGGGTCCTGCCACAATTTCTTGTCTCAATGCACACACACGCACACGCACACACACACCAAAAATGGGAGAACACTGCAATCATCACTTTCCAGTGCCCCTATCTGCAATGTCTTAGGATCCCTTCAGCTGGGGCACTGCCAGGCTGAAAAGGTAGGGTTGTGCGTCACATTTGTAAATCCCCAGTTTAGGATCTTGTAATTAATGAACAGGGTGCCATCTATTAAATTTACAAAGCTAAATAAGCAAGACTCGACTAAATAACATAGTCAAAAACAACTGATAAAGTTTCAATGTTTTTAACAGGCATCAATTGATATTACAAAAAATGAGCATAACTCCCAATCAATTAAAGCATGTTTTACATAGGTTAAGATTTTGTGTTATATATTATTTTATATTCAGGGCAAAATAATTGAAAATATGTAAATCAATTCCATCACTATACTTACTGAGGTCTCTACATTTGATAGTACTATAATCAAAAGAAATACAGAGATAGTCACAAGCCTCTCTTAATTCAGGTATAGCTATTCCATCAGGACAGCGGATCACCCCAGTCTTGTAGTAATCCTTTAAAAGAGAAAAGGACAAAAATTAGTGTAAGACAAAGTTTCCCATTTCCCCAAACCATAATATTTTGTTTGTGGCCTTGGGGGGAAAAAAAGGTTAGATTCACACCTTCACAAAATACTTTTTTTTAAATATCAGAACCCATGTAGAATGTGGCATCCTATCTCCTGTCTGGTGAAATGAAAGAATCATATGACTGGAATTGCTCTGGCTGCTGAGTAATCTCTAACTACAATTCAAAGTGTTAGGTTATGGTTTGTGCATCTTAGGAACTCTCTCTCTCCATCAAAGCCCACTGGCCTAATCAAAACAGCCAAGGACTTTAATGTATTTCTTTTCTCTCACCATCCCCTAACCACCCAACTACAAACTACTATGTTCTGGCACGACTCTGGTATTCTTTGGACGCTTATCAAGAGATTCCTTACTGAGATGATCAGTTACACAGACTAGTCCTCCTTGAAAAAGTTTACCCACTGTTACTGATGGTTCCTTACAATGTGTTGCCTCAAAGGCACTGATTCTATTCCAGAATGCAGCTCATGCTGGGCTAGCAAACTCTGACTATAATAGCCAAGAGTCCAAATGAAATGAAAGTGCTTCCTACACTCTCCAGAATTCTCTGAAATTCAAAGTGTTGTGGCAGTTAAGTAATATGCGGGGAGGGGGGACAGAACACAGAAAGTTTGAAAATCAGTAGCCAGGTCCTCATCATTGGAAAATGTAAGCTGAAACAGTAGAAAAATCCCCATGTGAAAAGTAGTTCTTTCCATACTTTGCTGAAATAAGTTAATTTCTATTGCTACACTTTACTATAAAAGTTTCATAACATAAGTTTTTATAAAGAAGCAAGTTTTTTTCTATTGAAGTCAATGAAAAAGATCTAAAAATAGATATGGTTTATATATTCCTTGATTTCAGTCTAAGCCTTTTGATTACACAGCTGGAAAGAACTGCTCTGCAAAGGATTTTCATATTACATTTATTCTTTCAAACAATGTCATTCACTTTATGTAAGAATAAAGCAGAGGGATGCTGAGTACAATAAAATGCTGCCCTGCAGGAATCCTTAGTCTACCTCAATTACAAACCTTCATAGAGGAATATTCTAGGGGGTCTTGTTTTTTCATTCCACTAAAATAAAATAAAATAAAATAAAATAAAAGGATATCTCACCAGAATAGCACGAAATACAGTGGAGCCAATTCCTTCAGCCACTTCATACTCTCCCTTTTCATTGGGCCGTGTGAAATTATGCTCTCTTCCTGATCCAAACATCCTATATAAAAAGATAATTTATATAAAATTAATTTCCGGTATGTAATTAATTAATGCTCAAATTAGTGAAACTTCAGAAAGACTGTTAACAAAATCAAAACAGAGGATCTGGTACATTGAGATTTTAAGCATATGTACTATTTCAGACTGATTACTTCAGATAAGATACAAGTGGCCTATGCAAAAGTGAACCAAATCCATATTAACTCAAAAGCACATCTTCACCTACAGTGTGTCTTCTAAGTTGTGCCAGGGATGAATACCAACTTTTAATGGAAAATTAGAAAAGGCTTATTGCCTCTCTTACTTGATGGGCTCAGTGCCAACATGACTAAACATTTCCACATGGGAATCTTTGGTCTTCCAGATATCTGACATACAATTCCCCTCAATCTCACTTAATACAGTCAATGGTAAAGAGCTGCTGAAGCTGTAACCCAAAACACCTGGAAGGCCAAAGATTTGCCACCTTTACTATACAAGAATATTATCATTAAAGGTATAATAATAATAATAATAATAATAATAATAATAATAATAATTTATATCCCGCCCCTCTGCAGAGCAATCGGGGCGGCTTACAACATTAACATTTCCATACAGATATATTAATACAATCTAAACGGAACATAAAAATCCCGAATCCCACCCATCCTTTAAGAAGTAAGGATTCTTCTTCTTCTTCTAGGCCTGATGGTACTGGGCCTGGTGTCTCTCCATCAGATGAAGTGGAGGGAGGGCTCTTCTTCTTATTCTAGGCCCAATGGTGCTGGGCCTGTTGTCTCTCCCTCAGATGACATCAGAATGCTATTAACTAGAAAAGAATGCTGCAGCTCTGTGGGACTAATTATGGCTGGCATCCTATTAGTGACATTCATGGATATAAGTTATCCTTATGTCTACGTATGTCTATTTTTTACTTGTGTAAATGTTGGTATTCCTTTCCTCCTTCTGCAATGAGCAAAGCCCCCCTGGACCTACTGTAGAGTGTCTGAAGCCCTCCCACGCCATTTAGGACTTGGTGGAGAGCCAGTGGCAGAGGAATCACAGAATCATCTGGCTATGTCCCTGCAACCACACATGGAATGATTAAATCAGTTGCTAAAACCTTTGGAGGATCCTGGCATATGATGCAATCAATTTGTGCCTGTGCACAGGGACAAAGTCAGATGATTCTGTGATACCCCTCCCTATTCTCCATCAGGCACAAAATGAGCATAAGGGGAGTTTCAGTAGCTCTATGGATCAGGGGGTGGTAACTGGCTCAGCATAGCCTAGTTCCACATGCAGAACTACTACACTACACTGAGCCATGCAGGAGTGTGACCAATGTATGTACCATCTAGTACCTGACTACAAAACAACATAACCACAGGTAACTTCACATGAGCAAAAGCATCCATTGGGTGGTATTTTAAGTACTGCTGAGAAACAGTCATGAGTTTTATCTCTCTAAACAATCTGAGGCAAGGACAGTCATCCTGACAGCTAAGCTGCATTTTATGAGAGAAACACCACACAGACTAATGTACTCAGAATGGTCCACTAAACTGTTTTGTCAGGATCAGTGGAGAACTGAAAGGGGAAAATATGAAACAAAACAAATATTTGCTGTTAGCAGTGATTCAGAGAACCATGCATGTATGTAATATAACACAGTACCAACCTGCCCAACATTGTATTTGGCTGTGCAGTAAAAACAGAAGGATCTACAACAAATCGAGTGTTGTCCACTATAAGTGTTACTCTCTCAGATGTTCGTATGTTCCGAGCTCCCTCTTTTGCATTCTCGTACACAAAAACCATTTCTCCAGCATTCTTGCAACTCCCATCCGAACTTGACTGGCTGCTGTTTCTACTGCTGTTCCCAAGACTACTATTAGAACCATTTGGAGAGGTTTTCTGAGGCCGAGGGCTGCTTGGCCGAGATGAGCTATGATCCTTCTCACGCTCTGAAATGAAAACCAACAGAAGCCAATAAAAATGGCGACCTTGTCATTTTGTTATGGTGACTCAGTGTGTGACCTTAAAGGCTGTGAGGAAAAGGCTAAGACAAGAAGAAGAAAAAATCTCTCAGCCTTCTCTGCCCATCTGTATATTAGCTTCTGCCACTGTATGGAATGGAGTATCTTTGTGTGACTGGCAACAGAGCGAGGGGCCTTGTCATTTTGTTATGGGGACTCATTGTGTGACCTTAAAGCAGGGACTCAGTGTATGACCTTAAAGATTGTCAGGAAAAGGCTAAGAGAGGAAGAAAAAAATCTTTCAGCCTTCTCTGCCCATCTGTATGTTAAGTTTCTGCCACTGCATGGAATAGAATATCTTTGTGTGACTGGCAACAGAGAGAGCCTTGTATAGATATCAGTAGCTTCCACAACTCCTCCTACATAAATTCTCTGAACTGAAAAGTGGAGGTGGCCAACCTCTTGCCTTGCCTTTCAGCTCACAGATTATACACCTTAGCTTGAGAGTGCTGGCAGAGTCCTAGCAGAAGAAGCTGGCTGGCATTTTCTCTCTCACTACAGAATACTGTGGGGAACAACATGAGTGGAGGACTTTTTTTTTTTTTTAAATCCATCCGTTTTTGCTGATGAGCTCTGGGTCTTTGGGTGACATTACAAGTATACACAGCTATTCACATATGCCACTTTTGAATCCCATTTTGGGTGAAAGACAGAATATAAAATCAATAAATAAAACATTATTCGTATTTGAGTAAGGGGAAATAAAGCAAAACCTTCTCTCCACACCTATCCAAATCATCACTCACATTTTAAACAGAGTGAAACGTCAGCACACTATAGAATAAGCTCATTACAAGAAAGCTTTTTTAAAAAGCAGTTTTCAATATTACTTCCTAAAATTAACAGAACAGAGAACATTTCCCTCAAAACGTTTCTGCAGGCAGTTACCGTATTTTTCGGCATATTAGACGCACTTTTTCTTCCCCAAAACGGAGGTGGGGAAGTTGGTGCGCCTTATATGTCGAATATACGCTGGGTAGAGAAGGAGGAGGATGAGAACGGGGAGTGGGGAGAGAAGGAGAAGGAAGCCAGGGGCAGAAAGAGAGGTTTGAAAACGGAGAGAGAAGGAGAAGGAAGCCAGGGACAGAAAGAGAGGTTTGAAAACGGAGAGAGAAGGAGAAGGAAGCCAGGGACAGAAAGAGAGGTTTGAAAAAGGAGAGAGAAGGGAGAAACAGTCCAAGGAAGAAAGAAGGGAGGAGAGAGAGAGAGAGCCCAAAAACAAGGGGTTAAAAACGAAGGGAGGAGAGAGAGAAACAGCCCAAAAACAAGGGGTTAAAAACGAAGGGAGGAGAGAGAGAAAGAGCCCAAAAACAAGGGGTTAAAAACGAAGGGAGGAGAGAGAGAAAGAGCCCAAAAACAAGGGGTTAAAAACGAAGGGAGGAGAGAGAGAAAGAGCCCAAAAACAAGGGGTTAAAAACGAAGGGAGGAGAGAGAGAAAGAGCCCAAAAACAAGGGGTTAAAAACGAAGGGAGGAGAGAGAGAAACAGCCCAAAAACAAGGGGTTAAAAACGAAGGGAGGAGAGAGAGAAAGAGCCCAAAAACAAGGGGTTAAAAACGAAGGGAGGAGAGAGAGAAAGAGCCCAAAAACAGGGGGTTAAAAACAAAGGTAGGAGAGAGAGAAAGAGCCCAAAAACAAGGGGTTAAAAACGAAGGGAGGAGAGAGAGAAAGAGCCCAAAAACAAGGGGTTAAAAACGAAGGGAGGAGAGAGAAAGAGCCCAAAAACAAGGGGTTAAAAACGAAGGGAGGAGAGAGAGAGAGAGAGAGCTCAAGGATCTGCAGTTTTCTTTGTGGTACTAGAGCTCTCTGATAGAAAAGGCTAAGTATCTCACAAAACTGTATATCCCAGAATTCCATAGCCTTGAGCCAGGGCATTTAAAGCGGTGTAAAACTGCTTTAATAAATCTCTGCAATGCAGATGCAGCCAAAGTTAATGTGTTGCTTGGGCATAGGTTCTTTTTGTCATTGCCTTCCCCTGAGGCTGAGAGTGTGTGACTTGTCCAAGTTCACCCAGTGGGTTCCATGGCAGAGTGGGGAATCAAACCCAGGTCTCCAGAGTGGTAGTCCAACACTCAAACCATTACACCACACTGACTCCTATTCCCATGTACTACCTATGAAACAATTGCAGACTTTTTGTTGTTCTTGTGTGCCTTCAAATCTCCCTGCCTTTCCCCCCCTCCTCCTACCTTTCCCTGTCCTCCTGTTCAAAAAGGGTTTGCCATTGCTTTTCTCTGAGGCTGAGAGAGTGTGACTTGCCCAAGGTCACCCAGGGAGATTCCATGGCTGAGCCAGGATTCGAACCCTGGTTTCTAGAGTCATACTCTGATACTCAGACAGGGTGACCAAATGTCTTCAATGCAAAGGAGGACAAGTCACTACAAAAAATGTAGAACATACAAGAAAAAAAGGTAGAGAAAGCTTAAACACTAATATAAATGTAAATCCATGCTTCTTAGCCGTGCTCAAAATGGAGGACATTTTAATGGTCACAATAGTGACTTTTAACCTTATCATGGGGTTTTCCTGGCATGTTTCTTCAAATGGGGGTAGCCATTACCATCCTCTGAGGCTGAGAGTGTGTCACATGGCCAGGTTCACTTACTTGGGTGCAAATTGTACATACCCCAGAATGCATCACCTAGTATATTGGCAGTCCTTCCCCCCAACACTTTCTCATTTTTCCCCAACCGTCTCATAGCTGGGAGATGGAAATAATTTTTAAAGCAGCATTTATGGTAAGGGCAAGGGCAAGGGCAAGGGCAAGGGGGGGGCTCTCTACCAGCCAGGGACTGACTGGCACCTGCCATACCCAGAATCCTAGCACCCAAGGGTCATCTAGTCTAGCCCTCTTCTTCCTGCTTTGATTGGGAGTTCCTGCATGGCAGGGGGGTGGACTGGATGGCCCTTGTGGTCTCTTCCAACTCTAGGATTCTATGATTCTGCCATGCAGTAAGACAGGCATAGGATCCTAGAGTTGGAAGGGACCTCCAAGGGCCATCCAGTCTAGACCTTTTCTGCCATGCAGGAAGACATAGGATGCTAGAGTTGGAAGGAATCTGTAAGGGTCATCCATTCTAACCCCCTTCTGCCATGCAGGAAGACATAGGATCCTAGAGTTGGAAAAGACCCCCAAGGGCCATCTAGTCCAACCCCCTTCTTCTGCCGTGCAAGAATACATAGGATCCTAGAGTTGGAATGGACCTCTAATGGCCATCCAGTCTAACCCTCTTACTCCATAAGGAATAAATAGGATTCTAGAGTTGGGGACCCCCAAGGGTCCAGTCCAACCCTCTTCTGCCATGCAGGAAGACACAATCCAAGTCCTTCCTGGGGCAGATGGCCATCCAGCCTCTGTTTAGAAACCTCCAAAGGAGACTCCCCCATCCTCCAAGGCAGTGGCTTCCACTGTTCAGGGGTTGACTGGATGATCTCCAGGGCTTCCAGCTGTACAGGAGTTCTAGCATGCTGTTCTACACAGGGTGCTTCAGTTATAGGCTTGGATTAGATGACCCTGGGGGAATCCCTTCTTACTATAGGATTCTAGGATGTCTTTTTTGCCAGGGATGTTTTAGTGCTACATCCCTGCATTGATGAGGGGTGGACTGGATGACCACAGGAGAGCCCCTTCCAACTCTGGCCTTCTGATATTCCATGGTTCTGCAAGTAGTGCCCAAATCCCCTAAAGCAGGGGTAGGCAACCTTTCCCCTTTAAGGGCCGAGGGACTTCAGCTCCCAGAAGCCTCAGCCATGTTGGCCAATAGTCCCATGTTGGCCAATAGCTCCTGGGATTCTGGGAGCTGAAGTCCCTCGGCCCTTAAAGGGGAAAGGTTGCCTACCCCTGCCCTAAAGGCACCAGATCCAATCTGATCCTGAAAGCTAAGCAAGGTCAGCCCTGGTTAGTCATTGGAGGGGAGACCACCAATGAATACCAGGTGCTGGAGGCTCTATTTCAGAAGAAGGAACAGGCACAAACCAGCTCTGAGGATTCCTTGCCTAAGAAAACCCTACTAAATTCATGAGGTCACCATAAGCCAATGGCCTAAAAACTCCAAAGGTACCAGAGTCCATCTGATCTTGGAAGCTAAGCAGGGTCAGCCCTGGATAGTCCTTGGATGAGAGACTGCCAAGGAATCCCAGGTGCTGCAGGCTGTATTTCAGAGGAAGGAACTGGCAAAACCACTTCTCGAGTCTTCCTTGCCTAAGAAAACCCTAAGAAATTCATGGAGTCACCATAAGGCGACAGGAGACTTGCAAGAAAGTTGGGCAGGGAATTTGTGCAATACCTGGCCCTGCTGCTGGCTTAAACTTACATTTACAACTTAAAATTGTTCTTAAACTGCTGTTAACTTTATACAGTTGATATAAAATATTTTACTACAGTATTTGGTTAAGAATCTTTTTTTCCTAGATTTTCCTCCTTTAAAATTGGGTGCGTCTTATATGCCGGAGCGTCTTATTTCTGGGGATTATGTCTTTTATTTTAGTCTGTCAATATACTTAGGAAAAACTGCTTAAAGTTTAGCACTTTCCAACTGCCATATCAAGAAAGATAAAAGCTAGTAAGGCTATTTTCAACTACAATGGGCCACAATTTCACATTTCTGATCTTTCACCTCTTCCTCATATACAGACAAGCACACAGTGAAAGTATCATGAAAGTTACTGCCCTTTTACCTCTACCCTATGTGAGATCTGTTACAGTGTAGAACAGGGGTGGTCAAGTTCAGATTATTTGCGAGGCAATTTTCAAGCTCCACTAGAATCAAAAAAGCTGATAAAATAGTAAACCAAACTGACTTGCTGTCCACTTCCAATTTTGTTTTGTTTTTTAAAGAATGTTGGAATCCTCCAACCTCTGAAGTTACAAAACTGCCATTTTTCACACTAACACCTATAATGCAGGTAGGAGCAGGGTCCAGAAGGGTCCACAGGACACAAAAACAGCCATGAAGAACTGCATGCATCCTAGACACCACAGTTTGCCCACCCAAGGGGAGGCTGGTCTCATCATGCTAGGCTGACTATCAAATACACAAGTGAGAACTCATTACATGTAATGGTGAATACAACCAGTGTATAACTACTAATCATTAAAAACATTTCGGGGGGGAGAATCACAAACCCAACATCTATGCTGGGGGTGGGCAAAGCACAGCCCTAGAGCCACAGGCACCTCTCCAGCTGCTTTTGTAGTGTCTGCTCTTTTCCTGACAAAAAGGGAGTGAACCACCTTTACCCAATTCCCCTTTTCAATAGGCTGTGCCCCCAACCTTGCACTGTTTGACATCAAAAATACCCTTTTTCAAAAGCAAAACTGGATTTCTGGCTACTTCTGTTCTCTTTGGTGGCTTTGGGGGAGGGGGTAGTCTGTGCAACCCCCAGAATGTCCCTAGGCAGAAAACTGAGCCCCTGACCAGACAGTTACCTATCCATCCCCCATGCTAAGGCCCAAGTAAAGCATATTTCTCTTGTTCTTACCACCACTGAGGCACATTTATTGGGCACATGAGAAAGCCTTCTTGGTGGCTCTTCCTAAGCTCTAGAATTTCTTTGTTAAGGGAGGCTGGGCTGATTCCCTATTTGTTGTCCTTCAACCAGCAGGCAAAGATTACTCAAAAAGGCCTTTGGCATTTTCATTGAAGGGGTTTTTAACACTAGACGGTTAACACTACTGATGTCTTTTGACCACATATTTTGATAAGTTTGTTTTTATTTATATTCTTAGCTGTCCTGAGCACCACTTTTGATGGGAAGACAGGATGCAAACCTGGTGAACAAATTAAATAAATACTAGAGCAGAATTTGAACACAGATAATAGAACCAAGGACATTTTTACAGAAGAGGCTTACATAGCCTTTCAGCTCTTGCACTATTTATGTTAACATTCGGTCTATCTTGTAAGCAGAAGATGGAGACTTGAAACGTCAATAAGCCTTCACACCAATATAGATTTTATGTTTGTATCACCAGTATGTTTGAAAGTCTCTCTAGATTTAACATCAGACAAATTTAAAAAAACTGTTATGTCTTTAGGAAACCTAAGTACATAAGATAAAACAACATTTCTATTGCTAATAAAAGTGCAATATTACGGGAGAAGGGGGAATAGGAACATCATTACATACCTCCTTGATGTTGTCTTGTTGGGGAAGTAACATTTCTGATACATGGTGTGAGCTGAGATTCTAACCTTTCATGGGAAGAATCACGTGATCTATCACTTGATCTGCGTCTGTCACGTGACCTGTCATGCCCACCACTAGCACCGTGGAGACTCATTTTGCTGCAATCTCCTTTAGCAAGACGAGATGAAGTACTAGAAAGACAAACACATGTTTATGTTTAGGTCAAGTATGGTTAATTTAAGAAGTAGCCAATATACAATACTCATACACAAATTATGAATGTCTTCATTTTCAGTTTTGCTAGCTGAACATCGGTGGCATCCTGTTACCAGCATATGCAGGCATAAGTTAACCTCAAATCTGTGCATGCCTGTTTTGGGCCAGTATTCCCTTCATCCCTTTACAGAAACCCAAGCCTCTCTTCAGACTTAAAGTGGAACTTTTGGGGGAAAAAAACCCATTAACATTTTGTGCCTAATGTAGATCAGAAGGGATTGCAGAAATGTCTTGCTATGTCCCACAGTCAGACACAAAATTATTACATCAGCTAACTATATCTCTGGAGGGCCTCAAGAGGATTGTACAACTTCTTTGCATATGGCTACAGGGCATAGGGCCTGTACAGACTGCCAGAAATAATCCAGCTTGAGACCACTTTAACTGCCCTGTCTCAGTGTTAGGGAATCATGGGAACTGTAGTTTATTGTGGCACCAGAGCTCCCTGACAGAGAAGGTTCCGTGTCTTAGAAAAAAATTCCCATGATTCACTAGCATTGAGCCATGACAGTTAAAGTGGTCTCAAACTGGATTACTTCTGGCAGTCTATACAGGCCCATAGTCTGAAAGCTCTGTGTTCCTCCCCTCCACCAATTACAGAATGGCCATAGTGTGGCTTCAGCAGCTCTACGGTAGGTCTGGAGGGGGTGGTATATGGCTCAGCATACAATACTTCCACATACAAAACTAGTATGTTACACTGATCCATGTGGAATAGAAGCCTTATATCTTAATCTCAGTAACATTCTAATATCAACTTCTGAGAGTTCAGAAAGAAGAACATAGCTTGAGGGGAAACATAAACCAGAATGCCACTGATGTACTAAGCTGGTGGGTACACTTTTCCCCAGGTTATGCACAGGTGGTGAGGGAAAGCAGACAAAATCTGTTGGATCCAAACAGGCTATTTCTTCAATGAATTCCTTCCTTCATAGTTTCCCTCCCATTGTCACTGCTTATGCTGGAATAATCACACTGGTGTAGTCAATTCCCACTTTTATGTCCATATTAACAGGATCATTATGCTGCTGCTCTCTTTAATAAATCTTGTAACATCTTGCTTTTAAGACTATCCTGTAGTATGTTTGAACCTTACTGTGCACACATAATCAGTGCATATAATGAACTGAGAAACAAGAAATGAATACATACTGGTATATTCAAAGAACACATATTTATGTTCTGAAACAAGTAAGTTTAATTCTTAGTTCAATATTGGAGAAGTTGTTTGAGATTACAGTATGTTCTTTTAAATCAGCCCCACAATCAACTTCTACATCATTTAACAGATAAATGCAACCCTGCCTTATTTAAAAATATAAAAATTCATTTAATTTCTCAAACTAAGTGAAATTAAGATTATAAAGGTTCACAAAGTGAGGAACCTCTTTAAAATGAAAACATTAATTATCTATGCTATTAAGTCACATTTGACCTATCAATCTAAAACTTATCATCATTTGAAAAAAATAACAGCTGACACTAACACTGTATGAGAGGTATCAGAAAAATGCCACACTGCCTTGTAAACTCCACAGCTTCTTCCATAAAAGTGCAGAGAGGTCTACATGGCTCCCAGGAGACATCCTTGTGCCACAGCCTCTTGATCCATGTTCACATGGGGCAATTGTGACATCAGCAACAGACCAAACAATGTATTAATCTCTTCCACCTTATCTGAATACTTGGGGAGCCTGGAGCTATTTCACCAAGCTTCAAATTCAAGTGCTATTAACTTCTAACATTCACATTTCTAACACCATTTGTTGGAAAAAGAAGTGACTTGTCTTTGCAGAAAATTCCTGGGGATTCAACCCCACACAAATTTCCTTGTTGGAAACATCAAAGGTTATAAAGAAGATATTTCTGTTCCTCATATGTATTGGATCTGCCAGATTATGAGCTTTTGAAACTAGATCACAACAGCTACTGAGAAAATGAGAATGCAAAGGGATCTTGTAGCACCTTTGAGACAGAGAGGAAGAAGTTGGTAGCGCAAGATTTTATAGACAAATGTCTACTTCATCAGATGTAAGATGATAAAATTAGAGTTCTACACCCTGATCCTTTACTCTTTTATTCATCTGTGGTAAAAATGTAACAAGTAATTATCATAAATATTTTTTCAGACAATTAGGGCAGCACCAACATGTTATGTAAAGCACTGAAAAACAACATCAAAAGCTGGGCTGGAAAATAAACTATGTATATTATCATAACAAAACTAGCAATTTTGTTGAAACCTAGGTATCCTTTATTAACTATTGTTTTTGGCAGGTTAAGAGGCCTCAGAATAGCATGGAGGTTCCTCCCAGAGTGCTTGGAAGGAAATAATGGTGAAAGGTTTCACCATACCTTCTCCCAGGTATAAACAACTCTTTTCCAAAACAAAGGGGCACTCAGAATCCAAACTTACATGAGCTTTTACTTTGCTCTAATTGACTCAAATATACATTCTCTGTTACCATAATATGTTTATTAACTACAGTGAGAATGGTTGCATTTATACTGATGAAAAACTTATTCAGAGAAAAATCTTAATGATATAATATAAAATACAAACTGAACCATATGAGGACAGATACCTGGCTTTTGTAGATGACTTTTCTAGTGTGAAAAAGATGATGAGGGAGCAAAAACTTCAAGAAAGAAATTAAGTCACAATTAAACAATCCCCATCCCTTGTGAGTCTTCCAAAACTGCTAGGGTTGCACTTATTTATTCTGTTTATTCTGCTTCTCACATATTTTCCACATGACAATATATTAAGCAAATATTTTGACAATATTTATATTTTGAAAGAAAAAGTGAGGGGGAGTAAACCATGCAAGGATTTGCTTGTTTGTGTTTGTTCATTGGGCCCCTTCCCCAGCCTTTCTCCCAGAATTGGATTCAAAGCAGGAAAAAAGAAAGGTATAAAGCGCGGCAGGATTCAAAGCAGGAAAAAAGAAAGGTATGAGCGCGGCAGCGGCGGTGCCTGGGCCGTTTGAAGGACTCTGAGGCCCCAACCAGCCCTTTCCATCTCTGGGCCCCCGGGCTCACCTGCGTGCGAGCGGGGAGAGGCGGATATAAAAGCTCCGCCTGGACCATCTTCCCCCAACTGAGCGCGGCAGCGGCGGTGCCTGGGCCGTTTGAAGGACTCTGAGGCCAATTAGCCCCCAGCCGGTGCGGGGGAGAGACTTGCCAACTGCCCTGCACAGGGCCAACACCCTTCCACCCGGCTCCGGAGGCGCGGCAAGGCATGGAGGAGAGAGGCGGGACCACCTGGCCCCTATTATGTATTTTAATATTGCATATTTTTATTACTGTCATTGATTTTATTGTCATTGATTCTGTTTGATTTTGTTGCTTATAATTCTGTAATGTATATTGTTAATTTTGCTAAATTTGTTGTAATGTATTGTTGTTGATATTGTTTAATTTGTTATATTCTCTGTAATATATTGTTGTTTATTTTGTTGTAAATTATTGTTGTTCACCGCCTCGATTGGCTTGCCAGAGGGGCGGTATACAAATAAACCGTATTATTATATTATTATTATAAAGAAAGTACACCAATCAGGAAACTCTAAAGCACCACACTCAAATGAACAAAGGACTTGTTTACAGGAGTGTACAATCATTTGTGCTTCAAGGACCACATCTGGGTGTTTGCTAGATGCTGTGCGTGCATGGAAGCACATGTCAATGCATGCATACAGACACTTATTCACATTCAGACTGCAGCTGGAAAAATATCCTGAAAGAAAAACAGATAATGTGGGAAATTTTAGGAACTGCCATCTCTCCGCATCCCCCAGCAGTTTCAGAAACCAGATAAGAACACCCCCACTACAAAAACCGAGCAGAACATCAGGAGAAAGCAGGTGGGGTCTCACTAGTGAGGTCCTACAGAAATTCTCTAAGAGCTGCAAGTTGTACAGTTCTGACTTAGGACCTGCTATAGTGAAGCATTAATGCTTCTCTTGCAGATAGTATAGCTTAGAATTTTCTCTTTCTACCATCACCGCAGCCACTCACTCATAGACCACAAGGTTGCGAGTTCAGTACTAGCCAGGGCTCAGGCTAGACTCAGGTCTGCATCCTTCTGAGGTCGCTAAAATAAGATACCTGGCTTTTGTAGATGACTTTTCTAGTGTGAAAAAGATGAGGGAGCAAAAACTTGGTTGGGAGGCAATGAGCTTACACTTGTAAACAGCTTAGACATCCCATAGTGCGATATGAAGCAGTATATAAATGAAGCTGCTTTTGCGTGTGCGTGTGTGTATTTCTGTGTATATATTCATCAAGATTTTTTAAATTTTATATTTCATTGAGAGTTTTTCTCAGAAAAAGCTTGCCATCAATAGATCTAGCCATGATCATCTGATATGCAACCATCTGGGTTTAATATAATAAGCTCTTTGGGTGCTCCTCACCATGTTTGGGTTGATTTTTTTAAGCCACACTAGTACAGCCTTTCATTTTCAAGAGCTTTATGGTGTGGTGTAGTGATATGAAGACCCAAAAGAAAAGTAACCTTTTCTCCCATTTTCCTCCAAGGGTCTACAGTTGTCCCTTCCCATTCGCAGACTTGGAATTCATGAATTTGGTTATTCGCAATCTCAGCATGAGCCCCACCCACCTCCTCCTCCCACGCTTGGGACAGCTGGCTGCAGCTACTTGTGAATTTTCCATATTCTTGAGGGGCTTGTTCCACTAATCCCCATGAATATGGAGAGATGACCGTATTTCCAATTTTTCCAGGGGGAAAATATGGGAATGCAGAAAAAATGCTATTATTTCCCCTTTCTGAATGAATGAAATGCTTTTTTAAAACAAAGGGTTTACTTATTCAAAATGCCCACAACGTAATATGAAGATTCAATTTAAGACACTCTATAGAATTGGAGAGCAATTCCTTTGCAAGCACATAATATTTAAATCAAAGCTGCATTTCTGCAGCTAGAAGGTGTTGCCATCTTAATGGGAAAAGTATATGGGGGTGGGGGGAATGTTAATACAGTCGTCCTTCCAATTCGCGGGGGATCTGTTCCAGACACCATCACCCTGGAAATATTGCTAATATTCAAGTCTCCATTGTTTTCAATGGGCATGTGCTGCTGCTACTACAACAACTACTACTATTACTACAGTGGGCCTTTGGTATCCACTGGACAAAGCATTTTGGGTTTTTCTTCCAGGATCTCCCATCGATACTAAATCTTGGTTTGCTTTATATAAAACGGCAAAGTAAAGGATTGCTTTTTGGATTTTTTTTTGGGAGGGGTATTTTCAAGCCATTGATGGTTGAATCTGCGGATGCAAAATCTGTGTATACAGAGGGCCAACTGTACTATTATTTTATTTATTTGTATCCCACTTCTCTCCAAGGATTGGGACTCCAAGAGGCTTACAATTTAAAAGAACAATAAAATTGGCTTCCACATTACCAGAAATTTTAAATCTCTTGTGAGATGTGGTTAAACTCTTCCTGGACTGCAGAGGAGCCAATTATGCAAATGACTTCACTGGTCCCATGTGGACTGCTGCATGAATAAGGCAGGCCTAAGATTAAATGAGACAAGCAATAGTATTTGCACTGCCCAGGATTTTGTCTTCCTAAAACATAAAAGAGTTATAATATCAGCAAGTCTAAGCAAGTTCTTCAACATACTGACCAATAATATTTAGATAACAAATAAATTTGTTTTAAGAAAATTAGAAGTCAGCAAGGTGTACTATTTCAAATGTTCTGAAGAGATAAAGAGTCAAGCTATGCACAAAAGACGACCCCAAAAGTGGAGAGAGGAGGAGAAAATAATTAGGCATTGGTCACCTTGGCCTGGGATAAATTTCTTCACATTTCAGTACTCAAGCATGAGAAATGCTTACTGTATATACCAGGGGTAGGCAACCTAAGGCCCGGGGGCCGGATGCGGCCCCGCAAGGCCTTTGGATCGGCCTCAGGCCGGTCCTGCTGCCGCTGCCGCTGCCGCTGCCCCTCACCGCCCCCCGCTGCCGCCGCCCGCCATGATGATATTGATTATTGTTGTATTACTTGTTCTTGGGGTTTTCTTGGCAAAATCTCCACAGGGGGTTTGCCATGGCTTTTCTGGGGCTGAGAGAGTGTGCATCCATATTTTTAAAATATATTTTTAAATTTTTTAAAAATTATTTATATTTATATTTATATTTATTTATTTATTTGTTTGTTTGTTTATTTTTGGTGCTTCGGCCCCCCAATTGTCTGAGGGACAGCAACCCGGCCCCCAACTCAAAAAGGTTGCCTATCCCTGGTATATACTCATGTCTAAGTCTAGAAGTTTTAGTCTAATGATTAATCAAAAAATGTTAAATTGACTTATCCACAGGTCAAGGTAAGTACTGTACTTTGACTTTTATTTTAAAAGGAACCATCCCCTGGTGAAAGCCAAGAGTGTTATCTGTCCTGGAAGCACTGACCCCCCCCCCCCGCCCCATCATCCATCCAGCCTTTAGGGTTAACACCGCTATGCCTTTTGAAAATCTGTACGTTTTTTGACATTGTTTTCCTTTGCTTCATCCTTCAGATCTTTTGTTACAGGTTTTACCCTCGAGTTATCCATGGGTCAAATCAAAATCCATAATTGTGGTCCCAAAACTTGCCCTCAACTTATACATTAGATTGATTTATAGTCAAGTATATATGGTATGACTTTTTGAGAATAGGTTTGTGGCATACATATCTCACCCCAAACATTCTCTAACAGTGGCAGTTATTGATGGCAAGAAGGAAATAGACCTGCAAGTAAGATCTTAGATGAGAAGAAAATTTTCTCTCACCAACCAACCACAAATTATACATATTATAAGGACTCTTCATATATTATGATATTGTGAAGAAACAAGCATTCACATTTTTACAGTATCTTTTACCAATATCATTTCAGGAATATTTTAAGGAGTAAATATATGCATCAGGAAGAAACACACTGCACTCTTGGTTCTCATGTGTCTATCTCCCGTGAATCTGACTTGCAGCTTTCTCTCAATATTAAGCAACATCTACCTCTATGGCACAAGCAACATGGTGTAGAAACTAAGAACCCATCCTTTTTTGTAAAGTATAAAAAGCTACCCTCAGACTGTTTGATGTGACTGAAAGTACTCATGCAAAACTAACCCTGGATAAATGCACCCAACAGTCTAATGAAAAGGCAGTTAGGAAAAAGATAAAGAACCATCCTGTGCATTCTGAAAAACCTCTCAAAATTATGCAAAATGCGGGGGAGTTGCGACCTGAACAACTCAAGAGTTGTTCACAGTCTGGGTAGGGGGAAAACTGGCTCTCCGCAATGTAATTATTTATTATTATGGCCCATCCCTTCATGGCCACTAAGCGGCTTTTCTGAAAGCCATTTTCCAAATCCAAATCTGCTTAACAAAGAGTGAGTGTTAGTGAATGAAAAATATCTCCCAACTGTAGAGTGGGGAATAGAGAGATATCAGGAAATATGACATACACTTCAGCCAAGCAAAGTATAATTCCTTGAAACAGTACAGTCCAGATATTTCACATACTTCTAGACTTAGGTTTCAAATCCATTTCATGTCTATTCACTAAGAGCAGAGAGGAACACACACACCCTGGCCACCTGCATTCTCCTGCAATCTGTTAATTGAGGGCCAAGGGACTCTCTGGAACTGATGTTGGGTGTCATGAGGTTGCAGGGGTGGGTGGAAGAGAAGGTCTGTTGAGTATCTATCTGCTCTGTGATGTTTCATGTACCATTCAGCTTTGTTTGTTCCAAATAGATAAGTTCTGCTCCACAACAATCCTACTCAATCCACAGAATAAAATGCAATCTTCTACAATGTTTTTAAAAAGTTCATAGTATTAAAAATTGGAAATATGCACAGAAAACATGCCTGATGACTCAGATAACACACTTCCTACTCAGGCAGCCCCAAACCTTAGAACAGATATTCTCATGGTACAAAGAGCTTCTGCAGAACAAAAATTATGGCAAGAATTAAGGATTTATCTAGTGGTGTTGATTTGCTTTATGGAATGCCTTCTGTCAGAATCATGGATTCTTCCCATTCCCTTGAAATCCATTCCACTAGCTCTGTTCTGGCATGTATCTCCTCAGCCTTGGAGATGGGGAAATGCTCTAAAGCAGGCTAAACAATACAGAAGTTTACTGGGAGAAGAAGATTTGCACTATATGAACACTTTTTTTTTTTACTTGCAGAATGTTAATATGAAGTTATAGTCACCAAATTTAGTATTTGCCTCCCCCCATTTTACTTTTTTTAAAGTAAAAGGAGGAGGGAAGCCTGTTTTTGGTTTTGGTGTTTTGTGAGAAGAACCTAAGGTCTAAATTAAGTCCTTTTGTTCTGGAAACTTTCTTCACTTCTTCAACAAAGAATATGGCCTATGTACAGAGATGAACATCTCAGCAAACATTTGAGAAACTGACACAAAATTATTACACAGGCAAACATCAATGAACTAATAGAAAGGCAAAGGTTCTTTGAAATTATGAATCATTTCCCTCTCTCATATTGGGCTCTGATTCTACTCCATGTGAAAAAGGTCCAGGTCAGGTGGTACTGAGTGCGCTTTCTAGAAAATGGGAGCAGGGAAGCACTCAACTATACTCCCTGCATCACTTTCCTCAAGCAGAAATCAGTGAGTTGGAAGAGAGGTTGCTATTTATGTGGAGATTTTTACATAAGCAATAGCCCTGGAAAGTCAGGTGAGGCTAGACAGTTCCCTATACCCATGTTCAAGTTTCATTTCTGAGACACTACTAGATTATATGCACTGATTTTGTACATTGCACAATGGATAACCACTTACTTTGTATACAGTAGTATAGGATGGGAATTTTTACAATTTTTTTTTTCACCCAGTGAAACATGTCGCGTTTTATGCATAATAAATGAATATAAATCAAATGGAGAAATAGGAATGAATATAGTAACAGTAAAATCTAAACTCAAAGCCGCAAATCATATTATACATATATACTTCAGGGAATGTAGTAGATATATTTCTGGGCATGGCGTCTTTGACAGAAAATTTAGTACCAGAAGCAGAAATAACCTGGAAACCTGCTTCCCATTCCATTTTAAAAAAAAAAAACAGCAGTTCAATACATATCAGCAAACTGTTTATCCAAAACAGCATGTACTTGTGAAACTAAACAACTTAATCTCACAATTAAACAAAAACATTTGTAAATTTCTAGAGACCACCAGCTTCCAAAATGCATCCAGAGAATTTTTCTCTCTTTCATTAGCCTCCATTTTTCTTATTATCCCCATTTTAGTGGCCAAATGTATAGATCAATTTTCTTTAACTTGCTGGGGGGCAGCCAGCAAAACAAACCTATCTGCTTTCCCTCTTTTCTTCCTGTTTTCCTGTTCACACATGTTCACTAAGGGATCCTTACCGCTGCTTGCCTTGTTTGTTGTAGGCACACACAGCAACAGCAAAATCACCTAGAGTAGAATCCCATTCTTTCCCAGCTGAAGCTTTATTACATTGTTTACTGACACACTGCTGCAACCCATCTGTGCTCCATCAGCTCTCTATCACCATCTTCTCAATGCTACTAAAAACCTTCCAAATAGTCAGAGGACGACAAGGAAAAGGGAGTTGGCCAGGCTTTGTACAAAGAAGCTTGTCAGAGACTTTGATAAATAAGGTATACCTGTAGTTTTGTGCACAAATATTCAGGCATGCTGAAAGCATTATGGCTACCGTTATTATTTCCTCCCTCCAAAAAAAAGTTTAAAAGAGGGAGTGTGCTATTAAGTTGCCTTGTCTTCAGACATTTTATATGAATAAAAATACATTTGTTAAGTAAAACATTTGCTTTAAGGTAACAATTAAACCACAGATGTTTTGATTTCCCCGCTTATCAAATATTCAGCTATTTCTGGCCAATAGAGAAGACTTCTGAAATATTTATATTGACATAAACCTAACATGGAATGTGCTCACAACACATAAGGCATGGCATATCTCAATTGCTTTTAGACAGCAGCAGGTTTTTCGCTTCCTGTCCCTGAATATACAGCTTCACTGAATATACAGCTTTGTTGATGTTGTGTCCCTTCAACCATTGCTGACTCCAAGGTGAATCTATTATGGTTTGGCAAGATTTGTTAAGAGAGTGTTTGGCAAGATTTGTTAAGAGTGTTTGCCTTTGCTTTGTGTTCCTCTGAGGCTGAGAGTGTGTGACTTGCCCACTGTCATCCAGTGGGTTTCCATGGTCAAATGGGTTATGATCTTCCAGAGTCCTAATCCAATACTCAAACCACTGCACCATGGTGGCTCTTATATTCAACTAGAGCAATACTTTGTAATGCTGCACTATAATGCTTATAAGATATATGCATCTCTCTCAATGGGATATAGTCCTTAAGTTCTATAAACCTGGAAACTAATTTTATAATGCAACCCTGTCACTATATACAGCCCTTGCAAGAATGCCTCTGTGCTGCAGCTATCTTGCAACATAGATTGGTGGCAATAAAAGTATCTTGATAGAAAAAGAAAAGTTACTACATAACTTTAAGATGCCTCTAAACAGAGGTCCATATGGAAATGAACATGAATTTTAAATTATTCAGAATTTCTAAGGAAAAAAACCTCAAATGCTATGTTCTTTTATATGTAAAATAAACCTTTATTTCCCCAGTATTTTAAAGTACTCCTCATCATTTAAAACTGCAATAAGTTTATAAATCTTAATAACTCAGACTAAAAACAACCACGTAAAATAAGCTGAAGAGCAATTATCTGTTAAAATTACAGATTTATGAGCATGGTACTTTTTATATTATCATACAATGTAGTGGCTGACAACTCACATTTTAACTCACTTTAATAAACAGTTCCTGGAGCTTTCACAGAAATGTGTTGTTGTTTTTTAATTACCTGGTAAGTGACTTTCAAATTATACATATACATCTTCAAAAAACACTAAATCTTTCAAATAATAAAAAGGAATATTCCTTTTTGGAGTAAAAAAATACCAGTCAATCAAACTTTAAAAAGTCTCTTCTGAGAAAAACAAATTAGCCAATTCATAAACATTAAATTCCTGTTAAATTAAGATACAGAAATGCAATTTAAGAATATATTTCAATTACAGTCTTTTCTTTAGTCACAAAATTTTATCCAGAAACAAAAGCACACATGCCAGCTCTTTGTCATTCATATCAGACATTTAAACAGATCAGGCTACACAAAGAACAGTTCATCTCCTTTGCGTAGTCCACCCCCCACTCATTGCTGCTCAGATTATTGGATTATCAATGGATACGCACCTGCTTTCTGTGTAGAACAGGGAGGAAACACAAAAACATGGGGAGAATATTGAGACCAACGTACAAAGGCAGTCTGCTCCTTTCCAGGCAGCAGGTTTGGAAGTCAGCTCAGCATCTTCTGGCATTACTTGCTAAGTTCAGCATATTTGTGATTTCTATCCTCCTCTCAATACTCCACTGCACCATTAGCCTGACTCACTTCCTAACACCCTCCTTTCCCTTCTCCCTCAATGGTAAAAATCATGTTCCAGCTATTCAGTCCATTAAGTGCTCAGAGACGTAAGCCCCCTAGATATTAATTCAATTCATTTTCTCGCAGCCACTGACTCAGCCATGCACAGTGCAGTACTGACGTCTGACCTCACAGCCTCCTGTAAGCTGAATTCATGCTTACCATTTCCTCATCTCTAAGCAGCGATTGGCTAGCATATTTGATGGACAGTGCAATGAACACATAAGACAAGAGCTGTTGGGTATATTGCCAAATGCCATCTGTGAA
Organism: Phrynosoma blainvillii; assembly: GCA_026167975.1. Classification (NCBI taxonomy): domain Eukaryota; kingdom Metazoa; phylum Chordata; class Lepidosauria; order Squamata; family Phrynosomatidae; genus Phrynosoma; species Phrynosoma blainvillii. Next base: position 340,444,762 of record JANUYF010000001.1, read on the forward strand.
GCTATTTCTAGTCCTGCCAGCTTGTCATGTTTCAATAAACTAACCAAACATCAGAAAAGGTTTTTCTATCACATGTCTTTCATGTTGATTTCACAGACATTCAAAGCAGCATAGTCATCAATTGCCTACATTCAGGGCCTCATGGTTTTCCTGGACGGGAATTCAGATTTAAAGATTTTATGTCCATTATCCTCCATTTAAAATACACAAGGGAAATATTAAAGTCAGAACTCAGACTTTAAAACTGCATGTTTAAAGCAAGCAAAAACAGTAACTGTTTTGGCAATAACATTTCTTTCACAATTAAATATGTTCCTGAGCTGTGCCACTGCAGATCAGGATCTAGGTCACTAATTTAAGGGAACAAGTCATGAAAACAACAGAGCAAACATACGCAACTGTTTCTAGTTCACCAAGTAGGCTGCAATCTAAGAAAACATATGCACCACACAAAAAAATGACATTTCTCTCTAAGGTTATACATGATCCCATGTTTCATTATATGCTATCTGGTCTTTGAGTTGCATGTACAGTCGCCCCTCTGTTTTCATGGACTTGGAGTCTGTGTCCCTCACAGGCAGCAAATGGAGGGGGACGAAATGGGGTGGGCACACACTGCCATTCAAGCCAGTGGGACTTGAATATTGGCGATTTCCCATTTTCACTGGAACAGATCCCCGTGAAAATGGAGGGGGCGACTGTATAATACAGGGGTAGGCAACCTTTCCCCTTTAAGGGCCGAGGGACTTCAGCTCCCAGAATCCCAGGAGCTATTGGCCAACATGGGACTATTGGCCAACATGGTTGAGGCTTCTGGGAGCTGAAGTCCCTCGGCCCTTAAAGGGGAAAGGTTGCCTACCCCTGGTATAATACAATGCTATGAGCTACAAGTGTAACAAACAAACCTAGAGGGGAGTGGTTTTAAATAAAGGGTCTCAGATTCTTCAACACAGCTTCATTCTCTACTCTTTTCCCACATTACATATAGCTACTGCTCCTGCCTCTTCCCCACCCCCAAAATTGTGCAAAATATACATTTGGAATAAGACTTTTAAATGTTTGAAGATACAGAATAGTATCCAATTAGCTGTTTTCCCCAATGACCTAACATTTGGGGGAGGGAGAGGAATAGAAATGATCATTGTGCTAATACTTGTGCAATGCTGAATAGCACTACAAACTTTTTCCATAATATTTTTTTTAAAAAACAACACATTAACTGGACTCCTTGTTCTTGTTTTTAAATATACATATAATACTCCAAAATCTAAGGTTCATCAGTAGAACTAAATATATATTAGGGGTGTAGCTGCACAGCAGAATTAAAGATCTGTCAACTTATCAACTTAGGGCCTTTACAGACTTCCAGAAATAATGCAACTTGAGGCCACTTTAACTGTCCTGGCTCAGTGCTAGGGAATCATGGGAACTGTAGTTTTTTTCTGAGACATTGAGCCTTCTCTGTCAGAGAGCTCTGGTGCCACAATAAACTACAGTTCCCATGATTCCCTAGCACTTAGTCAGGGCAGTTAAAGTGGACTCAAGTTGCATTACTTCTGGCAGTCTGTAAAGGCTCATTGATAGCTTCAAAAAAGCTGCCAAGATGGATTTCTTCTGGCAGGCCTTTCCTGAATAGAATTCCTTGGCTATAAACAAACCGCTCACATTTGCATTATGCTGTCTCTCTGCCCAATAGACCATTTGCTATTAATAGATTTTAACAGACTATATTTTTTAAACTGTGCTAAATTTAATTCTTTCTTAAAGGGGGGGTAACATATTAGCATGTATTGTTATTATGTATTGTATTGGTTTGTTTTAACATGTAAGCTGCTTTGATTGCTATTATAGTAGAAAAGCGGGATACAAATGAAAGTTTCATAAAACACTTTGCCACCACTCTAACTGCCATGATTTTATCCTACAAAATCCTGGGATTTGAAATTCAGTGAGGCACCAGAGTTCTCTGACAGACAAGGCTGAATAACATCAAACTACAAATCCCAGGATTCTGTAGGATATGTTAGTGGTGCCAAACTGCTTTAATTATGCAGTGTGGCTACACCCTTAAGGCCATACTAGTGTAATGCAACTTCACTCACATTTTCAAACTTTTCTGAAAAAAAATCACCAATAAAATACAAGGTACAAGGTCTGAACTTTGGAATGGAATACATCTTTTCATAGACAGCGTTTATGTCTCGCAGCATCTTTCTTTTCATACATTTCAATATGACCTAGTGCCAACAGTGGCAGTGACATTACTGTAGTTAGAAAGCAGGAGCCTAGAATGAGCCACTCAGTTTCTTCAACAGTCACCCACCAGTGTTAATGCTTCCTCGTTTCCACCGTTAGCATTAATTGTGTTCCAATACAACAACACACATGGATGCTATTCTTCCTTAGTTTTTGTGCCAGGGTTAGAAACTGTTTTACAGACTGTGGCGGTTCAGGTTAACACATGGTTATGGCCAGTGGCTACTGCCAGTCTATATGCAAATCTTCATTATAATTAATATTAATATCAGTGAAGGGATAGCAGAATTCACATGGATGAAAGAAGAAGGAACTTAGTGGAAGACGCATTCAGGCTTGCAAAAAATTCCTAACGTGAACTTCATCTGGGCAACAATTAACAAATCCCTATATAGACAAATGTGCTCCTAGGATACTCAAATTAGCATGCAATAACCTAAATACTTTGGCAGCTTTTTTAAAAAGTAAAGAAGGACCTGTACTTGCTGTTCCTGACAAAGATTTAATCAAAACATGTTGGGAAACTTAATCCATTTTTCTTTCTTGGTATCTGATTGGAATTTGCATCCTGTCTTCTCTTTCTAGAATTTTTCTCCTTTTATAAAACAAATGCCCACAGAGATATGTGACACGATATAAAAACAATTGGAAAAATCAAACACCACCCTTTTCTATAAATCCAAAGACATGCATACAGTGATTTTCACATCAAAGTGTGCCAAAAGAGTAATTCAGAGAGAAAACTTAAATTTACAAAAATCTAACTTGTGCTACTTTTGCACATAACTGTATCATATCACAAATTAGCAGTTCTGTATGACTGAAATATAATGCCTGTAACTGTATTTGTTTTCTCAAAGCCTCCAGGAATGTATATTTGTACCATTATGCACAGAGGTTTCTATCTAAGGGCTGCTCCAAACTAAGGAAGGGCTTGTACAGACTGCCAGAAATAATCCAACTTGAGACCACTTTAACTGCCCTGGCTCAGTGCTAGGGAATCATGGGAACTGTAGTTTATTGTGACATCAGAGCTCTCTGACAGAGAAGGCTCCATGTCTCAGAAAAAAATACAATTCCCATGATTCCCTGGCACTGAGCCAGGACAGTTAAAGTGGTCTCAAGCTGGATTATTTCTGGCAGTCTGTACAGGACCTAAGTGTTCTAGTTAGAAGTGAATAACTCTTAAGGAGCTAGATTCAAGCTGTTTACAACCTTCAACTAACAGCACTTCTTACTGCTAAAGTAACAATACTTAAAGTTACAATACTTAAGATAAGCAGGACACCATGAATTCTGTTCTGACTTAACAGTAAACTGATACCTACTATCAATAGCAAACTATACTCCTTTTTCCATCTCTGCAATGAATGCTGTAACAGTAAGCTAAGAAGAGGGGCTCATTCTGAAGTACAGTGAGCACCCGAAACACCTGATTCAACAGGCATTATATGTAAAGATTCTAGATGCTCAGTACTGCATACTCTTCTGCTTTTCTACTTTCCAACTGCCTTTACTTATATGCACAGTATGATAAAGAATCACACTATGGCAACATACAATTCTGCGGATGAACAAATTTGTTAGCTAAAGGGGGCAAACGTTATTCTTATCCATACAGAAAAGAGCCACTATGTGCATAATTGGCATCTAGTGAACAAATACTGAACATCAATCCAACTAGAAATGTTTTTTACCTTGCCTGGTAACATAACAACGTGTCAATCAACTGTATTTTATACATCCCCAATGGCTAAAGGTGGCAAACTTTAATAGCCTCAGTGAATATATCAAAAACAAAGCATTCAGTCAGAATGTTTCTGTGCTATTATTTTCACAGAGCACCAACCATTTTCAAGACATAGCCACAGTAAGTTGTTTCCAGAATTCATCTGGATGACATTTTTGAGACGCTTTATAGCATATATGCCACCTACCTTGAATGCTTACAAAGTTTACGGGGTCTACTATGCAATTTTCGATCACAATTCTCAGGATCACTGGAGTTACTGTCATATGGATGAGGCCGTCCTGCCATTCCACTTCAAAGTTTCCTCACACTACTGCTCTGAAAAGCATACAGCCAGCACTCATAACCTACATTAAGAGAGTAGTGTTGACCTTTTAAGATGCCATGTAGAATTAAGGAAAAGCAACATCAGAAGAACTCTTTACTAATTTCTTCCCCACAAACACAATCAAAATTGTCAGTCCAGCTGCGTAACATGCTTCCCCCCCATACCCAGACTTTGTGATAATAAAGACATTTTCATTATAGGAAGTCACTTTTAATTATATGATTTCATTACTGACAATACAGAACACTGAGAGAAGTCTCTCTAGTGACCTTTTATTAGTGCACTGTGTAACTCTTAATTGCACACACATCAACAGTATAAGAAAAAAAATCTAGATTAACACACAATTTACATCAGGAGTGGGAATTATGCAGTCTTCCAAATGTTGTCTGATTGCAAGTCCCAGAAGCCCCAGACATCACAGCCAATGATGAGGAATGCTGCAACTTGTTGTGTGCCTTCAAGTCATTTCTGACTTACAGGAAGTCTAAGGGGAACTTATCAATGGGTTTTCTTGGCAAGATTTGTTCAAAGGAGGTTTGCCCTTGCCATCCTCTGAGCCTGAGAGTGTGACTTGCCCAAGACCAACCAGCAGGTTGCTATGATCAAGCAATTTACAGTTCAAAAACATCTGGAGGGCCATATGATTTCCACCCCTGATTTACAGAACTCTGTAATTATATTAGATAGCAAAATATGTTTATCACTTCGCTGGTCTTACACTATCCCATTAGAATTTTCCACTGTTTCCTCTGAATAGCTGACACCTGCCCCAGAACACAAACTACTTTGAACTATGTACATGAGGCCAATAATACCCCAAATGTATGAAGGAGCAAATAAGTAATTAGGGGTGTATACCACAAACTAAGCATTGGTGCATCCAAATCATACACCTAACTTCCAGCAAGGTCCAAAGAAACATCAACAAATTGCATCCAGCCCAATACTTCAGCTGGGCTCAGCTATCAAGATTACTGCACCATGGTAATGCCCAGTATCTGTAAAAAAATAAAGAAGCTGGGGAGTTCAAAATTTGGATGAGAAGCTATGCTTAATCTACCACTCTGCAATTGCCCCAAGATGTGCAAGTTACCAAAATACAACTGCTTGGACTGACTGATGCATCCAAACTTCAAAACTTTGGAGACCAGGTACTAAAGTCAGAGAATGACTTCTAACTGAATGCAGTAACATCCACACAATGATACCTTTATTGGGCCAACCAAAATGCACAATTACATGTTGCAAGCTTTCGGAGTCACACTGGCTTCTTCATCAGGCAAACAGGAGGAAAAATTGAAGATGTTAGTCTTAGGCCTGCATTTTCTGTTTCTGATCTCAGGGGAGGACTATTTGTAGGCTGGCTCCTCCCCCTTTTTGGCCATGCGGTCACTGGAAAACTTTGCAAGCCAAGGAAATTTAATGTCCATTTGCAATCCAAAGGGGGCCAAAAAGGGGGAGGAGCCAGCCTGCAGATAGCCCTGCCCTAACATCTGAAATGAGATCAGAAACAGAAAATGCAAGCCTAAGACTAACATCTTCAATTTTTTTTCCTCCTGTTTGCCTGATGAAGCAGCCAGTGTGACCTCGAAAGCTTGCAACATGTAATTGTGTATTTTGGTTGGCCCAATAAAGGTATCATTGTTTGGATGTTATTGGATTTGCTATATGGCCAACACAGCTACCCCTAGATATTTTCTAAGTAAATGGTTATTGTTACAATTAATTTGAAAGTAAAATTATAAGACCAGATGTACTCAGGACAAAGTAACTATGCATACTTTGTAACAACTGAAACATAGATGTTTCTTGTGAAATTGTTATAAACACTGATAATATGCACTTGTGTAGGAAGTTAACATCAAAGCTATTTAGCATCTGAATAAATGTCTGGCCTTTAAAGACAGTTTTAAAGAACAATATAGTAGTTTTCAAGGAGACAGCCCTGTTAGTTTATTTCAGCTGCACCTTTGAGTCTAAATTATGTACTTAAGCAACTGATGACATGGAGTCCACAAAAGTTTTGTTCAAATGTAGCAGTTAGATTCAAAGGTGCGAAAGGACTATGTGATGGTGCAGAAAGGGGGTGAAAGGGAATGTTTACCAATCCCACCCCTCTAGGCCAAGCAAAGCACCATCTCTCACTGTTCTTCAGAGTCTCCCAATCCTCCAGAGCAGCTTTCAGGGAGCACAGGGGTATGAAAAAGTAGCCTTGTAGGTGGATGCTTTCTTTCTTGCTCCAGTACTGTATACACTTCAACTGATCAGAAGCTTCACAGGGATTATAGTTGGGCATGTGAAAGGGTGAGGTTGCTACTTGAAAGAGCCACCCTAGGCAGAGCAGACTGCCTTAAAATCAAGGTCATTTCAATCACAATTAAAATTAGCACAAAAAAATGTTCAACTTAAATTTCTCAATGCTTTACATTTACATATATTCCTAAACAACAGTGCTTGTCTGACCATCAATCCATATTTATTCACAGCTAAACAGGTTATTTACTCATTTGAATCCTCCTTACAAGGAAGCCTTGCATAGTTGTCACACTGTATGTACATTTTTCCATCCCTTGAGGGGGGAGGTGTCTTTAAACAATGTCCAGCAGCCATGATGGCAATATAGTAGCTTGCACAATGGAAAAATCTGACTTCTTTCCAGTTGCTCCTCTCTACTTCATGCTGCACTAACCCATCCTCAAAACCCTGAAGGGCAAGCAAAATTAAACTGAAAGACTGAAGCAAGGTCTGTGTTATGAGGTGACCTAGTTTATTTTCATGAAATTAAATGCCTGCCTTGTATGCAATTCTTATCAGAAAAGATCAATGATTCTTCCTTTATACAGAAAAGCCTCTTTTGAGACCAAATATCTGGCAGAAGACTTTAGTTTAGTTTGGAGCAGGGGTAGTCAACCTAAGGCCCGGGGAGGCCGGATGCGGCCCCCGAAGCCTTTGGACCGGCCCCAGGCTGGTCCTGCCACTGCCACCCCCCCCGCCGCTGCCGCCCATCATGATGATATTGATTATTGTTGTTATTACTTGTTCTTGGGGTTTTCTTGGCAAAATCTCCACAGGGGTTTTGCCATGGCTTTTCTGGGGCTGAGAGAATGTGCATGCATATTTTTTTTAAAAAAAATTAATTTTAAAAATTTATTTATTTATTTATTTATTTATTTTTAGTGCTTCGGCCCCCCCAATTGTCTGAGGGACAGCAACCCAGCCCCCGGCTCAAAAAGGTTGCCTACCCCTGGTTTAGAGCTTAACTGTAGAACTAATATGCTTACTAACAGATTTACTATTAAATATTTAAAAGAAACTTATTTTTTAAATTAAAAATAGTTTTTAAAATTGATAAATGCCTGGCCAAGAATTAAGACATATACAATAATTTTTGTGAGCAAAGCACTTCTCTCCAACAGCTTACTATTCCATACGCAGAAGATATGCTTGAGTACAGAAGTGATTGGTTTAAGTTTCTTTAATAATAAGTCTGGATCATACAGCATGCTTTGATTCCGGCTTGACTCAATAAGTTTACATCGGGTGAGGAGAGATCTCCTGTTCCGCTGCTTCCTGTCCCATCACCCATCTGAGGGGGACAGGGCTTCAGATGGATGGAGGGCAACCATGGAATGAATGTTCACAGGCAGGACTGGTTACTTTAGGCAGGCTCAGTAGAAATGTAGGTGAGATGAACTCCCCCCTTGGTCTCCTACTGCATCTCAACTGGACCGCTGATATGGGGCAGCAATCAGAATACAAGCCTCTATCTGCATTTTCAAATGGTACTACTTTTTCTGATTAGCACAGATTCATGGAATTGAATTATTTTTTTCCTTCAGAGCAGGATGGTGAAAATGTATTAAGCCAAGATGTCCAAATCTGCTGTAGCTTATCAAGGATTTCTATCTAACCACTGCTGCATAATAGCAACAAGATGACCAGCACTAAATTATACTACTGAAATTCAAAAAGGCTGGGGGAACATGTAACCAATAATGGATTCTGCATGAAAGAACTGTGGCTCCACTTTAGATCTGGTACTTAAAAAAAACAAAAAACCTTCCTGGTCTTAACAGACTTATAATTCTGTATGGGTTACTCCTTGCACCGGACTCTAGTTGAAAAAAAATTAGGTTCTAGCAACATCCCCCCCCCCCCCCACACACACACACAGGAAGAAACATTTTGAAGTTACCCTGCTCACACATTAGGCAATTAGTCCATATTACACCACTGTGTGAAGTCTGGGAAGATAAATATTAGAAATGAGGATGAGTTTCACTGCTGAAATTTCATGCATTCCTGCATCTGGAAATTGATTACTTCTACTTTGACCAATTTAGCCCACATGTTTTAGAAAAAATATTAACAGTACACAAGTAGGCAGTAATCAAGCACTTGATGCAATATAAATACAAACATCTGAAGACTCCATCACCAAACATCTTCCCCAATTTGGTCCACGAAGGAGTATATACAGTAAACACAAAGCAAAACAAAATCAGATGGGTTAGAAGGCTACATAGCCTTCTTAAATAAAAATTGGAATTTTGAGATTTGGCTAAATAATAAGGTAACGCTACTTAAGTCAGAAAAAATTATCTATTAAAAATTATTTATTGGTACAATGTAGAAAACGGAAAATATAGCTAAAATGGTTATTGTATGTTTCGAGTATATATCAGGGATGGAAGATAGATCCCACAAAGGAGAAAATGAAGAAAAATAAGCCTGATAACCGTAATTCAAGTCTGAGATATGATACGATTAATGATATTAAAAGGCTATGTAAGACGTAATGTCGATAATCCCACTGTCATCTGCTTAGGAAGTCTTTTTTAACTGTTAATTTGTTTGTGCTCTTTCATCTATTTTTTTTTAACTCCCTTATCTTTTTTTTTCTTTTCTTTTTTTTTTCTTTTTTCTTCCACCCTCCCTTTCTTTTCGTTTGATTTTCTAATTTCCATATTATTTGTCATTTGTTATTATTCAACAAATGTTTTGTAAGATATTTATGTGTGTTTAATAAAAAAAATTAAAACATTATAAAAAAAAATCAGATGGGTTAGGGGAAAATTAAAGGCCAAGAAGAGAGTAAGTGACACAAAACCCCCATTAAAATGGAGGTGTAGCTGTTTATTCTTTTTAGTATAAAGGTAAAGTAGTCCCTTGATATGAATGTCTAGTCGTAACCGACTGTAGAGGGCAGTGCTCATCTCCGTTTCCAAGCCAAAGAGCCAGTATTGTCCGAGAACTACTCTGGTGGTCATGTGGCCAGCATGACTGCACCGAACGCTGTTACCTTCCCACTGAGAATTGGTACCTATCTGTCAAGATCCAGAAGTGTATGGATCTGCCATAATAGAGGATATGAGGGAATGGGAATAATTAATGTGGTGATACATCAATATAGAGAAGTAGAGAGGAATCAAAAGGGAACTAATATGGAAATGATAGGCAAACAGAAGAACAGATGGGCTTTAGGAATGTTATTTTATTACCTTGTTTACTTCCTAGAACCAACCTTTGATGACCAGCAAAGTAACACCTTCCCTTCCTGGGACAGATGCAGTGATAAAAAGGGGGGAGCGGACACGTGAAAGAACCTTTTGATGTATCCCAAGGTGCTTGCATCATGAGCCAAGAAGGGGGGGGCTAGAAGAGAAAGAGTTTTAAAGAGTGTATTGTTCTGGAGAAACTCAGTTTGGACACTAATTTGTCTGTTTTTGAAATCCAGAATAAACTGTCGGTTAACCTCACTATGATGTTTTTTTGGCTCTTCAAATCTTGGTCAGCTGAACATGACACTGTGTCCAAACTGCCTCCAATGCCTCGTCCGGGGCCAGAGCCTCCAGCCCAAGGTACCACACTTCTGGAGGAACCTTCCTGGGGCAAGCAGAGCAGCAGCCGGGTGGCCACAGCCCAAGAAGGGCAAGTGAACTCTGGCCGGGGAACTGGAGCGAGAAAACCTCGAGGAGCCATGAGAGGCAGCTGGAGACTTCGGAAGGCACGGAGAGAGATAGTCCCCACACTGGAAGGACTTGTCCATAGAAGATGAGGGGGCTAAGGAAACCTCCTAACAGCTGTGGGAGGAAGCCTGGAGGACCTGCTAAGTGAAGTGGAGGAAGATGAGTAGTTCTGGACCCCAATGCCCAGGGGGAGACTGGACCAGCGGCGAGGGACGCCAGCAGGGAATCAGACGCTGCAGGACATAGTGGCCAAAGAGATGGTGGCACAGCTTGCAAGCATGGTAAGACCACCGACACCCACAGGACCTCAGGATGCCAGGAGACATGGGAAGTAGAGGCTGGCTTTGGGGAAAAGCCAAGCAGACAGCCTGGCACCATGCAGAGAAACAGTCCTCCGGGGACAAGGGCACTGCAGACTGGTCTTCAGGCAATGAAGATGACACTGAGATGGAGGCATGGCTATAGAAGGAAGTCATAGACCAGCTTTGGGGAAAAGTGCAACTGACTGCATGGACCTGTGCAGGGGGATGGTCCCCAGAGAATGAGGACACAACAGAGATGGAGGATCGGCTTGGGAAGGAAGTCCAGGAGAAGCCCCTGACTTATCTGGAGAACGACGAGTGGTCCCAGACCCCAATGCCCAACAAAAGCCCTCCAATGGCGTGGAAGCGCATGGACATATGATCCTCGGAAGACGAAGATACAGAAGACTGGTCCTCGGAAGGTGAGGACAATGCTGGGATGGAGGACTGACTCGGGGAGGATGGCTAGCCACCACCGCAGAGCAACGGGGAGGAATATGAGTGGGTCCAGACCCTGAGGCACAGCGAAAAGCAGCAGTGGCCCAAGAACCCCAAGGTGCCATGGGAGGCGTGGAGGACAGAGGGTGGCTTTGGTGGAAAGCACAGCAAGACACGCAGGGTTACCTAGGGACGTGGCCCCAAAACGCCACCATAACAGATGTCGGTGACCAGATGTGCTGGGTGGTGATGCACGCCTACAGATACAAAAAGAGCCCCCAAAATACAACCAGAAATGACAGAAGGTGGTGGGCTGAACATGAACAAATGGAACAAACACAAGATGGGCTGCATGGTGGCAGAAGAGCCAGAGGCTTCAGAAAAGGGGCCCAGGGAGGTTACATGGCCAGAAGGTGAGAATTGAGCTTCTAATCCCACTATCCAGGGCGAACAAGAGAACACAGTGGCAGCAAAGACGGAGTGCAGACCAAGTGGCAAGTGTCCTCCAGGGGAAAGTAGCAAGGGCTGCTGAAAGAAACCGAGGGGGAACAATGGACCGACAAAACAATGGAGAGGTCGGACAACCAGGTGGTCCTCACAGGGACAGAAGACTTTAAAACACTCCAAGCCTGCATGGGAGTGGTGGCTCCCCCAACTGCAGCCACTTTCCCAGCCCTGGTCCCTCAACCCCAGGACCCAGTGACAAGGCTCACAATGGCGGAGGGCGCTGGAAAAAAAAAATACTGCCTCCAATGGCCGGACAGGGAAGTCAGGAAGCTGGGAGTAGGAAAGAAACTAAATACAGCCTCAGAGGACCCAGCCGACTGACCCGCTCAGTAAAGGGGGCAAAAGAGAGACATACAAATAATAATTTTAAAAAAACCAAAGCAAAGACCAAGGAAGGGGCTCCATCACTCACCTCAGAGGACAGACTGACGATGGAGACCACCCAGTATGAGGCTCCAGAGGACCTGGGTGTTGATGCAACAGTGGTAAGCCCCGAAACTCTATATTTTACCACCCAAGGTGTGGGTGCTGCAGTTCCCCTGAGGCAGGCGGGGGGACCTAAGAAGATAAGACAGGCTGTGGGCCGATGGGAGGCTGCCTGACCCAGGCGACCTCAAACAAGCCCAAGCCGCTGTGGTCCCAAAAGGGGGACAGGAGGAGACGAGCCTTGCCCGGGAGGAGAAGAGGGTCAAGCCCTAACCCAGTGGTAGGCAACCTTTCCCCTTTAAGGGCCGAGGGACTTCAGCTCCCAGAATCCCAGGAGCTATTGGCCAACATGGGACTATTGGCCAACACAGCTGAGGCTTCTGGGAGCTGAAGTCCCTCAGCCCTTAAAGGGGAAAGGTTGCCTACCCCTGCCCTAACCAGACAGGAAAACCTCATAAAATGGCAACAGCAGCGGTGGCTGCCCACACAGAGTACTCAAAGACTGCAGTATCCAGAGATCACGGAGATAGACTAAAGCCCTTTGGAAGAGAGGGAGGAGGTAGAGCAATTGGCTGAGTTGTTCCCTCGCCCAACAACGCCGGAGGACACAGTTAACCGAGCCAGTGGCGAAGCTCCCAGGGCGAGTTCACACAGCAGTGGAAGGCCAACATTGGACACAAGCAGCCACACCTCAATGGTGAATGGATGGACCGCCCTGTACATCCTGAGAGCCGAGCCGAGAAACCAAAAGGGCAAGGGGAAGCATAGATTTGGTGGCATAGCTAAACTCTGGCTGTATCAGAAAAGTGATAACTCAAAAGGCAGCCATGGAACTAAAGATAGACACTGGGAGGTGGGACAGTCTCACGACCCTCCAGCAGATGGAGGACACCCTCAGAGAAAAAATGCCCACCAGGGAGGAGACCCAGATAGTGCAACTTGGGGTGGTGGCACCCAAACAAATAACCAAGGTTAGAATGAACTCTACCATAAGTGACCAGGGGACCATGGGGATGGATGGGCCGCAAATACACCACCCCAAAGCTAGGAGAAGGTTGGGAGAACAGGTTCCCAATGATCCAATATACAGATAAAACACTTGGGATCCTGACTGGGATTCAGGAGAGAGAGTATGGGCTGCGCAAATGTGGCCATTGGTGAGCGCGGGTGGGAAAAGCTACCCAAAAAGACCAACTAGGCTACCCTCTCCCATCACAGGGACTCGACAACATAGTGGCTGAAAAGAAGAGTGATCTGCTCCCTCCCCACCAGGAGGTGAATGAGACAGTTGAGAGAGCCAGGACTCCAAACCAAAGTTACTCGCAGTGACTCCCTTTGAGCCGAGGGCCATCAAAAAATTTATAAAACTCTTCGCTCCTAACGAAAATAACAAAAGACTAGACCCACAAGAGACATTAGGTGGGGGTGACATGACACCGGGGAATTTGGTTTAAGGTGGAAGAAAAGCCCAAACCCCAAAACAATGACATCAGATACTTCAGAGCCAAGGGACTACCCAGAGCTAAACCATGGAAAGAAACCAAGGACTCACACCAGTTAGGGACTTATGTGAGCGAGGCCCAACACACAGAGTTCCTAAAGGTCTCTAGAGGCAGAGCCCCTAACAGCAGAGAAATCCTAATGGCTAAGAGAAAAACCTTAGAGGTTGGTGAGACCCTCTGATCTGCTGGACTGATGATCCAGAGAGCTCACTCTGATAGGGATGGCTGCCCAACATTTTAAGAGGTGGATAACTGAGACAGAAGAAGGGGAGACTAGAGATAAAAGACTTAAAAACAAACCAGAGAGACTCAGCCAGCGAGATGCTGACCCAGCAGGCCCCACATCTAAAATCGGATTATAAAGTCGGAGTGATATGTTGCCCTCCACCTCGAGGGGAAATGTCAAACAGGCTAGAGCCCTTGAGTCCGTGGCCGGACGAGGTCGTTGATGACCCTTTTCTTCAGAAAAACCTTTTAAAAGTCACTTGGGGGGAGTGAAGGACCAGTGATGGTGGCGATTGCCCATGGATTACACTGACAACCTCATCAGACAGAGATGAGCTTGGCAGTCCCAAGGCTGTGGCCAGCAGACAAACCATAGAGGCTGCAGAGAGTGTGGGTGACTGCTTGAGAGCTGCCCACATCAAGACCAAAACCATATTAATTCTAGACCTGAATGAGATAATTCCTGAAAGCCAAGACAATGGACGTTTTCACACTGGGCTTTAAACGGAGGCAAACCTACCTCCGTCTGGCCCCACTCCGGCTCCAGAACCTAAAAGTTCAGACGACGTCGCAGCAAGCCCCTCCTCATCCTGCACCATCCCTGCCTCACTCCGGGGTCTTGCTCGTCGTGTTCAAACTACGTCGCAGCAAGCCCCGCCCCATCTTGCGCAATCCCTGCGCCATCCCTGCCGCTAGCTGGCTTTAGCCCCATATTTCTAATTCCTTTTCTAAAAAGGAATTAGAGGGGCTGCTGCCGGAGGCAATCAGGAGCCCTTCCGGCGGCTGCTGTTTTCGCCGCCGGAGCGGCTCTTGATTGCTTCCAGGGGGCTTCCAGGCGGCTTTAGAGCTGCCTGTGTGAAAACGCCCAAAGACATTAAATCAACATGACCTCAGCTGTTCTGACTGAATTAATTAACTGTGGGGAAAAGGGGAAAAGAGACCCAGTGATCTACCTAGATAAGCCTGTACCTAAATATGGACTAGGTAAACACTTGTGCTTTGATAGATAACTTTACGATTCCATATACCAAAAAAGGGAAAAAATGATGGTGGTTCTGACTATTTTGACTACTTAAAACCCTAAATGACACAGGATAGTATATAGATTGTGTTGGTTTTATGCTACTCATGATGATAATGAGGGCTGACCCTGAGGGACAGTTAAACGAATTCCAATTCTCAATTGACTAATATATAGATAGATAGATAGATAGACAGACAGACTTGATTTGGTGATGTTTTGTTAAAACAGAAAAAAAATGCAGAGATGCTTCTAAACTCGATTGCTTCAAAAATGATTTAATTTGGTTGTTTCATGAGCATTATTCAGATAAACTAGGAAAGGATTTTAAAAGGGGGGAAATTAAGCTCCGAGCTGGCAGAATGTCAGGATCCAGAAGTGTATGGATCTGCTATAATAGAGGATATCAGGGAATGGGAATAATTAAATGTGATGATATATTGATATAAAGAAGTAATCGGAAGGGAACTAATATCCGAATGATAGGCAAACAGGAAAACAGATAGGCTTTAGGAATGTTACTTTATGACCTTGTTTACTTCAGCAAAGTAACACCTTCCCTTCTTGGGACAGATGCCAGCGATAATAGAGGGAGGGGGAGTGGACACTTAAAAGAACCTTTTCATGTATCCCAAGGCACTTGCATCATGAGCTGGGGGGAGGGGGCTAGAAGAGAAAGGGTTTTTAACAGTGTGCCATTCTGGGGAAACTCAGTTTGGACACTAATTTGTCTGTGGCAATTCAGGTCTAGAATTAATATGGTTTTGAAATCCAGAATAAATTGTCATTTAACCTCACTGTGCTGTTTTCTTGGCTCTTCAAATCTTGGTCAGCTGAACATGACACTGGTGGTCACGTGGCCAGGATGACTGCACCGAACGCTGTTACCTTCTCACTGAGAAGTAAGATACCTATCTATCTACTTGTATTTGCATGCTTTCGAACTGCTAAGCTGGGAGAAGCTGGGGCTAGTGACAGGAGCTCACCCCATCATGCAGCACTTGGGCCTCGAATTGCCAACCTTCTGACTTCCAATCATCAGAACTGGCATCTTAAGCCACTGCATTACCTTCTCTTTAGTACTGTGACATAAAACAATGGTAGGAAAGGTGCAGAGAAAGTATTCTGACAGAAAGGGAGGGGGGAAACTAGCACCTTAAAATATTGGGAAACTAGCCGAATTATCAGTCAGTTGTTGCTCGCAGACAGATAGCTAGCTAGCTATCATCTGACAAGGCGGCAATATTCTACAAAGCTGATAATAGCTGGAATCCTACTGAGCATTAGCAGAGTGCAATGTATATTGGCATAAATATATGTGAGTAAGGTGAGACTGGAAGTGGAGTGGCAGCACAACTAAACCCAAAAATTAATCTGAAGGGATGCCAGTTGTTGTGCTGCCAGGATCATTATATACAGGAATAGTAGATGCCACCATATACACAGCTAGAAAATGTAGAACCGCCACTACTACTGGGAGTTGCACCGGTCTAACACCCCAAGAGAATTCCAGCCATAGTGCTTGTGGAAGGGAGCCTCCCACCATAGGACCATCTGACAGCAATGGTTGAAGATGCTACTTCTCAGAGTTAAGGAAGTTCAAGCCACACTGTACAACTCTCCAAATATTCTCCCTCACCAAGCAGTAATACCCAGCTTCTTCTGAGCAAAAGCTTCCCTAATCAGGACAAGTTCAGAAGAAAGCATGAAGTAGACATCATTACCACAGTGCCATGGAGCATAAGGCCAATGACAACCATCCATTGCCCTTGCAATGTGATGTGCCATGCTGTTCTTCAAAAATCCCAAGAATTTTTTTTTATAACTAGCTCAGTTCTTTTCATTTTTATTACTATTCTTTAAATTATGACTAGCATTCCAACAGTCAACAAACCAAACTTGTGATTTTGTTACTATTGTTTCAATCAGTCAGGTATCACTTGAACATTCAGCCTTCTGATGTAAAAAGGCATACAAAGGTGCTGGAATGAGTTATGTACCACTGAGCAAAGACATAGCCATGCTGAACCCACCCTCATTATTATTATTTTTGAAATGTGACCATGTATCAAATTAACTTTTAATCATTCAATATCATAGTGTAATATTATTAGTTCTATTTTCTAGATCAATTAATAAAGAGGTACATCTAAAATACCCTGAACAGATGCATTCTACTTCATGCATTAGGTCTGCATACCAGGTTTCTTAGACATTCGTATACTAAGTGGTTATTTTCATTTGACCATAGTAAGCAACCTATCCAAAAGCTAGTGTAGTATAGTCCAACCTGACATCTCTTACTTGAATTTCCAAAATAATCTTGAGTGTTGTTTTATGTGTATTTCTGCTTTTTATGTATTTTACTAATGTATATCACTTTGAAATGTTTACATCCACTTGTCCCTCCACATTCACTGGGGTTAGGGGCACACAGGACCCCTGTGAATGTGGAAAACCGCAAATAACAAAAACACTATGGACCTTATCCCACGCTGCTCTCAAAAGTGGCAAGAAAGCGATATGAGCATCATTGCAGTACTATAGCACTAGTATAAATATGGCGCTAGCGCTATAATAGTGCTATGGATAAGCTCGCGCCATTGCAATGCCCGCTGAAACCGACATTCAAAAGAATGCGAATGATGTTGCATTCCGAGCGGTTTCTTGCTGGATTCTGAGCGACGTCGTGTAATCACACGGAAAACTATAGCGCTATAGCGCCTGATTCTTAGCGGATTCTGAGCGATGTCGTGTAATCACTCGGTAAGATATAGCGCTATAGCGCCTGATTCTTAGTGGATTCTTGCTGCTTTTGGCCCCGTGGGATAAGGTCCTATGTTTTTACTTGAGAGAATGCCTGTCTAAGAATCTCTAGGTCCTCCAGTACAACTCTATGGTCAACATCTGTCAGACATTGACCAAAGAATTGTGCTGGAGGACCTAGAAATGGCTAGGAATCTCGAGGTCATTCAGTGCGACTTTTGGCTAAAGTTGGTCATAGAGTTGCTCTAGAGCAGGGGTAGGCAGCCTAATGCCTACCGGATGCAGCCCCCTGAGGCCTTTGGACTGGCCCCAGGCCGGTCCTGCTGCTGCCCCCCGCCACCGCCGCCACCTGCCATGATATTGATTATTGTTGTTATTACTTCTTCTTGGGGTTTTCTTGGCAAAATCTCCACAGAGGTTTTGCCATGGCTTTTCTGGGGCTGAGAGAGTGTGCATGCATATTTTTTTAATTTTTTTTAATTTTAATTTTAATTAATTAATTAATTAATTTATGGTGCTTCAGCCCCCCAATTGTCTGAGGGACACCAACCCGGCCCCCGGCTCAAAAAGGTTGCCTACCCCTGCTCTAGAGGACCTAGATATTCATAGAGAGAACATATTAATAAAATCCGTGAATAATCAAATCCACAAAAGTCAAAGCCGCAAATGTAGAGAGACGAGTGTATGATAAAAAAAAATTGCAAATAGACAGATAAATGTTTTGCTAGTAAAATATATTGCAGAAGATACATGGATATATCTGAAACACAGATTTTTCAGAAGAAAACATTTTAAAAGGCACTTGCCTTTGTCTATTATAAAGAAATGCAACTGAACAATATCTTTTCTATTGAACAGTTTTACATACTACTCTGAAAAAAAATCCCCAGAACTATACAAGCGGACCCCCACCACCGGTATGGGGAAAAAACGCATATGTTCAAACTCCATTGATTTGTATGGCGTAATGCTCCTGCGCATGGTGCCACATGCGCGCTTTTGGCACACATGCCATTTTGTCCTCCCAGGCTTGCTGTATGAGTAAGCTCACATCCATGGACAGCAAGCCCGCATAAGGTGCGCACGCGCTGTAGAACATAATAATAACTTTTAAGTACAGAGGCCTGAACAGGAATCACTTTATCATTTGGAAAAGTACAGTTGTTTTTTGTGAGAAAGCAAAATATGTGGTATACCTTTAAAAGCAATGGGAAGAATCCATTTGACATTCAATGAAAGGTTTACAGCAGTGCAACAAGAATGGCATGATTCCTCTGCCCTCTTAAATCTGCCCTGGAGGGTTGGAGAGCCTCCAAAGCAATTTCAGGAGCATAGAGACTATGGAGTGAAACTACCTCCTCCCTGTTCAGTACAGAAACCCCTCCCAATTCACAGGGGATCCATTCCAGACTTCCCCACAAAAATGGCAGCTCGCAAATACTTGAGCCCCATTGAAATCAATGGTGTGTGCACCGGTTGTGCGCAGGTGCACCCCCCATTCTGTCCCTCTCCATTTGCTGTCTACAAATGTGTGAGGGACGTGGACTCGAAGTCCACGAAAACGGAGGGGCAACTGTATACTGAAATGCAACACTGAGACAAAGTTAGTTGAAAGAATGACTCAGAGACCAATAATTCTAGATAAACTGGACAGAAGAGAAAGATAAGAAGATAAAAAGAGGAAAGAATTGCTCAGCCTTATTCTGTTTTCCTTTCCTAGTATGTTCATCAATCCTAAAATAACCAAACTAGATTTACATTGTAAATGGTGCACTCATAGCACACCTTCCCAAACAGAGGAAACATTTAAAACCTGTTTACAAAATTAAAGCATCAGAATAATGTACCATCAGAACAGTACAGCTATTCAAGCTTCCAAAAAATAGAATTAAAACTCTTAACTTCCATCATACAACAGCTCACAAACAAAATACAGTACACTCATCCTTCCACATTTGCGGCTTTGACTTTTGCAGATTTGATTATTCACAGATTTTATTAATATGGAATATCTCTAGGAATATCTAGGTCCTCCAGTGCAACTCTATGGTCAGCTTTGACCAAAAGTCACACTGAAGGACCTAGAGATTCCTAGAGAGAACACTCCACTAGACATTTGTAGCTCCTCCAGCGCAATTTTATGGTCAATGTCTGATGCTGACCACAGAGTTGCACTGGAGGACCCAGAGCAATGATGGTGAACCTTTTAGGGGCTGAGTGCCCAAACTTAAAGGCCTTCCGGCACTGGGTCTTACGCAGTGCTGGGGATGGGACATCTGCCCTCCAGGGACAGTACTTCTGGGGCGGTACATCTCCCCCCCACTGCACTCTCCCAGGCCTTCAGCTGCCTCTCCAGAGATAGCTGAAGGCCTGGGGGATGGGGGCAGGGGCAATGCAAGAAGAAGAGCAGGGGTAGGCAACCTTTCCCGTTTAAGGGCCGAGGGACTTCAGCTCCCAGAAGCCTCAGCCATGTTAGCCAATAGTCCCATGTTGGCCAATAGCTCCTGGGATTCTGGGAGCTGAAGTCCCTCGGCCCTTAAAAGGGAAAGGTTGCCTACCCCTGAAGAAAAGGAACAGGTGAACACCTCTTCTTCCCCCTCCCCGCCCTCCATATGCCGAGGAAAAATAGCTTCACGGGCCATCTCTCACACATGTGCCACAAGTTCACCATCATGGATGTAGAGATGCCTAGAGATATGTTCACTCAGGTAAAAACATAGTGTTTTTGTTATTTGTTGTTTTTCCACTTTTACGGGGTCCTGTGCCCCTAACCCCAGCGAATGTGGAGGGATGAGTGTAGTAACTTTTCCTATCAAAGGATATTTTCATCTTAAAAGTTTTGAAATAATCCATCCATTTCATCTAACACTAACTACTGCATTTCTGATAGCATCTGATGAGCACATCTTTGCTTCATTAGTTCCCAAAACACTGGTCTGAATGGCATTCTAAGCTACATAGCAGGTGTGGGCAACTTCTGGCTTTCCAGATGTCAGTGGACAGAAACTATCATCTGCCTTAGCCAGAACAACCAAAATCACAGCCGGTTTTGACTTATAAAGCTCTATATGGTTCAGGGCCCAGCTATTTGAAGGACTTCCCATATGAGCCTGCCCAAGCTTTAAGATCTGCAGGAGAAGTACTTCTGTTTGTCCCACTGCCTTCAGAGGCATGGTTGGTGGGAATGCAGAAGATGGCTTTCTGTGTGGTTGCTCCCACATTTTGGAATCCCTCCCTAGGGAAGCCCTAGGGATGGCTCCTTCTTTGCTGTCCTTTTGGCAGCTGGAAACTGATGTTTGACAAAAGGCTTCTATGGTGCTGTACTGTTTTAATCAGGGTAGGCAACCTAAGGCCGGGGGGCCAGATGTGCCCCCCCTGAGGCCTTTGGACCGGCCCCAGGCCAGTCCTGCCGCTGCCGCCGCCCCCCGCTGCCCGCAATGATGATAAAGATTATTATTGTTGTTATTACTTGTTCTTGGGGTTTTCTTGGCAAAATCTCCACAGGGGTTTTGCCATAGCTTTTCTGGGGCTGAGAGAGTATGTATGCATATATTTTAATTTTTTTTTTTAATATATATATATATATATATATATATATATTTGGTGCTTCGGCCCCCCAATTGTCTGAGGGACAGCAACCCGGCCCCCGGCTCAAAAAGGTTGCCTACCCCTGGTTTTAATCTTTGTTTTAAAGTAAGATTTTAAACATTTTTAATTCTGTTATTTAATGCTGTTTTAGCCTTTATTTCATTTTTTTAACAATAGGTATTATTTTATTTCTTTTTGTAAACTGCCTTGAGTTCCAATCTGGGAGAAAGGAAGGATATAAATAAAGTGATTGATGGATGGTGAGGGAGGATTGGAGCTGTAATTCAACAGCCTCTGGAGGATCACACATTTCCCTCTTCTCTGCTAAAGAATTTCACAATCTGTACCTCTTCAGGATGTGAAGAGATGTTGTAAGGGAGAGAAAGGGCAAATAATTCATGACACAACATTTATGTATGAACAGCAATGCAAAGCAAACCCTACAAAGCTAAATGTGATTACCAAAGATATACAGGTAAGATGCAATCATAATGGGCACCATAAATGCTCTTACATTTCTTTAAAAAAACATACATTCTCATAATAATAATAATTATTATTATTATTATTATTATTATTATTATTATTATTTATATCCCGTCCCTCTGCAGAGCCACTGACTCTTCTTCCTTAGTATTTAGGGCCTTTGCAGACTGCCAGAAATAGTGTACATTAAATTGAGGCACTGCCCTGGCTCAGTGCTAGGGAATCATGGGAACTGTAATTTATTGTGGCACCAGAGCTCTCTGACAGAGAAGGCTCAATGTCCCAGAAAAAAATACAATTCCCATGACTCCCTAGCACTGAGCCAGGGCAGTGCCTCAATTTAATGTGCACTATTTCTGGCAGTCTGCAAAGGCCCTTAATTATTCATTTAGGGCCTTTACAGACTGCCAGAAATAGTGCAAGTTGAATCCACTTTAACTGTCCTGGCTCAGTGCCAAGGAATCATGGGAACTGTAGTTATTGTGGCACCAGAACTCTCTGACAGAGAAGGCTCAATGTCCCAGAAAAAAATACAATTCCCATGATTCCCTAGCACTGAGCCAGCACAGTTAAAGTTGTCTCAATTTGCACTATTTCTGGCAGTCTGTAAACGCCCTTAGTTATTCAATTTTATTCATTTATTCAATTTATTATCTCTTATAATGTTTTCCCCATTCACCAGCCAGCCATTTTCCAGGACTCTTGCCACTTTTCTAAGAAGCTTGCCACACTTTTCAAGAAGCTTGCCACATTTTCCAAGAAGCTTGCCACCACTAAAACATGTACACACATATGTAGTTAAATACCCTGAAGTTACTATATCCTGTCCAATCTTTGAAGCTAAGCCTGGTCAGGCCTGGTTACAACTTGGAAGGGAGACCACCAGGGAATACCAGTTCCTTTACACTATATTCAGAGGAAAGCAATGGCAAACCACCTCTCAGTATTTCTTGCCTTTAAGAATGCCATGAAATTCACGGAATTGTCCTAAGTCAATGGGCGACTTAAAGGCACATACTCTATTATTATTTCCCGCTTTTGTCCCAAAACTGAAATTCAAAGTGGCTTACAATTTAAAAGAATACAATTAAAACATACAAAAATGAGCATTAAAATAGAACAAAACTGATACAGTATCGAAACATCACTAGTTAATACATTCTGAAGTGTAATGCATAATTGTTTTAACTTCTAAATCTTTTTTATTTTATATTTATACATTTTAATGCTTTTGTATTGTTTTTAGATTAATATTGTTTAGTATTTAGATTAGTATTGATTAGATTAGATTTAAAATTGCTATTCACTGCCTTGAGTCCCTATATTGAGAGAAAGGCAGAATATAAGTAAATATATTTTATTGCATTCCATGCACTTTTATTGCTGTAACATGCCCGGATTCCTTGTGATTGGGCGGGCTATAAATAAATAAATTATTATTATTATTATTATATAGAATAAAAAGCAGTTAAAAATGCTAAAAGCCCTTAAAATGGTACAATTAAAACAGTACAACACTCCCAGCCCGTTCTTTAAAGACTTTCTGTTTTAAAAGCTTGTCTGCTTAAAAATGTCTTATTATAGCCTGCTGATGAAAGGACAAGGAGAGAGCCATTCTGGCTTCTCTGGGAGATCATGTATATGAATTCATGGAGGTGTTTTCAGTATTTGTTGTTGTTAACTGCTTTCAAGTTGGCCCTGAATCATGGTAACCCTGTGGATGAGACCTCTCCAAGGCTCCCTATCTTCTGCTTAGTTCAGAGGTAGGCAACCTTTCCCCTTTAAGGGCCGAGGGACTTTAGCTCCCAGAAGCCTCAGTCATGTTGGCCAATAGTTCCATGTTGGCCAATAGCTCCTGGGATTCTGGGAGCTGAAGTCCCTCGGCCCTTAAAGGGGAAAGGTTGCCTACCCCTGGCTTAGTTCCATGACCTCCCTGACTGAGGCTATCCACCCGGTGTGCAGCCTTCCTCTTTTTCTGCTGCCCTCTATCTTTTCTAGCATTATTGTCATTATTGATGTGTGGTCTACTATGCTCTATCTTCCCTGGCATCATCGCCTTTTCTAATGATCCATGCCTTCTCATGATGTGGCCCAAGGACAAGAGCCTCAATTTGACTATCTTGGCTTCCATGGAGAGATCAGGCTTGATCTGTTCAAGGACCCATTTCTTTGTCTTTTTTGGCTATCCACAGTATTCTCAGTGCTCTTCTCCAGCACCACATCTCAAATGAGTGGATTTCCTTTCTGTCAGCTTTCTTTACTGTCCAGCTCCCACATCCCTACATGGTGATGGGGAATACAATGGCTTGAATGATTCTAACCTTAGTACTCGGCTGTAGGCTCTTGTTTAAGTTGTTTCATGGCTGCCCTTCCCATTCCTACTCTTCTTATTTCTTGATTGCAGTCTCCACTGTGATCAATGTTTGATTCTAGCTATGGGAACTCTTTAACTATTCCTATTTCTTCATTGTCTAGGCTGAACTTACGTATATTCTCCATGGCTATTATTTTTGTTTTCTTTATATTCAGTGGCAAGGCTGCCTTTGCGTTTTCTTCCTTGGCCTTCCTTCTGGTACATACCATCACATACAATGTACATTCTCCCATATAGGCATTCCGGCAGCCAATACTATAAAAGAGCCAGTACCCACTCAGCATGGCAAACCCACTGGGTGACCCTGGGCAAGTCAGCTTCGGGGAAGGTCATGGCAACCCTTTCTGAAGAAACCTGCCCAGAAAATCCTATCATGGGCTCACCTTAGGGTCGCCATATGTCGGGAAAGACTTGAAGGCACACAACAAACAAGAGCGCTGCACTGCCTTACAGCACCTAAGAAGGGAACTGGGCTTTGAGCGTTGGACTACGACTCTGGGGACCGGGGTTCGAATCCATCTTCAGCCATGGAAACCCAGGAAAATGAGGGGGGGGAACCTAGGGCGAGTCACACTCTCTCAGCCCCAGAAACACCCGCCACGCAGGGTCGGCATAAGTGGGAAACAACACCCAAGCTGTATATCCTTAAGAAGAACTTCCCCCAAGAGATAGCCTTGACAAATGCCCCAACAAAACGCAAAGTAACCGCCACGTCCCTGTGTAAAGGCTCCACCAGCCGAGCTGTCAATACAGAGCAAGGCAACCAGCGCCCACCTTCCTCCAGCCGCACCAGTTCCATGGGGGGCGACGGTAGCGTCGAGCAAGCGGAGCCTCTGCCTTCCCAAAATTAGCCCTTCTCTCCGCGCTTTTTACCCCTCACACACAGAAACCTCCTCACCTGTTGCGCCCGCCGTCGGGTCTCCCGCTTCGCTTCCCGTCTTCTTCTTCTGCCGTCGCCGCCGCTTCAGGCGACAACTAGGCCCGGTCAACCGCCAGCCAGAGTTCTCGCGAGAAACAGAGACTTTAGGGGTGAAACCTCGCGATACTTCAGGCGCCGGAGGGCGGAGCGTCGGAGGAGCTCTCCTCGCGAGCGGCGGCGGTTGAAGCGCCTGAGGAGAGGAGGGCTGCGTAGTGTCATTCTGGCTCCTGCCGCAGAGGCATCTTCGTACCCCACTTAGGGCCTGAACAGACTGCCAGAAATAATCCATTTTGAGACCACTTTAACTGCCCTGACAGTGCTATGGAATCATGGGAAGTGTAGTTTATTGTGGCACCAGAGCTCTCCGATAGAGAAGGCTAGCTCCGAAAAAACTACAATTCCCATGATTCCATAGCATTGAGCCAGGGCAGTTAAAGTGGTCTCAAGCTGGATTATTTCACCCTGCTCTTGCCCCCACAAACCCGTGTATACATACAAGTGGACGGGCCTCCAGGAGCCCTGTGTTGTGTCTGTATTTCTCACACCAGCTTGACTCAAAATGGTGCTTAAAGTTGGCTATTCCTTCCTTTGTTGTTGTTGTGTGTCTCTGAGTGATCATTTACTTATGGCAAACCTAAGGCAAACCTATCATAGAGTTTTCTTGGCAAGATTTCTTCAGAGGGGGTTTACCATTGCCTCAGGACAAGATACTACTGTCAGAACAGAACAGGGAGAAACAAAGTGGTTTCCAGTTGGCAAAGGGGTCAGACAAGGCTGCGTCCTATCACCCTACCTATTAAACTTATATGCAGAACATATAAGAAAAGCAAGCTTGGACACGGAAGAGGAAGAAGTGAAAATAGGAAGAAATAACAATCTGAAATATGCTGACGATGCCATAATACTAGCAGAGGACATCAGATCTGGAACAATTACTAAGGAAGATCAAAGAAGAAAGTGCAAAGGCAGGGTTAATGCTGGACATAAAGAAAACAAAAATAATGACCACAGAGACCTTATACACATTCAAACTAGACAATGAGGAAATAGAAATAGTAAAAGAATTCTCATATTTGGGATCAAACATTGATAGGAATGGGGACTGCAGTCAGGAAATCAGGAGAAGATTAAGAGTGGGGAGGATGGATATGAAAGAACTAGAAAAGATCCTAAAATGCAAAGATATACAACTCGGCACAAAAGTCAGAATCATACAAGCCATTGTATTCCTTATTACCGTGTATGGATGTGAGAGCTGGACAGTCAAGAAAGAAGATAGGAGGAAAATCAACACATTTGAGATGTGGTGCTGGAGAAGAGTGCTGAGGATACCATAGACAGCCAAAAAGACATACAAATAGGTCCTAGAACAGATCAAGCCTGAAATCTTCCTGGAAGCCATTGGAAATCATTGGAAAAGACAATAATGTTAGGAAAGGTGGAGGGAAGTAGAAAGAGAGAAAGGCTTTATTTTAATTAAAGAGACCAAGAATATGAGTTTGCAGGAGCTGGGCAGAGCAGTAGAGGACAGGGGGGCCTGGAGATGTCTCATCCATAGGGACACCATGGGTCGAGACCAATGTGAAGGGAGTTAACAAAATA
This sequence comes from Phrynosoma blainvillii, assembly GCA_026167975.1. Taxonomy (NCBI): domain Eukaryota; kingdom Metazoa; phylum Chordata; class Lepidosauria; order Squamata; family Phrynosomatidae; genus Phrynosoma; species Phrynosoma blainvillii. Next base: position 340,471,224 of record JANUYF010000001.1, read on the forward strand.
ACAACAACAACCTGAGGCTCAGAGAGTGTGACATGCCCAAGGTCACCCATGTTGGAGAGGTCTTGATAAGATTTGTTCAGAGAGGGTTTGCCATTGTCTTCCTCTCAGGCAGACAGAATGTGACTTATGCAAGGTCACAGTTTTCATGGCGAAGCAGGGATTTGAACCCTGGTTTCCAGAGTCATAGTCCAGTGCTCAAACCACTACACCATGGTGGCTCCCTCAAACTTTAGCCACCTGCAATAAAATGGCCAGTTTTGGTGAAATGAAAAAAGACCTTAGCCTCAAAATTGTACTTTATGAAAAAAAATTGATCTTACTGTATGAAGAACATGCATGATGCTGTTGAAGGAAATGTTCTTTGAATTACATAAAATATAATCAGCTGGAATGCTGCTAATGTAACAACTAATATTGTTCTGGAACATATTGAAAATCCATCAAGTGTAAACTGAGCTTTCACAGTTTTTCTGCTTCTGCTCTTAGAGGCAGAGGTGCTTTCATGCATTCAGATATGCCTACCCAAGTGAATTAATTAAAGAAAAGTTGGGGGGGAGGGTTAACAGGACAGGGAGAGAGACAATTTCTAATTTTTTTACCAATGCCAAAAAGATATAAATTAGGCTAACGCAGTAATGTACAAACAAAATTAGAGCAAAAAATCTATGCACTTAGCAAAAAGTAAGCCCTAGTGAATAAAATGGATCTTACATCTGTGTAAACATGCTTAGGATTTCAAAGATATAGTTGTGTTAGTCTGTAGAACCAGTATGTAGAGAGATCTTGTAGCACCTTTGAGACTAACTGGAAGAAAGAAATTGGCAGCATGAGCTTTCATAGACTTCAGTCTACTTCCTCAGATGCATTTGGTTAGGACTGAATGTCTGAATGTCAAGAAGCCACCAGCTTGAGGGAAATGGCACAGAAGTACTCTGGTGGCTCTCCTTGCCTTAATTGTCAGTAGCCACAAAAGGCTAGGAGTAGAGAGTCTTCAATACTTGATTTTCAACATGTCCATAGCCATTTCACCAGTCCTCCATAGTTGATTGTTTTTCCACCCCATAAACTGATTACTCTTATTTCATATATCTTGCAGACAGACATATCTCAAATTTGTAATCACCTAGATTTGTTAAGCAAGGATAATGAATTAAATTAGCCTTTTTTGTATAATCCATCTGGGAAATCCTTATCCTTAGGACCATATGGTATCTCTTTCCCTGCACACCTTAATATGTGGTAACAAGGCAAGATTGTCCCACAGCATATGCTGCGTACAGATCCTGCAGCAACATACCTAGAAAGAGTCTTTGTAAGTAAAAATGTGTGGTGCCAAAGGTTTGCCTCTTTAAGGAGAAAAACACAATTTGATGCTGGTAACATCAAAAGGACAGAGCTCTTCTTCTATCAGTCTGGCTCATAGCCAACTACTATTTTCCCCCGACCTTCCAGTACTACCTCCCTCTACCGCAAGTTCAGTAGCCAGCATTATTAAGACAGATTCAGTTCACTTCAATTGAATAGACTTCCCTTTGGTACTCCCTCCTCCAAAACTGTCTCCTTCAGCAATCTGTCACCTGATGATTATCTAATTTCATTATGTAACAGTATGAATGTTTCAGTACTTGGACATACTTATCTTCCTTTTCCGTCCCTGCTCTATTTTCCCCTCTAGCATCATTAGTCCTTGATTGTAAAGCATCATTTGAAACTGTGAACTCTTCTGAATGCTGCAGCAAAAAGAGCTATATACATATATTTAATACATGAAATAATGTATGACTGTTTCAATAAGCTGTTCTGCTTCCTTTGAATTTGGAGCAGATTGTGGTTTATACCAGTTTAGGTCAGGAAGTCCCAGAAGAAGATGGCACTGAATTGTTAAATTGATATTCCCTTTTCCATTTACAGATCTCTCAGTACTAGCACTATACTGGCCAGTTTTCATACAAAGCCACTAAAAAGGTATCATGATTTTTTTTGCCAGAAGTAGGCCTAGTCATCTGATCTGCCTGCGATGCAATAGGAGCAGGGTTCTGGAAAGATAACACTTCATTTTATGAACTCTAATAACTCCCTCTAGTGTTACAACTGTTAATACATTTAAGATTATTTGGTTTTATATTTTATTTTGCTTGTGTTTTTTAAAATGCCACAGGATTGTCAAGAACCCAGTTCTGGTCACAGTGTTGCATTCGTCATTGAACCAAAGCTGATATGCCTTGTTTAAACGGAGGTTAGTAAGGAGGACAGATTGTGTGGTGTTTCTGTATCTTCTTCCCAGTATTTTAAATTTCCTGGAAGAAAAACCTGTCCTGTCAAAACCAGAGCATGATAAGAATACCTTCACTTTTCTTCCCCTACACCATATTTTATCATTGTTACTTTCCAGTAGGCTTTGACAGCCAGCACGATTAATTTTGTAACTTTTTGGTCAACCTAATAAAGACATCACCACCTCAGTTGCAAATAACTAATTATTTGTATCAATTCTTTTTTTTAAAATAACAGGCTTAATTAAGGTACATTATGGTTGTAACTTAAGGAGGAATCACTTCACTCCTTTGTAATGCTAACTTTTAAAGCTAATTCATATATTTATAGAAGCTGGCCTCACTAAATGGTGAAATTAAGACCACTCTGTTCAGGTGCTGGCTTGTGCTTTGTTATGGGTATTGAAGCAACAATAACGTGAATAGGAGGACACAGTGATTTGTACTGTAATCCAATGTCTCATAGCATTGAGATATGTGTTTTCAAACAATAATTAAATAATTCATTATTTTACTTTTGAGAAATGGGAAAGTAAAAACTGTGTGTACAGGTATATCTATAAAATAAAACTAAAATATAATTAAAATAATGATAACTATTTACTTTTGATTTTGGAACTGAAAATTACTGTAAAAACAACTTTCCAAATTCTTTTTATAACTTCATCATCTCACTCTCAACTGCTAGTATTTCTAAGAACCTTGCCACAAGAGGCTATAAAAGAAGAATTTTAATAGGATAAACGCATCTCTAGTCAGTACTTATCACACAATGTTGTTTCTTTTCTGCTGCTGCCTCACATTCCATTCATTAGTGTAGTTCTTTTCATTGACAAGCAAAACCCCTCAATAGCCTCTCAGTCTCAATGCTATTCCTTTACTGCAGGGGTAGGCAACCTTTCCCCTTTAAGGGCCGAGGGACTTCAGCACCCAGAAGCCTCAAGCATGTTGGCCAATAGTCCCATGTTGGCCAATAGCTCCTGGGATTCTGGAGCTGAAGTCCCTCGGCCCTTAAAGGGGAAAGGTTGCCTACCCCTGCTTTACTGCCTTCGTGCAATAGTTCCCTTCTGCTGCAGTTCTGCTTCTCAGGCAGTCAAATGCTGTGAGTGGGTGGGATTATGTTCCTGTCCCCCTGTCCCTTCCCCCTTGCAGCAACTGTACTGTCAACAGCTTCCCAAAGCTGATGCTATGTGCACATTCACACAGCAGCCAGTTTCAGGAGGCATTTGGCAGCCATGATCATTTGTGAATGTGCACACAGGAGCTCCATACTCTGGGAGGCAGGAGGAGCAGTGGTTGCAGCTGCCAACACCTTCCTGAAGTCAGCTGCTATATGCACATTCACAATGGCTTCAGGAGGCAGTTGGCAGCCTTGATCACTTGTCTCCCCTTCCCCATTCCTTCCAGAATGAGGTGTTTGGCAGTGCAGAAAACAGAGCACACTACCATGGATTGTCAAAGCCTTATCATGGGGGAAAATATGATAAATGAGGACAAATCGGTATGCTTCCATTCTGAAATGAGCAATTGTGGCAGAAGAGAAGGCTGGTGTGATAAAGTCCTAAGTGAAGAGAAATGTTGTGTGTCATTTTTTTGTGCTAAATATAATGGGGCTAGATACAGGCTAATGAAACAATCCAAAATCTTGCCAAAAGCCAGCCGAGAAGGACAAGTTCCTACCCAAAGGGTGTTTGCATATTGGGGCTGTGCCTCACCTCTGATGGAGAAGAGACCCCTTAATTGGGTGACACTTTTACCTTGGAGCAGGGGTAGGCAACCTTTCCCCTTTAAGGGCCAAGGGACTTCAGCTCCCAGAAGCCTCAGCCATGTTGGCCAATAGTCCCATGTTGGCCAATAGCTCCTGGGATTCTGGGAGCTGAAGTCTCTTGGCCCTTAAAGGGGAAAGGTTGCCTACCCCTGGAGACTCACCCATCATTGCTAATGACAGGACGTGAAACAAGACATTTTGGATCCATAGAATAAAAAGCCTCCTCATGTCTGTTCCCTCAAAATATTTTCCCACCCACAGTAGCAGTGAGAGACGTTTTTGAAACGAAGGGGACTACTGCACCTCCCATCTTCGCAGTAGTGAAGTGGAGGAACTCAGGAATGGTGATTCTTCTACCATGGAAATTCTCCTCTCGCCTGTTTAAGATTGCTCTGAAGTGATGCAGTCCCAAACAAATGTACTGGATGGTAAACACAACTGAAATAACAGAATGATCTCTGAGTAAGCATTTAGTAGGACTGCAGTATAAACTAGCTGAACCAAGATCTCACCAAACTCTGTGGGACTTTAAATGAATTTTCACATTGATTTCACTGGATCCCAAGTTCAACTTAACTGGATTTACCCAAATTGATACATTATTCTGTTCAAAGTGATAATAAAGAAGTATATCCATACAAATAATGACAGGAAAACCCAAGGTTTGTGCATTTCACCTACTGCTGTCTGAGAGCTTTTGGTCCATTTTATTTGACAATGCATTAGCAAAATACAGATACAAAGAAATAAACTGCATTTCTGTAAGTTTAACATGAACATGCAGCAATTGAATAAACAGAAAGTGCATTTTAAGATCATTGTCCCACAAACACACCCTATTTCTTCTCAGAGTACTTATTCCAGGTGAAATGGACTGAATGTAATGCCCCTTCTCTGTGGCTTGTACTAGTGGGTTGTAGTATGCAGGAGCTTGTCTAGTAGTAAGACTAGAAGAAAATACTCTGAGCCTCAACCAAAGCTTTTCCACTGATTTCTAAGGAACCAGATTTTCACTAGCTGTCCAGGTATAATAAATGCCAGCTCCCTTTTTGCCCATTCATTTCTAGTCCAAAGAATGATTAATACATTTTGACATTAAACTGCATGAGGTACTAAAGCTAATTTAAATGTTTCTTTTTCTTAATGTGTTAATTTGTGTGTTTACCAATATTATATATTGAAATTCCCAATTTCTTACTGCTGTGAAACCACAAATATTTTATCACTTGTATCACATCTTCAGTCCTGGATAAATTTAGCCTGCCAACTATGCATGTGTCATTATGTGGCCTCACTGGTCATTACATTATTCATCATAACTTATTTTCCTTCATAGCATATCTCTATAACTCCTAAATTAATATGCTGAGTGAATATGCTTGGTCCTAAGCATATTAACTCAGAAGGAAGTCCTGATCAGTTCATTACCTAAGAATCCTAATTTTCTCTGACTCTTCTGTGTCTCTCCATGGAGCCCTTTTGTTATGCAACAATGCTCCTGCTTGAATGCTAGATTATACAAAAGCTTCAGAGTTCCTTTGATACATTCAGATGAATGGACATATAAAACTTGGATAAGTTTCTTTTTTGGACTAAAACTCCTCTAGTGAGTATGGCCACTGTCCACTGTATTAAATAAAAAAAAATTATGTTACCAAATTCCAGGATTAAGTCAAATGCTGATAGTAAGTAGCTTCCATGGACAGCAACCCAAAACTCACTGACTGTACATAGAAAGGCTGATACCCTGGCAAGGCTACTCTATATTTGTAATTTGTGGGCTACAACCATTATCAATTTACACATATTTTCACAGTGACAGTGTGTTAAGGGTGGATCAACTCCAATTTTTAAAAAAGTTTTTAAAAAAGAGTACATCTTTAATTTCTTAAGCTGTTTTACATCACAGTCTTCAGTGAGGTAGAGGGTGCAACCACAGCTTCAACTACTGCCTACTTATGTTGACTGGCTGTAGAACGCTGCTGCCTTCCAGTGACTAGAGAGGCTACAGCTTGGGATCATTCTTCTTTTGGCAATCACATCCTGTCATGAGAGAAAATGGATGCCTAGACCAATTCACAACACTGCCTTTCCTAACTACTGGAAGGAGGCATTCCCTTCTCCTGGTAACATTTTATACTCTGTCAAAGGATTATTGGGCTTGCTGAGACCAAGCTCAGCTGCTGCAGCGTATGTTAGTTGTGTGGCCCTGCTAGAAGTCACTGTACATGGTAAGATCAGTGTCAGGAGATAAAGTACACATCCCTTTACTGATATGATGGGTGAGACATCCCTGAATCAATTTAGGGTTGTCATTAGAGCAACTGCCCATGACCAGGTTTAGTAGCACAGCACCTGGAAAAAGTTATAGGGGAGGGGAACCATAGAAAATTAAGAGGCTTTCTTACCCAGTGCCAGCCACCCAAAGCAGGAGCTAACAGAGTGGATAACTCAGAAGCAATGCATACTCTCCAGCTACCTCAGTTTGACAGGGACAGTAATTCCCTGTTGTCCCACCTTTTCAGCTACTTTTTAAATAACCCAGTTTCTCTCTCCTCCTCCCACATCCCCCCTCTGTCCTTGGCTTACTTCAGTTTGTTCAAACTGAATTAAAATTGCAAAGTAGTTTTAATCAATTAACTCAGTGCAGGGAGAAGAGAGGAGAAGGTGGAATCTTGCCCTTCCCAGTAGGCTCAGGCAAAAGCAAACTGTTCCAGCCTCTCCTAGCCAGTGTGTTCTTCCTCATTAATAACTTTTGCCATCTTGACAGCACTATGATGTTACTTGGCCATGTGTATCCCAGTTTTCATCTTTGAAATGTTAGTGGGTATGGAATTGTCCTTACAATGTATTCTGTAAGATGTATGGAAAAATAAGGAAGCTCTGAGAGCCAGAACCACCTTTACATGTAGATCAGATGCAGGAATCATACAGCATTCCAGATATTGTGGACTGCAGTTCAACAGCAGCTGGACAATTGCATGATTCCCATTCCTGATGAAGTGTATGAAAATAAGATGCTCAGAATAAGTACCCTTAGTCCCCAACAGAAAGCATTATGCAGACATGCCCTTAGATGCCATTGTCTTATAAATAATAAATAATAAAATGCCCTAATTGCTCACTACTCTACATATTTAACTGGAAAGACTACACTATGGCTCTTTCACTGTGATTTTGTTTTGAATGTGCTGTCTCTGTAACGTTTATTCCAATCCTTTGGTTTCTTCTGCATCTTTGCCTGCAGATGATCAGGAAGCAGTCTCCAGCTTCTGACCTCCCGGGGCTTAGCATCCACAGCTGTTTCTTCAGCAACTTGGGGAGCATGGTGCACAGTCTGCAGTCTCTCAATGAGCCAGTTTTGCCTGTTTGCAGAATGCAAGTGCTCCCCCAAATTGTGCATAATCTGCATTTCACTTACAGACCTCTTCCTGCAATTAAGGTAGATTGAGAGGGATTAAAAACAACCTCATAGCAGTAGCAATCTAAAATTTCAATCAATAATTTTGGGTGAAGTTTATACATGACACCATTCACATCACTGTCAACTGCCTGGATTATTTTTGAAGGGTAATCAGTAGGCACATGGAGGGTGGAGTGATCCAGAATGAAACATTGGTAGTGGTGGAGCTCTAACCCTTTGCTTTTGGCTGCAGTTTCAGACTTCCTGCATTTGCTTAATTATATCAGGAAGAGTGCTTACTAGTACCAATGGAAGCTTTCGTCCCAATTCAAACATTAGGTACAGTGGGCCTGATCTGGATTGGGACTACACTGTGGGACAAAGGTTAAAAATTCCCTAGCATTGAGCCAGATCAGTGTAAGGGTTTACAGCGTGTTTTGGACCTTTAACTTCATAAATGTTTTAGCTTTATTTATTTATTTATTTATTTTCATTTGTGTGCTGCCTTTCTCCCAGAAGGGTCACAAGCCAGCTCACAGATAAAAACATTTTTTTAAAAATTACGATAAAATTTGAAACAATTAAAATAATAAAAAACAGTATAAAATCACATACAAATATACAAAAGTTAAAAGCATGACTTAAAACACACCTATTCCATTAAAACCACCCTGATAAGTTTATATATACACACACACACACACACTCTCTACTTACCTGACAGCTTTTCCATCAGCATTTGCGAAGAAACAGACAGCATATAAAATGATTGTTGTTTTAGCCAAGGCTCTGGATGAAGTCATTTTAACTACGAAGAATGAAGTTGACAGTCAACATTTTCACTGATGTATTATGTTAACCAAATTTGAATAGTATAAATAACAGGTCAAGCAAAGAAAAAGGTCTATTACAGGTGGCAACATTAGCTATTGCAACTGTTATTGATTTCTCCAGTGCAAATATGTCATGTTCATATTCCACATAAAGGAAGAGTCATGTGTTTCCTTAGCTACCCTCTGAAAGAAGCAAAACATGATAAATTGTTCAAATCCCAAATGTAGTGCTGCTGTACCACAGCTCCCACTATATTTTATGTTAAAGTTTTTTGTAATCACCATTCTTTAACCCTCACAATAATGCCTGTTTACTTATGTATTAATTGCTTGTGAGTGATCTAGCAATCCCCTCGACTGATTCTGAAGTCCAGCGAGCATCATGCGTAACAAGGGTAGAAGGAATCTATATTGCCTGCAATGTCTGTTTGGATGGTGAATGAACTCCTGTAATACAAGCTGTTAATTCTGATGAATCAACTAGTATAGTCAGAGCAACATACAGTAGAATGATTTATGTTTACACAGAACTTTTCAACTACTTTCTGGCACATTGATCGGCATGTGGAGATGTGTAGATTAAAGGAAATGGGTCTTGGACATTCCAGAGCAGCTATGAGTAGAGTCTGAAGGCACGATGAAAATGGGAAAGCCACAAGTCAAACAATAACATTTTCAAGGAATATTTTAATTTTTTTTAAAAAAAATTATGTATTGATGTTCTGAGGGCCAGCGTGGTGTAGTAATTTGAACACTGGACTGCAGCTCTGCAGATCAAGGTTCAATTCCACACTTGGCCATGAAAATCCACTCGGTCATCTTGGATGAGTCACAGATCTTAACCCCAGAAAAACCCATGAGAGGTTCACTTTAGGATTGCCTTAAGCTGGAAATGACTTGAAGGCACACAACAACATGCAAAGGGATCTTGTAGCCCCTTGAGAATAACTAAAAGAAAGAAACTGGTAGCATGAGCTTTCATAGACTTGATCCTACTTCCTACAACAATTGATATTTTCAAGGTTTCTATCTGCAGTATATCATCTAAGTGGCCCAATGGGCTGAGAAGCAACATGTAAATGCCATAAATAAATAAATGGCTGAATTCTACATAGAATTCTGCTCAGGCCATATTTTCTTTCACTTTGCATTAATTTAGAATTTAGACATATTCTGTTCCTTAATGAAAAGTTTTGAAGTTTGATAACAATTTGACTGTGAAGTAGCTTTGAAATCAAGTGTTGAAACATGGGCATGAACCAGCCAAATCGGAGTCTCATTGTAGTTAGCATGGTATAGTGCTTTGAATGTCGGACTATGACTCTGGGAAACCATGGTTTGAATTCTCACTCAACCATTGAACCTCATGTGGTGATCTTGGGCAAGACTTGGAGAAAGGCAATGGCAAAGCTACTTTGAACAAATCTTGCCAAGAAAATCCTATGATAAGGTCACCATAAACTGGAGTAGACTTGGAGGAATGCAACAACAACAACAACAAAGTCCCACCAATTTTGGTTGCAGTGATTCCCTGAACCAGTGAGCTGTCAAAGTACTGAATATGGTCTTATGTCCTTGTCTGCTGATTTCACAAACAAACCCAGGGTCTGTCCAATCTGACTTTAGTTCCCTCATGTCATAAAGGCTCATTTTGAGATAAGTAAAATTACAGCAAATCATTTATTTTCTTTCTTTCCCCTTGTGCTAGCACCATAGCCAGAGAAGAAATTACCTTTTCTTTTCTTTTACTTGTTTAAGATTATAGGCTGAAAATCCAGTCTGAACAATTATGCAAGCATAAAGGCGCTGCTATCAATGGAGGTTTCACTGAGATGGCAATTTGGTATCTCAGCAATGATCAGTATTATCGCCATTGATGCAAAAGGCAAAAAGAAAAATATAAGTGCAACTCAGCATCCATTAAAAAAAAACCACTGTGATACTGACAAAATAAATCAGTAGTTAAATACTTATTGAGTTCAGTTAAAGCTTTCAGATGAATAAATACACTGTACTACTGCTAAGTAAAATACTATGGTATTTTTAATGTACGCTTTATATTATTTTTATTGTTCCAACATAAGAATGCCTGCAACTTAGATGCTAGCTATTCTACTATGAAGTATCATCCACTTTCATGTATTCAAGATTTTTTTAAAAAATTCAGCCATTCAATAAGTTTCCACCCTGCTGAAACTTGTTTTTCAGATGAATGTTTTATGCTATTTAAATGAACAATTTAAATTATGTTGCACATTACAACTGTTTGCTAATTACAAAGTTAATTACAACTGGATGGATAAAGCAAGCAATGTTATTATAAACAATCACTTACAAAATAAAATAGAATGTTCTTACCAAATAGCTCCTTCAGCTGGTTGTCTTTCAGGTATGCCAGCAACTTACAGAAGTTGATTTAAAGTCTGCTTAATTGCTCTAGAAGACTCCTTAAATGTAACTTTAAAATAGACCTTCTAAGTAACTAAGGAGCCCTTTTATTGTCTCAGTTGATGTCACTTTCAAACACTCCCCCTGACCCTGATGTACCACCCATCATGTTTGTTAATGGGGCATTGAAGAAAAGAAAGGTTGACTTGAGGGTAAAAGCCAGTAACCTGGGCAACTTCAAAAGTGCTTGACTTTTAGAGAATCTGAGCTGAGGGTTGGAAAAATGCATATAAAGAAATTATGTCATTCAATTAATTAATTAATGATTAGTTTTAAATGTTAAGGACCCATAGATGACTAAAACCAGTAACATTGTGAGAGGGTACAAACACCTAAAAGAATAAATGGCAAACTAGAGCATTCTTTACCTAACATACCTGACATCATTACACTTATTTAAATAAGGAACAATTAACAGGAACAATTTGTTTAAATATTACAGTCCTTTCTGAAAAGAAAGTAGCCAAGTGGAACTGTTATTAGATTAGGGTTTGCATCCAAACATAGTGCCATATGTGTGGCAGTTGGATTTCAAGCAAGTAGTCTTGTCCAATTCTGCTGCCCAAAACAAACTGATTATAATTGACCTGAAAGAGGCAGTAAGTTGCCACATCTCTGTCCTCTTGGTTTTGTCCTAATAGGAAGGATATTGGGAAGATTTGGAGAATTTATTTTCTTTGGGGATAACCACTAAAGGATGTTTGCTTGGAGAAAGGATTTTGTTTGCTTGTTTTTCTTTGCAACAAATGGCTTGGAATGCTGATTTGAGTTACCTGTATTGCTTGATTTTGCAAGGAAATTGTTCAGTACACCTGCTCTTTGTTTTTTGCAGATGTCTGACGAGTTTGGATTGCATAGGTTGTGCTACAACAAGATGGATAAACTTATTTCTTGGTAAAGATTAGCTCTTTGGAGCCATTCATTGATACATTGTATGACATGTGTAACACCTTGGTATCATCCATTATGATGCCTTTGTACCCATAAACTGAATGAAATAGTTTGTTGTTGTTGTTAACTGCTCCTGAGTCAATCTCAACTCATGGCGGCCCTATGGATGAGACATCTCTAAGACCCTCTGTCCTCCACTGCTCTGCTTAAATCCTGCAACCCCTTAATAGAGTCCATCCATCTAGTGGCCTTCCTCTCTTCCTACTTCCCTCCACCTTCCCCAACATTATTTTTTTCCCAAAGAGTTCTCTCTTTTCATGATGTGTTCGAAGTATGAAAATCTCAGTTTGGTCATCCTGGCTTCCAAGGAGGTTTCCGGTTTAATCTGCTCTAGGACCCACTTGTTTGTCCTTTTAGCTGTCCATGGGATCCTCAGAACTCTTCTCCAGCACCACATTATCTCAAATGCATTGATTTTCTTCCTATCATCTTTCTTAAGTGTCCAGCTCTCACATCCATACATGGTAATAGGGAATACAATGGCTTGTATGGTTCTAACTTTTGCGCTGAGTTGTATAACTTTGCATTTTAGAATCTTTTCTAGTTCTTTCACAGCCACCCTCCCCATTTTTAATCTTCTTCTGATTTCCTGACTGCAGACCTCATTTCTATCGATGTTTGATTCCAGGTATGGGGATTCTTTTACTATTTCTATTTCTTCATTGTCTAGGTTGAACTTGTGAAGGTCCTTGGTGGTCATTATTTTTGCTTTTCTTTATGTTCAATATTAAGCTTGCCTTAGCACTTTCTTTTTTGATCGTCCTTAGTAGGTTTTCCAGGTCTGTGAGGTTTTCTGCTAGTACTATGGTGTCATCAGCATATCTTAGATTGTTGATATTCCTTCCTCTTATTTTCATTCCTCCTTCTGTGTCCATGCCTGCTTTTCTTATAATATGTTCTGCATACAGGTTGAATATATAGGGTGAAAGGTTACAGCCTTGTCTGACCCCTTTGCCAATTAGGAACCATTCTGTTTCTCCATGTTCTGTTTTGACAGTAGCCTCTTGTCCTTAGTACAGATTCCTCATCAGGACTATCAGATGTGTTGGCACTCCCATGTCTTTAAGGGCATTCCATAGCCTTTCATAATTCATGCAGTCAAAGGCTTTGCTATAGTCTATAAAGCACATGGTAATTTACTTTCGGAATTCCCTGGTGCACTCCATTAGCCACCGTATGTTTGCAATGTGATCCCTCGTGCCTCTTCCTTTCCTGAACCCTGCTTGGACCTCTGGGATTTCTCTCTCCATGTGTGGTTGGAGTCTATGTTGCAGAATTTTGAGCATGATTTTGCTTGCATGGGAGATCAGTGCTATGGTTCTATAGCTGCTGCAGTCTCTTGTGTCTCCCATTTTGTGGATGAGGATGTATATTGATCGCTTCCAATCTGTTGGCCATCATTTTGTTTTCCATATCTGTTGACATATGTTGGTTAGCACTAGAGTTGACTCTCTCAGTGTGGATTGCAGTAGCTTAATTGGAATATCATCTGTTCCTGGTGATTTGTTTTTCGCTATTTCTCTTATTGCAGTTTCCACCTCACTTTTTAGAATTTTGGGTTCATCTTCATATGGTTCTTCATTCCATGTGTTCTTCATTTTGTCATCTCTTTTGTATAATTCTTCTGTGTATTTCATCCAACGTCTGTTTATTCCTTCCTGGTCTTGAATTATGTTATTTTTATTGTTATAGAGCAGGGGTAGGCAACCTTTTTGAGCCAGGGGCCGAGTTGCTGTCCCTCAGACAATTGGGAGGCTGAAGCACCATAAATAAATAAATAAATAAATAAATAATTTTTTTTAAAAAATATTAAAAATATTAAAAAATATGCACACACACTCTCTGAGCCCCAGAAAAGCCATGGCAAAACCCCTGTGGAGATTTTGCCAAGAAACCCTCAAGAACAAGTAATAATCAATATCATCATGGCAGGTGGCGGCGGCAGCGGCAGGACCGGCCTAGGGCCAGTCCAAAGGCCTCAGGGGGCCACATCCGGCCCCCGGGCCTTAGGTTGCCTACCCCTGTCATAGAGTGTCCCAGTCCTTGGTTTGAATTTTTCTTTGATTTTCCAGAACTTGTGAAATAGATCTTTTATTCTTCCTGGTTTTTTTTTTGTTATTGTTGTTGTTGTTGTCTTCTATTTTACTACATTGGTCATTGTAGTAATCTTCTTTATAATGAAATAGATATAAGCTTTAAATAGGGAATAGATCATCTAACTATATATATTAGTGAAGTCTGGAAATACCTTACCTCTCTATAAAACTTGTGAGGAAATATTTATTTATTTACTTACTTGGCTTCTATCTTGCCTTTCCTCCCAAAAAATTAATATTCACAGCAGCTCAACAGATTTAAAAACAGATAAAGGAAGCAATTTAAGAAGTCAACCTTTTTGTTAATTTATTTATGATATGTACAACAATTCCAGATGGTACGCACTTACAGCCACATTAAGAAAATTTTCTTGTATACTGTTATATGCCCAAAGACATCTATGCAATATGGACCCCTGTGTGATTGAGGTTTCAGATTAAATGGATGCCTTTGCATGTATAGTACATGTGAAGAACTGCTTAACTGTGGAAGATCATAATAAACCTAGAGATGTCAGGAGGCAATACCGAACTGGTTATGTGGTCTCAGGTGAGGTTCTCAGTGAAGGCCCACTCTCTAGTATGCACATCCTTTCCAACTGTTCCAATTTGACAAGAACAGTCTCAGCCCTCCATCATTCCAATTTTTCAGCTCTTTAGAAAAATCCCAGTTTCTCTCTCTTCCTCTTACTTTTCCTCCTGAACCTTGACTTGTGACAATTGCTACAAACTCAGTTTAAAGTGCGAACATAGTAGGAGAGAACAGGAGCGGGTGGGATCTTTCCCAACCCAGTAGGCTCAGACAAAAGCAAACTGCTGCAACACCTCCCAGTTTGTGTCCTCTTGCTCATTCATAATTGTTTGCTATCTTACTTTTCACGTTTTTTGGCCACATGTGTCCTGGTTTTTATCTGTGAAATGTTGGAGGATATGTTATATGTATGTTTCTTCATTATGGCAGTGTTGCACCTGAAGAGGATCTTGCTAGGAAATCCTCACATTGGACCCACACTGGATAGCAAAGTTGTTGACAATAGGGAAGAAATAGGAGCATTGGGCAAATAATAATGCTGATGACTAGAAAGGGCAGGGAAATATAAAAAGAAACAGAGAAGCCAAAGTCTAAAGTATAGGTGACTATCACAAGTAGAATTCTGTGTGAGTAGGAGATATTCAGGTGTCATCACCTCTTGTCTTGATGTTCTGATTTTTTAATTCCAAGAAAGAGCTTTGCTATAAAAATAGCTTATCCCACATAATATTCTTTATCATTGCATCCCTTGTCCTTAAACCCACTGTTGTTAATCTAAAATCTGTAACAATAAGTGGAAATTTACAACTTTATAAAGATGATGTTGACTAGGATATCATATTTAATAGCTCTGGGCACTAAGGATTTCTGGAATACAGGTTATGCAGTGTGAAGATGCTGGTGTCACATTATAGGGGGGAAAGCTGACCACAACCTTTTCCCAGTAATGCTGACTATCCTTCACTGTCCTTCACAGAAGTAGCAGAGCAAAACATGAAGAATTGTTGCTGCCATGGCTCTGGTAAGAAGGATACATTGACACACAATTATGTCATATCAATCAGCCAAGTGGACAAATTACAATGATTTAGATTTTTTTTTCCCCCAGTACATCAAATGTGCAGATTTTTGCTTCATTTGGAGGGCTTCATTTAAAGTTTTCAAATTTTATTACCTTATATTTTCTCAGTTTTGCACAGCTTTATGTGGCCAGTAAAAAGGTTGTTGTTGTCTGCCTTCAAGTTGTTTCCAAATCATGGTGATTCTGTCATGGGGTTTTATCTGCAGAATTGGTTCAGTGGGCTTGCCATGGCCATCTGTGGCTAAGAGAGTATGACCAGCCCAGGGTCACCCAGGGAGTTTCCGTAGCAAATGGGGATTTGAACCCTGGTCTCCCAAAGTCTTAGTCCAACACTTAAAACATTACACTACACACTGTTTCTACAATAAAAAGTGCAACAACTTGTTTCTTTCTTATAATGCGAACCAAGATCTACATATAAGTGCTGAACATCTTAATTTTTTGAAACATAATGCAAAGCCTAGTGTGTTTCTTTTTTCTTTAAAAATGGTTATGCTATCTCACTATGTTATATGGTCAATAACTCCATAAAATAAAATAAAGGTCAATGCAAATAAATCTTTCTTTCCCTAAGTATGCAAACATTTCCATTTATTTACAGACATCTTGTAAAATCTAAAACAGCAAAGTGACATAGTGCATAGGATTAGTGTTTGGCTCCTTGTCCATATCAATGAGAAGGCCTAGATGTGTTTACTAATAATGCCAAAGCTAGGGAAAAGGAATGAATAGTAAATGGTGACACATTGGATGGTTGTGGTGAGGCAACCATTCTAAATGTGTCTAAGGAATGTTTCTCTCCTGACACACTGGAGATCTAAAGGGACAGTCAGTAAGCTCTTTAGATCTTCATTTGATTGACAGGATTTGTGGCTTCTTAAATTCCTCAGCAGCATGCCTAGCCAATAAGATAATCAATATGACACAGCCTCAGGTGTCTCTTGAGCATCACTGTTAGCTAAATGGAGCTTTGAGTGAAGGATAAGCTCTGACAAAGGGGTTCTTGTGCCTAAAACAGTCCTAGCAAAAATTTGAGTGAATGCCATGGTTGGACAATGCATCAGTTAATTAAAAGTAATTAATCATTTTGAGCTCCAGAATTGTTTGTATCAATGACCAGACACTAGCTTTATGCTTATACACTACACAAGGAACAAAGGAGATAAATAAAACAAATCTTTTTTTTTTTTTGGTTCAACCACACAGGAACATTAAAAACTACTCTATAGCTGTTTAGATTATCTAGCACTTTATTGTCTACTCTGTGCTTCTTTAACATCTCAGGCAGAGTCTGCTATGTGATCCCCTTATGACATTCAGGGATTGAACATGCAGTTTGCATGAAAGACATATATCATGGGGACAGATCATAACCATATGAGTCCCAATCAGTCATCATCACTATTGTCATCATCATCAACATCATCTCAGTTCAGTCCTTGCAGCATGCACTCTATAATGCTGACAGTACCTGTTCACTAAGAGCACATTTGTCCCTCTTCAGAAAATTGTTATATGGATGTTTTATAATATATGATTTACTTCTTCCTATTGTATATTGTAAAATTGTTGTTAATTGCCATCAAGTTGATTTTGACTTATGGCAGCCCCATGAATGAGTGACCCTTTAGTTACTCTATCATCAACAGCCCTGCTCAGGTCTTGTAGATCAAGCCATTGCTTCCTTCTCCAATATTTATTAACTCTATCACTCTTGTTGGAAGCAGGTTCCCTGTGAATGCACTGGAAGTCTTTGCTCAAGGGAGAAACAAACTGTAACAAGAATAAAATATCATCCCAATTTCATTGATTTATTTTTTTTAAAATCAAGACCTATCATAACAATACCCTACTCTAAAGGGTTTATTTACATAGAGTTGGATCTAGACTAAGGGCCTTTACAGACTGCCAGAAATAATCCATCTTGAGACCACTTTGACTGTCCTGGCTTAATGCTAGGGAATCATGGAAACTGTAGCTTTTTCTAAGACATTGAGCCTTCTCTGTCAGAGAGCTCTGGTTTTGCCACAATAAACTACAGTTCCCATGATTCCTTAGCACTGAGCAAGGACAGATAAAGTGGTCTCAAGCTGGATTATTTCTGGCAGTCTGTACAGGCCCTATGTTTAACACAGATTCCATCAAAATCAATAGAAGCATTGCTGATTAAATAAGTCCCATTTATTTCACTGGGAACTAAATTTAATTTAGTTTGGAGACATCCTCTGGATACACGTTCCTGATCACATGGATACATTGGAATCATGCAACATTTACTAACTGCAGGTACTTGCAGGCAACACAGAAACTCAGTATTTGTGGGAAGGGATCAGATTGGATAGGAACCATGTGCAGTTTAGTCACCGTTTTGTATTTATTGATCTGTGCTGAAAAGAGAAAGACAAAATCTGCCTGTCTTGCTTTCTTCCACATTCAATTTTTGCAAATTGTGATAAATTCTAGTTTTTAAAAAGTACTGAAATGAAATTATCTCTAAAGTTGAATATGCCACTTTTTGAGGATTGGTTAGTGAATGCATCCATCTGCTATGTGCATGCCATTTTCTACCTTGTTTGCATAAAGTTCCATACAGCATTACATAGTTGTTTTGAAGCCTAAATGGGAAACTCTAGTTACCTCACCTCTCTTGAATGAGAAGAATCCCAGGCTTGATGGAACTCTCTGGAGGAATGCAGTTAAGGACAGTCATGAAGATGAGCTTCATCTTATTTGCCTCAAAGACATCCCTTAATGATCAGTGACAGAAAAAAAAATCATTACAGGAATCCCACATAGTCATCTTGTTTAATTTATAGAGCCCTGTGTGCATTAAGGTCTTGTATTCCAGTCCGTATGAGGAGATATTGGTCAAGCACAGAGCTGTAGTTGTCTTTTTAACACATGTTTCACCAATACAAGCAGATGGTTTATTATCTCAGATAAGCAGCTAATGATTTATAACTTGTCAGCACCACAAAAGTGATGAAGCCTAGGAACAGCCAGGGCCATGCTACCATTAGGTGGAAAGAGGTAGCTGCTTCTGGTAGCAGATGCTGAGGAGCACAGTTTGGCAATGATGTATTGGAAGACAAAATTGGTTATGCCACACAACCAGCTCTTCATCCCGTGATGCTGTAGAATAGGAAGCTGTCTTGTTCTACCATCAGTACTGAAGCAACATTTCACAGAAGGTTTTGTTGGCTTCTGTATATGGAGGGAGTCATCATTATATTCATTGACTCAGGTGGCAAAATGTCTTTGACTAGCCCTGACTACAACTCTGTTAACAATGAACCATGAAATTTGGTATTCCTCAAAACTGATCCCAGAATTTTGGACTGGTATTGGACAATTCAGCAAAGCCTGAGTTTTGTATCACCACTCACAACTGTATGCTGATATATATAGTCAGGTTTCTTAAGTACTGGTTCCATAAACTTTTGCCAAAGTTTTGTAGTATTCTTGGATTGTTTTCTGCTACTAAAGTTGTGTTTTGTGCTGCTACCACAAGTGTGTAACTTACACACCTACATATGAGTACAGATCCAACTGAGCATTCACAAACCAACATTGTCACTTCTACTCAAAAGTTTTGCCAAGGCCTGATAGTGGTTAGCAATTGTGTGTCTGATATTGAAAACAGTTATGTATATGTCAGTTTTATCAATGATGATTATCAAATTTCTAGGTCATTTGTTACCACACTTGATGTCTATGGTAAAGATATGAGGTGAGTAACTATGGTGCCAGATAGTTTTTTTGTTAGCAACACCTACCAGCCCTAACCAAAAACTGGACCAAGGAAGCTGTAGGCCAAAAATATCTGGAGAGCCACAATGTTAATGGTACAAATGAGAAATATTTCAGTAGAATATGCAAGAACTAATTCACTTTTTGCATTACCCAAGCATGATCCTGTTTTGTCCTTAAATTCCTTCTTGTATTCTTCTTTTTCTGTTTCACATATTCAGTTGGTCACATTTAGTGGTATCTGCCTTTTCGTCTGCAGTATGTCAGTAAGTAGTACACCAGTGAAGTTCAGGGGTTTGAGTGTTACACTACAACCCTGGAGACCAGATTTAATTCTGGGATTTGCAGTTTTGTGAGATTTTTAGCCTTCTCTATCAGACAGCTCTGGTGTTACAACAAATCCCAGAACTCCATAGCATTGAGTCATGAATATTAAAGTGGTTGTGCTCAAAAAGGTTGCCTACCCCTGTATTATGACTTTAGATGAGTGGAGCAATTTCAGAGTGTCTGGGGCCCAGTTTTCTATCATCAGGAATCATCAATGGTTGTATAAGCCCCCCAAATGTGAAAAAAAACAACTGTTTGTGGATTCTAGGACCCTATGCCATGTTTTCTCTCAAAGCTGAAGCCCCTGCAGTCTCCCGGGATCAGGAAATGGCATTTTATTTGCCCATTTTTTGATGGAGAGGCATCAGGGTGAATACAGGAACTTCTAAAATAGCTTTCTAGCCTTGTGCACCTCATGGCCCACATTTCATACATCCCTGTTTTATATCATGGGTAGTCCACAAGTTTTCCCAGTTAGGAAAGCATCTTGCACCCCAAAGAAACAAGGATGGAATATTATACACACAATATGCATGTGCTGGGGATAAGGTGCAACTTTACAGGCTACAGCAGCAATCATTTCTGGTGCAATATCAGAAATGGATCCAGCCATCAGTCAACCCACTTGCTGGCCAATACCCAGCCATACAGCCTGTCTGCTAGGGCTGTCAACCTGGGATGATAGCCCATGGCTGTAGGTCACTGCATGGGTCCCCTAACAGATATGGTTTTTGATCCAAAGAAGACTTACCGTACTAGGATCAGATTAGGTCCTTACAGCCCCTGTTTCCCAAAATACCCTGCAACCATCACAAGCACCTTGGGTGAGGACACAGGAGAAAGCCTTCTCAGTGGTCACTCTCAAGTTGTGGAACTCCCTTTCACAGGAGGTCTGGTTGGTTCCTTCTCTTGCAAAGACCTTTTTATTTAGGCCGGACTTTGGTTCCTAAGCAGAAGGATCTTTTCATGGGGTATGCTGCATCCCCCAAATATTCTAATGAGGATAGCAATAGCAATAGCATTTACATTTCTATACCACTTCATACTGAACTAAGTAGTCCCTAAATGGTTTACAAAGTGTAAGCTAAGGATAGGAAAACATTTTTGTTGTTGTGTGCCTTCAAGTGGTTTCCAACTTATGGTGACCCTAAGGTGAGCCTATCAGAGGGTTTTCATGGCAAGATTTGTTCAGAGGAAGTTTGCCATTGCCTTCTCCTGAGGCTAAGAGCATGTGATTTGCCCAAAGGGTTTCATGGCCGAGCAGGGAATCAAACCCTGGTCTCCACAGTCATAGTCCTATGCTCAAACCACTACGCTGACATTAGTGCCTATGGAATGCTGGCTGACTATGGAAAACAGGGAGGGAAGGAAATGGAATGGATAGGAGCTGCTCACTCAATGCTGCAATATTTCTTGGCTCCTAGTCCCAAACTAGAGAATTTCCTTCCCTGAGTGGCTAAACTGGCCCCCTCTTTGCTTTTCTTTTGCCAGAAGGGAAACACTTTTTTATGCAAACTGCCATGTGGTGAATATTTGGTTGTGGGGAGTATTTCTTAACGAGGTTGTGTGCTTTGTTTTTATCTTTATCGCTATGTTTTAAAATAATTTTACACTTTTTTAAATTAATGGCATTTTGATCTGATAGCTTGTTTCATTGTGTTTTAATTTTGTTATCATCAGATTTTTAGCTTTATTCTGTTTTAGCTTTGTTGTAATCCACTTTGGATTGCTTTTGAGAAACAGGTGGAGTATAATAAAATAAAATAAAAAATACAATTTGATGCACAATTGGTGTGTGTATGGCAGGTGATGGATTGGATGTTGTAAGAGACAAGTGAGATCTGTGGCTTGAAAGACATTTCATGGTCTGATTACTGTGCTTTTTGCCATTCTTGCAGATGAGCTGATAATTTTGGCATAAATGCTGTGTAAGCTGATGCGACAACATGGGGATGACCAAATCATGGCTTCCCAAGACAACAATATTACACTGAGTCTTCTCTTCAATATACCATGTCCTTGAAATTGCTAACCGATGCCTTTTCTTTGCTGCTGATAATAAAAATCATTATCTGGCAAGTTTCTGTTGTTTTTGAATAGAAGCGCCACCTGCAGGAACATAATGAAAACAACTTCATTTTGCTTGGAAGATACACATTAAAAGATGAACGCCAACAATTGTCAGGGCAATAGACAGAAAGATAACTAGAGAGCCCTACACCACACCACAGCTCTGGCCCTATTGTCTTTTCTAAATAACTACTAGTTGATGTATAGATTGTTTTCCTTAGACTGTGCTTTTTCTTCCTTTGTCTCCTTTTTTTTTTTTTTTTTTTTTATAATTTTTATATAAATTTTATTGATTAAAACCATTGTCACTTCCATTCATATTACATATGACATTAATACATCAAAAAAACAAACACATTCTATATACACTAGGAAAATGACAGTTAACAATTAACGAAAAAAGGGGGGGGGGAAACAAAAAAAACAAAAAAGAAAGAAGGAAAGAAAAAGAACAAAACCAATAACGAAATAAAAGAAATAAAGAAAATAAAGACAATAAGTGACTTATAAAAAAGAAAAAAAATAATAATAGACAAAATATAGGCTTCCACATTCTAATACATCTTACGTTTTAGCCAGTTATTGTGACCTCTTCTTGCGCTCCGATCAGGAGATCTAAGTGGTCATTCAGTATAATCAGCATAATGATAATCATTATATACTAGTGTCTTATACTATACTAGCACATATTTGTTATCGTGTTCACAAATCAATATTCTGTTCTTAATATTCCCTCACTAAAGAAAAAAGTAAAGCTAATTTTGTTAATCCTCTATATCTTTAGCCTGATATCACGTAGGGCTAAATTGCGAATCCATGGGTGCCATTCTGTTTTAAATTGTTCATAATCTTTTCCTCTGATAAGGCTAGTCAGCCTATCCATCTCCATATATTCAAGTATTTTAAGAAACCATTCACGCAGAAGAGGTATTTCTTTCTTTTTCCAATTCGCAGCATAAAGAATTCTAGCTGCAGAAAGAGAGTAAAAAATTAATTTCCCATGCTTTTTTTCTAAAGATTCATCAAGATTTATTCCCAACAAAAAAAATTGTGGGTCTAATTTGATAGTATAGTCTAGTACCTCACTTAATATAGACCTGATATTTTCCCAATAAATCTGTGCTTTTTTACATTTCCACCAAAGGTGGTAAAAGGATCCAATTTTTTCCTGACACTTCCAACAAATATTTGAATGCGACTTAAACATTTTAGCCATCCGGACAGGGGTGAGATACCACCTATACATCATCTTATAAAAATTTTCTTTTAAATTATTACTCAGGGTAAAGCTCAATCTTCTAGTCCAACATTTTTCCCATTGTGAAATCTCTACTGCTTGTCCAAAATCTTGGGCCCACTTAATCATGGAAGGTTTAATCACTTCTGATTCAAATTCTATTGTTTGCAACATTTTATAAAATTTGGAAATTTTATGTTTATCCTTAGACCAAATAATATCTTCTAGCTGTTGATCAATTTGTCCTATCTTTCTAGTTTTTTGATCTAATTTAAATCTTTCTTTTAGTTGTCTATAAGAAAACCAATTGAAATTGTAACCCTCTTGATTCAATTGCGGTAGTGATTTAATTTCTAAATTCGTTCCTTCCACAACCAACAGTTCTTCATAAGTTATCCATTTGGTCCTTCCAAATTTATTATCTTTAGCCACTACCTCGCCAATTGATGCCCAAAACGGAATTGCGTCGAACCAATTATTTTTAACTTTATTCCATACCCTTAATAGGGCCCTTCTAATATAATGATCATTGAAAAATTGATGACATTTTAATTTCTCATAGA
This sequence comes from Phrynosoma blainvillii, assembly GCA_026167975.1. Classification (NCBI taxonomy): domain Eukaryota; kingdom Metazoa; phylum Chordata; class Lepidosauria; order Squamata; family Phrynosomatidae; genus Phrynosoma; species Phrynosoma blainvillii. The sequence goes on from JANUYF010000001.1 coordinate 340,494,556, forward strand.
ATAAATAACTATGCCATCCATATACATTATCAAAACCCTCCAATTTAAGATTTTTTTCATTTACTAATTTGAACCAATCAATAAGCCAATAAAGAGAGCAAGCGTAATAGTAATTTTTTAGATTTGGAAGGCCTAGTCCACCCCGTTCTTTTGAGTCTTGTAAAAACTTAAATTTTACTCTTGGTTTCTTCCCAGCCCAAATGAATTTTGAAATTTCAGAATCCCAAATCTTAAATGGTTTATCATTAAGAATTACTGGAATATTTTGAAATAAATAGATTAATTTAGGAAGGATGGACATTTTCACAGCTGAAATTCGACCCATCCAGGATAATTTTAATTTATTCCATTTTTTCAAGTTTTCCTTTATCTCTCCCCACTTTCTATCATAGTTGTTTTTAAATAAATCGCCATTTTTAATTGTAAAATTAATTCCTAGATACCTTACCATTTTTTTCTCTTGAAGTTTAGACATATGAAAAAATTCTTCTTTTTCTTTAGGTAGTAAATTCATAAGGAGGACTTCAGTTTTATCTCTATTAATTTTCAAACCTGTTGCTTTCCCATACATAGTTAATTCTTTAAACAAACATGTTATATCTTGACAGGGGTTTGACAATGAAATCATCAAGTCATCAGCGAACGCTCGAACCTTATATTCCTCGCCTTTTATTCTTACCCCTTGTATTTTCCCATTTGCTCTAATACTATTCAATAAAATTTCGAAATTCAAAATAAAGAGAAGAGGTGACAAGGGACATCCTTGTCTGACTCCCTTCTCAATTCTTATTGTTTTTGTAAACTCTCCATTTATCATAATTTTAGCCTCCTGCTTTTGATAAATTGCCGATATCCATTTACACATATTATCTCCTGGATCTAGTCTTTCTAATAAATTTTTCATAAAGTCCCAACTCAGACTATCAAAAGCTTTTTCTATATCAACGAATAATAAGGCCAGTTTTTTATTAATCATTTTATTGTGTAGTTCAATCAAATTAATCAAATGACGTGTGTTATCCTTAATCATACGACTAGGGAGAAATCCCGCCTGATCTTCCATTATCCATGTTGTTAACCATCTTTTAAATCTGTTTGCTAATATTATTGCGAATATTTTATAATCGTTGTTCAAAAGTGAAATAGGCCTATAATTTTTGGGATCTAATTTGTCTTTATTGTCTTTTGGAATCAAAATAATATTAGCTTCTAGCCAAGAATGGGGAATCTTACCTTCTAGTAAGCCATTCATTGTTTGCTGTAAGGGGACTACTAGTTGATTACAGCATTTTTTATAATATTCAGCTATAAAACCATCTGGCCCAGGAGTTTTACCTATTTTTAACCTTTTTATTGCCTCTATTATTTCCTGAACATCAATTTTTTTACTTAGTTGCTTTTTATATTCATCGGGGATCTTGTTCAATGTTTGCCTGTCTAAATATTTCTGGATGATTTTATCATTCTCCTGAGATTTCTTATATAAGTTTGTAAAATAAGTAGATATAATCCTTTTTATTTGATCTTGAGTTGTAAATAGATGATCACCCTCTTTTAGTGCCAAAATTGTTTGCTTTTCTCGTTCTTTTTTAAGAATGGTTGCTAAAAGTTTCCCTGGTTTGTTCGACTGCTCAAAATATCTTTGTTTGGTGAATTTAATTTTATTGGCTATTTCTTCCATAGTTAGTATGGAAATTTGATTTCTAATTCTTTGAATGTCGTCTTTTAGTTTTTTCTGTCTAGGGTTAATTTTTAATTGATCTTCATTTTTCTGCAACTCGCTCTCCAATTCTTTTAATTTTCTCCTTTTCATTCCTCTATATTCAAAACTTTTTTTCATAAAAAAACCCCTCATATATGCCTTAGATGCATCCCAAATTATGTCAGCGGAAGTCTCAGTGTTGGTATTTTCCTTAAAGAAAAATTTAAGTTGTTCCTGGGTTTCCCTAAGTATCTTTTCATTATTTAACATATAATCACTCAATCGCCACCTAAATTCCTTGATCGAAAAATTCATTCTCATAATTAGCGGATTATGATCCGACCAAATTGCCGGCAACGTTTCAACACTAGAGACTCGGTTGCACAATTGGGACGAAACCAAATACATGTCAATTCTTGACCATGCCGCATGGACATGGGAGAAGTATGTGTATTCCTTTGCACTATTATACAGCAGCCTCCACACATCCTTTAAAGCTAAGTTATCCTGAAAATCAAAAAAACTTCTCGGTAATTTACCCTGATTTTTCCTTTTTCTAGGAGATGGAGCTGCTCTATCAATTTGTGGATTAATTACTCCGTTCCAGTCCCCTAGGCATATGATTGAATCGTGATGTAATGTATGGACCTCCTCTAGTAAATGATCAAAAAATTTTGTCTTGTTGGTTAAGGGAGCATAAATCCCCACGATTAAAATCTTTTCCCCTCTGATATTAACTTCAACAATTACAAAATGACCATTTGGATCAGATTTTATCAAATTGGAATCGAAATTATTAGATACATAGATAACAACACCCTTCTTTTTCTTATTAGTTGCTGCAATATAGGCTTTGCCTAATTTTTTATTTTCTAGGTATTTCGAATCTTTCAGTCGAATATGAGTTTCCTGAAAGCAGGTTATATCTGATTTCAATTTTTGCACATAATAATAAATTTTTTTCCTTTTCTGGGGGGTATTTAATCCACGGACATTCCATGTCAGGATTTTAAAGTGATTCATACTTTGTAATTTTAATTAGCTTCAAATAAAGCTTTTCTCTATCTATCAACCTTAAAAAAGCAGAACTTACTTTACTATGAATGAGTCAATTCTTTGTCTGAGTCTCCATCTATCTCTTCCTCTTGAATGAGTGAACTATCTTCTGGATCATTTAGTATTTCTTCATCATTCGACTCGTCATCTCCAAAGTCCCTATCCTTTCTTTCTCTTTCCTCCAATTTAGCTAGTTCATCTTTTGATTTCCTTTCTTTGATCTGTGTAGTAAAATTAGATTGTGTGCCCTGAAGTCCTTGATCTTTATCTTTGTCCTTATCCTGTCTGAATTTTTCTTTTTTAGTCTTTTTCTCTTCTTCCCGATCCCAGAACCTACGGGCTTCATCTATATTTTTTATTACCACTCTTCTTTTTCCCCACCAAAATATAAGACCTTCCGGAGAGTTCCACCTATAAGGAATACCTTGCTGTCTTAGGGAAGCTGTTAAAAACGTATAGTCTTTTCTTTTCTTCAATAAGCGGGCAGGAATATCTTTCAAGATCTGAACCGTATTTCCATCTATTGTTAACGGGGAGTCATTCTGTGCTTTCAAAACCAAATCTCTTGTACGTCTCTTAACAAAATAAACCACGATGTCCCGCGGCAACTTTTTCTTTTTAGCCACTACTGAATTTAGTCGAAAAACCCTATCGACATCCTGATAAAACAATTCCTCTTTTTCCTTTATGAAATTAGCTAATTTAGGGACCAAAGTTTCCATCAAATTCTCACTTTTTTGTTCGGGCAAACCTCTAATTTTAATACATTTTTCTCTAAGTTTTTGCTCCCACACTGCCCTATCATCCAAATCTAGTTCCCTTACTTTCCTTATATCCTCAAGCTCCTCTGCCAGCCTATCATCTCTATATTCCAAAGAGCCAACTCTACGTTTAACCGCAGAGATTTCTCCCGCTAACTTGTCGATAGACTGATTTATTTCCTGGAGCTCCGCCCTAATTTCATGGCGGACCTCAGCTTTGAAGTCCTGCATCTCCTGCCGGATACATTTGCGAATTTCATCCAATAAATTTGGACTGGAATCTACACATTTTGATTGATCAATTGAAGCCCGTCTAAATTGCGTCGGGGCTTGTATCTTAGTCGTTTGACTTCTGGAAATCATCCTTAACCAGTAGTTGAATCAACAGGTGTTAAAAGAACAATTATCTATATATATCAGAAAAAGAGAGAGAAAAGAAAAAGAAAACATATATATAAACAATTGTCAAACTTTTCCCTTATTCTGAATTACTCTAAATTATTCTAAACAAATTATACAATTAATTTACCAACTTGACCCAGAGATTGTCAATTCAAATTAAGTTATTCAAAATATCCTAACAATACTATCCTTCTTATTATATAAATTCACTCATGTACAATAAAATTGACTCTTAATCAAAAGCTTAAGTCACTCAATACATCAATTCCACATTTTAAGTTCTCGCTTATTTAGGCTCACCCCACACCCAGCATAGAAACTTTCCATAAAGAACCTATTTTAACACCACTCCACACTCCTCTTTACCTACCAAATTTCTTAATTGCAAATTTCTTATTCACAATACAAATCAACCCTCCCCAGGACTCTTATTCCTGTATTCGAGCCCTTGCAGCTTGCTCTTTCTCTTCCCTTGTTCCGTGTCTTTTCTCTATGGTCAGATCTTCCGAAACGCCACCTTAACCAACCATCTCTTCAACTCCGCTTTATAATTCTAATTAGTCCTCCAGAAGACCGCTCCGTACTCTACTTGGCAATTCTTGTTAAGCTCTATGGTAGCCTTTAAGTTCCGCACGTCGATCTATCCCTTTATGTCTATGTTCCCAGGCTCTTGTTAGTTCCTGTCATGCGCAATCTTATCTCAGACTGGTCCCTCCGTCTCTCTCCACCTCCCTCGACTCGGGTGGGGCCAGCCTTCTCCTCTCCTCTCCCTCCTCCGTCTCCCAATCAAGAACTCAAGGTCTCCGTGTCTTGCAGAAAGAATCCTCCCACGCTTCTTCTCAAGGTGAATGTCTATCAATATATTAACTCTTTCTCTTTCTTTAAGCTGAAGGGAATGGATTTTAAATTAATTTTATATAGGCGCTTTCCGGAGAATCAAGGTTCAAATGTTCACTGTCTCTTTCTCAAGTCCAGGAAAACAAAGTCCAGGAAAACAAATCAATCCGCCATCTATTTCCAAGCGTCAACTTTTAAAAGCCACCAAAAACAAAGCGATCTCACTCTTCAGAGATGTGGCTTTAGTATTTGATATTATTAAAATATTATTTTAATATCAAGCCTTATATAAACAATTTCCCTCTCAAGCCTCTCAAGCCTCAATAGCCATAACACTCTGAGGCATCAGCAATTCCTGTAACATCAATAGAGTTCTATAATATCAAAAACCATCCTTTCTGCTTTCCTTTCTGCTATATCGACCACAATCATAAAAATAAAAAAGTTTTCCAATTAAATTTCTCAGTAAGGGTTTCTTCTGCCTTTACAATCTTATGCCCTTCCTCGAAGGGCAGGAAAAACAGCAAACCTCCGTATTTAGCTTGTAGCGTTCCAATAGTCTCTGAATAACCGATCTATCTAAGAGGTTTTGCGACCAAGGCTGTATTAGACATCTAATTATCCATAGATTTTACTCATTCTTCATCCAAGCGCAATTAATATAAAAAACTGACAACGTCCCTAGTCCTCCACAGGGAAGGATATTAGAGGCGCGGCCGCGGTCCCTTAGGGTTGAAGGCTCCCAGCCTCTTGTCCTCTTGTAGAATCGAAGTCCGTACAAGGGCACCAAGGCTTCCAAGCCAATCAATAAATCCCAATTAGAGGCGTCCGGATCCCCAATTCCAAGGGGATACCCCCGAGTCTTCTTTCAGTTCCCCTCCTCGATTCGGAAACCGCGCTTCCAGAGAGGCTTTCCGGAGGCTACTAGGAAAGCTTCTCAACGGGACGCCATGTCAGGCGGAAGCTCTTCTTCCTTTGTCTCCTAAACTCCATATGTTGCTATTGTCCCTTGTCCTGAAACTAAAAATGGGTCTTCAACATGGCTACCAGCACACCCAAACACAGGAAAACAAGTTCTAGGGGTTCAAAACCAAGTTGATGTTCTTTTTTCTTGTGCCTCTGAACTGATTTTCAGAAACAAAGTTTAAACTTCCCAGGGTATTTATTCCTTTCAATACTCACATGACTGGTACCAAACTGTTGTGCTCTACCAGTATGAATACCTTATGTAGAGCCTTATCACACTAGGAAAGAAAGCCGAAACAGAGCCAGAGAGTAGTGGCTTTCTCTGTGGTCTACCACATGACCTTGTAGCACTTCAATTCTTTTCCTGCAGGAGATGGTGGTAAAAGCAAATCTTTTGACTAACTGGAAAAATCTATTTGACAAAAGGTACACTTTGACCACTGTCTCCCACAGGAAGAAAACTGACGCACTACCAATGTCATGAGATAAGGCACGGAGAAAAACGCATCACTCTGGCTCCATTTTAGCTTTCTTTTCTAGTGTGCTAAGTCTCTCAGGGACAAGCCATGGGGAAGTGGAGGGTTTTACCTCAGTTCAATTCCCCCACCAGCAGCCTTGCCCTCTTCCTATTTTGCTCATGTGTCCACAGTGCACTGGCATGCCTTTAGAAGATATTATCATCCCATTCAGCAGATATAATTTAATGATTATTCTGTAAAGCATGCTTGAAAGGGAGACTACAGAGCCCAAAAAGACTTCTTTTTTTGGAGTAAAGTTCTCAGAATATACCTGTGGTCATTCACTTTCTTTTTTAAAAACAGTATTCTAAAGGCCACTCAGATCCAGCAGTAATTCTTATCTCAGGAGTTTCACTCTTGTGAGAGAGAAACCAACATCACACCATCCTTTTACATGTGTATCAGTGGTTATCTCTGTAGCATTATTCACAATACTAGGAATATGTTGTGCACATTTCATAATCATTACATTCACTTTTGCATTCATCTGCATTAATATTCATGACAAGGCTACAGTTATATTAATCTCTTCTCAGAATCATGAGGTAAATCATAAAGGATTGTCAGAATTAGCAATGAATAAATTTAGCTCTGTTAAAGACATAAAGTTAAATTGAAAACATACTGTTAAAGGGATTTCTGGACCACAATGTTCTGAACTGATTATAATGTATAAATAATTATAAGTCTCTCACTCTCATCACCTTCTTAGACATGATTGGTGGGTACAAGGGAGAGGGCCTTCTCAGTGGCTGCTCACAATTTTTTGAACTGCTTCCCTAGGGAGTCTAAGGGTCTTTGCAGACTGCCAGAAATAGTGCAAATTGAGTCCACTTTAAGGGTTAAGGTTAGTGCTAGGGAATCATGGGAATTGTTTTTTCCCCCTGAGACATTGAGCCTTCTCTGTCAGAGAGCTCTGGTGCCACAATAAAATACAGTTCCCATGATTCCCTAACCCTAACCCTTAAAGTGGACTCAATTTGCACTATTTCTAGCAGTCTGCAAAGGCCCTAAGGTGTCAGGCTGCCTGTTCTAATCAATATTCCATCTTCAAACGTCCTGTGCATCCAGCCACAAGATATTGATATTGGTACCTTTTCCAATAAGATGTTCCCTTTATTCACTCAAACAGCACACCCATCCTTCTAGTTCAAGCAATATGGAAGAATCCTGCACTTGGGCTTCATCTGCAGTTGTGGTGTTATTGCTCTTGTGAAATGGCCCATCCTGTGATAAAACAGATCCAGCATGGTGTAGTAGTTTGAGCATTGGACTACGACTCTGGAGATCAGGGTTCAGTTCCTCACTCAGCCACAGAAACCAACTGGGTGACCTTAGGTGAGTCACACAGTCTCAGCCCCAGAAAGCTCCATGATAGGTTTGCTTTAAAGTCGGTATAAGCTGGAAATGACTTGAAGGCATAAAACAACAACAACAACAACAACAGGTAACAGGGAAATATTCAGATGTGTAACAACATAGCATTCTCACCATTTCTGAGACAAAACATATTAATTTGTAACAGGAGTATTTGGTGGTAATAATAGTTGTGTTTTCTGTGGGTATCTTCCCACCTTCCAAGGTTTTAAGAGAGAGTCTCTGTAAAACCAGCTCAAAAACAAACAAACACTGCACAGCATGACTCTCATTCTTTACATTACCCATGAAGTACACATTTGACAGCTGTTATTGTGGATGGGAACCCACCCCATTTCTGTCATGTAATAAAACACTGTTTTGTATTAGCTCACTAACCCAGTATGATAACTACTTTGTCACCAGCATTCCCCAGCATCATAGATCTTTCTGTGACTGTGAAACACAGGTGCTAACAAGTCATGTAACAGCTTCTGGGCTTGAAACCTTAAATAGTCTTATGCTTAGATCCCAAAGGCATTATAGGGGAAGTAAGTTCCCCTAAAATCTATGGGACTTGCTTTCTTATAATGTACTTATGAAAGATTTACATATGGGTATGTCCACTCCTTGTACATCTGGTTGTTAGTGTGAAGCAGGTATTTTTAGTGTGATACAAGTTAAGCAGATACATAGCTTAAAGCAATGAGATTACAAGGAACACAATATTTCAGAAAGCAGAGGAAGCTGTGCTGACCATCAGAAAAAATTCAAATGCCTTATTAGGATAATACCAATTAAGCCAGTGGTCCCCAAACCTTTTCAGGTTACTGCTCCCTTTCCTCTTGAACAACAACCCTAGGGGCCCCCATGCATATTTCTTGATATTAGGCCAATGTTATATTGCAAATTCAAAACAACCAATCTTGGTTGCTGATCCCTTTGCACTCAGTCACTTTGGGAGCAGCAACTGAGCAGCTGGCTGAGCAGCCTCTCACCTGTGCCAGCCTTGTGGCAAAAACTGGCACAAGTGACAAGCTTCTCAGTAACTGCTCGACTGGCTGCTTAGTCACTGTTCCTTTTGCACCTGGTCACTGTCAAAGTGGCAGCCATGCAGCTGGTAGAGCAGTGACAGAGAAGCCTCTTGCCCATGCCAGCCTTGTGGCAAAGGCCAGCACAGATAAGAGTCTTCTTGGTCACTGCTCAACCAGCTGCTCAGTTGCTGTTCCCAAGGTGACACAGTGCAAAAGAAGAAGCTTCTGCCTGGTTATGAAAGACTCTCAGTCCTTCTTCATTGGGACAGAGAGGGGCACAGCTGGTGTGTGTGTAGGGGGTTTACAGAGGCCACATGCTCTGGACTAGAGACTGCCATGGATGGAGAAAGGGAGAGATTTCACCTACAGAAGCCATTCCAAGGTGAAGGATTCTTTGCACGAACTGACCTCAGATATTTCTTCTCCTCCCCAGAGCATGTTTCCCACACACAGTTTCAAGACTCCCCCCCCCCATACACATACAAACATTATTTCTTCTGCTCCCTCTTTTCCCAGCCTGTCCCACAAAAGATAGTAGGAGCCAAGTCCTGACCAAGCTCACAAAGATTAATCAGGGTCCCAAATATGAAAGCTCCTTTTAGCCACTGCTTTGGCCCCACTGCCATGTGCCCTAATTCCTCACTCCAGTCAGCCTACCCTAAAATGCTGCTTCTCCAAGCCACAGAAGCAATCCCCTGCACCCAAGTCTCATGAGAGGTTTCCAACCACCTCTTCCACTACTAGTGAAAGACACAGCTAAAGGAATGAGCTTGCATGGACAGGTGAAGAGCGGGAGACACCACCACATGAAGCAATCAGTGAGGCTGTGCAATGGTTTTAGGGGACCTTGAAAAGAAGTTTCATGCAAGCTTCATCCCCACCATGGTCCTAAAGGCTGCTGGTTCCCCTTGAGCCTTATCACATTGCAAACAAACCCAGCAGACAGTGAAAGAAAACATTTTTCTGTTTCTATTTCCACATGACATTACAGCACTTTCATTCTCTTCCGGTTGTAAAAGCGTAGGGGGAGGGGGTCATAAAAGCATTCTTTTTGCCAAGCTGGAAAAATATGTTTGGCAAAGGGGACACATTTACAACCTACAACCCTCTCCCACACTTTTATGACCAGAAGATAACAAATGTGCTTTGATGTCATGCAGAGACAGAAACAAAAAAGGGTTTCTCTTTGCTTCCCCCCAGGTTTGTTTGAAATGTGATAAGGCTCCTTGTATTTTTTGTGCACCAATATTTGGGTTGAAGCCTCCCCTGCTTCCCCCCTCTTCCCTCCTTGTATTTTTTGTGCACCAATATTTGGGTTGAAGCCTCCCCTGCTTCCCCCCTCTTCCCTCACTGCTCCCTACTGCCTCCCCTTTTCACTCATCACCCCCTAGATCTTTCCACTGCCCCCGGGGTGAGTGTATTGCCCACTTTTGGAAACACTGACTTAAGCTTAGCCAAAGGGCAAAGGAAAGTGAGTAATTATGCCCACAATATTAAATCAACATATCAGAGAAAAAAGTGAGGCGGGGTTCATTTCCTACTGCCCTCACTTCTTCCTTCATAAAAGGATCTTGAAAGCTTATATATTTTGTACAGATTTAGGGCCTTTACAGACTGCCAGATATAGTGCAAATTGAGTTCACAACTGCTCTGGATCAGTGCTAGGGAATCCTGGGAACTGTAGTTTATTGTGGCACCAGAGCTCTCTGACAGAGAAGGCTCAATGTCTCAGAAAAAAATACAATTCCCATGATTCCCAGCACTGAGCCAGGGCAGTAGCAGTCTGCAAAGTTGGCTTAAAAGAGGAATTATCCTAATATGAATTTTATAATACTTAAGTAGTCCCGCATATTACATCTAATATTCAACCTAGCAGACTTTGTATTCAACTTTTTCAGCTTTTTTAGAGTTGTGTCTCTCTTCCCTACTTATCCTTGTTCTCTGCTTTGTTCTGGATTCCCTCACACCATAGTATCTTTGTTAAATTTTATTTCATGGGTATTTGGAAGCAGGAACAGATCTCATAAGCATTTACCATGAAGGGCAAATTACGTGGTGTGTCATTTCCTTCGCCTGCATTATGATCATACTACCAGCTGGCAGATCTTTTTAATACACAACAAATATTAAAGTCAAGAGTAGCAAAGTACTGATCTGATGGAATCCCCTATTGGGCTTTATTCCAATATAACTCCCATTTATACAACCATAATGAGCAGATCATACTATTAGGCTGAATAAGGTGGCAGACGTTAGGGTGCCAATATCAGATTCTGAGGGCAGCAGGCTGAGTTCCCTGCCACAGCAGCAATTTTTGGCTGGCTTGCCTAATGGTCTTCTCTGAATCCACCATACACAACACTTTGGGTAAAAACTGCTACTTGAGGGAACAGGAAGAAAGAATAGGGATTTAAATCTTTATTTCTTTTATGCATACAAGAAAGCATCATTTCAATGATTTCCATCCCCACCCTCACTGCAAAAATGTGATGGGTTCTGCACAGTGTTCAAATACTTTTCCCACATGTTCAGGAAAATTCATGTGTGTGTGTGTGCATGCCTTCTCTGCACAGAAAATGTGGTTTGGGGCTGAAAACATGTTTCCTATGAAACTGTCCCCAATATGTTTGCACAGTAGATTTTTGTACTGATTCCTGTGAAAATAAATTGATTTTTAAACAGGAAACACGGGGGGTGGCGTTGCCCTCTCAAAGCATCTTTCCTGAGCAGGAATCTGTGTTACAATGTTGGCAGGAACATGTGTGAGAGAAAAAAAGAGAGAAAGAGAGAGCTCAGCTCTGCAACAATGCAAACTTTTTTCCTTTTTTTAAATTCTTTTTTTATTGCTTTTTTACACAAATATATACATTGTATACATACATACTAGCATTCAGTCCACTGTATACAATTACATTAAAAAGACAGTACAATACAATACAATACATTAATAATGAACAATACTACACATTCTAAACATAAAAACTATAACTACCGTATTACATGACGACTTACACCCTCTTCATGCAATCCACATCAAAAAGAAAACTTCCTGTATCACTTTACAGCCAGCCATTATCCTTTTTCCATAGCTTATCGTTTATCTAATATTAAATTCCTAAATTATTTATCATTTGTATCCCTAGCATATTGTTACGAATCTAACTTTTTATATTATATCCAGATACCACCATTGTCTATATATATATATATATATATATATATATATAATTACCAAGTTTTACCATCTAACTGTTTATTTATACTTTTATATGACAGTGTTATATATATCAATCTTATCCAACTTAACTTATTCTGTATACATCAGATATAATAATTATTAATATTAATAATCCTTTTCCCATATTCTTCATACCATTGTAATAGATTCTTCAATCAGGAGGTTCAGCCATTTTCTTTTCAAATATGTTATCACATCTTTCCATTCATTTTTCTCTTTCTCTTGGCTCTTCTCTTCTTCATTCAGTTTTCTAGATAGTATATCTGTCTCAATCATATCTAATAATTTTATTATCCATTCATCCATATGTACAGTTTTATTTTCCAGTACTTTGCATATACAAGTCTAGCAGCAGTTAACATATAAAAAATGATCTTGCCATAAGTTTTTTTCTGTTTTGTCCTGGAGCATATTTAGTAACAACACTTCAGGTTTAAACTGTAATTCTATACCCATTATTTCTCTTATATTATCCTTTATTTTCTGCCAAAAATTTTTTGCTTCCTCACACTCCCACCATAGATGGAAGAAGGTTCCTTTTTCCTTTCAACACTTCCAACACTTGTTGTCAGTGTGTTTATAAATTTTGCTTAGTTTGTCCGGGGAGAGATGCCATCTATATAAGATCTTATAAAAAATTTCCTTTATATCCTGACAGGCTGTATATCCCACCCTTATTTTCCAGGACTTCTCCCATTGGTCTAATTCCAAAGGTCTTCCACAATTTTTTGCCCAGCTAATCATATTTTCTTTTACTAGGTCTTCCTCAGTGTATATTTCTAACAGTTTTTTTATATATACCCGATATCTTGCTTAGTTTCTCATCCCATATAATGTTTTCCAAATCTGATTTCTTGTTTGCTATTCCCGTTTCTTTCTTATCTTTTTTAAATCTGGAATTAATTTGATGATAAAGAAACCAGCTGCAGTTGTTTCCCTCCTCTCTGATTTGATCTAAAGGTTTTAATTCGTATTCTTTTCCTCTCCTCTTTAATATATTTTCATATTTTAAATATTTTTCCTTTCTTTGTGGGTCTACCCTAAACAACGCCTCATGGGGTGACATCCACAGAGGTATTTGCTGACATATCCTACTTTTATATTTTTTCCAAATCCGATATAAAGATGCTCTAATGTAATGGTTATTAAATTCCCTGTTTACTCGTGTCTTATCGTAAAATAGATATGTGTGGTAACCGAATCTCAATTGTGAGCCTTCTAATTTTAAAAGTTTTTGGTTTCTCAGTGTGATCCAGTCTTTTAGCCAGAGCATAGCACTGGCTTCAAAGTATAATTTTAAATTTGGGACTGCCAGCCCACCTCTTTCCTTTGCGTCAAACATGTATTTTTGCTTAATTTTTGATTTTTCCCTCCCCATATAAATTCCAAAATTTGTTTTTGCCAATCCTTTAATGAATGCTCATTTCTCAATATAGGAATTGTTTGGAATAAAAATAACATTCTGGGGAGGATATTCATTTTAATTACAGCTATTTTCCCAAATAGGGACAAATTTAGGTCTTTCCAGTTTCTCAAATCCTTTCTAATATCTTTCCATTTCTTTTTATAATTATTCTTATATAAGTCTGAGTTTTTATTTGATAATATTATTCCTAGATATTTTGCCTTTTTTTGTTATGTTAAACCCTGTTACCTCTTTTAATTTTTCTTCCTCTGAAATAGTCATATTTTTCACAATTACATTTGTTTTTTCGACATTATTTTTTAATCCTGATATATTTTTCATATTCTCTAAGATGTTTTAAGAGGTGTCTTGCACTGTTAATTGGATCTTCTAACCTTACAGCTATATCGTCAGTGAAAGCTCTTAACTTGTATTGGTCCCCTTTAATTTTTATCCCCTGGATCTCTGATTTTTCTTTTATTTTCTTTAATATTATATCTAACGTTAACACAAATAATATAGGTGAGAGGGGACAACCCTGCCTGGTACCTTTAGTAATGTTAATTGATTTAGTTTTAGAACCATTTACCAACACATTTGCTGTTTGATTTTTATATATTGCCTCTATCCATTTTTGAAATATTGTCCCCATTTCTAATTTCCTAATTAATGTTTGCATTAAATTCCATTCCAAGTTATCAAAAGCTTTTTCCAAGTTCAGTAAAATTAATGCTAATTTCCTCTCATTGTGGAATTCAAAGTATTCTAGTATATTTACTATTTGTCTGGTGTTGTCTCTTATTTGCCGATTTTTTATGAAGTCACATTGCTCTTCAGATATTATTTCTGGCACTATTGTTTTTAGTCTGTTTCCTAGAATGTATGCAAAGAGCTTATAGCTGTGTTTAAGAGGGAGATAGGTCTATAGTTGTTTGGGTCTTCCTGGTTTCTCCCTTCTTTTAATATCAATGTAGTGATGCCTTCCTCCCATGTTGACGGTAGTTTTCCATCTTTGATATTATTCATTGCCTCTAGGAGTGGCTTAGTGATTTCTTCCTTAAGATTTTATAATACTTTTTTCCTAACTAAAGTTGTTAGGAACTTTTTTCCTAACTAAAGTTGTTCCTTGGTATCTGCTGAGGTTTGGTTCCAGCACCCCACCCCATCTCCCATTGATTCCAAAATCCATGGATGTTCAAGTCCCATTACATACAATGACATAATAGTAAAATGGTTTTCCTTATATACAATGGCAAAATCAAAGTTTGCTTTTTTGGATGGGGGGGGATGATATTTTCAAACTGCGGATGGTTCAGTCCATGGATATAGAATCTGTGGATATGGAGAACTGACTGGATTTAGAATGAAATGTTTAATTAAAACTAATTACAGAAATGTAGCAATAGCAATAGAGGACGTTATCACACGAGGCAAATCTGTTGGTTAATCCACACAAATCCCAAACAAAAACTGGATTTGTGCCCCACGACTTCACACAATGTTGCACAGAAACTGGACAGAAACAGGACAGAAACTGGTGTTATCCGAGATCTTTTGAAATTCGGAAGTTTAGAGGAAATGCATTTGCGAAATTACAGTAATTTCACATTTACTGTAATGTGAAAAGCAAATACGCACAAGCAAATCTCCTTTAAGGCTTCTTCCCGTTTCCCATGGTCCTCTGGGGCTGCTTTCACTTCCTGGTTTGCTTGCCTGTCAACATTCTCCACTTTCTCCTTCAGCAAATGATGAAGAAAACCATCATCCTTTGGCTTCCTCTGCCCCTAGCCCCAGGAAGCCTCTTTCCTGCTCCCCAGATCCCCAATATTTAGCCGGTTTCCCCACCTGCTCTGTCCCTCTGTGTCTGTGTGTCTGTGTGTGTGTGTGTTGCCAGGATCCGGCTGTGATGCAGCCACTGGTGGCTGCCAACCCCTCCTTCCCTCCCTCTCGGATGCAGGTCCCACACACACATCCCTCCACACAACACACACACTTCACGGAAAGGAGCTCCCTCCTCCTCCTCCTCCTCCTCCTCCTCCTCCTCCTCCACAAGGCAAAAGATCAGCTGGTTTCCCCACCTGCTCTGTCCCTGTGTGTGTGTGTGGGTGTGTGTGTCTTGCCAGGATCTGGCTGCGATGCAGCCACTGTCAGCTGCCAACCCCTTCCTCCTTCCCTCCCTCCCTCTCGGATGCAGCTCCCACACACACATCCCTCCACACAACACACACACCGCACGGCACCGGCAGGCAAGGCAAGGCAAGGCAAGGCAAGGCAAGGCAAGGCAAGGCAATCACTCCCTCCTCCTCCTCCTCCTCCTCCGCAAGGCAAAATATCAGCAACCCAAGTCCCCAGGGGGCATTTGCTTCTCCTCATCCTCCTCCCTCGCCCCTTTCCTAATTTGCCTCTCCTTCCCCCCAAAACACCAGGCATCCTCCTTTTCCAGGAAGCACCCTCCTTTTCAACCTGTCCAGGAGGAATTTCTAAATTCTGTCCCCCAGAAATCATGCTTCTTACTCCTGCTCCAACTGGGGGACAGTTTGACATTTCGTCCTGGAGAGGGGAGAAGGTTGAATGAAATGCAGGACCTACCCTGGAAAAGGAGGAGTCTCATCACAAAACACACCCATTTCTAGTACATGTACGTTTTTTCCCCCACTTGTGTATGAAAGTCAAAAACGTCTTTTTTTCGCTTTTAACTTAATTCCGTTATTACTGTAATTACGTGTGAAAAGCTTTTGCGTAATTAAGCCCTATTTTCGCTTTCTTTTCGGGATGCTTCATTTCCATTTTATTATCTCTTTAACAATGAAACTGGCCCACGTGTGATAACGTCCAGAGTTTACATTTCTATACCACTTCATAATGAACTCAGCACTTTCTAAGCAGTTTACAATCTGTAAGCCAATTGCCCCCAACAAGCTGGGTACTCATTTTACTGACCTACAAAAGGATGGAAGTCTGAGTGAACCTTGGCACTCCTGGGATTGAATTCACAACCTTGTGTCTGCAGTACCGTAATGTACATCATATTAGCAATTCATCATCAACAGCTTTGCTAACATTGTATTTTAAACAATGATGGTTATGCTGTCTGATAAAACATAGAATGTTATGCTCTATATTTCTAATAAAATAAAACATAGTTCAGCTAAAATAGGATTCACCAGAGAACTGCCTCTGTTTAATGAACAGCTTCTCTATACAAAACTGAGGAGCTTATCACTTGGTTTTTTAAATTGGTTTACCTCTACCCAGCTTAATATTAATTCGGGTGGCATCTTGATCTTATCGGATGTTTTTTGTCTCCAAATTTGCTGCCCAAATACAGCCTGGGTGCATCCCTGCTTCCAGGAACGCTCCTCACGGCTCTTTTCAGATCTGGGAGTTTTCTGGCTTAAGAAAATGGCTGTGAGGAGCAGCTCTGGAAACGGGGATAGACCCAGGCTGTATTTAGGTGGCAAATTTGATGGCAAAAAATTCTGATATAATCAGGATGCCATCCGAATTAAGATTAAGCCGGATAGAGGTAAACCTATTTAAAAAGCCAAGCAATAAGCTCCTGAGATAAGCTAGATCAATATGTCCAAGTGTTAATTCCTCCCTCCCACTTTGGGAGAAGCTGTAGATTACATCCAAGAAACTGGAATTTGCAGAAGTTCACATCTGGTTTACCTTAAGCCTTATGAAGAACAGGGGTGCATATCGTGTTTTACAGGAGGCACAATATTCTTTTTAAAAATGCAAAACTATTTTCTGATGGTAGAGATTCAGATGGATCCAGAGGGGACAAAATTGGGTGAGGAGAACATTGAGACCTACACAGTGTACATTGTGTAGTTTGGCATAAGAAAACATTATTTAGCTCCCCATATAGTAAAGGAATTTGTAAGGATTTGGCAATCAGGAGATGGTCCCTACCTTCTGGTGATCTACTGCAGTGTCATTTTCCCCCCGTGGTTGCAAAACAGTCCTGAAGAAGCAAATTGCTGGATCTTTTCCCATCCCACAATCTCCCATTTAACACCATCGCATCAGCTCAATGATATTTTAGCTTAGTTCGAAATAAACATGAATGCAAACTAAATTCCATTGCATATCAGGAAATCATGGGAAGAAGTATCAGCCCAGGTTTTTGGTAAATAGATGATCTAATCTGCACTGCAGAATTAATGCAGTTTGATATCACTTTAACTGCCATGGCCCAGTACTATGTAATTCTGGGATTTGTAGTTTTTTAGAATATTTAGCCTTCTCTGTCAGCAAGCTCTGGTGCCATAACCAACCACAAATCCCAGAATTCCATAGAATTGAGCCATGGCAGTTAAAGTGGTCTCAAACGATATTATTTCTGCAATGAAGAATCATGGTGAGTAAAAGTAGACAAGCCTACCAATTTATTCTCTCTCTCTCTCTCTCATTCCTACTTTCTTTCTTTGCTGGCTTTGTGGCTAAGGACTGTTGAGTCAGGGAAAAGCCGCCAACACAAAAGGACACATACATGCACACACAAGGTTGGAAGAAGGTTGGCCACAACTTTTAATGAGGTTACAGCTGTCAAGGTTGTCATGGTATGGGGCCTAGATCCAATGACCTGATCCGTCGAACAAATGACTCAGAGCATCCGGAAATGCAGCCTCCTGACCTGAAGCAGGAAGAAGCATGGAGACGGCAGCTGAGGAGCCACTTGGGCACACCACCACTGTATGGTCATCTGTCATCCAAGGGTGATGGAGTTCCCATCCTGGAATTGCCCTGTATGCCTCACCCCACTGCCCTGCATGGGGAAACCATGGGAATGATGGGCTCAAAACCCCAGTTCCTGCCTCATGTCACATTGCCAAAATTGTGAAAAGGAGCATACAAAGCTGAAACAAATGACAATGACTCAAGCATACATTAACAATTTAGCAAACAGGTCATACCAGCAAAGGGTGGGTAAGTGAGTGGGATCTGATGGCAGATGAAGCCCAACTACCTGGGAAGTGGCAGATCTCCATTACGTATACCGCCTTGAAGAACTGAGGTGTTGAAGCTTTTGGCTTCAATGTCTAGCACCAGGGTGGCACTGCTCCTCTCCTGTGCAGATTGGCTGCTTCTTCTCGGGCCCATGAAACCATGGGGGAGTCCTAGGAAGAAGAAGCTGACCACCAGAGAAGATGGTGACTCAATATAGCAGGAACTAGTGCCACAGCCCACAAACTTTACCAGGAAAGTCTAAGCAAATCTTCCTTGTCTTTGCTACCCTTTCTTTCTCATTTTTTTCTCTTTCTCCTTCTTTCCCTTCTTACCTAGCCAGCTAATGGGGCATGGAGTGATTGCCAGAAGTGATAACTTGCAAAAGTCTTTTGAAACAAAGCAGAAGGCTGCATGTCATCAAGTGAAAATGTACACACACCCCACCCCATGGCTATATTACATCTTTCTAGCACATCCATTTATTTCATTCAGAGTCCCTAAACAGCCTTTTAGGTTGCATTGCCTTCACAAGATGGCTTTTAAAACTCCAAGATACATAGAAATGCAGTTAGAATTCCAACATCAAAACATTACAATATATCCTTAAAGTGTAGCAGCTGCTAAAGATTTTTACAAGTACAGCACAATACATTCAAATGCAGACTAGAATATTCACACTTTGTGATAAAAAGATTAAAAAGTCTGTAAGATAGAACACTGCAAACCATCGAAATGGGAGGACAAAACAAAATTATAAATGCGTATTCACATTTAACAAGGACACTTTTTGTTTAATACAACAGGCACAAATGGGAGAGTTTGTCTTTGCAGTACTGGCAAAACAATATTCATTGAGACCATAGTAAAGGATGTAAGAAGTAACTGGAGACTTATCCCAAGATGCTCAAAAGTTGTTGTTTTTTAAAAATTAGGTTTTTTAAGTTTTTTTTTTTTTACTAATAAAACATTAATCTTTTGACCATCTTTAGATGTGTCTCCAGCTTCTTCTGTAGATTCTATTGGGCATTCAAGAGTTTCTGCTTCTTCTTACTGGACATCATTCCAGTAAGCATGAAATGTTGAGATGGATTCTAAACAGGTTTGCTAAGGAATAAAGACCAGCACAATAGCTTTCAAGCTTACAAACTACACCCTCATATTTTTATTTTATTTTGTTTATTTCCTTTTTTATTATGACTATTTATAAATCACTTACACTTACACTTACAAGGATGTCAAAGCTATGCATAATAATATAACAACAACAATCATAATAATGAATAGAAATATAGATTACGCACTTTATCACATGAGGCTAGAAAAGCAGAATTTTAACAGAATAAAAGCATCTTTGGCTGATACTTATCACACGAGATTATGTCCATCTTGCTGCTTTCTTGCATTCCATTCATCCCTGTAGTGCTCCTTTTCACTGATGGACAAAACCCATCAATAGGCTCTCAGTTTTGCTACTATTCCATTACTTCCTTCATATGATAGGTGCTGCAGTTCCACTTCTCAGCCAGTCATGTAGGTGTGAGTGGGCATGATTTTGCTCCTCTCCCCATCTTTGCAATTCACAAGCAATTTCAGAAGGGGGAGATGGCTGCCAACAGCCTCCTGAAGTTGGCTGTTGTGTGCACTTTCACACAACAGCTGGCTTCAGGAGGCAGTTGGCTCAGTGGCAGTCGCTTGTGTTTCCCCCCCCCCCTCGGTTCCTCTCAGAAGGTGGTAGTTGGCAGTGTAGGAAACAGATGGATCACCAATAGAGTGCCAAAGCACGATCATTGGGGAAAGTGTGATAAGAAATGATGCCAAACCAGTATGCTTCCATTCTTAAACTAGTGCTATTGTGGAGGGACAGCAAACTGGTGTGATAAAGCTCAAAGTTAAAGGATTTACATTATCAAAAAATAAAATAAAATAAAATAGAAAGTTGAACAAACTGCAGTGGAAAGGCTTGCAGAAACAGGCTGGTTTTCAACATGTCTAAAAATAAAAAAATGTTGGAATATGTTTCATAGTAGTTGTAAGAGAAGATTATGCACTGGGTGCCATTACATTAAATATCCTGCTTTGAAAGACTACAGAGCAAATGTCATGTGTGTGTGGCACCACTAGGAGGAGCCCTTTGGATGATCTCAAGGGCTGAATATAAGGGTTATCATTCTATGCATGTCTTGTCAGGAGTAAGTCTGAGTGAAACAGTTTCTCAGATTGAAAATCATAATTCAATTCCATGCATCAGATCTGAAGACTTCAAATAGCAGCTAAATTCTATGCAAACCTTTACTGGACTGTAAATCCAGTTTTATGCCATGCAAAACCTCCCCAGTCTGCGACTCAGAGATTTTGGGCCCACCTTATCATGTACTCTTTTACAGGCTCAGCTTCTGTTTCTAGTTTCAAAAGCCATTTATATCCTTTTTTTAATTACATGGTTTTCATCTGTACACAACTGTCAGTAAAACTTATTTTCTCTAACCTCTATGGATGCATTTCTCTTCTCTTGATTAAATCTGTCTTTAAATTGCATGTAAGTAAATCGTTTCCTTCTTTAAGATTCATCTCTCTTGAGATGAATATCTTGTCTTATTTAGATTGTAAGGCTGAGGGCAGAGTGAGAGCTTTTCTGGTGGAAGATCAGCGTATAAATACTCTAAAATAAATAAATGAATAATAGGAAAGCCCACCAATTTGGTTTAATAGAAGGTTCTCATTTTACCACTAGATGGTGTTATTTCCTTTAAACTGAAAGTTGTTAGCTTTTTAAATGTTTTCTACTGTCATTAAGCTTTTTAACATGCTGATGTGCTATATTTTGATTTATTGATTATTTACATGAACTGGGGCCCACAAGAAACATAATGCTAAGACTGGATAATACTACAGAAACAGGGAAAGCTACAAAGCAGCTGAGGTAGTGAACACTGAGGCATTCCTTCCCAGTGAGCCCTAATGCTAACTCTGGTTTGAAAGGGGAAGGAGGGAAGGTGACCAGGCAAACACCCTGCAGAGGCTGTAGCAGCCACTCTGAAACAGCAGAATCAAGCAAGCAGACAGCTTTAAAGAAACAAATAACCTTTTTCTTTTCAAGACAGCATGCTTGTGCTGAGATTCCTCCCCTTGTAACTTGGCCCTGAGATCTGGGATCTCTACCTGGGTTATTTGAACTGGGATTTACCTCTTATGAAATCTTCAGGTATTTCCTTGTGGTATAGTTTGTTTAAGGCAAATTGTGAAAACCCCTAATGCTTGCAAACACTTAGGATTTTACCGCACCACCTTCACTCCTGCACTAGGTGTGGGACATAAACTTAAATAGGCAGATCTTATTGCACACCTCCTGTACCCGGGCAGTAGTATCCTGTACCCAGACCGGACTTTTCCCATACCTGGTAAAGAATGGGATTTCCCCATCATTAAAAGGTGTAGGAGAAGCCTGGCTGAGGTACAGGATGCCTACTGCCTGGATACAGGAGGTGTGCGATAAGATCCAACTACTTAAGTTTAATTCCCTTGCCTAGTGCAAGAGTAAAGGCAGTGATAAAGTCCATACTTTTGCTTTACTGGGGCTTGCATTTATTGTGTTGTCTTTTCACACCATGCCCACACTGTTCTTAAATGGGGATAAAGGCAGAGTCTAAGAAATTTAACAATTTGGTATCTGTGATCTGTGAGATGTACAGGACATTTCACTTTACTTATTGAACTGCCCTCTGTATCAGAAACCTGGGGAGACATTTATAGGACAGATGCTTTCGTCATGGAAAGGTAAATAACATCAAAATTTATTGGTTACTGTGAGATGGTGTTCTTCACGATACACATCAGACAGACCTGTTTGCCAAAGCTGAGGAATCTATTCATGCAGTCACTCCAAATGCTTTCACAGTCAGTTGTACAGGTACAGTCTGTATCAATTGAGATGATCACACACAGATGAGATAGGGACATAATCACTCCCCTATCGTTATCTCATCCATGACAGCAATCACACAAAAGCCTTCAGAACGTAGCGCTGATCCTGTCATTATCTTATCATTAAAGTGTCATTGCATTAACATGAACTCTCGTTAATCATTGTCCCATCATTAAAGTGGCTGGCCAATGCCACTGCCACTTTAATGATGGGACAATGATGGGGCAATGACAGGATCAGCACAACATCATCTAGAAGGATAGGACAGGGATGGGACTATGACGTCCTGTCCCTTGTGTGATACTCTCCAATGTGATTTATCTTCTATGCATTATTACAAAGTCATGCTTCAGTCCAAATCATTATGTAATGATTAATTAGTTATACACAGTAGCCTGTCTGACTTCTCATGCAACCATGACTAGTTGAACAAAGTGTTGGGTGGAGTGTCCATTTACATCCATGCTGGAACACAGGTAGGAGGTGTCTTTCAAATGAAATGAAATGAAAGTGTGATGGGGAATCAAAGCAACTCCTGAAAGGCCAGCTGTGTGTTGTAATAGAGGTCTCCTCTCTGTGCATTTCATAGGCAAAGAATTTCCCAAACTTGATCAGGCCATTTTTAAAAAGGCACTGGCTGTTCAATTCTATGCCTGTTCAATTGAAAATAAGGCCCACAGTTGCTCATCAAACACTTACCCTCTGATGGAGCCAGAGCCTACGACCATGTTGGTGAACTTGTGGCACGTGTGCCCTCTCTGGCACATGAAGCTGTCTTTGAGGGCATGTGGCGACCACAGCAAAGAGGAGCATGGAGGCGTGCGCAGCCGGCCTGGTTCCTTACCGTGGCCCAGTTCTCCTGCAGAAAACTAAGCCACAACAAGGAGGGGTGGTGCACAGCCCTTCCAGCCAGAAGCCCTGCCCTTTCCAACTGGAAATACCATCCTCCCCCCAAGGCACCTTCTCCTCTTCCTCCTCCTCTCAGACTTGGGTGAGCATGTGTGTTGTGTGCCACTCTACGGCAACCCTATCATGGGGTTTTCTTGGCAAGATTTCTTCAGAGGAGGTTTGCCATTGCCTTCCTCTGAGGCTGAGAGAGTGTGACTTGCCCAAGGTCTCCCAGTGATTCTCTTCCTCTGAGGATGAGAGAGTGTGTGTTGCCCAAGGTCTCAAACTGCTGGCTCTCTTTGTTCTTGTTATTGTGCCGTGCCTTCTGTGCTTTATTCTGCTTGTTGTTGCTGTTGTTGTTCTGTGTCTCCAAGTCATTCCCAACGTATGGGCCCAGAGTACCCTCCCTCCCTTCTGAGCGCTGGTTCCTGGTGACCCTAAGGTGAAACAATCATGGGGCAGGCTTCATCAGAGGGGAATTTCCATTGCCATCCTCTGAGACTGAGAGAGCATGACTTGTGTGTGTGCTGCCTTCAAGTCATTTCTGACTTATGGTGAAACTATCATAGGGTTTTCTTGGCACATTTCTTCAGGGGGGGTTTACTATTGCCAGCCTGAGGCTGAGAGAGTGTGCCTTGTTTTTTCCCCCTGGATGTTCCACCCTCAGAAGGCAGAAGTCCTGCCCCTGAAAGTCCTGTCCCCAAAAGTCCCACCCCCAGTGACACCCAGTGCGGGAATGCCACTGAGTTGAGGTAATCGGTCTCTAAAACGTTTGCCATCACTGGCCTATGAAATAAGGACATTTAAACCTTCCCCAACTTGGCACTCTCCAGTGGTAAGAAATGCCTTATACAATGGTGCAGGTGGTGGGAATTGTAGTCCGACACGTCTGCAGGGCCATAGGTCAAAAAAGGCTGTGCTACACATATGAACCTTCATAGGAGCCTTTCCCCATCATTATCTTTTCCCCCAATATGCTTGTGGTGTGGCAATGAGACACAGTGGGCATTCCCTACATAGGATGGGGAAAAGGCAGTGTTTGCTTGTTTCCTTGCTTGGAGTTACTTTGATTACTATGATAGGCAAGAGACATGCAAAATTGCTGTGAATGTTGTGTGTGCTCATTTTACAGTGTCCTGATGAGTCAGATTTCCCTATCTCATTTATCATCCCCAGAACAATGGCCCAGGCTCTGACTAGCATGGTGACAATGAATCATCTGTTACGCTAGTGTATTTTTGTCTGAGCTTGTACAGAGTGGGTGGAATTAGAAAAGACTTCTCATTCCATGCTACCTATTTCTCTAAATATCTGAGGGTCCAAGCCAGACCTCCCATGTCTCTTAGGCTCTGTGGGTACTTGCTCAACACATTTCCATTATTAAGACAAGATATTGAGAAACAGGCTGAATGGAGCCAGTAGTGTTTCTCCTGCCACCATACTCCCACCTTCCTTTCCTCATCATCACTTTGCTTCTTTCACCACTTAGGCTCCACTGATTTCTTCATGCTGCTGACAGAAGCTATAGGATCCCAGGCAATGTTTGTACTGATTATGGGCCTTTACAGACTACCAGAAATAATGCAGCTTGAGTCCACTTTAACTGCCCTGACTCAGTGCTAGGGAATCATGGGAATTGTAGTTTTTTCTGAGACATTGAGCCTTCTCTGTCAGAGAGCTCTGGTGCCACAATAAACTACAGTTCCCATGATTCCCTAGCACTGAGTCAGGGCAGTTAAAGTGGACTCAATTTGCACTATTTCTGGCAGTCTGCAAAGGCCCTTTAGATGTCTTTAAATTACACTTCCCTGCTTGGACATAAAGGGCCTTTGCAGACTGCTAGAAATAGTGCAGATTGAGCCCACTTTAAGGGTTAGGGTTAGGGTTAGGGAATCATGGGAACTTTATTTTATTGTGGCACCAGAGCTCTCTGACAGAGAAGGCTCAATGTCTCAGAAAAAAATACAATTCCCAAGATTCCCTAACCCTAACCCTTAAAGTGGACTCAATTTGCACTATTTCTGGCAGTCTGCAAAGGCCCAAAGTACATACAGCCTTTTACAAAGAAAACAATAGTGCAAGCTTCCATTAAAGACAAACTTGAGGAGATAGGACGTTATCACACTTGCAGTAAGGGAGCGGCGAGAAAGCTGGTCGGAATCATTTCGGAACCATTTTGGGCTCATTCCGGAATGTGCCCGGCAAGCGGAACACATTACCACACTAGAATGGAATCAGTGAGGAATGTGAGATTCCGGAATGGTTCCGCTCTGGGGGCTCGGAACTCCTGTTCACACACAAGTTGAAAGATCCCTACCTCGATCTGGCAAGGATGTTCATGCACATGCGCAGAGGGCAAGGCAAGGGGTCCAGGAGGGGATCCCTCTCTGGCGCTGGCAAAGCAAAGCAAGGCAAGGGGTCCAGGAGGGGATCCCTCCCTGGCGCTGGCAAAGCAAGGCAAGGCAAGGAGTCCAGGAGGGAGATCCCTCTCTGGTGCTGGCAAAGAAGGGCAAGGCAAGGGGTCCAGGAGGGAGATCCCTCTCTGGTGCTGGCAAAGAAGGGCAAGGCAAGGGGTCCAGGAGGGAGATCCCTCTCGCAAAGCAAGGCAAGGCAAGGGGTCCAGGAGGGAGATCCCTCTCTGGTGCTGGCAAAGCAAGGCAAGGCAAGGAGTCCAGGAGGGAGATCCCTCTCTGGTGCTGGCAAAGAAGGGCAAGGCAAGGGGTCCAGGAGGGAGATCCCTCTCGCAAAGCAAGGCAAGGCAAGGGGTCCAGGAGGGAGATCCCTCTCTGGTGCTGGCAAAGCAAGGCAAGGCAAGGCAATGGACGTTGCCACAAGTTCCCGGCTGCGCTCCAGCTCCAGGTGTGCTGGTGGGGAAGGTGTTGGTCCCCCGGCAGCCCCAGCGCCTCCGCCTCTGCTCCCACTTGGGGAATACCGCAAGGAACCATGGGCCGTAAAACAAGGCAATGCGGAATGACAAGGATCTCGTGTTTATACCTATGCCGAGATCAGCGTCATTCCGGTATAGTGCCGACCGCTCGGGTGTATTCCTTAAAATTCTCGGAAGTCAAAAGGACTGAAACGAGGCTGAAATGACGCCGAGACGAGGTAGGGAAGGGCGGGGTTTGCTGCGACGTCATGTGAACACACGGGAAAAAAGTCTGAAACGAGGCTGAAACGAGGCTGAAGTGAGGCTGAAATGACGCTGCTTTAGGGCCAGTGTGGTAACGTCCATAGAAGCTACCTGCAATTGTTATAAGACTTGTTTAGCCGCCTAAATGTGTGGAAGGCAATTATTGGGGACAGAGATGTGACCATGCACATAAGTACTTTCCCCAAATATAGAGCTTGGGATAAATAATAATAATAATTAATAATAATAATAATAATTTCATTTACACAATTAATTTACTTGAAGCTCAATGAGGGGTAACTGTCATGACAATCAGTACCTAACTTATTGAAGACTGAAATTGTTGTGAGCAAATTCCCAAGCATTAGAAGAAGTTTCTCTCTTTTGTTCTGCACTTGTTTGTTCTGAATGACTGGGAGGATGGAGGAACAAAAAGGAAACTCAATAGGTCAAAGAAGTAGCCTTATCCAATCTCTTGCAGCATAAGAAAGAGGAACGGAAAGGAAGAGAAAGAATGAAATGTAGCAGCATCTTTTAAGACTAACTGGTATCTATTTTAGTATGAGCTTTAGTGGATATAAACCCACTTCTTCTGAAAAGTGGGCTTATATCCACAAAAGCTTGTGCTAAAATAAATTTCCATTAGTATTAAAGGTATGGTTACATCCTTCCCTCCCCTTTGCTTCTTCTTTCAATAGGTCAGAAGACTCCCTGCTGCTCAATTTTGTTTAGGCGCAGGGTAGGCAAACTGTCCCCTTTAAGGGCCGAGGGACTTCAGCTCCCAGAAGCCTCGGCCATGTTGGCCAATAGTCTGGGATTCTGGGAGCTGAAGTCCCTCGGCCCTTAAAGGGGACAGTTTGCCTACCCCTGCGCAGCTTTCCAGGCCCAAGTCTTGTGCAAAAACCTATGCTCTCCAACATTTTGCTGATGAAAACTGGGACATGTGTATCCAAACAATATCAGAGTGTGGATCAGCTGGTAAACATTATTAATGAGGAAGAACACACAAGTTAGAAGAGGCTGCAGCAGCTTGCTTTTGCTTGAGCCTACTGAGCAGGATAAGGGCCTTTACAGACCCGCCTTTTGGGGCAGCACAGAGCTGCCCCTGGGAGTGGCGGATCAGGGCCACAGCAACCACACACCACGGCCCCGATCCTCCCTTTTGGCCCACCAAATAGCAGCAAAATGCCGCTCCTTTTAGGGGCAGTAAAAAGCCGCCCTAAGAGCCAGTGCTGCGGCTCTTCTGTGTCCTTTTGGCACAGCGTGTGTACATGCTGTGCCAGGAGGGTGTCTTGACACCGCACACCGTGCGGACAAGTGTGTGGCATCAGGACGGCATCAGGGTGGAGTTGGGTCGGCCAGCGTGCAGCTGCCCTGCCCCAACTCCACTTCCAGGCTGGCCCTTTAGGCTGGTCTGTAAAGGCCCTAAGTCTCCAATCCTCTTGTCCTCTCCCCCTCTGAGGGCCTAAGCAGACTGCCAGAAATAGTGCACATTAAATTGAGGCACTGCCCTGGCTCAGTGCTAGGGAATCATGGGAACTGTAATTTATTGTGGCACCAGAGCTCTCTGACAAAGAAGGCTCAATGTCTCAGAAAAAATACAATTCCCATGACTCCCTAGCACTGAGCCAGGGCAGTGCCTCAATTTAATGTGCACTATTTCTGGCAGTCTGCTTAGGCTGAGTTAACTGAGTGCAAATTCAGTTTGCAGCAGGTGTAGTAAGCTGAGAACAGAGGAGGTAAGAGGGATTAGTAACTGGATTAAGTCTTTGTTCACATAGTATCTTCCCAGACCAACCAATCCAAATAATTTGATGGATAAGAGACTAGCACATATGTTGCCAGAGGGTGATGGGTGGAGAAGCAAATGGGAAGAGAACAGAGGAGAAGTGAGAAATGGAGACATTTTAAAAGGTCACTTGCCCCTCCATTTTCACAGGGGATCCTTTCCGGACCCTTCCCATGAAAACAGAAAAATGCCAATATTCAAGCCCCATTGGCTTGAATGGCTGTGCGCACCCCATTTTAATCCCCTCCGTTTGCCCCCCCCCCCCCGCGAACGGGTGAGGGACGCAGACTCGAAGTCTGCGAAAATGGAAGGGCAATTGTAGGTGTAATTAGGACTGTCCCTGACAAACTGGGACAGTTGGAGGGTATGGAAACTTACAGTAATTTTCAAGTATAACTGAGGCAACAGGGCTAAGAGCTAGAGAGGAGGCAGATTTGACATGGGAGGGACTGGTAGGGAACAAGAGGATTAACAGAACAATCTAGAAGAGTTTAGCTATGCAGCAGTCTCTTAATTAAGACTTGGCCTGGCAAGATGGAAGCAGGAGAGAGTGCAGGTGGACAAGATTTGTTTTCCAGGCCCCTGTACCCACTAGATTAGCCCTTTCCAAATGCCCAAGGGAGAGATTAAATAAATAAAGTATCAACCATGGACAGAAAGGATCAGAGCAGTATTGTCTTTAATTCTAGGCCCCTACCCCTTGGATTTGACCCTTTCAACAGCATGTTAAAGGAACAGGTTTAGGTCTTGCTTTGGCTCAGCTCCCTCATTTAGGGCTCCTATTTTAGTTGCAAATGATCCTTTATTTTCCCTTCCAGTAGCAGAATCAGTAGTTGCTATTTCTGAATTATGAATGATCTGACTGATATGTCTTTATGGCTGGTATATTAAATCCTAAGCAAAAATGTGTACAGATCTGCAAAGCGAAGTACCTGTCCTAGAAAAATTCAAGAGAATTTCTTCAAAAATAATTAATTGTGGTTAAGAATTAATTACTTCCCCATACTAAAAAAATGATCACAATGTTGAGTTTAGGCTGTTTTTCTTTCTCTTTGTTTTGGATACTCCACCACCACCAAACCAGAGGCCAGATAAACTAGTCGAAACCCAGATTAAACAAAGCCCAGTTTAACCAAGCTGCAGGAGATTATGATTTAAAAAAACAAACCACACAAACAACTGTCCTCCACAAGTTCTTCCATTCACATTGTGAGATATTCACCAGCCTCAGGTCCACTGCTTTCATGCAGAAGAATCATTTAATGGTTTTCTCAGCTCTGATACCATTTCAGTTTGCTGGTGAAGACTGGCAAAGTTTAATACCATCCCACAAAAACAAAACTTCATTACATTAGAAATCTAGCAAAACAGATTTCAATATTGCACTGAATCAGTATCCCATAACTGGAGTAAAAACGTCAGGCTAAATCCAATGTCTAGACCCAACTATGGGCTCATCTACACCACCTAGAATACTCTGGGCTGCTCCTGGAGTATTCTGGACCTGAAGTCCTAGTGTATTCTGCCCCAAATTTCCCCATTACCTCCACACTCTGGAGTGATGCTGAGTGGTTATCTACACATGCATCCAACTGTGCCATCCAGTGCCATTGCCATTGGTGCAAGTCACTCTCTCTGAGATCAGAAATGAGGTGCCCAGTGGCTCACATTGCTGGGCACCTCATTGTGACCTCAGTGGGTGTGACTTGCGCTAGCACTGGTGGTGCCAGATGTCACAGTGCAAAATGTATGTAAACAGTCATCCTGCTTCGCTCTGGAGTGCTCCAGATTTTCCTGCAAATTCTGGAGCAAAGGGTAATTCTTTTTAATCCATTGTAAGGCAGTGATGGTGCTGATTTGATGCAGAACTAGCCTTCCATCATGAAGACAGTCCACACTTTAATCGGGGCTTTGGCCCTGCATTGTGAAGACAGGGTGCAGTGAGGGTGAGGGGAAACTGGTTTAAATGGCCCATGTAGGCATGGCCTAAATTATATAGATTGAAACAGTGAGATGTATTTACTTACCAAACCCATTCATTTCAATGGATCACCTCTATTTGGGATTAGTAAGTCTTTGTTTACATAGTATCTTCCCAGACCAACCAATCCAAATGATTTGATGAGCACATATGTTGCCAGAGGGTGATGGGTGGAGAAGCAAACGGGAAGAGATATAAATCATAGACAGCATAATTGGCAGATAGTTACATACAATGCTTTAGGATAGGCTTTCCCAACCTAGCAGTTTATCAGATGTGTTGGGTTACAAAATCCAGCTGTCCCCATCCAGCACTTGAATTTTGGAGCTTGTCATCCAAGGCATCCGGAAATTGCCAGATTGGGGAAGACAACTTAAAGAGTCAATTTAAACAAGCAGATTCTGCCACTAGAGGTGAACAGTGACAGCTGCAATTAACACACATCATTTTCTCCTAGGAGTTCTTTTAAAATTAACTTACAAATTCCCCACTCGACCATGATACCCATTGGGTGATCTTGGGCAAGTCACATGCTCTCAGCCCCAGGGGAAGGCAATGACAAACCTCATCTGAACAAATCTTGCCAGGAAAACCCCAAGATAGGTTTGCCTTATGGTCGCTGTAAGTAGGAAATGACTTGAGGGCATACAACAACTTAATATTGACCTTAATGATCAATGTAAGGAATTACACATTTGCTCACTAGTGATAATGTAAGCAGAATGAGGTTTGGGGCCCACTAATTAAAAGCTTGAAAAATCAGGTTTTTATTAAAATTTGAAGCTCTGTCTAAGCATGTGTGTTGAGCAAGCCATTCTGGAGAGGTCTTTGTAATAATGTTTAGCTGAATATGGTTACAGCACTCCTGTGACTGGCAACTTAGGGCCTAAGCAGATGGCGCTTTGCGCTGTCTTCGAAGCAAGGAAGGGGAGGGGCAGCCTCACGCTGGGTGCCCCAACCCCTTCCTGAACATGTCATCGGAGAGCCTGTCGCTCCGCACGACCGGTGTTCCGACAACGCACTTCCACCACAGCGTCTGCACACGCTGCAGTGGAAGAGACGCCGAAGGTGCGTCCAAGGCCTCTTGCGGTGCACCTTCGGCATTTTGCAGAAGGAGCACTATTTTAGCGCTCCTTCCAGGGCCTGAGACGCTGAGGGTTGGGGCCGAGGAGTGCGGCTACCTCAGCCCCAATCTGCAGCTTCCCGGGGCGGCCCATGGCCGCCGGACAGAGTTGCAATCACAGGAGCTCTGTAACTACATTCAACCAAACATGGTTGCAAAGTCTTCTTCAATGAACAAAGATCATCCCACAATGATTAATTTAGGCTTCCATGTGTTCAGGCAAATTTGACATCTAGCTCCTTTGTACCTCTTTCCCCTCCCACCTGGTAGAGTGAATTTAAGGGAAAGACACTCCC
This sequence comes from Phrynosoma blainvillii, assembly GCA_026167975.1. Classification (NCBI taxonomy): domain Eukaryota; kingdom Metazoa; phylum Chordata; class Lepidosauria; order Squamata; family Phrynosomatidae; genus Phrynosoma; species Phrynosoma blainvillii. Next base: position 340,525,916 of record JANUYF010000001.1, read on the forward strand.
ACATGGTCAGATGATTCATGACTGCATGTTTTCAACATGAGATTGCACAACATCACAATGACTTATGTGCTATTGGCAACATTTCTGAATGGGATTTTTCACACCAATTAGGATGTAACAAATAAGTTCTCCCCACACATTGATATATCATCTACCCCTTTCTCCACCTTGTTTGTTACACTTGTAAAGTTACTATTACCATGTTAGCAGCTGTAGAAAAGTAATAATTTTTATAAACATTTGGAAAACAGGCCTTCACGTATCTCTTCAGTAAAACAACTTGTTTAGGATTATTAGGCACATCTTATTTTGCACAGAGGATCATATTTTATAGGACAATCTGTAAAATATGCTACTTTATCTCTGGAAGTGGGGGGAACTGTCTGTGAGAATCTTGGGTTGTTGTGTTTTTTTTACCAGAACACTGAAGTCTGTTAGAGTCAAGTTCAAATTGTGGTGTGACGTCAGTGACTTCAATAGTTACAAATTCCCATCTGAGCTACTATAGATCAGTTTCAGTTTTGCTGGAGATTGTTAAATGACTGGGTGTCAAAAATCTTTGTGGGTCTATTGCAGACTAGAGATCTTCCAGGAGATCCCATTTTACTTTTTCCACAGTGCTTGGAAGTAACACCATACAGATAAAGAATTATTTGCAATTAATTTCTTTCTTCATCTCCAATGCTTGTAACATAATGAGAGATAATGTGTTGCAACTGCAACTGGTTTAGTTAGTTTTATAGTTGTAGGGTGTATATGGCCTCACTACTTTGGTGTGTTTTGTCCTGCGGGCATCAAGTTAACATTAAATTGTTTAAACATTGTTTTGCTCAACATTTAACAAAACACAATGAGAAAGGAAGGCTTTTAATTACTTTTGAGTAGCAAGAAAGTAACAGTTAATTTTAAGAAATGTGAAACTACAGATATAACTTAGGGCCTTTGCAGACTGCCAGAAATAGTGCACATTAAATTGAGGCACTGCCCTGGCTCAGTGCTAGGGAGTCATGGGAATTGTATTTTTTTCTGGGACATTGAGCCTTCTCTGTCAGAGAGCTCTGGTGCCACAATAAATTACAGTTCCCATGATTCCTTAGCACTGAGCCAGGGCAGTGCCTCAATTTAATGTGCACTATTTCTGGCAGTCTGCAAAGGCCCTTAGTTAACAAAGGCCTCATTCAATTACATAATAAACTGGTTTTCAAAGGGCCCTTGTTCACACTGGTGCTGAATTTCTCTGGCACTGTTTGCAGGAGGAAGCAGTGCTAAACTCAGTTAAACTGGTTCTTTCGAATCCGAGGTATTTACCACATCTTTTTAAATGATTTGGTTCAACACAAGTGCGAATGCGTTGTCGATTGGATTCTGTTCCCTGTGACACAATCACCTCTGTGACATCACTCCATTTTGAATTGATCCTATTGTTAATGTGAATGTGAAGTAGATTAAATTGAAACAGGCAGGTTCGATCATGGCAACATATAGTATGAACATCTATTCAGTGTTGAATCACTCCATCAATTTGAAACAATCCAATGCAAAAATTGGTTTATTATGTAGTGTGAGTGAGGCCAAAGTAGATATGTTTGTTACTTCTTTAACAAAAAAAATTTCATTATCAGAGGCAGGAAAAACATGGAAAGAATAGGGCTAGGTTCCTACACCACAAAAAAAGAAGAGCATTTCAATGTGTTTTAGCAATCTTTTTATTCAAAGCTAATAATATGCACAAGAGCCAGCATGGGTGTTGGACTAGGATTCTAGAGACCAGAGATATTATCACACAGCCCCCCCCCCCGATCTGGCCACTGACTGAGACCATTTAAAAACGGATGTTGTCACACTGCTCCGTGCCCAGATCGGAGGCATCCCATACCTGATCACAACTTCTCCCATACTTTGCAAAGAACAGAAAAGTCTCATTCTTTGTAAAGTATAGGAGAAGTCCCAATTGGGTACAGGATGCCTCTGATCTGGGCATGGAGCTGTGTGATAACATCCATTTTTACACAGTCTCCACCCATGCTTGGATTGGGAGAAAAAAGCCAGTGCAATAATCTCCCATGGTTTGAATCCCTACTTGGCAATTGAAACCTACTGGGTGACCTTGGGCACATAACACTCCCTCAACTGCAGAGGAAGGCAAAGGCAAACCCTTCTTTGAACAAGTCTTGTCAAGAAAACCCTATAATAGTTTCACCTTAGGGTTGCCATAAGTTTGAAATGGCTTCAGGGCACACAGCAACAATATGCCCATGTGAAATGAAACTTCCAGGTCAGGTAAGCCTTGCATGAGTAAACAAACAAAGAAAATTTTGAACTTTCTTGAGGCCACTTGAAAGTAGATGACTTTTTCTTTCTCCAGTTTCCACTTTTCTTATGATCTCCATCATGGTGGTCAAATATATACACCTATGCTTTTTTAAAAAACATGCTAAGGGAAGCTGGTAAGGCAGGCTAATTTGCTTTAAAAACAACAACCCTAAAAAAATTAATTATTTTTTAAAAGGAAGTTTCTAAATTCTGCTATTGCCCACCCATTCTTTTAGAGTGAGTATGCCCAGAGATCAGGACAAAAAAAATATACACTGTGTACAATGTTTCATCTCGTTGAATTGTTTTCTGCATTTTCTGGTGTTCTTTTATTATTTATAACCCATCCAGGAATCTTTACATAAATACTATCAACAAAGAAACAAATTAGTAAGTATGATCCTGAGTGTCTCATCAGTGAGGTGTATGGGAGTTCAGATGCAGAAAAATGAGCTTCAGAGGTACCAACCATACACACAGAGACTGTACCAGTTCCTGTGGTTCTCACTGCTATTTCAGCTGGGTGAACAGTATTAGTGAAGAGTCAAACAAAAGAGAAATAGGAACAAACTAAGAATTATGAATGCAACTGTATAATAAATATAAAGAAAATTACTACAATGACCAATGCAGAGAAGTAGAAGACAACAATACAAAGGGAAGAACAAGAGATCTGTATCACAAGATCCGGGAACTCGAAGGAAAATTCAAACCAAGGACTGGAACACTCTATGACAATAAGAATAACATAATTCAAGACGAAGAAGGAATAAAAAGACATTGGATGCAATATACAGAAGAATTATACAAAAGAGATGACAAAATGAAGGACATATGGAACAAAGAGCCATATGAAGATAAACCCCAAATTCTAAAAAATGAGGTGGAAACTGCAATAAGAGAAAGATGATATTCTAATTGAACTGCTGCAATCTACATTGACAGAGTCAACTCTAGTGCTAACCAACATATGTGAACTGATATGGAAAACAAAATGATGGTCAACAGATTGGAAGTGATCAATATACATCCCCATCCACAAAAAGGGAGACACAAGATACTGCAGCAACTATAGGACAAAAACACTGATCTCCCATGCAAGCAAAATCATGCTCAAAATTCTGCAACATAAACTCCAACCATACATGGAAAGAGAGATCCCAGAGATCCAAGCACATTTCAGGAAAGGAAGAGACACTAGGGATCACATTGCAAACATATGATGGCTAATGGAGTGTACCAGGGAATTCCAAAAGAAAATCAGCATTTGCTTTATAGACTACAGCAAAGCCTTTGACTGCATAGACCACAAAAGGCTATGGAATGCCCTTAAAGACATGGGAGTGCCTAGAGTACAGATTCCTAATGAGGAATCTGTACTCAGGACAAGAGGCTACTGTCAGAACAGAACATGGAGAATCAGAATGGTTCCCAATTGGCAAAGGGGACAGACAAGGCTGCATCCTTTCACACTATCTGTTCAACTTGTATGCAGAACATATTATAAGAAAAGCAGGCTTGGACACAGAAGAAGGAGTGAAAATAGGAGGAAGGAATACCAACAATTTAAGATATGCAGATGACACCATAATAGTAGCAGAAAACCTCACAGACCTGGAACACCTACTAAGGAAGATCAAAGAAGAAAGTGCTAAGGCAGGCTTAATGTTGAACATAAAGAAAAGCAAAAATAATGACCACCAAGGACCTTCACAAGTTCAACCTAGACGATGAAGAAATAGAAATAGTAAAAGAATCCCCATACCTGGAATCAAACATCGATAGAAGTGGGGACTGCAGTCAGGAAATCAGAAGAAGATTAAAAATGGGGAAGGTGGCTATGAAAGAACTAGAAAAGATTCTAAAATGCAAAGTTATACAACTCAGCACAAAATTTAGAATCGTACAAGCCATTGTATTCCCTATTACCATGTATGGATGTGAGAGCTGGACAGTTAAGAAAGATGATAGGAAGGAAATCAATTCATTTGAGATGTGGTGCTGGAGAAGAGTGCTGAGGATCCCATGGACAGCCAAAAGGGTCCTAGAGCAGATCAAACTGGAAATCTCCCTGGAATGACCAAACTGAGGCTGTCGTACTTTGGACACATCATAAGGAGGGAGAGCTCTTTGGGGGGAAAAAACAATAATGCTGAGAAAGGTGGAGGGAAGTAGAAGAGAGGAAGGCCACATGCTAGATGGATGGACTCTATTAAGGAAGTTACGGGTATTAAGGGGTTGCAGAGCAGTGGAGGACAGAGGGTCTTGGAGATGTCTCATCCATAGGGTTGCCATGAGTTGAGGTCAACTTGAGGGCAGTTAACAACAAACTATTCTTGTACCAGAGCACACACAGTAGTGCCTACAAAGTATATTCTGTGCTGTTAGTTTCTCTAAACACCTAAGAATTTGCCACTGCCACCACTGTTTGGATTATTGGCATTAAGCAACAAAGCCATGAGAAGATGCCTTAAGAAGCATGAGTAATAGTTAAAGCCTTTTTATTGAAATTGTGACATTTATACAAATACATAATAACAATGAAACAGTCCAGGAACAAACATTCTAGTAAGTACAATGTTCATTCAGGTTGGCAGAAAATTTAGCTGACTCTGTGTTGTTAAGAAACCCAACACAATTCACACACTCTGGACTAATCTTGAGTCACAACAAAGTTATCCTTCTTAATCCCAGCTTCAGGGGAAAGATAGGATAAGCAATAAAATACAATTGCTCACTTTTTTGAATTTTGCAAAGTAGTTCTCCACTTTTTAAAAATGATATAAAATATGTATAATAGGAAACATTGTATGCAAAATGTGTAATGTCAAGGGGGAATGATACATGAAGCTAAATACAGTTTGTGTGTATGTGTGTCCTTGTAAGTGCCTTTAGGTTTCTTGTTGACTTACAGTGACCCAATGAATTTCATAGGGTTTTCTGTGGAAAGGACTTCCCAGGATGGTTTTGCTAATTCCTTCCTCTGAAATATAGCCTATAGCACCTGGTTGGTGGTCTTCCATCCAAGTACTAACCAGAGCTGATACTGCTTAGCTTCCAAAATCAGATGAAATCTGTGTTGTTTTTTTAAATACTTGCAAAGTCTAGAAATGATATCATATGTTCCAACTTTCCCAGTTTTTCAAGGACAGTCCAGATTAATCCTCTGCCATCCTACTTTTTAACATACCTTTAAAAATATTCCTGTTTCTCTCTCCTCTTCCTACTTCCCCCCCAGCTTACTTCAGTTTTTGAAAACTAAGTTCAAAGTGCAAAGGTGGTTCTCATTCAATTAACTCAGCAGGAAGGAGGAGAGGGTGGAACTGTGCCCTTCCAAGCAAGCTCGGGCAAAAGCAAAGTATTGCAGCCCCTCCAACTTTTGTGTTCTTCCTCATTAATAACTTTTGCCATCTTGTCCACATTCTTATGCTGGTCAGCCACATGTATCCCAGTTTTCATCTGTGAAATCTTGGTAGGTACAGTGGTATCTGCTAGGATTTGGTTCCAGAACACCCCATAGATACCAAAATGCATGGATGCTCAAGTCCCATTAAATACAAGTATAATGCAATTAGAAATCAGGTAACCTATTAGAGCAGCAGTTACTTTTATAGCAAATTGTTATGACCATGTTCACAGATGTAAAGATGTCTTTACTGCTGCTACTATTTCATGTCTACTTAATTATCAAGCCTCTCACTTTTGCAGCTACTTCTTAGAAGAAAGATTTACCTCTGGTTTGGATGCCTTAACATTGTTGGGTAAAGGTCTATTCAATAATCTCCTACTAATGTAGTTACAAAAGGAGGGGGTGGCATATTCTTCAACAAAATTTGCAGTTAGATGTGAAATATTTCCTTACAGATATACACTGTGTTTATATTGTTAAATATATTATAACTCATAATTACATTGTTGCACAATCAACAAGATCATAATTTGCTTTAAAAATAACTGTTGCTCTAACATAAGACTACCTGATTGTTAACTGCAATATAATTACCATAGTCAGCATATTCCTATATTTGTTTCTGGTCAGGTTCCTTTAAATACAATGGCACAGTAAAATAGTGTCCCTGGTATAAAATGGCAAAATCAAGATTTGCTCCTTGGATTTGCTGTTATATATATACACAAACACACATATTTTAAAACTGTGCGTGGTTGAATCTGGATAAGGAATCCATGGATACAGAGAGGTGACTATATGTGATTGCTATGAGAAATGGACATGATTTTGCCATAATGTGTATGATTTTCCCTATGACCCTATGGGGAGCTGCAGTGGGGAAAAAGACCTCTCAGGTCAGCCATGGATGCAAGGCGATCTCCTCATGTAGAAACCCCTTTGAAACACAGGTCAAAGCAGTGAGATAGGGGTTGCCATCCAGGAAGACATTCATACTTCAAGGCAGATTTATGATCCAGGATGTTTTGCCTAACTAGAGCCATCTGAAAGGAAAAGGCCATTCTCACCTCTGAATCCTGTCTATAGATAAGTAATTTTTAGTATGTAGATTTGACCCTGCTTTGAAGTGAAGTAAACAACTCTCCACCTGGAGCTAGTTTTAGCCAATATAAGGACCCCCAAATCTCTTTGTTAGGTGTGCTATGTTAAAATATTTGGGGATACTTTGTGTCTCTGAATTTTGATATAGTTCTGACTCTTTTTTTTTTAAACTGATGAACCCTTGTTTATTGGAAACATGCCAACTGAGAGATGGCAGGTACATCCCCACTTGACTGGGACACAGCAACTGTGATGGAAGTGGGTTTGTTTCTGTGGGTTCACAGAGGGAGCGCTCACAGGAACTGGAGACACAATTAGCTGCTGCTCTCCCCCAAGGTGTGCTTGCCAAAGAGATATTCTCCAAGCCCACCCTGGGCTGATCAGGACTTTGATGGCTTTGACTTGCTCGTCGAGATAGTGTGTTTCCAAGAAATCACACAGATGTGGGTCTCCTCGTTTGCTTGCCAGACGGTGCAAATCCAGGAGTGCTTTGTTTACACTCTATAGTTCTGACTCTTGAGCCATTTTCCCCTTTTCCCTTCTGCATGCAGAGTCTACAGCATTTCGGAAGATCAGAGCAGCTTTGCAGGAGGTAAATACCATCGTTATAAAGTCTCTTGTTTCCTGTCCAACACTAACTGACTTATTTCTGAGTTCTTGGGTCATTGTGTGAGTGTAAGTTTGTCATAAGTGCATGTGTTCAATGAACCTTATTTAGTTGCCCTAAAATTTGTCTGTTGGTTTAATATCTCCTTATTCATATAAAAAGAGATAAAATCCTACTATTCCGTTTGAGCTAATTAATATTCTCCAAAGACAAAGGTCAGTTACAATATGATTTGGACCAGATATAGACTCTGACTTGTCCATTTCTATGAGCTACACAATGGGGACAAAACACATTACAAAAGTGTTTTCTTTTTATATAAAACTGTTTAATAAGAATAAGAATATTATTTACTTATATCCCACCTTTCTTCCAATATAGGGATTCAAATGAATAACTGTAAAATTTAAAAACAATTGTCCCTAGCAAGGAGTCCCTAGCAGTGAGATGTAAAGAAGGGAAGGAACTGATTTCTACTAAAGCAGTGAAGAATATAAAAATAAAATAATTCAGTTTGGATTCAGATTTGTATTTACTTACCCCCTAAGCAGACGGCTTATTGGGCCGTCTTGGGGGCAGAGAAGGGGAGGGGCAGCCGCACGATCGGCGCCCCAACCCCTTCCCCAGGTCGTCCTCGGAGCAGCTGGCCCTCCGCACGGCCGGCGCTCCGAGGAGGACCTCCAGCCACAGCGTTTGCATGTGCTGCGGTGGAAGAGTCGACGAAGGTGTGCCGCAGCCTTTTGCGGCACACCTTCGGCGACTTGTGAAAGGAGCACTGATTTAGCGCTCCTTTCATGGGCAGCGAAGCTGCGCCACGGGATTGAGGCATGGGGATGCCTCGGTCCCGCGGTGCAGCTTCCTGGGGCGGCCCATGACCGCTCATCTGCTTAGCCCCTTCGAGAAGCAGTTTAAGAATATGAGAAGAGCCCTGCTGGATCAGACACAAAGCCTATAGTCAAGTATTATGTTCTCAGTAGTGGCCAACCAGTTGCTCATGTAAAGCCCACCACAGGAAATAATGCAATCCCACCTTCCATCCTGCACTCTCCAGCAGCTTGCTTCCTTTTGTTTCCTTCATACTTTGTAGGGTTGCTTCTGTTTTTGTAGATCAAGCTTTGTTTGCATTATCAATTAATTTCAATAGGAAAAATCACACCAGATCTGTGACTTTTAAAAAAAAACAGAATTGGATGACATCTTCAGGAATGACAATCCCTTCTGAAGGAATGAAGCCAAACCAAATTGATTCAGTACTTCTTGTGCTACTTCCAGAGAAAGAGATCCCACCACATCTCTAAGTAATGAGTTCCATTGCCAAATTGCTCTTACTATCAAGAAGTTCCTTCTAATGTTCAATCAAAATCTGCCCTCCTGTAATTTAACACCAGTAGATTTATCCTCTGGGACAGAAGAGAACACACCTGCCGCCTCCTCTCTGTGACAGCCCTTGAGATATTTAAACAGTGCATTCATGCCACTTTTCAGTCTTGATTGAACATGTCCAACCCCTTCAACATTTATCATATATTTTCTTCTCCATATTTATCATCCTTGTTTGCCTTCTCTGAAGCTGCTCCAGCTTTTCTATATCCTTCTTAAAATGTGCTGAATGCAGTACTCTAGATCAGAGAGCAAGAGAAATAATAACTTGGTATACTGACTTTCTCCATAATTTTCATCCCACCCCTTCTAAGAAAAAGTGTTCAGAGATGATTGGAAACTGTTATATACTTAAGGGTAGCCAAGGCAAAATGTGTAAAGAAAGCTTCATAGTTTCATTCACCTAAATAGTGTGGTTTGATCTGCTTTATCTCAGCTTCATTTCCCTCACACTTCATTTTGAACCCCTGATTTGTTTTGCATCTGAGCTTGAACTGAAACAATCACACAACCTTAGTTCCAATCACACAACCTTAGTTCCTAGTGAAAGTTTTAAACAATTAAAAGAATTTAAAAAACGTCCCAACAAATACTGGGGAGTCAGTCAACAGTTATATTGTGGTGGATGGCAATAACAATATCCCTCTGGGCTGCTCTTCTTGAACCTTCAGCTATTCTTTTCTGTTGGTAGACAGAGCTCTGTATGCCACACATCCTGTCCTGAGCCTTGTAACCTAACCATGTGAAGTAAACTACACTACTTTGTCATCAGTGCTGAAGTTAGATTCAGTTTCTATATAGGGATTGAGGTGAGAGTACCATTTTGGCCTTTTCCTCCAGTGAGTCTTTTCCTCCGGTGCTCCAGGTGAGCTTCTAGGATTGAAGCCATAACAGATTAAAAAAATTAAAGTGAATCATATCATTGTCTGGAAAGGGAAACTCCAGGTTCACATTGAACATGAAAGACAAAAAACTCCCTCCTTTATTGCTACTTTTTCTTGGGAGGTGATTGGGAGGGGCATTGCTGTATAGTCAGAGCTACATGAACATCCTAGATTACACCATTGTTTTCTATGGGTAAGTCATATCTGCCATAGGTCAGTTGCCTTCCCTGACTTGGTATGTTCTAAATGTTTTAGACCCAAACTCTTATAATGCTTGACCCCTGGTTATTTTGACTACAGTTTATGGAAATCATAGCCCAAAGCATCTGGAAAGGAAGGATAGTTTAAACATATCTTTCTCAATTTGTTGCTCTTTAGAGGTCCAAGAGGGGTTCAGGAAAGGAAGAGGCAAAAGGGACCATACTGCAAACATACTATGGCTAATGGAGTGCACCAGGGAATTCCAAAAGAAAATCAGCATGTGCTTTATAGACTATAGCAAAGATTTTAACTATATAGATTATGAAAGGCTATGGAATGCCCTTAAAGATATGGGAGTGCCAACACATATGATAGTTCTGATGAGAAATCTGTACTCAGGATAAGAGACTACTGTCATAACAGAACACAGAGAAACAGAATGGTTCCCAATTGGCAAAGGAGGCAGACAAGGCTGCATACTACTACTACTACTACTACTACTAATTTATTTCTATCCCGCCCCTCTGCCGAAGCAATTGGGATGGCTTACAAAATTAAAATGTCACAATATACAATCCCAAAGAACCCCCTCCCACCCCTTAAAATAGCATTAAACATCAAGCATATAAAACAATAAAAAAAACAACAACAATAAAACAATCAGCTATAACATCTAAAAAAAATCATAATAGCAGGCAGGCAAGTGATTATGAATGCAACAGAGGGTAGAGATAGGGTGAGCTCACTCCTTTGGCTGGGAAAAACTAGTCCGGAAAGATCTGCCAGAAGAGATCCGTCTTTACAGCTTTTTTGAAGCTGTTTAAGCTGGTAATCTGACGGATCTTGTCCGGCAGGCCGTTCCACAATCTGGGAGTGGTTGCTGAGAAGACCCTCTGGGAGGTGGCAGATAGCCTAGTTTTAACAGGCTGAAGCAAATTCCTCCCAGAGGACTGAAGTGTGTGGGGTGGATCATACGGAAGGAGGCAGTCCAGGAGATAGGTTGGACCCAAGCCATGTAGGGCTTTAAAGGTCATAACAAACACCTTGTACTGAGCCTGGAAACTGATCAGCAGCCAGTGAAGTCTTTTCAAGACAGGTGAATGCACTGTTTAAATATCTCAAAGGCTGTCACAAAAAGGAGGCGGCAGGTGTGTTCTCTTCTGTCCCAGAGGATAAATCTACTGGTGTTAAAGTACAGGAGGGCGGATTTTGATTGAACATTAGAAGGAACTTCTTGACAGTAAGAGCGATTTGGCAATGGAACTCATTACTTAGAGATGTGGTGGGATCTCTTTCTCTGGAGTAGCACCGACATTCCCAATCATTAAACCCTCTAAGGCTTTCTGGAATCCCTTTGGGTCCATCAGTCTGGCTGCCATATTCTGTACTACTTGAAGTTTCCAGACTAAGCACGAGTGTAGCCCCATGTAGAGCGCATTACAGAAATCAAGATGAGAGGTCACTAGCGCATATACTAGTTTCGAGATCCCTTACTTCTAGGAAAGGGCACAGCTGGCAGATCAGCCGAAGCTGATAACAGGCACTTGTGACCACTGCATTTACCTGATTTGACATCTGGAGTGATGGATCCAGGAGTATCCCCAGACTGCGAACGCAGTCCTTCGCAGAGAGTGTGACCCCATCCAGGACTGGAGGTTGTATCCCAATACCTAGTTTTGGGGCTGCTACTGTTAGTACCTCCGTTTTTTCTGGATTCAGTCTCAATCTGTTTTTCCTGTTGGAATAATGTTCCAGTGAAAATGCACAATGTGGTGAATGGCAGCAGCCATGATGACTAAGCATTTGGCCACTGCTGAGTCATGCAGCATCAAGGCTGATGTAACAGGAGGTGACATAATGACAAGGAATCACCTGGTGCTGTAAAGCACAGTAAATGCTGCAAAAGGGCTGCAAACATGATGTGTCATACTGATGATTGACAGGTGTCCAAAAGGAAGAGGCAGGGCCAGAAAGCCATGTGGAACACTGGCTATATAAGGGACAAGCCTCTGGACACATGTGTGGGTTGATTGTGAAAGGTGGAGATTGTTGGAGAGTGCTTTGGTGTATCGTTGTACATAGCCTTTGTACATAGAACGTCTGAAGATTAAAAGCCTCTTAGTGAGACATCTGCTGAGTCTCTCTCTGCTCTGTCTGGAGAGGAAAGGAGTTTTCCTGTAGCTGACAACATCGCCTGCTTCATCAAAGACAGTCTGGATCCTGGTGCTTCACGTTACGTGGTTCCCACGTGCTGCGTCACCATGCTAACATTTCCTCATCCAGCCCATTACTGCTCTAAGACAGTCATTGGGAGGAGAGACGCCATCAGAAGCCATGGCTGATGACCGAGGCATGGAGAAATATATCTGGGTGTCATCAGCATACTGATTACACCCAGCCCCATGCCTCTGGATGATCTCTCCCAGTGGCTTCATATATATATATTGAACAATATCGGGGACAGAATGGTGCCTTGCGGGATGCCACAATTAAGCTCCTTTTTTGTGGAACAACTGTCCCTGAGCAATACCTTCTGGAATTTTCCCGAGAGGAAGGAACGGAACCACTGCAATGTAGTGCCTCAATTCCTACCCCCCTCAGGCAATCCAAGAAGATGTTGTGATCTACTGTATCAAAAGCCCCTGAAAGGTCTAAGAGCACCAACAGGTTCACACTACCCCCGTCGATGCTCAAATGAAGGTCATCAGCCAAAGCCACTATGGCAGTCTCAACTCCAAATCCTGTCCTAAAGCCAGTTTGAAATGGGTCTAGATAATCGGTTTCCTCCAAGACAGTTTGGAGTTGAAGAATGACTGCTCTCTCAATCGCTTTGCTTAGAAAAGGTAATAAAGAGACTGGCCTGTAGTTATTCATATCCAGGGGGTCCAGGGAAGGCTTTTTCAGAAGCGGCCTGCTTCCTTCAAGCAAGATGGAATATAACCTTCCCTGAGGGATGCATTGGCAATATCCCTAAGGAAAAGCCTCAATGCATCCCACCCTGGATGGCCAGCCAAGACGGGCAAGGATCCAGAGGGCAAGTTGTCTTCCTCACACTTCCAAGGAGCTTGTCCATGTCATCGATACTTACAGATTGAAATTGATCCAGTATAATTTCACTAACGGAGTTGCTGGTGACCTCTTCAATTGACTCTGTCACAACACTGGCATCCAAGTCAGCTCTTATCTGAAAAATTTGATCTGCAAAGAAGTTGTTAAATGCGTCACAACAAGCCATTGTTGGGTTAAGTAGTGGGTTCTGCACAGGTGAAACCCGCATCAGTTCCCCTACCACCCTAAACAGTTCTGCTGGATGGGACTCTGCAGACTCAATACGTGCAGAGCAGAAGGGTCTCTGCGCTGCACGTATTGCCTCTTGATAGGAACGAAGAAAGTTCCTATGACAAGTCTTGTCAGATAGGAGTCGAGTTCTCCACCAGATGCACTCCAGTTATTGTCCAGCCCACTTCATTTTCCTAAGCTCATCGGTGTACCAAGGCTTTTGGTGGAAGCAGCTGGTAAGGACACTTGGGGGCGATTGTGTCAGTAGCCCTGGTAAGATTGGTGTTCCAGGTATTAACCAATGCTTCAAAAGAATCACCGACATTCCCAACCATTAAACCCTCTAAGGCTTTCTGGAATCCCAGTGGGTCCATCAGCCTTCGAGGGCAGACCAATCTGATAGGTCCACCACCCCTAGTGGGGCAGACAATGGTTGTCAATTCAGCCTTGATCAGGAAATGATCCGTCCATGACAATGCTGGGGTATTTATTATCTCCGCCCATGGATATTCCTGTTCTGTACTAAAGACTGGATTGAGGGTATGACCCGCACAATGAGTGGGCCCAACGACCAATTGAGATAGGCCCATGTTTGTCATGGATTCCATGAACTCCCGAGCCACACCTATGAGACTTGAAAGACTGGTCTTGAGTGGGATGCTGAAGTCGCCCAGGACTAAAAGTCTAGAGACCAGCTGTGTCAGCTCAGTTAGGGAGTCTGCTAGACAACGGGGTGGCTGGTATACTAGCAGAATCCCCAAACTATCCCTGGTCCTTAGGCTCAGGTACATACACTCGAAGTAGACAGTGTTCCGGACAGGTATCCTGATCAAGGTAAGGTTATTTTTATGAAGTAGAGCCATTATGCCCCTCCACTTCCCCTTACCTGCTCACTGACAGAGTACCCAGCTGGGAGGGCCTGTGCTCACGTAGTAGCGCTATCTTCTCCCAGCCAGGTCTTTGTAAAGCAAGCCAGGTCGGCATCCTTGTCTATGAGGAGATCATGAATAATATGGGCCTTGTTTTCAACCAACCTCACATTGCAGAGGAGCAAGGTGAAGTTCTGTGGAATGGTTGGTGTGCTCTCCAAACCATTCTGGGGAACAGAGTGAACTGAAGGCGGGATAGCTTTTAAACCTTCCCTTCCCACACACAACTTCAATTCCCACTCCCAGGTCATTCCCGGCCACTATACAAGATGGAGATGACAAGAAGTCCAGATTAATATCTAACCCTATGTTCTCATGGCCATTCCGCAATAAAGGGTCTCACTGGTCAACCCAATAGAGGGAGCACTATTTACTATTAAAGGCGGGAGGATGGGGGCGGGGCTGAGATTCTCTATCCAGTCTTAATTATCCACCTGGCCCTTGGCATCACTGCTGCGGCCTCATTAATGGTGGAAGGACTGGATGGACCAGATGGAAACTCCATGTCAGAGGAGGTGGTGGTACTTGGGCGGGCTCCTGAGCCTCTGACCAACCTCTCCACTGACCCACTGCTGCTTCCGCTGCCACGCTGCTGAGGGGGATGTTCCTGGGTGGACTTTTATACTTCTCCTTGCCTCTCTGCAGCCTTGCCACTGCCGCCGCCGCCGCTGCACCACTGGGGGTGGTGGTACTTGAGTGGCCTCCAATGTACAAGACGATTGAGACTGAATCAAGGCCTTTTCACTGCTTCAAGGCTTTAATCCAAGCCTGGCTCTAGCTTGCCACTGTTAGAGGCTGAGAGTTGGATGGGCTAAATGGCCCTCCGCTCCGTCTTCTCTCTGGTTGGCACGGGCTGCCCCAGGAGATCGTCTCTTCTCCCCTCTCAAGTTACTGGAAGGACTGGCTCTGTTCAACCTGTATGCAGAACATATTATAAGAAAGGCAGGCTTGGACATAGAAGAAGGAGGAATGAAAATAGGAGGCAGGAATATCAACAATCTAAGATATGCAGATGGCACCATA
Source organism: Phrynosoma blainvillii (assembly GCA_026167975.1). Lineage (NCBI taxonomy): Eukaryota > Metazoa > Chordata > Lepidosauria > Squamata > Phrynosomatidae > Phrynosoma > Phrynosoma blainvillii. The sequence goes on from JANUYF010000001.1 coordinate 340,541,042, forward strand.
GTACTAGCAGAAAACCTCACTGATCTGGAACACCTACTAAGGAAGATTAAAGAAGAAAGTGCCAAGGCAGGCTTAATGCTTAACATAAAGAAAACAAAAATAATGACCACCAAGGACCTTCACAAGTTTGACCTAGACAATGAAGAAATAGAAATAGTAAAAGAATTCCCATACCTGGGGATCAAACATTGATAGAAAGGGGGACTGCAGTCAGGAAATCAGAAGAAGATTAAGAATGAGGAGGGTGGCTATGAAAGCACTATAAGAGATTACAGGTATTAAGAGGTTGCAGGAACTAAGCAGGGCAGTGGAGGATAGAGGGCTGTCATGAGTCAAGATCGACTCTAGGGCAGTTAGCAACAACAAACAACTAAAGTTGTTTTCAACAACAGCTTCAATAACCCACAGTAATTAGCCCTGCTGATTATTGGGGTAGTTGTTTTGTAATTTAAATAAATACATAAATACATAAATCTGGAGGGCACCAAGCTGTGGGACACTGATTTAAAGGATTCAGAAGTTTGTCAGACTATATGTCAGTATATCAATTTAAATCTCTGGCAAAGAACATAGATTAATAGGAGACACAAATTAATAGGATGCCAGGTCTGAGTGTGTAAGTGTGGGAGGAAGAAAGGGTGAAAAAGGAACTGAGATTCTTAGGATTTTAACTGATCCTGCAAGATGATTCTGAAAACTACATGCCTCCACCAGTGTTTTAGGCTAGCAATAGGATTTTCAGCCAATAAGTTTGATCAGAATCTCTAGGTAAATTTTGGTCTAGAGATAAATCTGAGAATATATTATGTATCATAGAATTATAGAATCATAGAACCATGTTAAACCACAACAGATTTAGCAGTATCTAGTTGGAGACTACTATAGGGCTACCAGATCTGCAGTATTCATTTGCCTGTGATTTCAAGGCCCAAACCTGTTTATGGAGTACTATAATAGAAATGGGCCCTTAGGATATCATGGGGTGGGTTAGATTATGGGTCCTTGTGATTTCACATAGGAGAGGCAGGCAAGGATTTGCAGGTGGGCCAGGTGATTGTGGAAACAGACCAGAGGATATTCTGGACAAATAGGCCTAGAACATGGATAAACTGGGTAACATGGCAACCCAGACCCTGGGGAAAATGGAAAGCATTTTTGACAACTAAGCAGGTTGCAATATGGGCCCAATAGCTTCAGCAGATACTATCATTTCAGCTGGGCCTTGCGTTACATGTAGGCTTACCTACAGCATACATGACATGTGGAGAGTTTTTCCAGGTTGTATGCTGCTGCTGTTGCTGCTGGGGCTTGCCGAAGGCATACTGCCAGCCCTTGGTCCTTTGGGAGGATTCTCTCCCCCCACCCCCCAGCTCAACTCTGCTGCTGCCAGGGCACCTACAACAAGAAGTTTCACATGTCACAATATTAGTATTCCAAGTGGCAAGATAAGCCCAATGGCATGCATCCACCATCTGTCTCCCCTGCCAACACCCTGTCCCTGGTTCTTGGTGCACAATTTAGCACAAGCAAAACACACATACTTTCATGCTGAGCCAGGGAGTCTTGGCACAAGCTGAAAATGTATAGAGATAGCTGCCTAGGCTTTAAATCCACTTTACGAATACAACAATCTGATATTCTCCTTCTTAAGTGACAATGACTCTGGCTTGTCTCCTTACAAACTTCAAGAGAGATTAAAGGAAGAAAACTTCAGTGGGTAGTCTAAAACTTGGCAACTTTGCTCAGGAATACTATGTGTTGCTTTGTGCTGCTAGAAGGAAGAATAAGGTGTGAAGTTTAAAAAATAAAAATTAATAAATAATTTTTATCATGCTTGTAGACATTTGTCTCCATACTTTATGTAAACATAGCATGCAATTTGCACTGTGTCCCAGCAGATTGCAAAACTGTGGCTCAGGTTTATCTGAAATTAATTAAATCTGTATCCTTCTTACCTAGAATTATGTTAACAGCCTTGGGCACAATTAATACTTCTGACCAATCTGTAATTCAAAATACAAGAACAATGGGAGCAGCCCAGTTTAACCTCCAAAGATTGCAGAACTCCTGTAATGAAAGCCAGTAGTTAAGCAATTGTTGAAATAAAATGTACTATATGCTTTCTGTTTGTTTCAGAAACAGAGAGGTTTTGTCAGAACTTCATCAAATGAAATGTTTCCAGTCCTTTTTGGAAGGACGGACTCAGGTGATGCTGAAGAATACCTCTTTATCCCCATGCCCATTGGTCTATAGTGTCCTCAGGGATCAGTTCCGTCCCAGAGACTATGAAAGTTGTACAGGCTCTCTGACCCTGCTGTCTTGTCACATGATATAATTTCAAAATCAGTGTGGATAAGTCAGGTCTAGGCCACCTCTACTATTATATGTCTATTCATAGTTCCCAAGACATCCTGAAGCAGAAGAAATCATGGCCAAAAAGGAGCTGAAACATGCTGAGAAATTAATATGTGGCCACAGATCACTCATGCCCTAGCCCCTGGCCAATCACAATGTTCAACCCAATTCAAAACCACAGTACAACCACAGTAAAAAACAAGACAAGACAAGAATCACAGGCAGAGAGGGACCTGCCTCTGCAAATATCCATCCTTCATGCATATGCTCAACCCGTACCCTTGCATTAACACAAGATTGGTAATGTCCCCACTGAGCACTAGGTAGGCATTCTTTGGTGTTACAAGCTGTATTATTCAAGAAGGAGAGGAAAGGATTGAGAAGAAAGTGCTCCAAACAACATCCCATGCTCCATCTGAGGTTAAGAGACATCCAACAGCTGCTGGAACAGGATCCCTGAATTCTCATCATCACAGAGAATCTTGCTGAGGGAATACTGTAAGGCCAACGTACTGAACTGGAAGTCCTAGCTCTGATCAGTGGCAACACAATGTTGACAGGGAATCCTGGAAACTTAACTTAGCAAGATCCATGTATATTCCCATGTAGTCTAAAATACAGTCACAGTTATGATTGCAAAATTTTTGATTGGAAAAGGAATGCACTTACAGTGGATAATTACAGGGCAATTTGATACCATTTTAATTTAAGAAGATTATTGCATAATGATATAAACCGGTTTAACTAAACCAGCTTAAAATTAGAAGCAGGCGGCATCCTGATATTATCAGATGTATTTAGCCACCAAAATTGCCGTCCGGGTGCAGCCTGGATCCATCGTTGCTCAGAAGGGTGTTCCAGTGGTTGTTTTTTCAAGCTGGAAAACTCGCAGCTTAAAAAAGACATGCGAGAAAGGCCCCTTCAAGTGGCGATGGAGCCAGGCTGCACCCGGGCGACAATTTCTGCAGCTAATGCATCTGATAATATCAGAATGCTGCCCACTTCTAATTTTTAAGCTGGCTCAGGTAAGCTAGTTTATATCATTATGTGATATAATTGAATACAGTGGGTTGTAGTTTGCTGTGGTATATTCATATTCTCTGGTGTAGAACTCCTCTAATGAGGTAGATCAGCAGGGTGCACTAGAGCTCTGTAGAAAAATTGTCTACTTATCTCATCCAACTATAAACCCAAAAATTCTGTAGGACAGAGTCATGGCATTCAAAGTTGTCTCAAGTTACTGTAATGTTACAACTCCTATCAAGGCCATGGGATAACGTATGCATGCACACACAGCATTATATTTTAAAAGTGGTTACATTTTCACTTCTGGAAGGGAACACATAGGTAAGATATTTACACACACACACTTTATACTCATTTTAAAAACATAAGAAAGGAAAGGGGTCCATTTGTTTGTTTTCCTCAACATGATAACTGTCGCTTTGATCAGTTTTTAAAAACTGAACAATGCATTGTTCCTTGCTAATTCAATTGTTTCTTTGCTGCAGAGCTTCTTACTTTAAACTGGGTAGGGTTTTCTTCCTACACTGGATAAAGCCAGGATGGGAATCATGCTGATAAATGTTGCTCCCAGCAGTTATCACTACTGTGATAGTTATGGTTGATGGGAACTACTATACAACAATATCTGGAAAGCTGCATGTGACATTTTGCTGTCTATTGCAGGGGTAGGCAACCTCTCCCCTTTAAGGGCCGAGAGACTTCAGCTCTGGTCTATTGAGATGTTTTTGTATATATATTGTGTGAATTATGGCAAGTTATAATGCTCTGTGATGTTGCATACTTGTATATGTGTGTAGGCATATCAGGTGGTTTTAGGTAGGTGATCTGATGGGAGGGAGGAGAGGGTGACTGGAATGTTGGAGACCATTGGTAAATTTGAAAAAATATTTCAAAATTAGTTGGTGCCCACTGAAAGGTGGAGCTGGAGTTAGAATAAGCTTATTGTAGGGTGTGGAGGTTAGAGACTAGGGCCAGCCTTGTTTGTTGTTTTGGTTAAATGGTGGGGGTGGATTGAGGCTGTATCTCCACTGCTGAAATAGTGTATTTTGACACCACTTTAACTGCCATGGCTCAATGCTATGGAATTCTGGGAACTGTAGTTTGTTGGGGCACCAGATCAGCACATTTGAAGAACATACTAAAAGGTGCTTAATTGAAATGATATGCTTCAGTACACTGAAAAATCTTAAACTTTTTATTTCTCTTCTATTAATAATAGCCTTATTGCTTCACATATACATCCTCTTTCTTTGATATACTGGTTGTAAAGGGTTTGAGATACAGTTGTATCAGCCAAGCATGCTGGTTGTGCATAAATGACTGGGAATTTCTATTCAAGGTTGGTTTTAGAAAGCAGAGAGAGACTCTCTCACTCTTTAATAGCCCTTAACATAATGGATAGGAGGCAGAAGAAGACTCAAGATGGGTGGCAAATGACAACTGGAGGATATCCGTTTACTGCTCCTGGCACAGTATGCTTTGCATCCACCTGCCTTCTAGGAAACTTTTCTGGAAAGATTTTGGGAAGCAAAATGAATCTGCAAACAGTGAGATTCCACTGATGATCCCTCCTTGCTATGACATCAAACATGGTACAGCACAGGAGCCACACCTGAGGGTAACAAGCAGAGGTATATTATACAAGCTTTCCTATGACTGAAAAAAACAGTGTGGCATTGCCCTTTCTGAAGGAGCCCTAAGTCTACCTAAAGTTTATTGTATACGTTTCTTAAAGTCAACCCTAAATAAAGTCCACTGTGTTTAGAGTCCAAACTCATTATGGGCAAATGTGCACGGATGTGTACTGTAAATCTTTCCTGCCCTTGTATGACCTGTGTTCTAGAATTTGGCAAGGGAGGTGAGTAGGCACTGGGTGCAAAGTAATCTTTCGAACTATGTATGTAATAAGCACCTTTGATGTGTTATCCTCAACATCTCTTGAGAAGTCATATCAGATTGAATGCCAGAATTTGAAGAAATATGGGATAAAGTGTCAAAGTGTATCTATATGTCAGAAAATATATAGAAAAACTTATTGTATATAATATAGAATAGAATGATATAATGTTACTGTAGACATAAATAATAAAGAAGGAAAAAATGGAAGAAGGAAAAAAATGATGAACAGAAGATAAAGCTTTCAGAGAATTAGAGGTGAAATAAGAAACCAAAGAAGGTGCAAAGTGGACAATAAAAATAAAAGGGAAAATCAGATAGTCATTTAAAAAAAAAGGGGGGGAGAGGGAAGCACCAAAGATGGAAAGAACCAAGGAAGTGGCGAATGTTTTGAGTTGGAAGAGAAAGTAATGAAGAATTTTTATTTGGATGTTGAAGGTATGAATGTAGAAAATGAATGGTTTTGTAATTAACTGTTTTATGTAAATAAACATTTTGTATAAATAAAATAAAATAAAATAATTAATGCCAGAATTTAATGCCAATTAATGCCCCACTAGCATTGGTGTCACACATTCTTGAAGGCCAAGACATTCCTTAATGTTGCAAGGAAAACAGCAAAATGTGTTCATGATTTCTTGTCCTTCTAGGCAGGTGAACGTGGTGCTTCACATTGAAAAGGGTCCCTGGTTAGAAGAGAGAGGAGGACACATTTCATGATAGAAGGGCTTTGAAATTATGCTTCCTCAATACCAAAGAATTTCCTACACTATGTAGCCTTGATAGGAGCTGCAGTGCAGTGACGTTAGGGTCATCATAACTCCTGCTTGGTCAGATCTTACCTGAATTCTAGGCATACCATCCAGTCTCTCAGATGCAAAGCAAACAATAGTTAGTGGTGCAGGTATGGAGTGCAGGAAGCAAGGATGAGGGAGTAGGAGGGAGAGAGAGTACGGAGTGCATGTTGTGAGGGCATAAGAGTGGAAGAGCATGAGTGATATAGTGGAAGAAGCAGGAAAGGAGTGCACTGTGAATGTACAAGAAGAGGTGAGGGAGGGAGTGGGGGAACAAAGAGCCATAGGCATGAAGCAGGCATAGTGCAAGAGTGGCAGATAGGGTATCACAAAGTAAGGGAAGAGATAGATGATGCAATAGCAGAGTATAAAGAACAAAGGGAGGGCACAGCAAAGATATAAAATGAGTCCAGGAGGAGGTATGTTAGGATCACAGTGAAGGAAGCAAGGTGGCAGCAGCAGGTGAGGTCCTCTACAAGTAGGGGAGCAGTGCCATGCATTGCCCCAGTGCTCTCTTCCCTGAGGGCGCCACCTTATGATGCTACACATGGGGGAAGAGGAAAGGGGAGATAGAAGTTTATTAAGATAGATACTTGATGTGAATATTCAAATTCTGAGGAAATGAATGCAAACAGTAATAAAGAAAAGGTAATGTGTATGGCTTGCACTGAGAGGAATGGGAGTGCCATAACACTTGATTGCTTTGATGCACAAGCTATACTCATGACAAGAGGCTGCCATTGGAACAGAATACAGAGAAACAGATAGTTCCCAATCAGAAAAGGGGTCAGGCAAGGCTATCCACTCTATTTATTCAAGCTATACATAGAAAATATTGTATTCAGAGCAGGCTTGGACTCAGAGGCAGGGAAGGTGAAGATAGGAGGAAGGGATATTACAACCTAAGATACAAAGATAACACAATACTACTAGCAGAAACAAACAAACAAACAAACAAAAAACTGGAGCAATTACTGAAGAAGGTTAAGGAGGAGAGTGCCAAAGTAGGCTTAATGTTGAACATTAAAAAAACAAAAATAATGACTTCAGAAGATTTACAAGAATTCATCCTACACAATGAGAAAATTGAAATCATCAAAGACTTTCCATACCTTGGTTGAAATACTGATTAGAGTGAAGACTGCAGCCAAGAAATCAGAAGGAGAATAGGAATGGGAATAGGGTTGCCATAATTCTCTTCCATAAAATTAGGACAAAATGTAGGACATTCAAGGAAAATGGAGGACATGACCAACTAAAAGCCAAAAACATTTTTTTTAAAAATATTAATATGAATCCATGCTTCGTAGTCATGCTCAAAATGGAGGAGATTTTGACATTCTTCCTGGACAGAAGGTTGAAATGTAGCTTCTCTCTGGAAATGACTTGAAGGCACACAACAACAAATATAATAAAATACATCTGAGGAAAGTAGAATTCAAAGATAGAGAGATCTTGGAGCACTTCTGAGACTAAATGCATCTGAGGAAGCAGACTCTAGTCTAGGAAAGCCCATACTACCAATTTATTTCTTTCAGTTAGTAATAATAATAATAAAATGCAAAGATATAGAGATCTTGAAGCACCTCTGAGACTAAATGCATCTGAGGAAGTAGGCTTTCATTTAGGAAAGCTCATGATGCCAGCCTCTTTCTTTTAGTTAATAATAATAATAATAAAACTCAAAGATATAGAGATCTTGGAGCACCTCTGAGACTAAATGCATCAGAGGAAGCAGACTTTTTGGGGAAAAAAAAGTCACTTGGTGATGATTTCACTGAAAAAATTTCATCGATATACCATAATAACGTCTAGGTGATAATTATTACTTTACAATACCCGCTCATAATATGATGATAGTCAGGTTCTCTCTTAATTTTGTTTTGTCTTTCAGCATATCTTTGGTTGACACTTCCATCTTTTGTTCATTGATTTTAAAACCAACCAATTCTTCACATTTTTAGTATTTGTGTGCCTTCAAGTTGTTTCCTACTTATGGTGACACTAAGACCACCAGGGTTTTCTAGGCAGGAATTGTTCAGAGGGGGTTTGCCATTGCCTTCCTCTGAGGCTGAGAAAGTGTGACTTGCCCAAGGTCACCCAATGGGTTGTGTTTTTTTTAAAGAAAATCCAGTTTAATTGTCAGAAAAGCCTTTTCTGCGTCCCAAAAACATCAATTCAGCTTGTTTGTTATTTTTTCTCTCTATGGACATTATCACACGTGGCCCACAAAGCATTAATACAAGTGAAATAAGAATAAATCCAGTAATAAACTGGACGAAACCCCACAATACGCAAATGGCTATCACACGCAATTACCTTCATCGCGCTTTTAAGGAAAGTGCTCCCGGGAACCGTATTTGCCGTTCACACACAAGTGAGAAAATCTCGCACATGTGCTAGAAATGCTCTTCTAGCACATGCGCAATACAGCCGTGGCTGTCACTTGCCGCGGCTATCACCCCTTCCCAAGCCGGCTCTCTCTGGAGGTCCTCCTTGGAGCGAGGCCCCGCGCAGGGTCGGCGCTCCGAGGAGGTCCTCCCTGGAAAGCCGGCTCTCTGAGGAGGTCCTCCTTGGAGCGCAGGTGGGGAAATGCTCCCCAATACGTATTGGGGAAATGCTCCCCAATACGTATTGGGTTTTCATACCTATGGTAAAAGCGAAATGATTCCCGTCGTGCAATTGCAATTCCTAAAGAAACCGAAATTCAAAAGATCTCGGTTCTTTCCGCATTCTGTCGGGGTTCTGTCGGGGTTCTGTGCGAGGTCGTGTGGACACACGGAAAAATAATACGTATTAGGTCGGGATTTCGTTTGGATTCTGTCTGCATTGAGGCCCGTGTGATAAGGTCCTATGTTTAGCAAATTTCTGATATTGTCTCTCAGGTGTCCTTTAGGCAGAAATCCAGTTTGGCTTTATGAATAAAATTATGCAACAATGATACTGGTCTGTCATTTTTGTGTGTGTGTCTAAGTCAGTACTTGGTCTTCTTTAGGTATCAAAGCTATATTTATTTCTTGCGAACTATCCAGAATCTTCCCAGTTTGTAGACGCAAGAAAAAATTGTGAGGGAACTCACATCTATGAGCACAAGTCAGAGCTGACTAGACCAAGTATTTCAGCCCCTGTAACAAGGATCTATCTCATTTGGAATGCAAAAATAATGCAGTTTGATATTGCTTTAACTGCCAAGGCTCAATGCTATGGAATTCTGGGATTTGTAGTTTTATTAGATATGTAGCCTTCTCTATCAGAGAGCTCTGGTGCAACAACAAACCGCAAATCCCAGGAATCCATAACCATGGCAGTTAAATTGGTGTCAAAACTGAATTATTTCTGCAGTGCAGATGCAGCCAAGGTGTCAGGGTAAGAAGATGAATTTAGCAACAGGGTTAGCAACGGTCATGTCTTCCCCACCCTGGTAGTAAACAACCTAGCTATGAAAGTAAACATGAGTTGTTCTGCAACAATGAATATAAAGAAACACAAGAAGGTTGAAAGCAAACTTAGGTGGCACCAATAGGTGTGTCCCTGGCTTTCCATGCCATCAAATGCATTGGAGCAGGGGTAGGCAACCTTTCCCCTTTAAGGGCCGAGGGACTTCAGCTCCCAGAAGCCTCAGCCATGTTGGCCAATAGTCCCATGTTGGCCAATAGCTCCTGGGATTTTGGGAGCTGAAGTCCCTCGGCCCTTAAAGGGGAAAGGTTGCCTACCCCTGCATTGGAGGAAATAGACTTAAGTCTACAAAAGCTCAAGCTACCAACTTCTTTCTTTCAGTTAATGATAATAATAATTATAATAATAATAGAACTCAAAGATATAGGGGGGAAGCAGACGGGTGGCCATGGGCCACCCCAGGAAGCTGCGCCGAGGGACCAAGACATCCCCACGCCTCGGTCCCACGGCGCAGCTTCACCGCCCCCGAAAGGAGTGCTAAATTGGCGCTCCTTTCACAAGTCGACAAAGGTGTGCCGCAAAAGGAGCGCCGGCCGTGTGGAGGGCCGGCTGCTCCGAGGACGACCTGGGGAAGGGGTTGGGGAGCCGATCGTGTGGCTGCCCCTCCCCTTCCCTGCCCCCAAGATGGCCCTTTAAGACGTCTGCTTAGGGGGATAGAGATCTTGGAGCACCTGAGACTAAATGTATCTGAGGAAGTAGGCTTTAGTCTAGGAAAGCTCATGCTGCCAACTTCTTTCTTTCAGTTAATGATAATAATAATAACAGAACTCAAAGATATAGAGATCTTGTCTCTTTATTTTTGTCCCTATCCCATTTCAGGATCCTGCTCCCCATCCCTGGCTACTATGGGTCTCTGCAGATGGCGCAAAGCACCGTTTTGGAGCCAGAGAAGGGGAGGGGCACCCGGACTCCGGACGCCCCAACTCCTTCCCAAGGACAGCATCTGATCGCCCACCGTTGCACACAGCAAGCACTCCAATTATGTCCTTCTGGCTCAGTGTCTGGACACGCTGGGCCAGAAGAGATGCAGAAGAGACGCACAGCATCTCTTCAGGCACCCCTTCTTCCAGCTCTGGAAGGAGCGCTATTTTAACACTCCTTCCAAGGCTGCCCAAAGGGTGGATTGGAGCCGAGGCGTGGGGCAGCTTCGGCCCCAATCCTTGGCTTCTAAGGGGGCCCATGGCCACCCGTCTGTAGAGGCTCTTTGTCTTGTTAAAAAATCCAAACCACCATCCTGTATGTTAAGCCATCTGAACTGGAGAATTTACTTATACTGTGCAGAGAGGTGGATATTTTATACTTACAACTCTTTTTTCTTCTCTTTCTTTTCTTTGTTTTTGTCCACAAAACCAAACCTGCCTTTATTTATTTTAACTCCTCCTTCTCAGAGGCACAAAGAGAATCCAACAGGGAAGGGGGAGAGAAGGCAACCCATCTGCCCATCAAAGCAGAGATTTGGAATTACATTCTAATTATCCCTGCCAAGAGTAGTAAGAGTACTTACGTGACAATAGGGCTGTTATCACCTTGCTTTTATTTTCATTGTTGCTCTATGTCTTTGCAGAGGCATTTCAGTGCAAAGACTGGAGACTGACAAAATGTGGCCTGGAGCAAAGCAGGAATCCAGGATTTGTGGCTTTAAACATGCCCAGCCAGATGGGACATTTTTTAGACACTCCAATCTGTGATTGTACCAGGAAAAACTGGGAAATGACAACCCTAAATGGGAAGAGCAGCTATCAAAGAACCAGACAAGATCCTAAAGTGCAAAGACATAACACTGTATACTAAAATTAGGATCATCCAAGCCATTGTATTCCCCATCATAATGTACAGATGTGAGTGCTGGATAGGGAGTGAAGCCAACAGAAGAACGATCAACTCATGTGGTGCTGGAGAAGAGTGCTGAGAATACTGTGAACAGACAAAAAGGCAAACAAATGTGTTCTAGATCAGATAAGGCCTGAATTGTCCCTGGAATGACTAAATTGAGGCTGTTGTACTTTGGCCACATCATGAGGAAAAATGAATCATTAGAAAAGACAATGATGTTAGGAAAGGGGAAAGGCAATAGAAAGAGAGGAAGACTAATGCCAGGTGGTTCGACTCAATAAAAGAGACCATAGACTGGAACCTCCAGGTCCTGAGCAAAGAGGTTGAAGTCTACGAGCCAATATCATCATAAATAGCTGGTAATTATTATGCAACAATGATAACAGTCTGTCATTTGTGTGTCTGTGTCAAAGTCAGTACCTGATCTTCTTTAGGTATCAAAGTTATATTTATTTCTTGTCAACTATCCAGAATCTTCCCAGTTTGTAGAGGCAAGAAAAAATTGTGAGGGAAGTCACGTCTATGAGCACAAGTCAGAGCTGACTAGACCAAGTATTTCAGCCCCTGTAACAAGGATCTATCTCATCTGGAGTGCAAAAATAATGCAGTTTGATATTGCTTTAACTGCCAAGGCTCAATGCTTTGGAATTCTGGGATTTGTAGTTTTATGAGATATGTAGTCTTCTCTATCAGAGAGCTCTGGTGCAACAACAAACTGTGAATCCCAGGAATCCATAACCAAGGCAGTTCAAGTGGTGTCAAAACTGAATTATTTCTGCAGTGCAGATGCAGCCAAGGTGTCAGGGTAAGAAGATGAATTTAGCAACAGGGTTAGCAACGGTCATGTCTTCCCCACCCTGGTAGTAAACAACCTAGCCATGAAAGTAAACATGAGTTGTTCTGCAACAATGAATATAAAGAAACACAAGAAGGTTGAAAGCAAACTTAGGTGGCACCAATAGGTGTGTCCCTGGCTTTCCACTCCATCAAATGCATTGGAGGAAATAGACTTAAGTCTACAAAATCTCATGCTGCCAACTTCTTCCTTTCAGTTAGTACAAAAGGTGCTACGAGATCTCTCAACATACACATTCAGGAGTATCACTGTTGCATGTTAGACAATCTGAATGCTGGAGTACACAGGATGTTTGCTTGGTGCAATGAGTTCCTGGCTCTTAAGCATGGAGGTTTGTTCTTTTGAGGCCAAGACAATGGCTGAATCTATATGAGGGCTGTATCCCAGCTCCACTGTGTAGCATCCCTGCCCTGGTTTGACCCTTTACTGATACACACACCTTTTTAATTCACACTGAAATCAGTTTGGAAAGCCACATGGGACTCTCATTATATAACCACATCAGTGCAAGGGGTGTTTCTACTGTGTGCACGTTTGCCATAGTGATCATATAATCACAGCTGCTGTGAGGTTTTTTATTATTATTATTATTATTATTATTATTATTATTATTCCTGCAATGCACTCACATATTTGCTTAATTAAATAGCATTTGTTATCCTTTCATTCTGATTGCTCACCTGTGCTTCTATTAAGTTAAGCTGGTAGAGAAGGGGCAAGTGTAATGCTCGACTGCAAATGTGTGCATACAAGCATCAAATCCAAAATATAAAAAGGGCAACACTGCCTTTTTCAGGAGCTGATACAAACAAAGGAGCTAACCTTCCATGAATGATCAGGTGACCTAGGAGACCACTTGACCTATGTAACCACCCATCAACCTGGACCCACACTCTCCCCATCCCTACATTCCACCACAATCTCAATTTGGGAGTCAAACCATACATTTTAAAAAAACAGTTTGTCCCCCAAACAGCAGAGTAAACTGGAGGGCTTTCAAAAATTGCTGCAAAGCCCCCAGTCATCAAAAAGAAGTGTTTTCACATCAGAAGGAGTGGAATGTCATGTGTTCCAACAGGACGAGGATCAAGATAAGGATAATTTATTTAGCCTGTGTAGATTCAGCCCCTGACTTTTAGAAGTTATGGGGCTCCAGTGGGTAAAAGATTTTGGTGGGCCTTTGATCAGTTCTAGTTTGGTTCTTCTTAGAAACTTAAATTACATTAAGCAAACTCCAACCCACACCACAATGAACATGACTACTGATCTATATTTGTAGGGGAGACAGATTTTGTTCTCTACCATGCCCTTATCTGACGGTGCTGGTGTTTTTACTGGCCCAACTCCAAAGCTCTATATTTTGATCAAGTAGTCCTAAAATTTGGCCCACAGCCTGGAGACTGTGAAGGTCAGGAATTAAATCTGCTAAAGTATCCACTAATCAGACTGCCTTATAGCGATTGTCTGAGACAAATACTTCTTCTGTTATCTTTCTTGAATCTTTTATATAGAAAGAAAAGTTGAGAGGTTAAGGTAAATAGATGGACCAGTCAGTTTTTTGTTGTTAACTGTTGTCAAGTCCTTGACCCATGGCGACTCTATGGATGAGACATCTCCAAGACCCTCTGTCCTCCACTGCTCTACTTAATTCCTGAAAACCCATACCCATGACCTCCTTAATAGAGTCCATCCATCTGGCATTCCTTTCTTCCTACTTCCCTCTATCTTTCCCAGCATTATTGTCTTTTCTAATGACTCTTCTCTTCTCATGATGTGTCCGAAGTACGACAGCCTCAGTTTGGTCATCTTGGCTTCCAGGGAGGTTCCCGGTTTGATATGCACTAGGACCCATTTGTTTGTTCTTTTGACTGTCCATGGGCTCTTCAGCACTCTTCTCCAGCACCACATCTCAAATGCATTGATTTCCTTCCTATCATCTTTCTTAACTGTCCAGCTCTCACATCCATACATGGTAATGGGGAATACAATGGCTTGTATGATACTAACATTTGTGCTAAGTTGTATATCTTTGCATTTTAGAATATTTTCTAGTTCTTTCATAGCCACCCTCCTAATTCTTAATCTTCTTCTGATTTCCTGACTGCAGTCCCCGTTTCTATCAATGTTTGATACCAGGTATGAGAATTCTTTTACTATTTCTATTTCTTCATTGTCTAAGTTGAACTTGTGAAGGCCCTCAGTGGTCATTATTTTTGGGTTTTTTATGTTCAACATTAAGCCTGCCTTAGCACTTTCTTCTTTGATCTTCCTTAGTAGGTGTTCCAGGTCTGTGAGGTTTTCTGCTACTATTATGGTGCCATCTGAATATCTTAGATTGTTGATATTCCTTCCTCCTATTTTCACTCCTCCTTCTTCTGTGTCCAAGCCTGCTTTTTTTATAATATGTTCTACATACAAGTTGAACAGATAGTGTGAAAGGATGCAGCCTTGTCTGTCCCCTTTGCCAATTGGAAACCATTCAGTTTCTCTGTTTTCTGTTCTGACAACAGCCTCTTGTCCTGAGTACAGATTCCTCATCAGGACTATCAGATGTGTTGACACTCCCATGTCTTTAAGGGTATTCCATAGCCTTTCATGATCTATGCAGTCAAAGGCTTTGCTATAGTCTATAAAGCACATGCTGATTTTCTTTTGGAATTCCCTGGTGCATTCCATTAGCCATCATATGTTTGCAATGTGGTCCCTGATGCCTCTTCTTCTCCTGAACCAATGCTTGGACCTCCAGGATCTCTCTCTTCATGTATGGTTGGAGTCTATGTTGCAGAATTTTGAGCAGGATTTTGCTTGTGTGGGAGATCAGTGCTGTCGTCCTATAGTTGCTGCTGTCTCTTGTATCTCCCTTTTTGTGTATAGGGATGTATATTAACTGCTTCCAATTTGTTGGCCATTGTTTTGTTTTCCATATCTGTTGACATATGTTGGTTAGTACTACAGTTGACTCTGTCAATAAGGATTGTAGAAGTTCAATTGGAATATTGTCTGTTCCTGGTGATTTGTTTTTCATTATTTCCCTTATTGCATTTTCCACCTCATTTTTTAGAACATGGGGTTCATCTTCATATAGCTCATCATTCCATGTGTACTTCATTTTGTCATCTCTTTTGTATAATTCTTCTGTGTATTCCATCCAATGTCTTTTTATTCCTTCCTGGTGTTGAATTATATTATTTTTATTGTGATAGAGCATCCCAGTCCTAGGTTTGAATTTTCCTTTGATTTCCCAGATCTTGTAAAATAGATCTCTTGTTCTTGCCTTTTTGTTGTTGTTTTTAATTTCTCTGCATTGCTCATTGTAGTAATTTTCTTTATCTTTCTGAACAAGCCGTTGTACTGTTGCATCCATAATTCTTAGTTTGTTCCTATCTCCCTTTTGTTTTTCTTCTCTTCTTTTCTGCTTGTAGTGTTTTTTCTGTCATCCATGGTTTTTTTCTCTTTCTTTTTATTTATTGAAAGTGTCTGTCTGCATTCTTCTTTTATTATGTCCCTGGTTTCAGACCATAGTTCCTCTGGGTCTCAGTCTATTATGCTTAGCAATGCGAATCTGTTTATGTTGTCAGTAAATTCTGTTGAGATATTATCCAGATCATATTTTGGTATAATCACTGGTTTGGTATAACCAGTCAGTTAGCGGGGCACATATCATAATGAGCTCATAGGCTTCTGCATTTCAGTTGCAGGGAAATGTAGGATGGAAGGTGAAGTTCCATGCATTTTCTTCAGGTGAACTTCTTATGGTCAATTGAATGGCCACTGTCTGAACAGAATGTGGAACTAGATAGGTCTTTGGTCAGATACAGCATGAATGCTCTTATGTTCCTGTGACCTTGCATGATGGCATGGGGAGAACTGTGTGGCCATTCTCACTTTATTTCTGGTAAGGAAGGTGGAACAATAGGCTGGGTATTCTAAGGATGACGCCTTCCCTGAGGGTTATCACACTATCTCCAATTCTTCCTTTTTTTAAAAACAAAAGAAAACAAAATGTGGTGCACTCTGCCTCTACAGTGGTGCAGCAGCAACTAAGCCCATTCAAAATCTTCCTGATTCTTCCTGTTTTGTTTTGTTAAAAAAACCTGTTGCACTCTGCTGCTATAGCAGTATAGTGGCAAAAGGCACATTGGGGTGTGTTGAAGTGTGTCTCACTAGCACAATTACAGAAGGTTTTTTTTAAAAAAGGCAGGAAATGTGAGGTCGAGGGAAAGTGGTATTAATCTCCTGGGATAAAGCCAATTAACATGAGGGTCAAGAGACAGGTACTGGGTGGCAATCAAAAATTTCTTCCAGGACGACAAAGGAAAAGCAGGAATAATCACCATAAGCACAGGACCAAAACTGAAGTGTGAGAGACAACATTACATTCCTAGTAGAGCAGCAATGCTATGTATGCTTCCCCTTTAGCAGAACAAGGGACTAATGTGAAAATGCCCCTGACCAGTAAGGATGATCTAACTGTGCATCATATTAAGATGCAGATCCACTGTTTGTAGACATGGATACTATCAAAAGCCTGGGTTTTGTTTAGGGCCTTATTGCATGGAGTTCCTGTCTTGCAATTACAGTCAGACCTTCGTATCCATGGGGGAGCCATTCCAGAACCTTTGCGTATACCAAATAAATAAATAAATAAATAAAAATGTAGCTGTGTCCTACATGGAGGTGTAGCAATACTTATCTATGTTGTAATTGTGCTGTCACACCACTCTACTTTTTTTCTTCCTCATAGTTGTTTCCTCTTTAACAGGTTTGGGTAGTCGGAAGCAATAGGAAAACATGAGAGTTACATGCAGAAGATGCTATCATCTTGACCTCTGATCAAATCCTATGCATGAGGCAAGGTAATTGTTCACTAAAAGCTTATTGTTGGGAGCATAATCAAGTAGCACTTTCAGACAGAAGGACCTTAGAAGATCTGATGATTAGGTTTTATGGCAGTTATATAAATGAATGATGTGCATGGTGAAACATTACTTAATCAATGGAAGATTTCCTAAACTGGGAACAAACACAAACTAGTGGAGGGATAAGCCCTTAATGAAGATACAGGACAACAAATCCTGTGGCAGCTTAAAGATAAACCAAAACATTTTGATACAGGCTTTCATGAACTACAGCCCATTTTTTTTAATGACAGTTTTTTTTTAACTAGCAGATTTATGTATATCTGCACATACACACACAAATTAAATCACAAAGTCAAAACTAATAATTTTCAGTTGTTGTTGTTGTTGTGTGCCTTCAAACCATTTCTAACTTAATGGTGACTCTAACCTAAGTCATTTTTAACTTAAAGGCAAACATATTATGAGGTTTTCTTGGCAAGATTTTCTCAGAGAGGTTTTGCCATTGCCTTTCTCTGGGACTGACAGCATGTGATCTAACCAAGGTCACCCAGTGAATTTCTATGGCCAAGCTGAGAATCGAATTCTTGCATATATAGAAAGAGAGTAAGAGTGGGAAAATGCCCTATAGAAAATTCGGCTTTCAGGACTGTTTTTGAGGTTTTTGGTTTGGGGGGGAAATGTTTGAAAAATAACATATATCATTTATGTTTTATGAAATAATTTTATTATTTATTATTTATATATTATTTGGTATATTAATTATAGTATTATATATTATATTGTAACACACACACATATAGGCAAAACTAAAATTAATTTTTTAAAAAAACCTAAAGAAAAGTATGCCTGTCCAGCCCCCCTTTTTCCTGTCCTCTGTCTAGATCAGTGGATCCCAAACTTTGATCTTTCAGGATTTTGGGCTCCAGCTCCTAGAAGCCCCTGCCAGCTTGGTCAGTAGTCAGGAATTCTGGGAGGTGATGTCCAAAACATCTAGAGGACCAAAGTTTGGGGATGACTGGTCCAGATTGAGATTTTTTTTATTTTTATTTTTTTTAGCATTATTGGCATGATGGTGAAGGAAGGCTGGAGAGTCACTTTTGTGCCAGGTTGCAGCATGCCTGCAGTAAGCAATGCAATAAAGTTTGAACTGGGAAAGAATGGGATTCTGCTGTAGCTAATCCTACTATCACTGTGTGTGTCTGCCGAGATTATCGCAGCACTAAACTGGTTTAGCTCAGCCAGCTTAAAATTTAAAGTGGGTGGCATCTTGATATTATCACAAGGAGTTAGCTGCCAAAATCACCACCCATGTGCAGCCCGGGTCCATTGCTGCTCCCAGGGCCACTCCAGCCACAAAACTCCCGACTTTGAAAAAGCCACACTGAGCAGCCCTGGGAGCAGGGATGGACCCAGGCTGCACCTGGGCAGCAATTTCGGTGGCAAAATCCTTGTGATAAAATCGGGATGCCACCCATTTTAAATTTTAAGCTGCCCCCTAAATCAGCAAAACAGACAGAAAAGGTGAGAGCAAGTTAAACTCTCTCAGCATCTCCTCCCAGCATGTTTTAAAAAAGCATAGATCTATAAGTTTGGCCATTAAAATGGAAATCATTAGAAAGGTTGAGGCTGGTGAAAGAAGAAAAAATCACCCTTGGGTGCATTTTGAAAGAACCCTTAAAGTGGTCTCTAGAAGGTTCAGAATTTTGGTTTACTTATTCAAGGCTTACCTGGTGTGGCTGTTTCTAATTACATGTGTATATTGTTAATTTTGAATAAAAAGTTTGTTAAAAGATAGGCAAATAGCCTTCTTTTTTTGAGGTGCAAGATAACCTATCCTTATTTTTCCATGTTATTTTTGCCTCCGGTACCAAAATTTCTGTTAAAGAAGTAATAGCCAGTAACACCATTTGTGAATGCCGAGAACACCATTTGTGGTAGATTTCTATCCAGCATCTCCGCAATTACAGAAAGCTATCTATTGCTAAAAATTTGGAACATCTAGATAGAACCATTAGCAAGTTTCCATAGCTTTCTGCCAGCCACCAAATCTAAGGAGGCTGTTAGTAAAGGCTGTCCTGAACACACCAATCAATGAACCAGGATCACACCCTTGTGATTCAAAACACAGCATCACATGTAAATCCAACAACAGCAACAACGACAGCAGCAGCCTTTCTTACATTCAACAGACCATTAGGGAACACATAAATTACCTGTAAATACCTTAGCAGACTCACTTTTAGGAGCACAGTGACTGGCAGGACCTACTATATACAATGCATCACCTGCCGATCCTGGAATCGTATTTATGTGACTTGATAATACGTGAGCAAAACTAACCCAGACCTGCATACACACTTCATGAACCAAAGGAGGCAGATGCTGAAATGCTTTGCTCTTGATATATATTTTAATTTCTGTTTATTAATCAATTCAATCACTATATGTATCTTCAATGATTAACTGCAACCTTCTTGGGAGGAGAGCTGTTAGCTTGCTTTTTAATATCTCTCTCACACACTATAACAGAAACTCCTGCATTGCTGCTGCTAACCAAACCAGACAGAACTGAGCTAGGTGGCTCATTGGTGTCAGTAGATAATTTCATATAGTCAAGAGATTCTTTAAAAGGCCATTAGCAGAAAAAATGCAGATTAGGAAAAGTAATGGGAATGTAAAGTGAGAAAGGACATGTGACAGATCCAACTACCGATATAGCTGTCACTTTTAGACTAAATATTCCAGCACCTAACTCAGGGTAGCTCTCTTGCTGCCAACTTAACTACCTGCTCAGTTCTAGAAATTGGATTGTTGTTGTTAACTGCCCTAGAGTAGTCAACTTCGACTCATGGTAACCCTCTATCTATCTATCTATCTATCTATCTATCTATCTATCTATCATGGTGACATCTCCTAGCCTCCTTGTCCTCCACTGCTCTGCTTAGATCTTGTAGATTTAGGCCTGTGCTATGTGGT
The DNA here is from genome assembly GCA_026167975.1 of Phrynosoma blainvillii. Taxonomy (NCBI): domain Eukaryota; kingdom Metazoa; phylum Chordata; class Lepidosauria; order Squamata; family Phrynosomatidae; genus Phrynosoma; species Phrynosoma blainvillii. Next base: position 340,561,096 of record JANUYF010000001.1, read on the forward strand.
AAAAGGAAACAAGGCTACATAGGACTAAGAATCAGACTACATAGATGTGGGAAATCCATAACTGAATCTCCTTGAAGTTCTTTTTTTAAAAAACACAAACACAGAGCATAATTCTTAAAATAATTACTAGACCTCAGACATTTCCAGTCTAGACAGAAAGAGGTTGGCTAATGCCATACAAATGAAACTTGTTTGGTATTTCTGTCTCCATCACAGTTGGACTGACTCATTAATTATATTTTGTGTCTTTGTTGCCCAAAGGCAATCAGCTTTAATCATAATTTGGAAATTAAAAAAATGAAAGGGGACATGTGGACCAGTAATGGGAGCACATTCTATCCCCACAACATAGGCATCAATGCCTACTCCTGCTTGTAGAATATAGAAATAGCTGTGCTAGTCTGGAATATCAGTATGCAAAGGGATCTTGTAGTACCTTTGAGACTGTGGCTGCATTCGCACTGCAGAAATATTCCAGTTCGACACCACTTTAACTGGCATGGCTCAATGCTATGGAATTCTAGAAACTGTAATTTTGTGAGACATTTAGCTTTCTCTGTGAGAGAGCTCTGGTGCCACAATAAACCACAAATCCCAGGATTCCATAGCATTCAGCCATGGCATTTAAAGTGATGTCAAACTGGGTTATTTCTGCAGTGCAGGTGTAGCCTAATGAAAAGGAAGACATTTGTAGCATAAGCTTTTGTAGACTTGGTCTACTGCATCTGAAGAAATAGACCAAATCTATAAAAGCTTATGCTATGACTTATTTCACTTAATTGGTCTCAAAGGTGCTACAAGATCCTTTTGAATACTGATAGTCTTGTTTGTAATCCTTTACTCTGAATACAGCTTTTTATATCTCACAATCTCATGTGTCAGTTATATGGGAGGTGACTGATTGAGCAATCCTATGCCCAGAATGGGAGAGGATATACAGTCGCCCCTCTGTTTTCATGAGGGAATCTGTTCCAGACTCTCTCTCCCCGGTGAAAATGGAAAATTGCAGATATTCAAGCCCCACAGTGTGCATGCACTATTTTAAACAATGGGGCTTGCTGTTCTGCAAAGAACTGAGACCATAGGCTTGTAGTCTGTGAAAATGGAGGGGCAACTATACCGTACCTCTACCATACAGGCAATGCAACCACTTTGTCCTATGTGTGCTCAGTCTAGGAAGGATGAAGAGTCTCAGGAAATCTCAGAATAGCATAAAGTATCAGATATGCTTTCACTGTTTCTAGAAACACCAGCAGCACCCAGCAATTAGGGATTGATTCAGCAGTGATGCACATATGCCATCCACACTTTGAGCTAGCTAGCTAACTCACAACGATGGAGACAGCAATCACATATCCTTTCATCACAACACAACACACAAAATGATGCCACGGTGTCCCCACTCCATTAGTCCCAGTAGCACAGTTGGTCTCATAATATCCCCTGAACTTGGTAATATTACTGTTAAAGATTATTCATTGGCATTACTTTGGAAATTAATTCACTGGCAGAAACTGCAGGGGTATTACAAGGGAGTTGCAGGCCACACCAGGTGATGCCCTCAGTATGTGTGTGACACCACTGCTTCCTAAACATCGGCCTTTTTGCAGAAACACACTGTAGCATTCATCTGCATCCCCTTAATATGCTGGAAAGATGGTGTGAGCAGGGTGAGGCTCACTGGGAGGAAAGGAGAGCCCCAAAATTTTTAGAAAATAATTTAAAAATAAACAAATTTTCTGAATTAATTTTTTTTTAATTTTAAAGTTAATGTCTTTAATAAGTTTCTTCAAAAACATCACATCTTACCAAATGTTTACTTTAACCATATGGAACTATGTACATGAAAATACATTTAACCTGTGTGTATGATATAATTTGAAGATTTCAGTTTTACTTGTTTCTGTTACAACTATTGCCATTACATTCAGTGTAATTATGAATTATGAGTAACAGCAGTACAAAAAACATTAAAAGGATGTTGTATGGTATGATATAGGATGAAGTCAATTAGCAGGGTGACATTGGGTGACGCCAATCCTAGTGACCCCACTGAGCAAATGTTATAGTGAAGATTATAAAATCAATTGCATTAATTGCTGCTAATATGTTTTAATTGAAAAATAAATTAACATTACTAAAAATGTAGCCACCTTGATTCCTGTGCTTGGAGAAGGGTGGGATAGAAATAAAAATAATTTAATGAATTAATTAAAAGGACCAAAACAGTTGTGTGTGTATGTCCCTTTAAGTCACCTGTCAATTTATTGCAATCCCATGAATTTCATAGGGTTTTCTTGGGTAAGGAATATTTAGAGATAATGTTGCCAGCTGCTTCCTGGCTTTTGTTGGTGGCCTCTCATCCAAGTATTAACCAGGGCTTGACCCTGTTTAGCTTTCAAGCTCAGAAGGGATCTGGTGCCTTTAGGATATTTAGGCCCTACCATCCCAAAATCACATGAAACATTATGTTATTTAACCAATTCCTGTTAAAACTATTAAAATAATAACTTTTAAGATACCAGTAATTAAAAATTTAAAGAATTTAAAATAATGAATTAAGCTAAAATGAATTGTTTCCATTCCTAAAGTGTGTGTATGTGTGTATGTAAGGGATATTCAACTTCTCTTATGCACCTCACAGTGATCAATAATTAACAGATAGACAGAGATAGAGATATATGGCAGCCAGATAAGGGCCATAACATTGTGCAGGACTAGCAATTTGTTCGTAATTGGACAGGCAGAAACAAACCTTTGTGATTTATGTGGGGTTTGGGATACTGTGGATCATATTACCTGGGACCACCTTGGTATGGGCAGGAGGAATGTCTCCATTTCCTGTCCGAGGAAGGCATTTCTGTGGGTGATTTAGGCAACTGTCTTCTTAATGGTAATTTGTGGTATGATCTATTACCTGCTCTTTGGCTTTTTGTTTTGTTTTTTACAAATTGGTACCGTAATTAGTGAAGTTATTGTGATTTTGTTGGGCAGGGGGGAGTTCTTGCCACTTTTGTAAACCTTTTCATAGATACTAATAGGTGGTGGTACTAGGACTGTTGACCCATGATTCACCAAAGAAAACTTGAGTGAAGGGAGGAGGATGGAGGGCATATGATACAGCAGCCATGTGGCTTCTTAGGGTAGATGATGCCTGAGAGGCAAGAAAGAGAAATGTATAAGAAAATGGTCTAAAACAGGGAGAATCCAATAATGTGCGGGTGCTCTTTTCATTGGATGCACACAAACATCAGGAATAGCAAATAATGATCTAATCTAATGTGTTCCAACTACTTGCACTTTCACATTCGCTGTTTTTAGGGGTGAAGAACCCCCGTGAATGTGGAAAAACCACAAATAAAAAACTCCAGTATTCTTTTTACTTTAGAGAATATCTCTCTAGGAATCTCCAGGTCCTCCAGTGCAATTCTGTGGTCAAGATCGGCCAGAAATTGATCACAGAACCATGTTGAAGAACCTAAAAATACCTAGAGAAGTGTTTTCTCTAGGAACTTCTAGGTTCTCCAGCACAACTCTATGGTCAAGTTCTAGTAGAGTTGTGCTGGAGGGCCTAGAGATTCCTAGAGAGAACATATTAAACAAATCTGCAAATAATCAAATCTGCAAAAGTCAAGCTGCAAATGTGCATCTGAGCAGCTCCATAATGCATTGTACTGTATAAAGCTTGAAAATGCTAGGTGTTATTTTTTAAAATGCACATTTAAAACTGAAGCAGATGAAATAAATATTTTTTTTCTACATAAGGTTTTCAGAATGCTGTTGTTGTTAGCTGCCTTCAACTTGACTTTGACCCATGGCAACCCCATGAATGAGAGACCTCCAGGTTCTCCTTTCCTCAAGAGTCATGCTCAGGTCCTGTAGACTCACAGCTGTGTCTTCCCTGATTGAGTCTATCCATCCTTTCTTTCTACTGCCCTCCACCTTACCAAGCATTATCGTCTTTTCTAGTGAGTTCTGCCTTCTCATTATGCAGCCAAAGTACAACAGCCTCCATTTAGTCATCCTGGCTTCTAGGGAGAGTTTATTTGTTTGTTCTAGGACCCATTTGTTTGTCTTTGCAAGTAAGGCATTATACAATCCTTATGATAGGGGTGGGGTGAAGGAGGGACGGGCGCACCAACAGGGCCATGATAAAAGATAATCTGCTCTCCTAACTACTCTCACTCAAAACCACCTTGACATAACAGAAACACAAAGAGCATGAGAAAAAATTAGAGGCCAAAATGGGAACATTTCTGAGAAGTAATGAGAAAAGCTACATCTAATGTGAAACAGGGTCCTGGGCCTGGAAACAAGTGGGGCCTGACCAAAGCAGAATACAGTGGCACTATTACTTCCCTTGATCTAGATACTATGCTTCTATTGATGCAGCCTAAAATTGCATTGGTCTTTTTAGCCAGGTGTCCTCCATCTTATATCTATGCATTTCATTTTTTCCCCCCTAAGTGCAGTACTTTACATTTCTCTGTGTTGAAATTCATTTTGTTAACTTTGGCCCAGCTTTCTAATTTATTAAGATAATTTTGAATTTTCATCCTGTCCTCTGGGGTATTAGCTATTCCTCCTAATTTGGTGTCTTCTGCAATTTTGAGAAGCATGCCCCCTATTCCTTTATCCAAATTATTGATAAAAATATTGAATAGCACTGAGCCCAGGACAGAACCCTGTGGCACCTCACTGGTCACTTCTCTCCAGGATGAAGAGGAGCCATTGTTAGCACCCTTTGGGTTCGGTCAGTCAGCCAGTTACTAATCCACCTGACAGTTGTATTGTCTAGCCCACATTTCACTATCTTATTTGCAAGAATATCATCGGGGACCTTGTCAAAAGCCTTACTGAAATCAAGATATGCTATGTCTACCACATTCCCTTCATCTAGCAAGCTGGTAATTTTATCAAAAAAAGAGTTCAGATTTGTCTGGCATGACTTGTTTCTCTGAAACCCATGTTGACTTTTTATGATTATGGAATTACCTTCCAGATATTCACAGACTCTCTGTTTAATGAACTGTTCTAGAATCTTTCCCGGTATTGATGTCAGACTAACTGGGCAATAACTGTGGGATCCTCTTTCCCCCCCCCCCCCTTTTGAAGATAGGGACAATGTTTGCCCTCCTCCAGTCTGCTGGGATTTCCCCTGTTCTCCAGGAGTTCTCAAAGATTATTGCCAGTGGCTCTGAGATTACATTTGCCAGTTCTTTTAATATCCTTGGATGTAGTTCATCTGGTCCTGGAAACTTAAATTCATTTAGGTTAGTCAGGTATTCCTGTACTACCTCTTTACTTATTCTGTGCTGCATTTCCCCTATTGTGTCCTCTGCTCCATATTCCTCAGGTTGAACACCCCTTTCCTTTTGTGAGAAGACTGAAGCAAAGAAGGTGTTGAGTAGTTCTGCCTTTTCTCTGTCCCCTGTTAGAATTTCTTCATCTTCTCTGCACAGTGGCCCTACCATTTCCTTCTTCTTTCTTTTGCTATGGACATACCCCAAAAAGGCCTTTATTGTGCTTAACTGCTCTAGCAAGCCTGAGCTCATTCTGTGTTTTGGCTTTCCTGACTTTACACCTACATGTGTTAGCTATTTCTTTGAATTCCTCTTTAGTGATTCTGCCCCTTTTCCATTTCTTTCCTGTTTAAAACTTAGGGGGGAAGCAGACGGGCGGCCGTGGGCTGCCCCGGGAAGCTGTGCCACGGGGCCGAGGTATCCCCACACCTTGGCCCCGCGGCGCAGCTTCGCCGCCCCTGGAAGGAGCGCTAAAATAGCGCTCCTTCCATATGTCGCCAAAGGTGCGCTGCAAAAGGCTGTCGGCACACCTTTGGCGACTCTTCTGCTGCAGCATGTGTGGACACTGCAGCGGGAGGTCCTCCTTGGAGTGCCGGCCGTGCGGAGGGCCAGCTGCTCCGAGGACGACCTGGGGAAGGGGTTGGGGCACCAATCGTGCGGCTGCCCCTCCCCTTCCCTGCCCCCAAAACAGCCCAATTAGCCATCTGCTTCCCCTGTTAGTTCAGTTGAAAGTTCTTTTGTCATCCAACCTGGTTTATTGAGACTCCTCCCATTTTTCTTTCTCATTGGAACAGTTTGAGATTTTGCCTTCAGTATCTCCCTTTTGAGAAACTCCCATCCATCCTGAACTCCCTTCTCCTTTAGTATTCCTGACCAAGGGATCACTCCCAGTGTTTCCTTAAGTTTGTTGAAATCAGCTCTCCTAAAGTCTAGAATGAGTGTTTGACTATGCCTAGCTTCTCTTTTCCACTGTATAAAAACTCCAGGAGAACATGATCACTCCTATCTAAGGATCCCACAATTTGCACCCCATTGACCAGGTCATCCCTGTTGGTTAGGATCAGATCTAAAACAGCTGATCCCCTTGTTGCCTCTTCCACTTTTTGGACAAAGAAAGTAAGGAAGTTGCTAGACTTTGGAGTATTGGCTGAGTTTGACTTCCAGCAAATATCAGGATAGTTGAAGTCACCCATCACTACTATCTCTCCTTTTTGAATGTGTGGTCATCTGTTCTAGAAAGGCATCATCCAATTCTAGAAAGGCATCAGTCTGACTTGGGGGTCTGTAGTAGACTCCTACTATAACATCCCTGTTGTTTCCTTCCCCTTTAATTTTTATCCAGATGCTCTCCACCTGATTTCCAGGATTTAAGTCCTAGATCTCTTCACAGGTGTAAACATCTCTGACATATCATTCTATTCCTTCTCCTTTCCTGTTTGGCCTATTTCTCTTTAAAAGGTTATACCCCTCTATTCCTACATTGCAATAGTGAGACTCATCCCACCAGGTTTCAGTGATGTCTATTATATCATATTTGCTTTGTTGTGCTAGGAGTTCAAGTTCATCTTGTTTATTTCCCATGCTCTGTGCATTAGTGTAGAGACATCTAAGAGCAGGGGCAGGCAACCTTTCCCCTTTAAGGGCTGAGGGACTTCAGCTCCCAGAAGCCTCAGCCATGTTGGCCAATAGTCCCATGTTGGCCAATAGCTCCTGGGATTCTGGGAGCTGAAGTCCCTCGGCCCTTAAAGGGGAAAGGTTGCCTACCCCTGTCTAAGAGCATGTGTCCTTTCCATTTGCTGCCTGTGTGAGGCTTTTTTTCCCTTCCACTGTTCTGCCCTTGCATCATTTGCCTTGTTCCCTCTATAACACTTTGACTATTATCTCCAGCCCATGATGTACTCCTGCCTTCCAAGATACCTTGCATGATACTATCTCCCTCCCCAACATGGCTCAGTTTAAAGCCCTCCTGATCAAATGTTTGAGACTATTGGCAAAAACGCTTCTGCCAACTGGTGTGAGATGCAGCCCATCTCTTGCTAGAAGTCCACCCTCATGGAACCGCAGCCCATGATCCAAGAATCCAAATCATTCTTGGTGGCGCCATCTACGGAGCCAGTTATTCACATCTGCTATCTTCCTCTCCCTTCCTGGACCATGCCCTTCAACTGGGAGAAGAGATGAGATAACAATCTGTGCGTCCAGCTCTTTCAGCTTCCTGCCCAAAGCCTCATAATCCCTTCTGATATTCTGAAGACTATGGCTTGCAGTATCATTGGTTCCCATGTGGACCAAGAGGAAGGGATAATGGTCAGTAGGCTTGACAAATCTTGTCAGTCTCACTGTTACATCACGGATTTTTGCCCCAGGGAGACAACACACCTCCCGGGACATCTTGTCGGGGACACAAATCACTGCTTCTGTACCCCTCTACAAGGAGTCCCCAACCACCACCACAAGCCTCCTCTGAGGCTTAGCAGTGGCTGTTCCCTTCGGTGGTACTCTTTGGGTCCCCTGCACTGTCCCTGAGGACTGTCCCTGCTGCTCTTCCTCTTCATCCTTAATAAGGGAGAGAGTTTCAAATCGATTCTGTAGCTGCAAGCTCCCAGAACAATCCCTGGTTTCCCTACTTCTATGTGTGACATTCTTCCAGGTGTCCACCTCCTGTGTGCATGAAATTTCCTCCTCCTCAGCAACTTCCTATGTGTCCAAGACCGTTCTTTCTGCTCTGTCCAGGAAAACCTCTTGCTCCCTAACATGCTGAAGCATAGCTACCCAGGCCTCCAGCTGCTTGACTTTCTCTTCCATGAGGGCTACGAACTTGCACTTGGTGCAGGTGAAGTTCCCCACATCTCTTGGAAAGAAGACAAACATCCCACAAGTGTTGTAGGTGACTGCAGCAACTCCCTCAGTGTCCATATTGAGAAATCTAAAGTAAGCAATGGAAGAGGACTGTGGGCTTCTCCCTCAAAAAGTCCCCTGGTAAAGACCCATGTAAAGGGCCCCTGTGCTCTTGGTCTTTTAACCAGGCTCTGTCAGGGAGCTCGATCAACTGGGTTTCTAACTCTACAGAGAGCTCCTGGATGCTACCTTATTCTCTGTCTCTCTCCGTCTGAGCAAAAAACAACAACCTCAAAGCCCTTTAAATTATTATTATTATTATTATTATTATTATTAGGAGAACCTGTAAAGAGAAAGGTCAAAGCCCCCCATCTACCTGTGCTGTGCTTTCCCTTGTTCTATGAAAAAAATTCAGTGCGTGCCTCTGGGAAGAGTTGTATAGAGCTAATTGGCTAGATCAGCAACAGTCACACTCTCCCCAAGTGATTTTAAAAAGAATTTAAACACTCACCCACTCAATATGGATGCTCTGGAACTGCTTTCCTTCTCCTTCCTAGCAGAAACTGACCTGGAAAGATCTAATATCCCATTAGGAGTCATTGCCCATTCCTCTTCCCCTTCTCTCTCCCACCAAATGACTGCCTTATGTACTCTGGCAACAGCACCCATTCTACATATGTACTTTGAAATGTGCACTGCTTTCAAAAATTGGGCCTCAGGATCATAGAACAGAAAAGATCTTCCTAGTTAAAGAGACATTCAGTCTTTAATGGGTTGTGGAGGGATATGCAATAGGTGGGGTTTTAAGTATGTAATATATATATTTGATTGTTTTTAAATTAATGTCTTAAAAGTAGTATTTGAATTGGATTGATTGTTTAATACTTGTAAAACATTTGTACCACATACTGTTTTAGCTGTTCATTTTAACTTACATTGTAAGCCTTTTTGCGTTTGGGAAGCTTATCGCATTCTTAAATAATATGACTTACCTGATCCGGTTTAAAATTTAAAGTGGATGGCATCCTGATATTATCAGAAGTATTTAGCTACTAAAATTGCTGCCTGGGTCTATCCCCGCTCCCAGGGCGCTCAGCGTGCCTCTTTCCAAAGCCAGGAGTTTTCCGGCTTAAGAAAATGGCCCCCAGAGAGGCTGTGGGAGCGGGGATGGACCCGGGTGTTGATTTTGATGGCTAAATCCTCCTGATACTATCAGGATGCTCCCTGCTTTAAATTTTAAACTGGATCAGGTAAGCCGTATTATTTAAGAATGCGATAAGCTTCTCAGTTTGGGAACAGGTGGGATATAAATCAAATCAAATCAAATCAATAGGAAACAAGTTTAAATGATGATGATTTATTTAAATAGTACAGAAAGCAAGATCAACAAATAAACAAATAGATTTCCTATCCAGAACATTGATTCTTTAAACTGATTCTTACTCCATCCTGCACCTCTGGGGCTGTTCCAAATCTGTAGTTCCTCTTAATTACAATTAATGTATGGTATTTATGAGCAGATGCAAAAATATGCTCCAAAATAACAGTCTGGTAGTTTGAAGGGATAACATAAATCCCGTTACACACACATATCTAAAACATCTTTTGCACCAAAATTAAGCTTTACACTTTGAGAGAGTGCTAATCCAAAATCAATACTTTGAAGGAGAAATTGAAGCAGAAAAATTATTAGCTTTACAATTGACAAAACAACAGCAGCGATGTAATGGTGGAAGTCAAGAAGGGATTTGAGGAGTAACAGAAAGATCAAATGAAATTAAGAAGAAATTTGTGGTGAACTGATACAGTTCACTTTTTAAAAGTGAACTGTATCAGTATGACAATCCATTAATCAGAGATATTCATGCTTTCTTCAGAAAAATTAAAGACTCTTCCAGTTTTGGATGAGGATAATAAAAGTCTTGGCTCAATGATAATATATATGAGATTAAGAAACAAATAATGGGACTGAAATAAAATAAGTTATGTACCTGATTTCCATAGCTTGATTACAGGAAGTTACAAACACTTTGTAGATGTCTCATTCACTCAACTTCGTTATAAAGTTGTATAATTAAAAATTGTTAAGTTCCACCTATGGGAATTGAGGCAAAAATTCTATTTACTTTCATATCTGGAAAGTTGCAACATTAATAAGTTCCTAAGAATTATAGCACCAGTTGATGGTGAGAATACTTGGATCAACTCAGCACTGTCTGTAATGAAGCACCAAGAGCCTACCTAGAGCAAATAGTATAGTACGGTAATCCCAGGGACAAATAGTTGGGAGCATATTTATCCCTGCTATTGTAATAGGATGTCTTTTCCTTTGGGCAGAGCAAATGTCTCTCTACTTTGATGTTGCACTGAAGCTGGTTGTTCTCACCACACATAGGCCATAATGCTCCTAAGTGTTGGATCAGCAGTAAATTGGCTGGAGTGGAGTACCTGACTGGATTTTGCCAAGAGAAAGTTTATGTAGGTTTGCATGGGCAGGAAAGACAGCAAGGAGGAGGGAGGGAAGAGAGAGAGAGATTTTACTCACTGATGAGAAGGGAGAAAGAAGTGGATAGAACAGGGTGAGGGAATCAAGCAGCCCTCCAGATGTTGTTGGGCTAATAGTCCCAGCAGCCCTAGCCAAACTGTTTTTGGAAGGCCATCTGATTCCTATCTCAAGCTAAAATAATGCAGTCCAGAAAATATATATTTTTCACATAGGAAAGGGGGCTTTGGGAGACACTGGTTACAGTCGGAAATGTTATACTTTGGCAGCATAGGTTCTTCCTTCTTTGATTTACATGCTTTAACCAGATACTTACATTTGTAAAAGTGAAGTGGGATTGTGGGATTGCCATTAATCCCTTGGGTTTGGAGTCCTAAATCAGATATCTATTAAGGACTGCAGGGAGATGAATGTTAGGAGTCGTCTGCAGAGTCCTGACCTTTAGAAAAAGTTGTCCTTTTGTTTAAATGTTCCTGTTTCCTCTCACCTATGTTTCCTTCAGAGACATAGCTGCGTTAATCTGGAATGCCAGTATGCAAAGGGGTCTTGTAGCACCTTTGAGTCTATTTCCTGAGTTTTGTGGAGTGAACTTTGCCCTGGAAAGATGGCTGCACCGCACTGCAGAAATAATCTAGTTTGACACCACTTTAACTGCCATGGATGAATGCTATGGAATTATGGGAATTGTCATTTGTTGTGGTACCAGAGCTCTCTAACAGAGAAGGCTGGTCTCACAAACTAAAATTCCCAGAATTCCATAGCATTGAACCATAGCAATTAAAACAGTGTCAATCAGGGTTGTTTCTGCAGTGGGGATGCAGCCATAATCAGCCTGTATGAATAGCCATAGAAATGCTAGACTTGTGGGTATGGTGATGAGGTGACAAGTTCAGTTTTAACTGTGATGCCTGAGGGACAAAGCAGTAGGAAAGATGTTACATAACGCCTGGATGGGTGGATGACTCTATGAATGCTGGAGGTAGTTTTGGAATGTGGTGCATGCAGGCTGAGAACCAGAAAAGAGATATGATAAATTGTCTATGAGCACATTTTAGGGCTTAAGGCCCATCTTATCCTAACTCAAGGGGGAAGCAGGCGGCTAACTGAGCCGTTTTGGGGGCAGGGAAGGGGAGGGGCAGCAGCACGATCGGCGCCCCAACCCCTTCCCTAGGTCATCCTTGGAGCAGCCAGCCCTCCGCACAGCCGGCGCTCCGAGGAGGACCTCCTGCCGCAGCGTTCGCACACACTGCGGCAGAAGAGTCGCCGAAGGTGCGGCACAGCCTTTTGCGGCGCACCTTCGGCAACTTGTGAAAGGAGCGCCAATTTAGCGCTCCTTTCAGGGGCGGCGAAGCTGAACCGCAGGGCCGAGGTGTGTGGATACCTCAGCCCCGCGGCACAGCTTCCCGTGGCTGGGTTGCCCTAGGTGGGGCCTCTGTGAGGGGGCCCTGCTACTGGCTGATAGGGAAGTCCAACTTTGGGGCTAGTCCCCCATCTTCCTATTGAGAGAAAAAGAAAGAACAAAACTTTTTCGCCCCCCCCCCCGATACCGAAAGGGCGGGGTGCAGGCAGCGGCTATGTATGGGTGAATGGTGATGTTTTATCCAAGGAGGCTTTCTTCCCCACCTTCGTCCTCTAGAGGCAATCAGAAAAGGAGCGGGGCTGATGGCAGTGGTTGGGATGCCTAGTGGTTATCGACTGTGGGAGAGCTAGCCTGCGTCTAAGGGCACGGAACTCGGCCACTTGCTTCCTAATCCAACATGTGAGACTAACAGCTTTTATGACAGTGACAACCTGTATTACCAGAATTATTGCAATGGGATTGGTTATTAATTTTAAAATTGCCTGTCCAGTGGCAGACCAGTCCCACTTTCCAAACCAGGTATTCTTTGCTGCGTCTTTAATTTCCTGAGTGACTTCTATGATTTGCTGGGCTTTGAGGTCTACAGAAATCTTAATTCTGGCCTGTCTGCTCAATTTGTTTGGTGGCCTGACTCAAGTTAGTAAGCAGGCGCAACCATTTTGAGATCTGTAGTTCACCTTCCAAATGAAATCCTTCTAGCAACTGCGGGTTTACAAAGTATGGTGCTTCACTTGTATATTCTCTAACTGTCTCATGCAAGTAAAATTCCTTTTCGAAACAATCTCTAACATGCACTTGGCAAAAACATGGGTTTCCTAACGATCTATCTATATCCAAAATACATTCACCCATACATAGCCGCCATGATCACAAGGGATCCGGAGGCAAATGCAATCATGGTTAAGTTGCACAAGGATGGATGACTGAACTGGGACTATAACATGGTTCTGTATCTCTTGTATCGGGGTTCCTATTAGGCCACTGTAACAATGTGTCCACCGCTGTGTTTTTACACACCCAGACAAATCATATAAGTGGGTGCTATTAGTCCAATGTAACGTTTGCTCTGGCAGCATGGTCGTATTGCTCTCTGCTAAGGGGAGACCTATGTGGGAAGCGGGGTGAATGACCTGGAGATCCCATATCTTTTCATGATAAATGCCAATGTAGAGCACCATGTCCTGCCAATGTGCTCCAGTTATCTTAACCAAATCTGTGGGATGCTGGAAGGGATCCGGCTATCTTTTCTTAAATAAAACCATGACTTCTGGGTGAATGAGTCTCATTAATGAGGCTTGAATTAGCTGAGATGCAAATGCTATAAGGCTGCTTTGAATCTGGGTGCATTGAATGGCTATAGATAAGTTGTAAATGCCAGACTTAAGGGAGTTTCCTATGTCTATTATGATTTCTTTTTCTATGCCTACCCAAATCCTCCTAACACTGTGTCCACAAGGTCGCGCTTGCTTCTAAAAAGCGGGTGCATTACATTATGCCATTTTTCTTCCAATTGTTCCCACTGCGCCCACGTGGCTTTTAAATACAGGCTATAAATGGGGATCATGTGTCCTACATTTACGGCGGTCAAATTCAACTTTAGGTTAGTGACTATGGGTTGGATCTCTGTGTATGCATAAAGGGCTATATCTTTTCTAATTACTACATTGCCAATGTACATAGATGGCTCCTGGATCATAGCGGGAACTTCGGCAGGGATGTCTGGACACATCATGCGCCAGCAAGTTATGGTGCAATTAGTGGGGGTGCGAATGAAGTCGCGACACACAAACAGTCTGGTTTTCCAAACCCATGTAGGGTGGCACAGATAATCTATGGTGAGGGAGGTGTAGAAAGAGGTGGGGGGTCTTGCTAAATGGGGGATCGAAGCGATGTCTTCTCCAGATTTCTGCTTGAAGGGGGAGGGGGCCTGCATCTGCCTCCACCCAAGTGAGTTCTTTGGGGCCAAACATATAAACTCTTGAAGCTAGGGTGTTTCTTTTGGTGACATATATTCTAGTTTTAATTAAAACGGGGAGTCCCTTGTCATACCAGGTCCTTGCATTGCCCATGGAATCTATTACCTCCATCATTCCTGGGTACGGGGTGGCCCAATGGCATTTAGCCTCTATATTATATTTCCAATCGGTGTTGAACTGGGTCGGATAAACGCTAGCACAGACCTTAGCTGACATCCATAACAATATCCAGAGGGTTCATGTGCTCAGTGCCATCTCTTGTCCCTGTAGGGAAGCAGAGAGGCGTCTCACTAACTGGCTACATGGGGAAGAGACTCACAAATGTCTCAGTCAAGTCTATGGTGGGCATTGAGTCGGGCTCTGACCGAACTGGCTTTACAGGCGTCGGACCTCCCTTCCATTCCTTTAATTGTGATACGTGAAAGTACTTTAGTCTAGTCCCATGGCGGCTAGGGATCCTAATTTGGAACACGGTTGGGGACACTCTCTCAACTATTTCTATAGGTCCTAACCATTTCGCGGTAAGATTGTGTCTCTGCTTGAAAAAGTTCCTGTACATCACTTGCTTTCCAGGGTTCCACTGCTGAGGGTTGTGCACCCAACCTAATATTTTATCCATAGCTCTCATGTTTTGCCCTAATTTCTCTGCTACTTGTCTGTGGGTCTGCTGGATGCTCTGTAGGAGAGTTTTCATCCATTCATGGTTTACAACTGTGCGATGCTACAGTTCCTCTAAAGGCCATGAGGATTATGGGGAGCTTTGCATCCCAGACCTTTCCTGATGCCTTAACTATTTTCCTCATTGCTTCCTTTAAAGTTCTATTAGTACTTTCTATGTGACCTGAGCTTTGGGGATGGGCGGCTATGTGGGATCTTTGCTTAATCCCTGGGGCGGAGCATAAGGCTTTCATAACTTCTCCTGTGAAATGGCTGCCTGAGTCATGATCAATGGTAAAGGTTTGGGGCAGTCCCCAGTGACTAAAAACTTGCTCAAATAGGATCCAGGCTGTGGTTTCTGCAGTGTTATCTCTGGTGGGAAAAGCCTCGATCCATTTGCTAAATGGGTCGATTATTGTTAAACAGTATTTGTGGTGTTGGGACATGGTTGGCAGGGGGCCAATGTAATCCATTTGCAGTCGGGACCAGGGTTCTTCTATGCATTGGAGGTGGATGGGGGCCTTAGGGCCGCTAGAGTCCGCGTTGACCATGGCACAAGCTATGCAGTTCTCTACCCACTGCTTTATGTCTTCCTTCATGCAGGGCCACCATCCTGTTTCCTTAACCCTGTCTATGGTGATCTGCTTTCCTCGGTGCCCTATGTTATGTATGAACTGAATGAGATCCCCTCGAACCTCAGTGGGGACTATGCAGTAGTGAACCCCTTCTCCATCTACTGCCCACCATATCTCTTCCTTTTGAACTATGCTGTACTTTCCAGTTGGATCCTTGCCTGCTGCGGCTAGCGCTTTAATCTCACTATCTCCCTTCTGCAACTGTGCCAAATCTAGCATCTCGGGTAGGGTGTAAGCCTTGGGTTTTACATTCATGGGGGCCATGGGGGCAGTGGCTGCTGTTTTAGTTAGGCTGTCAGCCTTGTTGTTCCATTGAGCTTCCTCCTCTGTAGTTTTCTGATGGCTTTTTACATGTGAGATCCACGTGGGGGCAGTTCTCCTTAAGATCAATTGGGCGGCTTCTTGCCATTTATCTGCATGGGCTACTGGCTTATTATCACTAGTCTTCCATTCTCGGGTCATCCAAATGGGGAGCCAATCTATGGCTGCATTTACAGTCCACTGGGAGTCCGAATAGATAGCTACGGGGGTATCTGGGTCCTCAAATTCCAAGACAACATGGAGGGCTTCTACCTCGGCAGCCTGACTGGAGTGGGGGCGAACGGCTCCTTGTAGGGTCTGTTGATGATTAACTCTTATGGCTCCGAATCCCGTTAAGCGGAAGCGGGGCAAGCGGAAGATTTGTCCCAAAACCAGCAGTTAAATCCTTCTTTCATGGCTTCCATTAGGGACTTGCCTGCTTTTACTGGCCAATTGCTTGGGGTGTTTAGAGGGAGGGGGCACTCGTGGGCTGCTCTGGCAACTACCAGCCCATAGGGGGTGACTGGCTCGTTGTCTTGCCTATTGTAGTCAATGCCATGCTTGATTAATTCTAGGGTCCATTTAGCTATGCGGGAGCTATGAAGTTGGCCGTCCTGAATTTTCCCTGACAAAATATACTTAAGGGGTGTATGCGGGGTATGAACTATGACTTTGGCTCCACCTATGATAAATTCCCAGCGGCTCAGTGCCCAGATCAAAGCTAAACATTTCTTCTCACACAGGCTGAACTTTACTTCCGTGGGAGAGAGGTTTTTCGAGGCGTAATTCTCTGGAAAAATTAAAGGTTCCTAGAAGCACTCTCAGAGAGGCTACATCTGTGGGAGCTGGGAGTTTTCCTATAGTCTCTACTCTCTGTAGGTCTCGGGTTCTGCAATCTGGCTGGAGGTTAAGTCCTAAGTACTTGACCTGCGTTTGCACTAACTGAGCTTTCTGTCTATTGGCTTTAAATCCTGTGTCCCTAATGAGCTCTAACACTTTCCTAGTGATGTCTGCGGTCTTTTCCTGGGAGTCTGAATGTATTAAAATGTCGTTCACATAGGACAAGACGTGGGGGCACGATGTGGGTTGCAACTTTGTCCACATCTTGACCACGTGGGCATGGCAAATTGATAGACTAGAGTGAAAACCTTGGGGTACCCTCTTGAAGCACATTTGATTCACGTGGAACTCGAATGCAAATTTGTAATAACAGCTCTCGTGGAGTGGGATGGAGTGGAAGCCATTTGCTAAATCTATTACACTGTAAAACTTGGCTGTACAGCTCCGGCTGTAATGGTGGCTAAAATCTCATTGTACTTGGCTACTATGGGGGCTACTGGGGGAGTGACCGCATTAAGAGCTCTAAAGTCTATGGTCATTCGCCATGTGGTGCCATCGGCTTTTAACACTGGCCATAAGGGCGCATCGCAAATGGACTGCATGGGGAGTACTACATCATATTTCAGGAGGCCTTCTATGGTTTTTGCTATCCCTTCCTCTGCCTCACGGGGGTACCTATACTGTTTCTGTGGGGGTGGATCTTTCCCTTCTATGAGCACACATGCTCCTTTAACTTTGCCACATTCCATTTTGTCTTTAATCCAAACGTCAGGGAAATCTGTTGTCCAGGGGTCATTTAAGATGGGGTAGAGGGGTGCTGGTGCCTAAGGCAGCACATCAATGTATAGCTGAGATTACAGGGGGACCTTCCTCCAATTGCCATAGGAAACCATTGGCCAAATCAAGGGTCAAGCAGTTCCATCTCAAAAATCCTGCTCCTAAAATGCCATTGTCCTCTCCCTGGTTCTCACATGCCCTGATGCGATCTAAGATGGTTCCTAAATGGATGGGGATGTCTCCAGATGGGGGCTTGGTGCTTGCTCTTCCCAAAACCTATTAGTTCCATGCTATCTTGTGTCTTACTTCCTACAGCGGCTAACTTGGGGTGACGGGTGTTGACTGCGGCGCCTGAATCCACAAGTAAAGTGGCTGGCTTGGGTTTGTCTTGGGACCCCACTTTTACATTTACAGTTGGGTGTCCCCAAAAATCTGGCTTTAAAGTGGTGACTATCTGTTGGCTAGGTGGAGGGATCGAGAGAGTCAGAGGATCAGGGGCACTGCGGGGAATGACTGCGGAGATCGGGTTCTTCAGGGCCTTAATAGCTCCGGTCCTGGGAGGTGGATGTGGGGGACTATGAGGGTTTCGGGCTGGAGGGTCTTCAGCCCAAGGGATCCAAAGGTCTGCCCTGGCTCTCTGCAAGCCGCGGGATCCCAGGTGTCCCTAACCTGATTGACTGGGGCTCTGCGTCAGGTTCTGGGTGTAGGGGCATTAGGGTTGGTGCTGGGTCCATTGGGGCCTTGCCCACCTAGGGCTTGGAGCAGAAGCTCGGTAAGCTCATGCGTGGGTAGACCATGAAGGTCCACTACGGGGTATCCTAATTCCCTTAGTTGCCTCCAAATAGGCTCCTGATTTCCTGCAAGGGGTCTCTTCCATAGTCTGGGTTATCGGGTCCTCTGGGGTAGCTTCTAAAGCCTCTCCTAAATGAATTGTTGTTGGGAGTCTTCCTGGCTCACTAGATATAGGCTGAGAATGGGGGCCGGTGTTCCGGTATGTAACCGCGTGGACCGGTTTGCTATCTCTATCTGTTTTCCTTCCTAGGCTGCGGGGAGGTTTTGCTGAGTTTGCTGCCACTAAGCTCTTAGCCATATCTTTCTGTGCTTCTCTAGTCCAAAATATCTGGGAAGCTGCCTGAATGTGCTGTAAAAATCCTTGCCAATCTATGGTGCTGAGTTGGTGGTAGGCGGGACCTATGTATGTTTTAGCTGCCTCATTTAAACCTTGGTATACCTCTTTTATAAAATCAGTACAATTCAATAGTGGCACCCCGTCACGATTAAGGCTAACTTCTCCTGCTAGGATCACTAACATTTTCTTCCTGGATGCATAAGTCTCTGGGGCTTCGTCTGGCTGCTGTACCTCATTGTGATATTTTGCCTTTATGGTAGTGCCTGGCCAGAGGATTTGCACCATTACGCGTATCCATTCTTTTAATTCTAAATTTGCCAGATCATAGTTGGAAACTGCTGCCTTGAAGGGTCCTAAGTAAGCGGGATCTATGCTCAGCCTTGCTATCTGTGTAAGGTCCTGTCCTTTAGCCTTTGGGTATGAAAGGATGATGTTAGACATCCATTGGACTCCTGTTTGGGGATTTAGCCTTCCTTGGTGATCTGCTAGGGCTTTAATTTCTGTTAGTGACCATGAGACTGTCTCTTCCACTGTCTTAGTGACTGTGCCATCTTCTGAGGTGGCTTTTGTTTCTACCATACTCCGGGTTTTAACTGGATCCATGGGTATGCCTGGAGTGCACCCATCCATGGGTTCATTCCCTTTTGGGGGACTCCATTGGGGATTGTAGGGTGGGGGAATCCGTGCCTCTACTGGCGATGGGCTCCCCTGAAGGACATTAGCTTGTATGGCCGATTCTAAAATGTTAGGTTGCACTGTGGCCACGAGGGCGCTTTTCAGATTTACTTTGCTCTCCAATTCTCTAATTCAGGCCTCACACATGGTTTGGTCAGCTTGGGCTGCCGCTTCAGTCTTTTGGGCCAAAATAAAGTCTGCGGCTTGCTTTGCCTGTCCTAATTTGAACTCTAATTCCCCCAATTTCTGTTTTAGGGCAACATTTTCCTGCTCTGCCCTGTCTGCTCTCTGCCTTGCTTCATGGGCTCTCCTAGTGAGATCCATATTCTCCGTTACTTTGTTCCTTGCCTGGGTTACCAATTCTCCTATCTGTTTTCGGGACACCTTTACCTCCAATTTATACTCTTTGTACTTCTCTACGGCATCATGGGCTAGGGTCCAGATTCCCCATGATGCCAACCTATCTTTTTCAGACTGCGGGATGCTCTTAAGTCCCTTCCTGGTGGTTTTGATGTCATAAACCTCTAGCAGGGTCAGAAATGAACGCCCCTGGAATCCAGGGATTGGGTCCCTTCTTGGTGATCCACCTCTGTAGCCTGTTCTGCACTTTTTCCTCCCTGTAAATCTGCTCCATCTCCATTTCCTAACTCTCGCGATCTCTCCTGACTGTGCTGGTGACACTAGAGCTTCCTCGCCCTTACCAGCTTAAACTTCCTCCTTCTACCGGATTGGCTGCACTAGAGCTCTCCCGCCCCTCACCAATCCTTCCCTGTCTGCACTAGGGGTTTCCTCGCCCCTCACCAGCTTTCTCTAGAGCCCCGGCTGCTCTAGGGCGTTTCTTCACACCTCACCGGCTTTCTCTAGACCCACTGGCGGACTTCTAGACCCACTGGCTGCACTGGAGCTCTCCTGCTCCTCACCAGCTTTCTCTAGACTTCTCCTTAAATCCACTGGCTGCACTGGGACTCTCCCTCACCAGGGTTCGGCTAGCTGCACTGGGCTTCCCTTCCCTCGCTAACCTTTGCCAACCTTGTGCCCGGGTAGCTTCAGATGAGGACGTCTCCTCATTTCGTCTACCTTAGCTTGTCCAAGGTGGTTCTGGAGACTGTCTACGGTTGGATTGTGGGGGGAAAATCTAAATGGGGGAACCTGGCTCTTCTCTACCAACCCACGATAGAAGAAGTAAGAAAGGGATAGCCAACCCAAGATTTCCAGTCACGTAAACACAATCACTCCTTCCTAACACTCGCGTCAGTGTCTCCTTGGCCTAAAACCTTATTTCTCCTACATGCTGAGATTTAAACAGCCCAAGTGATCAGTTTGGGGTGCCTAAATTCCGGGGATGCCACGCGTTCTCCACCAATCTGTTTGGGGAATTTATAATTAGCTCAAATGAGAGGGAAGCGCCCAACTTCACTTCTAAGATCTTATCCAATTGTCTACGGGAGATATAAGAATTCTGGCTAGGAATGACACTGAAACGGTCCAAGCTCCAATTAAAGTCTAAAATATTTATTTGACAACAATAAGCAAACATCCAAATGTGACACATACGCACACACACTAGAAGAATAAGCGGGGAAGAGTGAGAGTGGGGGTGGCAAAGAGGAAAACCAGGATAGAGGGAGATATACTTACTCCCAAGAGACTCCACTGGGCTTCTGGCAGCAAATGAGGATGAGTTCCATGGAAGGGGCACGACCGGCAAGAGAGGGGGTTGCGGGAAACATCTCAGAGTGCAGACCAACAGAGATTCAGCATGCACTTCCAAGGTAGCATGAGGTCTTCTAAAATCCAGGGGTTCTTATAGGGAAATTCTGCCTCCTGGCTATGAGTCGAACAATAGATGGACAAAGGCTTGATGGATTTACCATTGTTTACTTAAGCTTGGCAATGCATTTGGTTTCAAAACTATCAAGGAAAGGAAGCTAGAAAAAGGGGTGCAATCAAATCTGTTCACTGTCCCATTAGGTGTGAGACTAAAACAAACACCATTACGTTATCTTTTCCAACATAATGGGATATTCCCAAGGGCAACTCCCCAAACCTGCCTGTCCAGGAAATTTCTAGTGGTCTTATGCAACTTCACCTTGCTTACATGACCTCACATCAAGGGGATTATGGCTGCCATCTCCCAAGGGTCAGGCTGGGGTCATAGGGAACTCCACATGGCTAAAATATATATGAAAAATGGAGCATATTTACTAACAAGATCAAACCAGAAATCTCTCTGGAAGCCAAGATGACTAAACTAAGGCTGTTGTACTTTGGATGCATCATGACAAGGCATGACTCATTGGAGAAAACAATAATGCTGGGAAAGATGAGGGAAGCAGAAAGAGAGGAAGGCTGTGTGCTATATGGATGGACTCCCCCCCACTCCTCCTCCTCAGGATGATCCTCTGGCAGCGGACCCTGGTGGGCCCCAGATGAGTAGCCCCTGGGCATGGGAAGGTTTGTGTGTCTTTTTCTGACTGGGTCAGTGGATAAGAAGAGGAGGAGGAGGACACACACACACACACATATGCATACATACACAGAGTCCCATGGAAATAGTGACATTTGATGGACACAGCCACACCTCTGTGCTTGCGTAAGCAGAAACGCCCATGAACATCATATGACTGACATTAAAAATAAACAGAATCCATTTTGAAATGGATCAAATGTAAGAGTAAACAAGATGTGTGTTTAAAATAGACACAAATGCATTCGGTAATGGAAAACGTAGTGTGAACTACACATCGGTATGAATTGATTCAGCGATCCCGTATCAATGGGACTCACAGACCAATTTAAATGTGAGTGGGAATGAGCCCAGAATAAGCCTTCAAGTCACCTGTCAACATGGTGAGCCCATGAATTTCATAGAGCTTTCTTAGGTAATGAACACTCAGAGGTAGTTTGCCTTTCTTTGAAATATATTCTATGGCACCTGATGTTCTCTGGTAGTCTCCCATCCACATACTAACCAGGCCTGATCCTGCTTAGCTTCCAAGATCAGATGGGGTCTGGTGCCTTCAGAGTATGTAGGCTCATGGTAGAACACTATACTTGGATGTGGGTTATACTACATCCAAGCCTTCCCCCAACGGTTGCCCTTCAAGAGTCAAATATAACCCTCATCATCCCCAGTCGGTATGGTCATGACACATGGGAGCTGCAGCCCAATAAACAAATTTCCTTTTTATTCAGGCCTGTAATTTATGTGGCAAAAAGAGCTATTAATGGGGTAGTGTTTTAATCTGTCTCTGTCATTTTTTTTACTGTGTTTTAATTGTGTGTTATATTGTTTTAACCTTGTGTTTTTTAAATGATTAGGTTTTTTTCACTCTCGTACGAATAATCCTTTAAGCTGTATCCTGCTTTTTAAATGCTTGTAAGACGTCTTGCATCCTGAAAAAGGAGAAAGGCAGGACATAAATTAAAGAAATAAAACTGGGAATGGTCGCTGTATCCCATACACTGCTGTGCAGATGGGAGGATGCGCACACATGCATGGAGAGTAGTTGTATTAACACAAGGGCAGTTATTCTACCCAAACTACTCTACTCAAAGGGGATTTTTTATATCGCATCTGGGGCAGGTGTAAAGTTGGAACTGTCAAAGTGGCCATGGCTTGGAGGATTATGGGATGTGTCATAAATGCTGCTCTCCATGATGCACCCGTGACTTTTTTTGTCATTCTGTCATTGACTGTGTAACAATCACGGTCTGCAGTCAGTGTATCTGAGTGTCTGCCAAATCTTGTTAATGCCTTGGTGAAACCAGTAATCTGAATGGGGTGCCTCCTTCACATCATTCTTTATAACTTTATAGAGTCTGTGGAGCTTTGCAGCTATAAAGTAACTCATAAAATTGTAGATAGGGACAGCAATATACATAGTTCTTTCTTCAAAATGTAGGTCAGAGTAACAGGTTTTGCTAGTTACAGTGATATGGGACTTCATTAGAATTTCCAAAACTATTTGAATCCAAATATTAAGTTCAGTCAGAAAATCAATGGGATAGATTTCTGAATAAACATATTTATTCAGACAAGGTTACTGTGTAAATGTTACTGCTTAACACTAAAAAGGGCCTAAAAAACATAAATGCACCAGATTCTTTATCTTCTTGGAAGCTAAGCAAGGTTAGCTCTGGTTAGTTCTTGGTGGGGAGACTGCCAGTGAATACCAGGTGCTTTTGGCTATATTTCAGAGGAAGAAACTGGCAAAACCACCTAAGTACTCATTGCCTAAAAAAATCCTATGAAATTCATGGAGTCGCCATAAGTTGTCAGGCAATCTGAAGGTTCATATGACACATACAATTTTTTAAACCTGGGTGTGAATACACAGTCTTTGACTTGACCACCTTTTTGGGTCTGATAATGGGATACAATTTGGGTTTCCACTGATTGGATGGTGTTCTTCAGTCACTATATTTCTTCTATGGTGTATCCACACCGCAGAAATAAAGCAGTTTGACACCACTTTAACTGCCTGTCCTACAGAATACTGTGATTTATAGTTTGACGAGGCACCAGAATGCTCTGACAGACCAGGCTGACAGACCTCACCAAACTATAAATCCCAGGGATGGAACCATGACAATTGAAGTGGTGTCAAACTGCTTTAACAACAGTTAAATCATAGTCACGTTAGTCTGGAAAATCAATATGCAAAAGGATTGGTATGCAAAGTTAAATCAGGTAGTATTTCAGGGTGTCAGTAGCCTTGTTATCACAAAACTGCAGGGAATTCTTCTTGTCTCTCCTCTGGAAAATGAGAGCAGGTTGCAAGCAACAATGCTGTTTGCATTGAGCTTGTTCAGCCTAGCCATGAGAAAGGCATGAATCTCAGACTTAAGGATGGAGCCAGATAATAGTTTTTGATAGGATTGACAGCAGCGATAAAAGGATTGGGATGCCACATTTATTTTGTTTCAACTACCATCTCTGCTTAAAGAGAGTTTGTAGGTTTTTGAACAATTCAAAGATCTGCAAAATATGGCAAGAGGAACAATTGTGCAATTCTCGTTTAAAGCCACTTATTTATTTGTTTAAATGAAAAGAAGTTTCATAAGGGTCCAGAACACACTGAAGAAACAATCCAGTTTGAGACCGCTTTAATTGTCCTGTCTCAGTGCTAGGGAATCTTGGGAATTGTAGTTTGTTGTGGCACTAGAGCTCTTTGACAGAGAAGGCTAAATGTCTCACAAAACTACAGTTCCCAGAATTCCTTAGCATTGAGCCAGGGCAGTTAAAGCAGTCTCAAACTGGATTATTTCGGCAGTGTGTTTTGGATCAAGGAATTCCAGCTCTGCTCTCCTGGCTACTTTCCATGCTCCAAACACTTCAAAATGTCCCATTGTGAAGTTTGTTGTTGTTGTTGTTGTGTGCCTTCAAGTCATTTCTGACTTATGGCGACCCTATCATGGGGTTTTCTTGGCAAGTTTCTTCAGAGGGATGTTGCCATGCCATCCTCTGAAGCTGAGAGAGTGTGAGTTGCCCAATGTCACCCAATGGGTTTCAGGGACCCAGCTAGGATTCGAACCCTGGTCTCCAGACTCATAGTCCAATGCTCAACACTATACCATGCTGGCTCTACAGAAATGTTTTTGCCAGCCATTACACAGACCTGCAACAGATGAAATAACCAGTATGTATAAGAGCCAGTCTAGTGCAGTGGTTTCAGTGTTGGACTAAGACACCAGAGATGAGGGTTCAAGTCACCACTCAGCCAAGAAATCCCACTTGCTGTCCTCAAGCTGGTCACACTCTCTCAGTCATAGAGGAAGGCAATAGCAAACTTCTTCTTAAATTCTGCTGAGAAAACCTCATAAGTTCGTACGTTTGACTCAATTTGAAGGCACATAACAACACCGCCAGTATGCTATTAGGAAAACCAGCTTTGCATAGTGGTTTGAGGGTTGGATTATCACTCTGGAAACCAGGGGTTGAATCCCTGCTTGGCCTTGGAAACCCACTGGGTGTCCTCAGGCAAGTCACACTTTCTCAGCCTCAGAGGGAGACAAAAGCAAACCCCGCCTGAATGAATATTGTCAAGAAAACCCCATGATGAGTTTGTCTTAGGGTTGCCTGAATTGGAAACATCTTGAAGGGACACAACAAGAAATGGGCAAGACCCAGAGGATTCCCACTGTTTTGTGTGAAATGCCAAATTTCGGTACAACTGAGTTGTCTCTATTAAGGCCTATACTCAATTGTTTGGCCCAACTAGTGTAAACCCACTGAATCAGCTGCTGAGTGATAAATACCCATATACGTAAATCTCACTGCTTCAGTGGGTCCAATTTATGGGAACAAGAACGTTTTTTTTTATTTAGGGTGCATCCACACTGGAGAAATAATCCGGTTTGACACCACCACCACATGTCACGGTTTGACATGACTTTAACCGCCATGGCTCAATGCGATGGAATTCTGGGAACTTTCCCTAACGGAATTAGGGAATTAGGGAACTTTCTGGGAATTCTGGGAACTTTCCCTAACAGAATTAGGGAATTTTCTGGGAATTCTGGGAACTTTCCCAGAATTCCATCGCATTGAGCCATGGCGGTTAAAGTGGTATCAAACCGGATTATTTCTCCAGTGCGGATGCAGCCCTCGTTAGGAAATGAACGTGCATATAATGTGTCTTATTCAAACAGGGCAGTGTTCTCCAAGTGTACTTTGGAAATATTCCCATCCTCTCCACCCCACCTAAAGCGCTATTTCGGTCATAAAGGCTTTCTCCTTTTTGTTTGTCTCCAGATAACAGTACTCGAGAGATTTGGCGTGACTCCAGATCTGTCAGGTGCATCTGATGATAACATCTTTCTATTAAGCACAGCTCACTGTTAGGGCTTCCTCAAGGGGAGAAAGCAACGCATGTAAGACATTAGAATGATTACAGTGATTGAAAATGACCACAACTTGAAGAGTGAATTTAGGAGGCGATATCCCTGATCAGGGAAAAGATGCAGGAAAGGCTTAGAGCGAGGGGTTGAGATGTGGCGGGACAACTGGGAGACCTCCTCATCCAGGGTGACCAGGTGTGTCCTAAATGCAAAGGAGGACAAGGCACCGGAAAATGTAGGACGACATTCCAGAAAAACGTAGGCCATTCCAAAGTAAAAGCTAAGCACACTCATATAAATTCATGCTTCTTAAGGCCTAAGCAGACTGCCAGAAATAGTGCACATTAAATTGAGGCACTGCCCTGGCTCAGTGCTAGGGAATCATGGGAATTGTATTTTTTTCTGGGACATTGAGCCTTCTCTGTCAGAGAGCTCTGGTGCCACAATAAATTACAGTTCCCATGATTCCCTAGCACTGACCCAGGGCAGTGCCTCAATTTAATGTGCACTATTTCTGGCAGTCTGCTTAGGCCCTTAGTCATGCTCAAAACGGAGGGCATTTGGGAATTCCTCCTGGACAGAAAGATGAAATGTAGGACATTTACTTGAAAAGAAGGACCTCTAGTCACCCTGTCCTCATGCCATGCTCTCCTTGAGGCCTGCCTAACCAGAGCGTTGTTGTTTTTTTTTTAAAGTGGTGGCACTCAATGGGTGACCTTGGGCAAGTCACACTCTCTCAGCCTCAGGGGAAGGCAATGGCAAACCCCCTCTGAGCAAATCTTGGCAAGAAAATTCCATGATAGGGTTGCCTTAGGGTCACCATCAATCAGAAATGACTGGGCCGCATCCGCACTGCAGAAATAATCCTGTTTGACACCACTTTTACGGCCATGGCTCAATGCTATACAACTCTGGGATCTGTAGTTTTGTGAGGCATTTAGCTTTTTTCTCTGCCAGAGAGCTCTGGTGTCACAACGAACTCCAAGTCCCAGAATTCCATAGCACTGAGCCATGGCAGATAAAGTGGTGTCAAACGGCATTATTTCTGTGAATGAAGCCTTGAAGGCACACAGCAACAATAAACAAGGGGCGCGTAGTTGTATGAGTGCTGGATTAGATTCTGGAGACTAGGGTTCGAATCCCTGCTCGGCCTTGATAACCCACTGGGTGACCTTTGGGCGAGTCGCACTCTCTCAGCCTCAGACGGAGGCACACTGGGCATGTCCTTGGGCCAAAGCCCCTTTTGAAGAAATCCTGTCAAGAAAACCCGGTGAAAGGATCTCCCTCAGCCTTGAAGGCACACAACAAGGTCCCTCTTTTTCTCTTCCCGAAAGCCCACCCAGGACTGGCGGATGCTCCGACGGCAAGCCTACGGAACCTAACCGCGCAAGGCAACGCTGAGGTAAAAGGGCCATTGGAGAGCGCGGGGACGGGCGGAAGGGGCTTCAGAGCTGGAGCGAGCGTCGCGAGGCGTCGCTTCATCTCCGGCCTTCCCATTGGCCAAGGCGCCCCGCAACTGACCGCTATCCCACCCACCCCCGCCTCATGAGTGGACCCAGGGGGAGGGGGGGCCTCCGCGACCCTCGGCCAATCAGCCGCCGCCTGCGTCTCGGGGAGTGACGGCCGCGGGAGCCTATGGCAACGTCGCCGCCTTGCTCGGGTTGGTGGCCAATAGCAGCTCCTCTCGCCCCCCTCCCCCGTCTTCGTCTCTGTCTCCTTCTTCTTCTTCTTCTTCTTCTTCTTCTTCTTCCAGGGCCGCTCTAGGGTTAAGCGGCAGTAGCAGCAGCAGCAGCGGTGTCGGCGGGTGGCAAGTAAGGAAGAGACGGGCGAAGGAGTTCGGAAGGGTTCTGAGCGGGCGGGGCCAGCACGCGGGGGGGGGCAGCGAGTGGGAGGGGGGGCTCCGTGCGTCGGTTGGGTTGAAGAGAAGGTCAGCGCGAGCCGGCAGAGGCAACCGCCGCCACAAAAAAGGAGGGAGGGAGAGAGAGAGAGAGGCAGCTGGCGCGCTGAACGGTAGAGGCACCGTTGGCCGTTAAGGGAGGGAGGGAGGGAGGAAAGGGGGGGCTTGGTTGGGTGGGGGGAGAATGGCGATTTCCTGGATGTGTGAGGGAGGGAAAGCGGGGAGAAGATGGACTCGGAGCGGGGCTTTCCCCTCCTGAGGGGAAGTGTGTGTGTGTATATATATATATATATATGTATGTGTATATATGTGTGTATGTGTGTGTATACACATACATACATATGTGTGTGTGTGTATATATATATATATATATATATATGTGTGTGTGTGTGTATACGTGTATATGTATACACACATATATGTGTGTATATGTGTGTACACACACACACTCACATATCTGTATATGTTTACACACACACACACACACACACATTCACACACACATACACACGGTGATTCAGAAAGGACGGTGCAAAGCCCAATAGGAACGGCTGTCCTTTGGCGGCACCACCGCTGCTTTCTCTGAACCGGCCTGTGTGGATGCATGTGTGCATTATGTGCAGTAGCCCCTCCGTATCCACGGATTCGCAAGCATTCGTGGCTAGAAAATGTTTTTAAAAGGTCATATAAATCCCCCAAAGCAAACCTTTTGACTTTGCCATTTTAGATAAAGGGCACCATTTCACTATGCCCCTGTTGTGTATAATAGGACTTGAGCATCCGCAGAGAGAGAGAAGGAGACATATGTGTGTGTGTATGTATGTATAGATGTATGTATAGATGTATGTGTATATATATATATATATATATATATATATCTGTCTCTCTCTCTCTCTCTTTCTCTCTCTCTATATATACACAGACATATACATGCATACACAAACATCCGTCCATACATACATTGTGTGTGTGGGGGGGGGAGTGAGGCCTCTGGTGGGCCTTCCCCGCTTCCTCTGGAGTGGGCTGAGGGGAAAGCATTGTGGGATGGAGACACTCCTGGAGGACATAAGCCGGCTGCTGGTGGGTGGGTGGGTGGCTGAGTGGCGGCTCTGAGGGAAGCATTATGTGAGGAATCATAGAGTTGGGAAAGACGGCAAGGGCCATCCAGTCCAACCTCCTGCCATGCAGGAAATCACATTCAAAGCATCCCCCACAGATGGCCATCCCGCCTCTGTTTCCATCACACTCCAAGGGAGTGTGTCCCACTGTCGAACAGCACTTGCTATCAAGAAGTTCCTCCTAATGTTAAGGTGAAATCCCTTTTCCTGTAGCTTACATCCATTGTTCCATGTTCTAGTCTAGAGCAGCAGAAAACAAGTTTGCTCCTACCTCAATGTGACATGCCTTCAAATCATGTCACCTCTTAACCGTCTCTTCTCCAGGCTAAGCATATCTAAGTCTTTCCTCATAAGGCATGGTTTCCAGACCCTTCACCGTTTTGGTTGCCCTCCTCTGGACACGCTTTAATTTGTCAACATCCTTTTTTACTTGTGGGGCGCAGAAGGGAGGAAAGGAAAGATGCTGGGTGGGTGTCCCAGTTGTGGGACATATTTTCTTTCTCTTCTTGGTCCTCCCCTAATGGAGAGAATTGCTGAAGGATGGGAATCTGGTATATGTGTGTGTGTTTGTTCCTTCTGAAGAGAGTGTTTCATCTATGGAGGGTGAAGACAGCAAGAGAGTAAATTGTGGACCTGCATTGAGGACCAGTGAAAGGCTTCCCTTTGTGGAGCTTGAATGCATGTCGGGGCAGAGGGGTCGTGTTTAGGGCTGCATCCGCACTGCAGAAATAATCTGGCTTTACGTCTCTTTAATTGCTGTGGCTCACTGCTGTGGAATTCTGGGTAGTAGCAAAGCTCTGGTGCCACAGAAAGCTGCATTTCCCAGAATCCTATAGCATTGAGCCATGGCAGTAAAATTGGTGTCAAACTGGATTATATCTGCAGTTGCCTAGATGAGAGCCCCCACTCCCCCATTGAGGTGTGGGGTGGGAGTTTATGTGACTGCTAAAAACATCGCATGAGTTTGAGACTGTTGTGATACCATAGAGCTGCCCCTTTTCAGGAACAATAGGTACAAATCTCCCCTTCTCAGAGATGACAAAACATCTCCCCACACCCTTTATGGGAATATTCTGTCCTTATAAAACATAGCAGTTGTAAACCAGAGCTGTCTTCAGCACACCTAGAACAGATGCAAGAAACCGAAAGGGCTTTTTTTTTCTTTTTAGTACTGTTGCTCTGGCAAATTCTATGGCCTTTTGGCAAAACATTTCTGGAGAGGAGCTTATTTCCAACATCATTTGTTCTTGGATATGGGCCACAGGTTTGTAGTTGAGTGCAGTGTAGCTTGCTCCACCCTTGGTGGTTATCTTGCCCTTGTTCCCTTAAGGTGTTGGTTTTGGAGGGTGAGGCTCCTCACAGGGATTATTTTTTTTTTAAAAAAAAAATGTTGCCATTCTTCTAAAACAGCCCCTGGGCTGGCAACTACTATTCATATGCAGACTAACCTGCCCCCTCCTATCAGTTTCCTGCCCTGCCATAACCTTTCAGAAACAGTGACTTCTTGTCTACTTTCAAGTCATTTCTAACTTAGAATTAGAGCTGGAAGAAATAACAAGGGTCATCCAGTCCAACCCCTTGCTATGCAGGAATACACAATGCTTAATGGGGATTCTATTACGGTTTTCTTGTCAAGATTTGTTCAGAGAACCTTTTTTTTTGAGGCTTGTCCAAGGACACTCAATGGGTTTCATGGCTGAGTGATGATTCAAACCCTGGCCTCCTAGTGAGTGTGAAAAGAGAAGCTCTGGCTTTCCAGAAAAGGGGGTGCATATTTCTTTGGGAGAGAAGTAAAACTGAAGTTAGTTTTGGGTAGCCATAGTCTGATAATTTTGGTTTACAGAGAGGAGTTATTGAATAAACTTTAAAGGGAGCATGAATTTCCTTAATTTCCTTAATTTTAAAAACTAAAAACTGAGTTAAATTTTTGCATTCAGTCCACGTATTTGAGCAAGTCTCTAGTAATTGTAACTATTAAAGAATTACATAGTTTCCTGAATACTAAAAGAGCTATAAAATACATTGATGATGCCTTGTTAAATGTTAGTGGTATTCCCCTGCAAGTGCTGTATATCTGAATGTAACAGTTTAAGAAGGATGTTGTTAAATTAGAATGGATTTAGAAAGAATGATAAAAGCTGTGGATGGTTGAATCCATGGATAAAAGAATTTATGGATATGGAGGGCCTACTATATAGCTAGCTGATTGATTTTTGTGCCAATTAATGCTTATATGTTCTCCTGTAGTTCTTGTAAAACAAGATTGACTTACTGATGATTGTGGTGAATATTTAAATTTTCACATAAAACACTGAAGAGACATTATTTTATTCTTCCCTCATCTTCATCCCATTGACCAGCCCTTAATTTCCTGACAAGTAGTATTTTATTTATGCCACTGACAAACAATCTCATGCATGTTTGCTTAACAATAAATCTAGCTATTCTCACTGAGGCATAGATTCAAGCAAGTATATATGTGATTGCAGCCCAGGTGTCCCAGTTGTGTTTTCTTGAGCAACAACATTTGTGACTTGAGTAGCTACTAAGGCTGAAAGGGTTTAGAAGCAAATCTGTAAGTAGTACTCATCATTTGCTGTTTTGATACAAACATCATGTGCAGAGGTGTTTCTAATATATTTACTGTCCGTGTAGACCAGGGGTAGGCAACCTTTTTGAACCTGGGGCCGGGTTGCTGTCCCTCAGACAACTGTGGGGCCGAAGCACCAAAAATAAATAAATAAATAAATAAAAATTAAAAATTAAAAAATATGCATGCACACTCTCTCAGCCCCAGAAAAGCCATGGCAAAACCCTTGTGGAGATTTTGCCAAGGAAACCCCAAGAACAAGTAATAATCAATATCATATCATAATAATCAATATCATCATGGCGGGGGGCGGCGGTGTTGGCAGGGCCGGCCTGGGCCGGTTCAAAGGCCTCATGGGGCCGCATCCGGCCCCCGGGCCTTAGGTTGCCTACCCCTGGTGTAGACCTTGTAGAGTCTCCACTATTTATTACTATAATTTTAATATTTGTACTTTCTTTTTAACTGATTAAATAACTCTCGATGTGGCAGATACACCTCACATAATTATAGTGTATAATTAGTTTCAATGGGAAATAAAACATTACTTCAGTTTTTAAAGTTTATTCTTCCCTTATATTGTAGATTAGAAAAGTACTTGTTTGTTACCGCTTGTGACAGTTCTTTATTATTATTTATTAAAATATTTAACCCATTCTTTGGATCAAAAAGGCTTTCCAAGTCAGCTAAAAATCTAATGTGCATTAAATAATACATCTTTATTATTAACCGGCAATGAATTCATTCAGTTAATTCTGTAGCAGTAGCTTTCCTGTACTAGCAAGAGATTGGAGTAGCATTACTGTAAATGATTTTCAGTGGTAACTTCCAACTCTGTGATTCTGTGAACATGGTCTATATTAGGTGGATCTTAAAAACATTCAGCCATGCAAAACTGTGTTGCTGCTGCATCTTAATTTTCTCAAATACTTTAAGAATTTGTCTCTAGTATATCCCAATTTGTGCACCCAGATCTCTTGGGGAGGCCCTGCTGGTATTCCTGATGATGTTATGTGATAGGGCCTGCTCCATAACAGCTCATAGCTTGTGAAACTATCTCCTGGCTGAGATGGATTGGCCTTCATGCTGGTGAGTTTGCTTTGTGTCATCTTAACATGTTTTGGTTTTGCCCAGTCCTGGGTAGTTAAAATGGCTGATAGAGGATGTGCTGTTTTAATATGCCTCCAATTATATAACACAACTCACATCCATATACAGTGTTGAGACCCTCCCTGGTCTCCGGTTAGAACAAACGACAAAATATAAATAAATAGTAAATCATAATCACTAATCACTAAGTTGGGCAAATGTGGCCACTCTTGTGGTCAGTTTTCTGCCTCAGGAATCTACTATGGGCCACACAAGTGGCCAAAATTGTACCCAAAAGAGAAAACAAATCTCTGTTTCCCAAAATCCACTCCTGGCTTTGAAAAATTGAGGGTATTTGGGGGAAAGGGTATTTTTAAAATATTAAAAGGGGGAGGTGCTTGCAATCCATTTAGAAGTTGAATTTACATTCCTGGGCATTTGTGGGAGGCATTTCACACTTTTTTTTTTTTTTTGATCCACAAAGAATGATCCCCAAGGAGTCTGGATGGAGTGTGGGCCATAAAAACTGTGTTGTGGGGAGCACTTTACTTCCCCATCTTAGCACCAGTGTTTGAGATCTGTCCTGGAAGTATCAGAAGCAGTAGGCAGTGCCCTCAACTGTTCCTGACAAGTTGACCCAGCCAGAGGGAAACCTTGGCTAGAAGCTCTGAAAGTTAAGAGTTTTGAAGCAAATCAGTGGAGTTCAGCACTCTATTCATCTTCCAGTAAAGGTTGTCTGCTAGTTGACCTCAATCTGGATAAAACCAGTTTGAAAAAGATGTATTTGTGAGCAGTAAATCTTGGGCTGTGTTTCAAATATAAACAAAGCTCAGACTTTGAAACTTCAGATAGGATATACAGCAAGTAAATAACGTCTGCAGCAATGGGAAAGATGTTGCTAACCTAGTTCAATGCAAAGGCAAATTTGTTTTGCAGTGACCACGTCTGAATATTCTAGAGTTGTAATTGGTTTGGGATAAGCTTACTGTGTGGGTGTCTTTATTAAAAACAGATGTGGTATTCTGGTGATTACTATATAAAAGAATTAACTTTGCACAAAATATAAATCTGTAAAATAGAATACCATGTTTAAGAACTTTGAAAAGAATGTTTAAACCTTTGTTCCTTTCCTGTACTTTTAAAATTGCTTTCACCATTATCAGTACCATTCTTCGTTCCTCTGAAAAATGTGGGGGTTGCCTATGTAGCTGCTTCATTCTTTTGGAACTGTTGCTTTCTTGTTTTGTTCCAGCAGTATAAAACCTTTAGCATTTGTCCTCATTGGCACCACCTGAGTTTGGAATTAGATCAGAAGGAAGGAGGTATGTGTGTGTTTAAGTTTTCTGAGACCCTTTATATCCATGTGGTTCCATCCACATTTTACTTGTTATTCAGTGCTGAGTGGAGGATGCATTTGTTTCTTGCTTGCAGCATTTAGACTGGCATGGGCAACTGTGGGCCTGTAGGTGTTTCCATCTTACAACTCCCGTCAGGTTTAGCCAGCATAGTGAATGGTGAGGGATTATGGAAGTTGTCATCTGTGGTGTGAGTGACTGAGCAGACTGTCTTAGGTTATCAACTCCCTGTCTGAGAATATTGACATTGCTGTTGTTAAAGCTAGTTATGGTGCTCAAAAGTACATGATGTCTTTTTGAGCATTGTATGGGTTGTTGATTACAAGATCGGCAGGTTGGTAGTTTGAGGCCCGGGTGCTGCATAATGGGGTGAGCTCCTGTCACTAGTCCCAGCTTCTGCCAACCTAGCAGTTTAAAAGCATGCAAATGCAAATAGATAAATAGGTACCACTTCTGTGGGAAGGTAAACAATGTTCTGTGGAACCATGCTGGCCACATGATCACAGAGTAGTCTCTGACAATGCTGGCTCTACGGCTTAGTAACAGAGATGAGCACTGCCCCCTATGGTCAGACATGACTTGACAACTTTGTCAATGGTGAATACTTTTACCTTTACCTATGTTTTATTTTAACAAGGATAATTTGTATCCTGTATGAAAGTATTTTCAACTAAACACTTACCCTTACCTTATTTGTCAACTTACTCTGTGTACATATGGATAACTTAGGATGCAAAGGTGTGCATGTATTTTAAATTCAGTTGCTTCTCTTCATATGACAGAGCCCATAGAGAGTGCACACCACACCACCCATTGACTCGAGAGGGCTTTGGCAGTGTTTTCCAAGTGAAATCTAGGGCTCATCTATATGTAACTGTACTATACAAATTGGTGCACATTTTTGCACATTCACTTTGATGGTTTATTGTCTTCAATTTCATGCACAAATTCGTATCTATTTGCATCTGTTCACCTTCTCTCTGTTGAAAATGCATAGCCATTCGCATGTATATGGTTACCCAAAGAAAAGTGAGGGACTGGAGGGGCACCAAATATGACAGCACTGCTTCAATTGTCAGGCAAATTAGCTTTTGCAAGAAGCTGGATAACCTTAGGGCCATTTGGACCTGTTTATACCAATTCTAACTGAGAAGAACCCCAAGTTTGGGGTGAATTAAGAGAGTTTTATTTGGAAAAATATCATACACAAATAGCAATTTACAGACATAGCATTCAGAACTAACTGAAATGGGAATACAGAAAGGTGATAGCTGAGTTTGCACTGGGATGATAATCACTGGTCTGATAAGTAGACCATGGGAAGCTGGAGTGGAGTGACTCAGACTTGGAGGTCTGAGGTGGCACAGTTGCATACATGGAGGTTAGCCTGGGACAACTGAGCATGGAGAAGCTAGGTTCTTGGAACCAATATTTATACCTAAAATATAGTTCCAAATGATGGACTGTCTCACCAGGTAACAAAGTCTAGATGTCCTTTCCCAGGAATTGACAATGGGATTCCAGAGTAATTGATAGTTTTAACTTTAGTGTGACAAAAACAGTGATTGGACCAGGATATCCCCAGGATGGATGGATAGAGAAGTTTGACTGGGAGCACAACAGGGGGTAGGTAGAGAGATTGGCTTACTGCTTTGAGTGAAAGAAGATCCTTTGTCTCAAGTTGCAGGAGGAAATGCAGATGACTTGCGGGGAAGGAAGGAGCACTTAATACACCCATCTGAATTTGATAGTCTTGTTTACCTGGAGATCCACATGTCTAGGGACATACTCCTTTTTCTCAGTGGAGAGGGTGAGATCCTCCTTAGATTGGATTGCTCCTCCCATTTGCTCCTAGAAGGCAGGAAACTCCAAATAACAAAAGACCTTCCTGCCCCCAAGTGTGAGAGGCAACCCCTGAAAGGTCAGTTCTTTTCCTGCCTCATTCCTAGCAGGGCGTGGATGTTCGTTCTTCTTAATTACTATTTCTTCCACTTACCTTTCTCTGTATGCAATGGAGAATCCTCCAGCTCAGCTTTTGCCCCAGCCACTCACCCCGACTCTGGCAGGAGCACAGCTGGCCTTGGAATCGGGGGCAGCAGAGGGAAAAGGAGCCCAGCCAGGGGAAAGATTTCTGCTTCGAGCCACCGAGGAAGCTCTGTGCCACTGCCCTATCCATCTTGGGTTGGGGGCCAAGGAGATGCCACCGGACAGGGTGATCCAGATGGAACCCAGGACCATGACAGGGGGGTCCTCTTCCCCGCCACCCTCAGACATTCTCCCCAAATGGGCAGTGGCTTTTATGGCTTTCCTCACCCAGGAGATCCCCCATGTTTATTGGTAGGGGTAGATGTGAAGATAAGAATTCTTCCATTGGGCTACCAGCATCACCATGACCTTGGAGAGCACCCAGGGCACTGGTGAGAGACTGAAAAGAAGGGCCTTGTATTGAAGGTGGCGGCCATTGTAGGCAAAGCATAGAAATCTGCGATGATCCTTATAGATGGGACACGTAGGCATGCATCCTGTAGGTCAAGAGAGGCCAGGTAGTCCCCAGGTTGGATAGCCTCTAGGATGGACTGCAGGGTTTCCATATGGAATTCTTTTTTCTTTTTCTTTTTCTTTTTTACAAATCTGTTGACACCTCTGAGATTCAGGATTGCACACCATCATCTGTTCTTTTTGGGGACCAGAAAGAAGGTGGAGTAACATCCTGCACATCTCTGGGAGGGATGCACAGATTCTATCGCATTGAGGTATAAAAGTTGATCTGTGGCAGCAGTGCTTCTTAGGATTCTTGGACCTGGGAGAAGGGATGAATCTCTCACGGGATCTGTGCAGGAACTCTATGTGATAGCTGTGCCGTAGAGTCTCCAGCACCCATTGGTCTGATGTTGAGTTATCCCAGGCATAGAGAAACCCCTGAAGCCAGCCTCCTACTGGTGGCGTCCTGTCATGGTTGCTGGTTCCTGCGCTGGCCCCTCTGGATGGAGGTGATGGTAGAGGCCTTGGGTGAGAAGCCTGACCTTTGCTTTGGTGGAGATTTAAAGTCCTCCCAGTGTTGCTTAGGTGGCTTGGCGTCCCTTGTGTGGAAGGATGAAGAGCCAGCTGAAAAAGAGTATATGGGTGAATGAAAGGAATGGTGTTTAGACCTAGACTCCCTCCTGCCCCCCCCCCTTCCCAGTTGGTAAGGACTTTCTCTTATCCTTGTCCTCTACCAACATAGGATTAAGAGAGTCCCTGAAAAGCTTAGAACCCAGGTAGGGGTAAAGGCCAGATTTTGCTTTGATTTCAAGTCAACACTCCATTTTTTTAGCCGTAGCTGGTTGCGGACTATCACAGTTGCAGCCTTGGCCCTAGCACACTGCTGCATGGTGTCCAAGGTGCCATCTGCCATGTAGCCCAAGGCCTTGGCTAGTTTATTCAGAGATTGGCATAGTCTGGTGTTGGGGGTTGGAGTGTCCTCAAGAAGGCCCCTGGCACACTGAAGGGAGGCCCTTGCTACTAAGGAGGAGGAGGAGGCTGCTGCCCTAATGGCAATGGACAGGGTCTTGTGCATCTCTTTTAAAGTGGACTCGGCCTTCCTCTCCACTATCTTTAGGGAGTTCTCTCCCTCCTTGCAGAAGATTGCTGAGGAAACCAGGGCAGACACCAGGGTGTCCACTAGGCTTGTTCATGATTGTCTGGAGGAAATTATACAGTTTCCTAACAGAGCCGTGGCATGGCCTGCTGGCCACTGGTTTGCTCCATTCCTCGGTGATGACCTGCATAAGATTAGCTGGACAGAGGATCTCTCAGGTGGAGGTGGGTGGGGTCAGAAACAAGTCCTCTCCCACCCAGGGGAGGTCTGAGTCCTGAGGAGGAGTCTGCTTCTCAGGGGGTCAGTGCCCGGGGTCCTGTTTTCCTCTACAACATGGGGAAATCCTTGATCTTGAAGGGATGAGCAGAGGATGGAACAGGTTCATTGTCTCCCTCTGCTTCGTCCTTCTCAGAAACCTCACCCTCCCATTTCTGATCTGGAGCTGTCAATCTCTCCCTCCTCATCTTCACCTTCAAGGGGTAGGAAGAGATGTACCTGGTCCCCCTAGGGGAGAGCCTATCGTGCCTAGGCCACTTGGATGGAGCTTGGGAGCCGGCACCCCCCTCGGAGCCTGAAGTTTTGTCCTTCCTGGAGTGTTGAGTCCCCGCCCAGGTAGCCCCCTTGACCTTGTCCACCACTGCTGCAGTGGTAGGAGCGGGAAGGGCCTGCTTTCCCCTCTGGGCTGGACTAGGTAGGCATCTGGTACCGGCCATGGTGGTCTGCGATGTCCGAGATAGCAGCTCTCTTGGTCGGAGCAGTAATAGTGGCACCCATCTGTGGAGCCAAGATGGCGGCCAACGTCCATTAATCCAAAATGGTGGCTGCCATCCACATGGCAAAGATGGTGGCCTCTGTCCACAATACCAGAATGGCGGCCGCCATCCACCTGTTTGCACCAGAAGTGGCTGCTGGCACTGCAGCCAGGGTGACAGCTGGAATGGGGCGATCCTGGACACATCTCAGGGAACACTCTCCTGAAAGGAAAGAGGCTATCTTCAGGGCAGTGCAGCATGTCAAGAATCAAAAAGCAGAAAAATTGCACTTCTAGTCCACCTCCAAGACTGATGGTTTTGACTATGGACTGCCTTCCCTGGGCGTGGCTCCACTCCAGATCTCTACACTGGCTCTTTCTCCCTCACCAGGAGGCTATCGCTCAGAAATCCAAAGACAGCATCCCGGTCCTCACCACGGTTTTGAACTCCCTAGACTGGTGGATCTCTTCCTCTATCCATGGAGGCTGCCCCATGTGGAAACCTGACAGGATGCATGCCAAAAATTATCAGAATGCACAGGGAAGCTGTTGAAATCCACAAACACCTGGACAACTTCAACAGGAAAGAAGAAACCCTGAAAATAAATAAAGTCTGGCTACCAGTCCTGAAAACACCAAAATCAAGACTCAGCACATGCAAATGAACTTCATCCAGGGGCAGGAGTTTCCCCAGCAGACAATGAACCACTAATTAAATAGACACTAATCCTTCTCGCATGTCCTCTCACCCTGAGGCCTTGCCATTCAACAACAGAACAATACACAAATTAACATGTAAATAACATCCATACACACACACACACACACACACACACACCACTCCCTTCCATGCCAGCATTCTCTGAAGATGCCAGCCACAGATGCAGGCGAAGTGTCAGGAAGAAATTCTTCTAGAACATGGCTTCACAGCTCCAAAAGCCCACAAAAATCCATGGATGCCAGCCATGAAAGCCTTTGGCTTCACAGAATCCAGATAAATATAGATGCAAGTCTGAGGGGCTGAGGAGCCCATTGTGGACCCTATCTTGCACAGGGCAGGTAGGGCCATGCCGAACAGCAGCACAGCATCAACTGGCTAGAACTCAGGGCAGTGAGGTTAGCCTTATTAGACTTAACAGACCAAGTTCAGGACAGGGCAGTACTGGTCAGGACGGACAACATCATGGCGAAGGCGCACATCAACTGGATGGGTGGAACAAGATTTTGATCCCTGATGGAGGAAGCTTAGTGTCTGCTAGACTGGGTGGAGGAAAACCACCTCTTCCTGGAGGCGGATCACCTTCAAGAAGACCTCAACTCTGCTGGCTGGCTGAGCAGAACGAATATCAACCAGGGAGAGTGCAGCCTATATCTGGAGGTATTCCGAAAGATCACATAGACCTTTGGGTAGCCGCTGATGCACCTCTTCACCTCCCCAGTGATTTTTGTAAAAAGTTTAATTTATTCTCTGCCTGTAAAGCCACCTTATTTGGTGATTCCTCTACTTCTTTTTGTGGTGAAGAAGGAAGAGTGTGATATCAAAGAGGGATTAAGGGACAATATCTTTCTTGCCTTTTCTTTGACCACAGACTACCTCCTTCATCATGATTTTTTAAAGTCCTCATTTGTAGCATTCTGGATTTGTTTCCAGAATGACACTGTATTGTCTGAATTCAAAGATATAGTTGTGTAGAGAGATCTTGTAACATATGAGCTTTTGTAATAATAATATTTCTTTTCTTACTCACCTCACCCCATGGATCAGGTAAACTTGAAGTATGGGTTTACCTAGATGTGGTGTCAGCAAGTTGCTGAAAGGGACTGACTCTCCCTTGGCATATATCTAATGCTCAGGTCAGCTCTGCCAAATTGCTCTTGCCTTCTTTATAGTTACTAGTTCTGAAGGCCAGTGAGGCATTTTTTTTCTTTAACAGATGCCTTGAGTTGGGTGATACTTTAAAAACAAAAATGAAACATACACATTTCAGATCCATGTGGCTCTGATTCCCTTTTCATTTGAAGTACTTCCCATCAAGCTAGAAGGATGTTTTCAACATAGTTTCCTGTGTGAAGTCGTAGGCTTTCATGGCTGGCATCCATAGTTTTTTGTGGTTTTTTTGGGCTGTGTGGCCATGTTCTAGAAGAGTTTCTTTCTGATGTTTCGCCAGCATCTGTGGCTGCATCTTCAGTGAAATTTGTGGCTGGCATCTCTGATGCTGGTGAAACGTCAGAAAGAAACTCTTCTAGAACATGGCCACACAGTCCGAAAAAACCACAAAAAACTGTATTTTCCTGTGCTCATCTTTTTAGTTGAGGGAAGGAAATAGTAAGTAGAGTGTATTATGGAGTCTGAGATAAACAACCTGTTTCTTAATTCTGGCTAGAAATGCTATCTGTTTTTGGTGAATATATGCTATACTGTGGCTGTACTGCAGCAGTATGGTTAGTTCCTTGGTATCAGCTGGAATCTCTAGATTCTTCATGTTTTTCATGTTACCAAGAAAGACCTTGAAACATTTAGAAATCTGATCATTCCCTTTTCTCAGTGATTTTATTTTTCCTGATTTCATACACATAGGCTGAATATGATAATATGCTGTAGTATTAAATTTAGTATAATTTTGAAAAACAAAAATAAAATCATGTAACATTCATTGGCATATGCTTATGTTTTCTAGTTCAGAAGAGGAAGCAGTGTCTCATTCCAAACTGATCTTCTCTGAGAAATGGCTAAATTTGTTCCAACTTTTCAGAAAATCTGTAGAAATTGAGACTTACAATGTGTATTAGATGCAAGCGAGAGGAAAGCTAATATTAAGCACATATGGAACAGGTAGGATAAAAACATCAAACTCACCTTGTCTAACTTAAATCTGAATTTGTAAAGCCATCCTAAATCAATCTTAATTTTCAGCAAAATACTTGGGCTTTGAAACTTCTGTGCAAGCTGCCAGGGATGTTATCTTGGATAGCAGGAATAACTATATTAGATTCTTGAATTACAGTGGTCGTCTACTGCTTGAATTTGGAGAAGCTGAAGACTATCGGGCAGTAGTTTTGCTCACCAGAATAGGTGCAGGTATATGGAATACTACTTAGTTTTTCAAATGCTAAATTGATCATCCATTGATTTCCCCTGCAGCAATCATGTCTATTAAAGTAGGATGTTTGCTGCAAACACAATTTAAAAATTAACTCCATATGTTTAGTGTGTTCTTTGTCATTTCAATATATTTGCACAGCTGCAAAGTTCTAGCTCCTTTAATATTCTTTAACTAGAAAAGCTTAGTTTAGGTAGAAGTCCACATTTTATCTACAACATTTATCTCTTCCTTGTGTTTGCTACCTCTTTTCCTATTTCCAAAACTTAACTTTTAAAGAATAGTGAATTGATAAAGCTTGTACTTCAGCAAAACAGAGATGTTGTGGTGTGTGAGGCGGTGAGAAACACAGCAGCTATTGTGTACTCAACAATAGTGCCTATGGAGCTTTAGACACTAGAATCTCTTATTGAGAGAAAATACAGGCCAGAATGCTGGAGCTGTTGGTCCCTGTTTGTTTGCTTTTGTTTTAAAAAAGCACCTTCCCTTAGATGTTTGGTCATATATCTGTCAAAACTACAGTACAACTCAGTGCGTTATTATCCAAATTAAAAACAATAAGCTTAAATATTGAATTTATGAATATATGTTTAATATAACAGTTAATATATTCTCTTCTGCGATAGTATGTGTGTTTTGTGCCTTCAAGTAGTTTCTGATCTATGGTGACCCTATCACAGGGTTTTCTTGGCAAGATTATTCAGAGGAAGTTTGCCATTGCCATAGGGAAACATATTTCGGTTGTTTTTTCCACTTGTTTTGTGAGTAGGTGAGCAGGAAATTAAGTAGGATAGGGATATATCAAGTAAAGTCTTGATCTTAAAATTTATCCTTGACTCTGCATAAAGTTTCTTAGTATAACAGCACCTATCCAAATAATTTAATCAAATAGCTTAGATATAGGATTGCTGTTTTTTCTTCTTTGGTGATTTGCAATTTTGAGTTGAAAAGTTTCCAGAATTAAGAAGCTAGTTGTCACTTTGTAACAACCAACTGTAGATATTGCACACAGCAAGAATATATGAATATGTTTATATACATGTGGCCTAGCAGCTTGGAAATCAGTATGTCTTGATTGATAAATCAGAGCACATTCATTGATAGTTTGAGTTTGAGGAAGAACAATTCAAAGCCTCCTGAAATGAAGATGGTTCCATGTCTGTACTGTGTTGCGTATAGTGTCAGAGGTACTATCTCTCCAATTTGAAACATGAAT
Source organism: Phrynosoma blainvillii (assembly GCA_026167975.1). Lineage (NCBI taxonomy): Eukaryota > Metazoa > Chordata > Lepidosauria > Squamata > Phrynosomatidae > Phrynosoma > Phrynosoma blainvillii. The sequence goes on from JANUYF010000001.1 coordinate 340,603,623, forward strand.
GCCATGTCTCTCCCTTCATTATTTTCTGCTGCTTTATCATGCTGGCAAGTTTAACAAAGATAGTGTCTCTTGTGGCAAACGCAAATACTAAGTAGAAACAGATGATCTTTACCTCTTAAAATGTTTGCTTTGACTCTATATAGAATGTCTAGTGGCCATTAACTTGAGATACAGAAGTGTCATGCCTTTAAATAGCAAAGGAAGAGTTGTTTGTAACTGCTAAAGTTCTTTTTGGCTGGTTTCAGGTGGAAAGGAGATAGGAGTACAGCCCACAAGCAAGGCATTTGTCACATGATTTTTATACATGGAGAGAAATCTTTATGGGCCAATAGTTATATAGTACCACAGGGTACAGTCTGCATGCTTTGGTCTAATCTGCATTTTATTTTAAAGAATCAAGTTGGTGTTGATCACATATCCTAAGGCTGAGGCTTGATTTTAAATTAAATTCCTCACACTGCTATTTTATTTTTGCTTGTGAGTGTATTTTTGCATAGCAACCTCCAGTGTTTTTGTTAAGCTAGCATGTGGATTTGAATGTGCTTTCCATTCCTTCTTATCCAGGGAAGATGGAGATGGGGAAGGGGCTGAGCATATATATAAATGGGTTGAGCTCACATTGGTTGTTTAAGACTTGCCCATCTGGAAGCTTCAGTCCAGCTTACACAATGAGATGCTATAAGCTCTGTGCACTCTTTTTTACTTTTACAGAGAGATAATAGATTGCAAGATATTGTCCAAACTGACAGAGGTTATTGAATTTTTGGTCCCTTAGGTATTAACATCTTGAGTTGGTATCATTAAATAATCTCACTTCTCTAAAGGGATTCTCATGTTCTACTGATAATTTGATGTACCTCCATGCTTATAACTGTTATGTTGACTGTTCATAACATCAGCTGTAGAAACTATAGGCAGGCTTCAGTCCAATCAACAAGGCCAGTAGTTTCCCTCATACTTGCACAGTTTTTGGCATCTCTAAGAAAATATATGAATTAACATTTTTTTCTTGGTCAATATAATACTATCAAGGCCAAACTATCTGATATTTTAATTAATTTTGGTATTTAAATTCTGGTTTTATTTGGTTTATAAATAGTAGCACTGGAGATTCAGCCATGGTGAGAACAGAAATGGGTTTACTTCTTTATGTAAGACCCCCCCTTTTACTCCTAAACTTATATTTACCTTGGGGGAGAAACTACTCTTATAGGGGCTATGCAGACGGGCAGGAAAAGGTGACCTGAAGTTGTTTTTTACCTAAGCTGCAGCAACCGCACTGCCTGCCCTGAGGTTGCCCTAAATGGGGACGGAGCAACCGCACTGAGGGGAGTCAATGCAGCTTTTCCAAGCTTGTATTGAAGTCCCAGCAACTACACCACCAGCCCCAAGGATGCTGCAAAGGGAGATGAAGCCACTACATGGGTTGGCAGCAGCTGCTTTAATTTTTTTGTTCTCTCTCAAACGCATGTGCACATGCGCAGAAACATCTCTCCAAACCTGTGCATCTATGCAAGAAAACATCCCTGCGCACCTGCACAGGGCCTGTCATAGGCTAGTATACAGTCTGTCACTCTCTGTATACAAAGGTGACTAAAGTTCAGCATCCCTATTCATCTGCACAGGACCTGTTATAGGGTGGTATACAGTCTGTCATTTTGTCTGTACAAAGGTGACTGAAGTTCGGCATCCCTGTGCACCTGCACAGGACCTGTCATGCACCCATAGATCATGCAAGGATTCGCTGACCTACGGTTCCCCCCAAGGAGTGGGTGCAGTAGACAGGTGCCACTGTCTGATTGTGCCACCCTTGGGGTGAAGGAAAGAGTTTTTCAACTGAAAAAACACCTACTTCATCGTCCTCCACAAAACATGTCCCACACAGATCAGGGTGGAGGGGAGAGGTACATGCAAGGGAGGTTTGTGTGGACAGACTTGATACATGCAGCTGGTGGTCATGCAAGGGACATGGTCAACAGGACACATGGACAAACATTACTCTAGGAGTCCCCCCCGCCCATCATGCCAGGAAGTGGCATGCAGATCTTATGCACACCTGTACAGAAGAGGTCACAAAAGCCTCTTTCATGCAAACTGCTGTGCATGCTGACAGCAAGCGTACATGCAGCAGAATGCATTTATTGTCATAACAGAGGGCAGTTGCTAGGGCACATGCGGAGAGTTACAATTAGGGTTAGGGTTAGGGTTCCAATATTCAAGTGCACCTGTGCCAGTGCATCCATACCTGGAAGCTTCCATCGTAGGGCACATGTCTGGATCGCTGAGTCAATTTCCGCCACACGTGCAATGGTGCATTTATACGGCCGTTTTCTGGTGCATCAGTGTCACTGCATACATATACACATGCGGAGGTGCGCATCTTCACCGAAGAAGCGGAAAAAAGCAGCTCCTTTTTGGAGCAACTTTTCTCAGCATACGACGGCTAGAGGATTAGCAAAACAAGGATTAACAAAACAATAGAGAATTTTCTGTATTTAAAACATTTCCATTTATAATTACAATAATTTGAATTAATGAGTTTCTCATTTCTGAACAGTTTGTTTTTTTATTTTGAAATATATGTTTGTTCCCTATTTGAAATGAATTACTGACAGCAGTATATAGGATACTTTGTGGGTCTTTGATTGCCCTGTGACAGGCAAAATGTAATACTATCTGTCGATTAATACATTCATATCCTTTGTAATGTTGGTTGCATAAGGGTCACTGGTACTTTGTTAGTTCAGTTTGTGTCAGAGATCAGTACAATTTCAGTCAACCAACTCTAGACTTAGGGCCTTTGCAGACTGCCAGAAATAGTGCAAATTGAGTCCACTTTAAGGGTTAGGGTTAGGGAATCATGGGAACTGTATTTTATTGTGGCACCAGAGCTCTCTGACAGAGAAGGCTCAATGTTTCAGAAAAAAACCAATTCCCATGACTCCCTAGCACTAACCCTAACCCTTAAAGTGGACTCAATTTACACTATTTCTGGCAGTCTGCAAAGGCCCTTACTCATTGTACAACTTTTTAAATTGCTTGGATGTTGTGTGTTCCCTTGTCAGGTTTCCTCATGCAATTTCAATATTTTATGTAGTCTCTTGCCTAGAAATTAGATGTGCGTCTAATTCTGAATTATTTAGAGTGTTAATGTATACTTCCAAATTCCCAGTTTAGTTCTCTTCTCTGTGTGAGTGGCTGTGTAGATATGTGCACAACTTCATTTGGCTCAGTATTTTATACATGTGCACCTATGTATAGTATTTGCGTTTTATGGGAACAAAGCAACAACTGGAGAGGCTTCATTGAAATTCATGATGAAAATGGAGACATGTTTCATGATATGAAAAAAACATAGTCTTTATATGAAAAAAAATAGTACACAAAAGATCTGAATGTATGTTAAAAAAAATCACAAAAGGAGAAATGCATGAGGGATGTATAAAAATATCACAAAAGGAGAAATGCATGATAATAGTAAATTCTGCACCATCATCACACAGAGATGGGGAGGAACTTGCATGACCAAGTAGATCTTTACAGTTTAGTCTTTCATTTCTCTTCCCTGCCTCACCCATTCCATCTTGTTTCTGCTGCTTCCTGGTTTCCCTGTTAATATTGCTTTTGGGTTTGCTATCTATTCCATAGCCTTTATTATAACAGTCTTTATTCTATTCTTCACTTCTTTCTGGTTACTTTTTTTTAAAAACTTTTTTGTTTCTCCTGATTTCCATCTCTATATTTGTGATTAATATGGGACAGGGAAAGAGTTTAATTTGCAATCAAAGTTGAAGAAAAAGAAAATTTTGTCTGATGAAACTTCCTCAAAACCTGATTTACCACAATTGCTTGATTAGCCAGGTCAGCCTGTGGTGTGTGAAGAGCTTCTCCAATGTTAAGTAAAGACAACCACTATTTTGCCAACCTTGGAATTGTAGCTCCAGTCTATGTAGGAAGGTTAGTTTGATTCTCCTGGACTGTTACAGATACCAGGCCAGTCCCATGATGAAGGGGGCAAAAGAAGATGAAAATGGAAGCAAGTTTGGCTTTTATTGGGGGAGAGTACACATCTACTATTTCCTGCTCATTTTTACCCACTAGCATTGTACCTGCCATTTGTTTATTATAAGAACAGAGGTATGACAGCAGGAGCAATTTGTTCTCCTTAGGGAGCTACCTCTTCCTCTACAAGTCCTAAAGGGCCTACCAGTGTTTCGAAACTCAGCAACAAGACAATCTGCTGCCTCTTTCAGGTGGCTAAATTCTGAAGTAAATAATTTAAACAAGAATCGCTTCATGACAGGTTTCCCTAATGGTTGGGCTGGATTGTGGTTCCCGAGTTGTGAGTAAATCTCAGGCTTGGCCTATTAAAATGATATTGTCCTATCTATTACTTTTTTTCAGGCACTTGGCTAAAAAACAGCAACAAACCCCACCCCCACAAAACACCCTGAAACCTGCACCTCCTTTAAGATATGGGCAATTTAGCTGCTATCTATCCCTTAATTAGGGGTACAAGATTATTCAATGTATTTTTCTGTCTGCTTTCTCATCAGATACCACCAAATCTTTGCACTTGTAATAAAGCGAATAGACTTTACAAGACCTAAGTTGATTTTCTAAATAAGAGGGAAAATAGACTTTGAAGTTCTTTCTCAGTTCCTTATGGAACAGTTTTTGAACAGTAGGAAGCAATTATGGTGTGCTTCCTTAAAAACTGGAGTGCCACTAGTAAATGCTGTTAGTGCAAGGTTTTCCACGCTTCACATTTGACTCACTGGTATCTGTAGGAAATGCTTGTTATGTTAGGATATGAATGGGATATATAGTCAAAGGTGAAATGTAAAGATGTGTGTGTGTCTGTAATTTTCCACTTGAGAACAGTTTTCTAGACAAGGCACAAACAATATTTAGAGAAACAGGGTGAATCAACGCCAGGTGGTAACAGAGACATCAACAATGTACTTTCCCAGTGATAGAACTAATGGAACCAGACTTTGTTATGGTTAACAAGTAATAACAATTATATGTAAACATCGTTAGCTTGGGAAAGTTACTAACGTGGTGGATGATGGACAACAAGAGGCTGGGTTGGCATTAATAAAGCTATGTTTTTGGACTTTACAATGTGTCTTCTTGACTGAGGAAGACAGGATGCTGGAGAAGAGAAGCTGAGCCAGTTGATGGCAAATCTACACAGTGGCTGTGGATCACAGCAGCCAGCTTGTCCTGCAGACTCTGCTGGGTGCCAAAGGGCATACTACAACACTCATCATCCACACACCAACAAGGGTTATGGGGCCCAGTTATGGCTTTTCTGCCAGTTATGGCCTGTTTGCCAGTCTGTGGCTTGTTTTGCCCAGTTATGGCTGTTTTGCCAATTTAAGACTTTTTTTGCCAGTTTGTGGCTAGTCTGCCAGCTAAGACTGTTTTTGCCAAAAGAGTGGCTTGTTTGCCAGAGGTGGCTGGTCTGCCAGAGGACAAAGAGGCCAAATGTCCAGGAGGACAAAAGCCCAAGAGTCCAGATGACATATATGCAATGTGGCAAAGAGGCAAGTATTGCCTATCTACGACTTCAGCTGTGCCAGGACAAGTGAAACCATGCTTCAGCGGTTGCTGGGAAAAGCAGAGGTGGCTTCAAATCTCCAGATGTAAGTAAACAGTTAAAGTTTACTGCTAAGCTCTTTTGCCGGTGACAGAGTGCAGAACTCTTTAAAGACAAGTGTCTGAGGACTCCACTCTTTAAACAGTAAGATACAGAGAAAAAAAATCAAAGGCTAAAAATGCTGAGAATACTGCGGGTTCAATGCAGTGAACTTTTTGTTTTTGTTCAAGCTGCAAAAGACTGTTAAAGGCCATTTTGTTTGATATGGAAGCAGCTGGGGCTTGAGTCACAGAATACATGTTGCAATGTATGCAGTTTAAAATGCAGCATGATTGCTGGACACAGGCAGTTGCCTAAGCCAAGAGAACTCATTCTGTTACCCCTCTGAGTTACAGTTAAAAGTTTTGGGAGAGGATGTTTCTTCAGCCAAAGGTTTTGGGAACTGAAGAAAGAATGAATGATTTCTACACAACTTTGTCACAAATGCTGTGGTCAAAGGACTTTACAGTTCTTAGAGAAAAAAAATACAAAAATCCCTGGTGGGGGTGAAATTTTACACAGTGTCCAATGCTGTGTGGAGCTGTAGCAGGTTTGCAAATGCCTGAAGTTCAAAGGATGCAATGGTGTTGCTAAATGCCAAAAGTTTTGCTGGAGGCCTGAGGTTCCAAAAGATGGGAATCTGTTAAGCCAAGCGGTTTGCTTGAAGAGGCCAGAAAATGCCAAAAGAAGCAGTTTGCTTGAAAAAGCCAAAATGTAGGCTTGAATAAAAGCCTGGGACAGCATCTTGAGGTCAAGAAAATGCGTCCTGAAAAAAGGCAGCTGATGCACGGAGTGCGAATCGATGCTTTTACTACAACAGAACAGGAGTTTTAAAAATGGCAATGCAAGGATGTTTGCTACAATCAACAATCTACAACCCAGAGACATTGGGAGAAACAGAAAAGCTACAAGCTGTTTTACAGAGCTGAGACTGTGATTCAAACAGGTGAAACCTGAGGACAAGAGTCTATATATTCTGAGACATATGTTGCAGTTTTGCTGAAAAATAAAGAGATCCTCCAATCTTAAAGATGTTTATTTAGCTGATGGAGGGGTAAGAGATGTCAAAAAAAAATTGTAAAAATGTTTTATTATACAAATGATTTGGGAGATGTTTGGTTTGCCACAGAGTAAAAAAGTCAAGGTTTTTCCTGTGACAAAACCGGAGCAAGTAAATTGCAAAAATGACCTGTTGAGGTTGCTGTTAAACAAAAGAGACAAATGTGTGTTACTGAGTGACAACAATTATTTTCTTAGTGATTATGGATAGATTTTCCAGAGTTTTTATATGTCAGAGTTTTAAGACAGAGATGTGATATAATTGAACGTTTTTAACAATGAAAAAAAAATTAATTACAAAGGGTCTTTGCTCACAGACCGGAGGAAAAAAAAATTCTTGTCTCACAGTTTGAGAAACTGGCTGAAAAAGAAAAAAAATCTAACATCATTACACATATTATGTGGAGATCCACTGAATTTAAAATATTTAACAGGTTTTAGACAATATACAAAGATATATGTGCTAGCATGTTTTAAAAGGAAAATTAAACCAAAGTGTCAAGATGGTGTTATAAAATATTCAAAAATAACAGTTGGAGATTTCACCTTGATGGTGGGAAAAAGTTTTAATGTTTAAAAAAATAACAATTGTGAAAAACATTCAAGTTTTGATTGGGAGTTCCTGCATGGCAGGGGGTTAGACTAGATGCCCTTATGGTCTTTTCCAACTTTATGATTCTAAGTTGAAAAAAGATACATTCAAACAAGAGGTTTTACTAAAGATAAGACAGTTAAAGATCCAAGTGTCAGGAAATGGAGGGACACACAACACACAAAAGATAGACAAACATTAATCTTTTGGAAGTGAGAGAAACACTTTAGATCAGACAATACAGACAAGATCATTAAAAGGTAGAATGACAAAAATCAAAAGACACACAAGTCCAAAAATGATACATGTTATGTTAAAAAGAAAATTCATAGAGAGTAAAAATAACACACAAGTTTATTATACAAAGGACAAGAGTTTATACATAAGTGGCTGGTGAGCTGAGCCGGAGAGTTTCAAAGAGAGTTTTAAGGAGTTTCAGACAGTGTTAAGGAGTTTCAGGGAGTTTCAGAGGTTTTAAAAGTTTTAAAAGGTTTTTTCCTGTTGAGAGAGGGAGAATGATACACTGCAGTGCAGCAAGAAGTTTAAGTGTTTAAAATTGACAAAGAGGTGTTTAAAATGTGGTTGATAGACCTAAAGACAAAAATCACAAGGTGAATGGATATACAAAATAAAAGATGCCTGATGACAAATGAAAATACAAAGCTAGGTTAATAACAAAAGGATTTGTTCAACAAAGGTTTGAAAACATTGATAAAACAGTCTGAGGCTGAGAGCTTGTGACTAAAATAAGCTTTTAACAATAAGGAGGGGCTAGTAAGTTCAACATTTTGGTTTTGAGATTGCTTGTTTAAATGCTGATGTGTTAACACAAAGAGATGACAGCTTTGGTTGTTTAGATTTGAGAGATTTTAAAAAAAATAAGTTGTCTAGAGAGATTTGGTATCAAAAGTTTTGATTTTTTTGAGATTTTATTTTTAAAGTTACTGGACTGCTAATAAAATGTGTTTAGTGAGTCAACATAGAAAGAGTTTAAAAAGTGTGATTTACAAAGTGCAGAGGTGGTGACAAGTTTAAAGTCAATAGGTTTTGTTTAGAATAAAGTTACAGAGAGTTTTAACTATCCAAATACATAAAAAAGGCTTTATAAAGGTTTGATGTTTATAGTTGACAATAATAGATTATAATTTTGTTGTTATAGGTGTTTAAGAAAACAATTGTTTTAAGATAATAAATTAGACAACAATAGAACATTTGATAAGTTTTTAAGAGATAGAGGCTTGTGATTTAAAATAGCCACATTAAAATAAGAGTGTTTTATAGATAGGTCATTTGCTTTAAAGTTATGTGATATGATGGTCAGTTTAAAGATTGTTGTTTAAATATAGACAAGCTTAAGTGTTGATAGATTAAAAATAAGGATATATAGTTATAAGTGTTGATAGAGTTTTAAGTGCTGATAAGACAAATATATATAACATTAGATGAGATAAAATAGATTAAACAGTTATAAGATTTAAATTGTGAACTGTCAGTTGTGACATATAGAGATTCACAGACACATTTTTATGACAAAAGCAAAGGTGTTAAAAATGTTAAAAATATAGGTCAAGATATGTTAGAGTTTTGTAACAAAATGCTAGGGAGAGCTGGTTTAAAATAAAATTGTGTGCCTAGAGTTTAAAGCCAAGCCACAACACTATAGATATATTAACAAAGGGTTTTAGAGATAAAACAACATTTAACAATTGTTATAACAGGTTGAGGTGTTACTTTAGATATATAGAGTCAAACATTGTGCTTAGATGGTTTTAATAACAACAACAAAATAATTCTCACACATCTATACATTTCAGGAGGGGATTGTTAGGATATGAATGGGATATATAGTCAAAGGTGAAATGTAAAGATGTGTGTGTGTCTGTAATTTTCCACTTGAGAACAGTTTTCTAGACAAGGCACAAACAATATTTAGAGAAACAGGGTGAATCAACGCCAGGTGGTAACAGAGACATCAACAATGTACTTTCCCAGTGATAGAACTAATGGAACCAGACTTTGTTATGGTTAACAAGTAATAACAATTATATGTAAACATCGTTAGCTTGGGAAAGTTACTCACGTGGTGGATGATGGACAACAAGAGGCTGGGTTGGCATACATCATACAGACATTATCCAATTAACATAAAGTTAACATCTAGAAGGTGGAGTATGGGATGGGCCTAGAGAGTCCTTTGTCTAAAGAATTTTTTATTGTTCAAGATGTGAGCGTGTGAGGGTGTGTGGCTGGATGCTGCAACAAGTTGGATCCTAATGCTTTTGGGATTGTTAAAGATGTAATCTTTCATGGCTGAACTGGACAAGTTCATCACAATGGATTTTACTTAGTTATCTTGTTTTTACTTTCTATATGCATTAATAAAGCTATGTTTTTGGACTTTACAATGTGTCTTCTTGACTGAGGAAGACAGGATGCTGGAGAAGAGAAGCTGAGCCAGTTGATGGCAAATCTACACAGTGGCTGTGGATCACAGCAGCCAGCTTGTCCTGCAGACTCTGCTGGGTGCCAAAGGGCATACTACAACACTCATCATCCACACACCAACATGTTAATCTAACCATTGCATTAGTTTTAGTACAGGCTGTCGTTATCATTTCTGTTAAGATATTTGTTGGATCCATATTGATTTTAATGGTTTTAATGTTTAACATATTTTAATGGGGTATTAATATGCAATGAAGGATTAACACATGCAAGAGCAGATCTTGTATAATTTAACTTGGAAATATGTTGGTTTGCAAAGCCCCTGGCATTATTTGCATCAGTGTACATTTTTGAATCTAAGTTGATTAGATAACCTGATGGGTTGTTTGTTTCTTTTCATCTAGTATTGTGCTAATGCACGTCTAAAGCCATGTTGATACATTGCTTAAAGTTTGCATCCCCATGGCATAGTCCAAGGTTCCAAGGGATGCACATACTACAGCACATTCCCTTTGCATCATGGTCACATCCATATCTTTTTCCACTAGTGCCTCTTTGCAGGAAACCTGCAGAAGTGCAGCGAAAAACAATCTTTTGTCCTCCATTCAGCACAATTAATTTGATACATTTTAGTTTCCTAAGGCTGCATGCCTTCTTCAGTAGTAAGGTGTTTCAGAGTATAGTCTCTTGTTAGAGACCAACCACTCCCACCTTTAAGATCTGGTTGGAATGTTTATTCTAGGAAGATGCTGTGGCTGCTTCTCTATTTTCTGTTGGAGCCTCTGGAAGATTGCCAAATGGATCTTCAGAATCACTCTGACTCATTTTTGTGTGTGTGGGAATAAAAAAAGAATAATCCTATGATTTTCAGCCATTCTGGTATGAGGATAGACACAGAATTGATTATGAATTAGGATATCCTGAGAAAGGGCCTTTACAGACTGCCAGAAATAGTGCAGCTTGAGGCCACTTTAACTGTCCTGGCTCAGTGCTAGGGAATCATGGGAATTGTATTTTTTCTGGGACATTAAGCCTTCTCTGTCAGAGAGCTCCACAATAACAGTAAACTACAGTTTCCATGATTCCTTAGCACTGAGCCAAGACAGTTAAAGTGGCTTCAAGTTGCACTATTTCTGGCAGTCTATAAAGGGCCAAAGTCATTTACAGCCTCTTTACTCCTTGACAGTTCGTGGCCAGAATACGTGAAGTTCCTGGAAAACCTTTACTGGATGCTGTAAATTCCTCTCTGAACGACTTGAGTATCACAATACTCGATATAGTTTTCCCCCCCCTACAAAGCAGACTAGATATATAGACTTCATGCCAGCACCTTAAAAATCCTATCTTCACTCTTCTTTCAATGCCCACAGGTCAAATTTTCACTCCTTTGTCTTCACGTCTACACCTGAAGTGTTTCCTGAAGGGCTGCACTCTGTTGTTCCATGACAACTCACAGATTTCAAACATGCTCTTAATGAGAGCAACCTTTAAAGTGATCTAGAAGATCTCTGTTCAGCCATTCTCCATAAAAGTCATTTTCTTGGTTGAGCATGAAGAGTCTCTCAGCTGCCAGCACAATCAGTGAGGGACCACATGTGTGCCCTTAATTATGAGCAAGTTACATTTGGATTTCAGTTTTCTACCTAAAATTCTGCCTACCTTTCATGTGTCTCAAAAAACATTTTACCATTTTTATATCTGAGACTTTCTCTTTGTTCCAAAAAAATATGGCATTCTTTGGATTTGTGTGTGCCACTTAAAGTGTAGATTCATTACACATTTGGATGCCTTGTTTCATTTCTCTGTCTCTCTCAGCTACAGTATGTCCAAGTTCACCTTGGCACACTGGATAAAGGTTTGTGGTGTCCCAAGTGTATAGTGTCTCAAGTCCCTACTCCCTCTGATGTCAGTACATTCCACTTAATCTATGGCTATATCTGTGACTTTTTTCCATGGATATATCATTGTAAGAGATTTTTACAGCTGTGGCCTGGAGTACCACTTCATTTTCATTCAGTGTTCAAAGTAAACTCCAATCTATTGAAGCTGTCTTTGGACTTCATCACACGAGAAAATCCTGTACAGAAACGGGATTTAAAGGGTGGGGAAAAACAAAGCAAAGCAAAGCAGCTTCATTTATATACCGCTTCATATCACGCTATGGAATGTCTAAGCGGTTTACAGCTGTAAGCTCATTGCCCCCCAACAGCTGGGTACTCATTTTAGCAACCTTGGAAGGATGCAGGCCTGAGTCAAGCCTGAGCCCTGGCTAGTATTGAACTTGCAACCTTGTGGTCTATGAGTGAGTGGCTGCAGTACAGGCATTTAACCACTAAGCCACCAGGGCTCTTTCTACCCACAAAAGCAGGTAGATTTTCACACACATCGATGTTAAACTGTGCTTAACCCGAACAGAAAGTAGTCAAAAGCTGCTTCTTGTTATTATTATGAAATATTTATACCCCGTTCTTCAGCCAAAAGGCTATCAGAGTGGCTTACAAATGGTTAATTAGACATTTCCCTGCCCTCAGGCTTACAGTCTAAAAAGAGAAGACACAAAAGAGAACGGAATGGTGGTGGGGAAAGGGAATAAGTCCAGCAGCTCTTCTGTCCCTCCAAAGCCTGGACCAAGGCAGATGGACTGGAGGGAGGGCCCTTTTTCTTACTTAAAATCTTCCTTTGTTTTTGATGGAAGAGCCAGTTGAAAATTCTTATCAAAAATTTGGATTTTCCAAAAGTAAAAAGAAGTGGCTTTTGACTACTGCCCGTTTGGGTTAAACACAGTTTAACATCAATGTCATGTGAAAATCTACCAATTTTTGCGGGGGTTTCTCTATTTAAATCCCATTTCGGTACAGGATTTTCCCTTTGTGATAAAGTCCTTTGTCAGGCAAGTGCTTCAGAGTGTGTTTTCCTATGTAAGCAATAGCTTCTCCCATCCTTAAAGATGCTTGGTATTTATGTTCTACTGTCCCTGTTAAGAGAATGAAACGTTAGTTACTGTGGAAATGCATTTTCGGAAGTTGCAGAGGAGGAACCGACATCCTGTCATGGTATGGATGCTTCTCCTCATTCTGATTATTTTGTTCAGGTTTTTCCTGAGCACATTCAGAAGATCTGACCTTTTTAATGTTGTCTCTGTGTAATTTCTTCCTGCCAGCTTTCTTGCTTCTCTCACATTAGGTAGAGGACAGTTATCATTATCTCTTGGTTCTTTGTATAGCTTCTTTCTGCTATACAAAGAAATAAAGGGGGGGGGGGCGAGGAGTCAGATGTGAAAAAGCATGCTTAATCTCATGATTCCCTGCCTGTGTTTGGCCAGTGATGGTACAAGAGCCACTTAATGTGGATTCCCCTCTGCATCTTCCCAGGATGAGCTTTTCCAGTAAGTAATTGATGCTCTACTTTATTTTATTTATTAAAAAATGAAATTTGGAATGTATTCATATGAGCAGATATTTATGTTTGATGTTTAAGTGATGGTGAGAATCAGAGATCTAACATACCTTTAAATTCTCTTAAGATCACAATGGTGTCCATCCCAGAATATTACGAAGGCAAAAATGTCCTCCTCACTGGAGCTACTGGTTTCATGGGAAAAGTTCTACTGGAAAAGCTACTCAGGTCCTGTCCAAAGATGAAAGCGGTTTATGTGTTGGTGAGGCACAAAGCAGGGAAGGCACCTCAAGAACGAGTGGAAGAAATGATCAACTGCAAGGTATGATTCCAAAAAATCTTCCTTTGTTTTTGATGGAAGAGCCAGTTGAAAATTCTTATCAAAAATGTTTCTGTCTAACAGTGTGATAATGCGTGTCAAAGTAGTGCTTCTTATTACAGAGCCATGTGGTTGTCATAGATCATAGCTAAATTAATCTGATAGAAGGAAATCACAAAGACGTGATTTGGTGAAATTACAGTTCCCAAACTGGACACACTGGATAAATTGTGAATAACTAGCCATTGACTGGATTACGTTCTGCTACTTGTGAATCATAGGGTAATACTGATTGTAATCCAATACTACGCTTTATAGTTTGGAGGAAGAAAGGTAAAATCATTCTTTGTCTCAAACTTGAATTTTGACTGAGTGACAGTGCTCTAATATAGTTAATTGACATCTTCATTTCCCTACCCCTGCTACAGTCATGTAGTCCAAGGGTGGGGAAGGGTGGACTGCATGCATCCCCACTCTCTTTTTTGTGACTTTCCATAGCCCCTAGACCACTTCCATTCTTTAATTTTTTTTCCAGGCAACCCCTCCCCCCACAAAAGCAATAAATTGCAGTTACTCTCTAAATGTTCCTTCCTGCCACCTTCTACCCAGTGATTGAATATCAGCTGCAAACCCTGATGTTTGAAACCACAAAAAACAAACAAAACACAAACAAAAAACCTGCAGCCATTTTCTGGTGTTATTCAAGCTGACTTGGAGCAAAAAATGTAGCAGTATGACGTGGCACGTGTCTGCAAGGGCAAAAATTGACCTTGGCAGTTGTCACAGTTGCCTACCCATGAAACACAGGGACAAACCATCTGTATAACAGAACCCTCCAAAATTCTAGCACTGTCTGAGGAGCACACGCACTTGATGACTCGGATCTTAAAATTGCTTTTGGTTAATATATTTTCACATTTGGCTTCTGCAGCATAGTATAGCAATTGTGACTAATTCTTCAGAAGGAACTAAATTTCTTTAGACAACATAGTAAATGGTCATTTCTGCCTTGCTTGTTCTATTTTGTTTTCTGAGGCAAGTAAGGCTGAATTTTCAGCACGTCCCGTTAACATTAACTGAGTTTTACAGTGAATAGAGTAGTAGAGTTCCTTGTGTTTATCAGCTAGCTCTTTGTTTACTGATTAGATATGTTTTGGGAAACACTGAAAAGTCTTCTGCTTAATCAGTTTAGCACTGGTAATCAGAGATTAAAGGATGGTGGGAAGTGGATCAGGGCACTCATAGTGAAAGAATTGAGTGTGTTGTGACAGCCCAGTGGAATCTTGGATTTGAAAGTTAGGCTCTGGTTTGTTTAGAAATATCCCTTCAGTGTTGTCTATGTATACACTGGGCCTTTGGTATCTGTTGGGGTTTGCTTCCAGGACTCCCTGTGGATACCAAAATCTGTGGATGCTCAAGTCCCATTAAATACAATAGCATAGTAAAATGGTGTTTCTTATATAAAATGGTAAGAACAAAGTTTGTTTTTTTTGGGATATATATATATATATATATATATTCAAGTCATGGGTGGTTGAATCCATGGATAAAGAATCCATGGATACAAAGGGCCAATTGTAAGGATTCCTATTGTAGACTAGATTAAAGCTGAGAGAATACAGCTTTTCTGCAATAAGATAGACTCTTTTATCCCCATATGTAGGTTAGACTAAGACCTGAAACAGATGGGCCAAATAAAACAGTTTCTGGATGCTTCGGGGGCATGGCGTGCAGACGACACCCCCCCCCCCCGCATGGCTGGAAGTTGCATCAAGACTGGCCAATGTGGCCTGAAGCCTCTGGATAAAGGAGAGGCGAAAGTCCACTCCTTGCCAGTGGCTTGTTTGGGACTGCAGCATTGGCCTGTTTTTAGAGCAGGCCGTGTGGTTGCTGTGGTCCCCGTCTGATCGCAGGGTGATCACGGGCAGAACAGTCAGAGGTTGGTTTGGATTCCCAGTCAAAATACATCTTGGGATGTGGGAAATAACCAGTCTACAGTAATTAAATTGTCCCTTCAGTTGTCTTCTGAGGCCAAATAGAGCACTCTGCTGCATATAGAAGCCTCATGCTCCATTGATTTCATGCAGACTGATTAAACTTTTAAATGTTCAGACCAACAAATATATAGTTGGCATATGAAGTAAGCCCAGCAGGTACTCCGATCTTTCATGCTAAATTTTGCTGCTTCTTTGTGACTCATGTAAATGTGTCTTGTGTCTGCACATGGCCTCAGATGGAATTTTGTAGAATGGGACAGAGTTTTAGTGGAGGGCTCACTCCCATACCTGACAGAGCATGTCAAAGTGCAATCCAGCAACTTTTTCTCAGTTCCTTTTGTCTGCTGCACTAGCAGCACAAAGAAGAGAGTTCTCACTGATCTGTGTAGACCAGAGTGAACATACTCCGAATCCTCGTCCATTTTCAGTTTCCACAAAGAGCCCACAACATGATGTCATGACTACCATTTTCGGTAACCAACAGAGATAACACTTTCAGTCACCTTTTGGGCCCATTTTTCCTGCGTTGGAGTGCCTTCCACAGTCTTTTAAAGAAAGGATGTAAATGAAATTTCCAAAGGATACCCTGCCCCCTCTCCGGGCCACATGATTTACACCCTAGTATGGACCAGAATGTCAGTCACTTCTCTTTGTTTCTCTTTAGCATTCTCTGTTTTCTTCAGTCTTGTCAATCTTTTGATAAGTCTTCAGTCTAATCAATCTGTTTTATTTTACTTTGTTAATCTTCACTTTCGATCTTCAGTTTCCATGACATTTTCAGTCTGGGATGTCTTATTTAAGCAATGCACTTTTTCATATGGAAAACCACCACCTCAAACACTCTTGAATGTCTGGGTGAAGGCCACAGTTGCAAGGCTGTTTCATCTACAAAGGCATCAATAGAAAAGGCCTTGTAACCAACAGTTACAACCATCTTCATATGACTATGTGCATAAAATCTTCGGGTATGGCAGATAAATTGCCAATAAAGTACAGCCATTTTATATCATCATATACCCTCACTGACAAAGTCTTTACAAATCCATGCTCTGGTTTTCCAAGTGACCACCCATGAACTCACATAAATGACCTTTTATATTTTCCAGTCCGTTATTTTGAGAACTAGGAAGTTTCCCACTTTTGAGGGGGAAGCCCCCAAAATATTCCATGCATACAGGATATGCTCAGTGTCCATGAAATGGTAATTATTTATGGGAAGAAATGGGAAGGGGAAATGGAATACCTGGGTTCTTCAGCAGACAGCATTGCATTTGGCAATATTTATTGTAGGTCCCACTTGTATAGTCCATATGTTTAATGGGATATACAAATCTTGGATTACACATACTTTTCAGGTGTCAACATACATGTAATCAATGATGTAGGTTGAAGATAAAGTTAACAAGTATGAGAGAATGATTTCTGTTGATCTTCAGTGGGTTGTTTGCATTAATGCACAAGTAGCCTGTTGTCAAAAGTATGAATAAAAATTGGTATGGATAATAATTTATTAATTTTCCTTCCATATCTACAATTAATGATGTTTACAACCAAACAATAAATTTGAGAAGAATCTAATTATGATTTTTAAATGTCTAAATCAATTGTCCATTCTTATTTAAAAAAACTAAGACTAAAGAGATAAAGTGCCATTGATGGGATGCTTAAAAATTTGGATAATCTTTAGTTTTAATCTCATGGGATGTAAACATTATACTTGTTTGGAACATAGATTTTAAAATATAAGCAAAATGCTGTCCTGTAGTTCTTTTGTGGAGTTCACAGACTGGTACTTCCCGATGTAGTAAAACAGGTGCCAGGGAATTTCTGCCTTGAATATTGGATTGTTTCATATATTTAAGTAGTTTGCATATTGCAAACTTGCACTGTGAAGTTTTATGTTGGATTATATTTTTTGTAACAGATGTGAAGTGAAAACATGATAAACATATGAACTCATGTGATACTGTATAAGACACCTTCAAACAGTGTTTTGACTCATTAATTTTTAAAACTTATTGTTTACAGCTCTTTGACAGACTGAGAGATGAACAGCCAGAATTTAAAGAAAAAATTATAGCAGTTGCTAGTGACCTTACAGAACTAGAAATGGCCCTCAGTGAGGAAGATAAGGAGAACCTCATAAACCACATTAACATTATATTCCACTGTGCTGCTACTATAAGATTCAATGAAATTCTGAGGTGAGTATATGGTACATTGTATTACACACACACACACACACACACACACACACACATTGTGTGTGTGCGCATGTGTGTATCTCTTAGCCATTTTGTAAACCTAGAATGAGACAGAAAACATCTTATTTTTATGTTTTCTGAATTAACTGTATCTCATGTTTAAGACGATTCATATTTTTATGTATTTTAAGTTTCAAGAAAAGGAAAAGTATTAGCTTCAGTCTTGATTTGATACTTGAGTACAATGAGTATGTCAGTTTATAAATCACAGGTTTAAAATTGCTCTCAAAAAATTGCTTCATTCCTCTTAGTCTAAATACCCAAAAGGCATTAGATCTTGTCTGATCTTGGAAGCTAAGTAGGGTCAGCTCTGGTAGTATTTGGATGGGAGATAGCCAAGGAATACTAGGTGTTGTAAGCTATATTTCAAAGGAAGGTACTGGCAAAACCACCTCAATATTCCCAAGAAAGCTCTTGGGAAATCCATAGGGGTCACCATAAGTCAACATGCAACTTCAAGGCACTTACACATACAAATATAGAGAGTATTCTACCCTTAGGGATTATGCTTACCAAAAATAAAGTAGATTTGTTACTACACAGCCATTTTATGAATATATTGCCCTATCTCTTAATTTATTTGAGTATTTTGACTGTATTATTTAAGCAACATTGATATTATGGCTTACTGGAATGACTACATGCTTAATACAGTAATTTAGACTCTTACATCTTATTAAAAGTTTGCCTACTTTGGAAGCTTGCAATTACAAAATTATTATTGAAAAATATGACTGTGGCATATATTTTTAAGAATAGAGTGGTCATAAATTTGTAGTGTAAGGTTCCCCAAAATCCTGGTGATGTTTCCTGTTCAGGCTGTACTAGGCTCTGTCTTCTCTCAGTATAATTTCTGGAATCTAAGCTTGTTGATGCTATACTCTACCTTCTCACTCCTGCTTTGCTCTATGTCTTTATATCCCAGGCCCTTCATTCATGCTTTTAGCATAATTCTGTATCATCAGATCCAACCAAGATTTTCTCCAGTCTGGTCCCTTCATATACACATTTGAGTGTAAACATTGCATTTAAACAAGACTATAAATAATTGTGTTTTGCTGGATTCTAGGTGAGAAGCTTGGCTTTATTTGGTGCCTGAAGCTGGGATTCATTATCCCTCTTGTGCTTTTACTTAGAACAAATATGTGGCTTGTTTCACTTGACAAATATAATAATATACTTGCATGGTGTTATTTAGTTGCTAATGAGAACTCACTGTTCAAACAAGATCAGTCTGCTCATGTGAGAGAAGTTTTGGAATAATGGTTATGTATGCTTAATTTCCCTGAGAATTCTGCAACTCCAGCATGAAGTTGGGGTATCAAGCTTCTTACATGTAGATGATATGGGCTAAAATCAAAGTGTATGCAAAAAATAGAGATGGATCAGAATGAGGGGAAGAAGTCTGTTGTGAATACTTTTAAGTTTGCTTTGTGGGTAGAGATGGGAAAAAAATATTCTCTCCCCCGCCCGGCCGCCTGGAAAATGAGTTTGTTGACACTCAGGGATGCCAGCTGGAAACAGTAGCAAAGTACCAAGAATTTTGCAGTTTTCAGACTTCCCAAAGTATTCTATGAAATTATTCTTTGCAAAAATACACATTTATGTGTGAAAATCCTGGGTTTTTTTTTTTTTTGTAAAAATGTTTTTCATGAAAAGAAGACTGTTTCCAGATAGCCATGTGGATTTGTGTATGTGTGTGTGTGTGGGGTCAGATTGTATTTTTGTGAGTAAAACAGGTTTTTCATGAAAAAAAATTCCCAGAGACCCTGATTTTTGTTGCAAAATTAGTGATTTCTATCAGCTACATGGGCCCTCCTTGTGTAGCTAACATTATTTGGCACTGCACACAAAGAGGTGTACTTGTGTAACCCCATCATCTAGTAAACCCTATGATGAGACATCCCAAGTGAGACACAGGCAGGATCACAGCATTAACAGAAAGGGAAGGAGGGGAGATAAAGGGATATCACATTTGCAACATTAGCCAAGGGCTCAAGAAAGATGCCAACCCTTAGGCACCCTTAGGAAAGCAAATTGCATCCAAAGCAGCATTACACATAAAATAGGGACGTGGAATGTGAGGTACATGAGCCAAGGGAAGCTGAACATAGTAAAAATGGAAATGGAACACATGAACATTGCAGTACTGGGAGTGAGTGAGTTAAAATGGAAAGGTGGAAACTGCAATAAGAGAAATAGCGAAAAACAAATCACCAGGATCAGATGAAATTTCAATAGAACTGCTGCAGTCCACATTGACAGAGTCAACTCTAGTACCAATCAACATATGGAAAACAAAACAATGACCTGCAGATTGGAAGCAATCAATATACATCCCCATCCACAAAAAGGGAGACACAAGAGACTGCAGCAACTATAGGACCATAGCACTGATCTCCCACGCAAGCAAAATCATGCTCAAAATTTTGCAACATAGATTCAAGCCATACATGGAAAGAGAAATCCCAGAGGTTCGGGTTCAGGAAAGGAAGAGGCACTAGGGATCGCATTGCAAACATATGATGGCTAATGGAAGTGCATCAGGGAATTCCAAAAGAAAATCAGCATGTGCTTTATAGACTACAGCAAAGCCTTTGACTGCATAGACCAGGGGTAGGCAACCCTTCCCCTTTAAGGGCCGAGGGACTTCAGCTCCCAGAAGCCTCAGCCATATTGGCCAATAGTCCCATGTTGGCCAATAGCTCATGGGATTCTGGGAGCTGAAGTACCTCGGCCCTTAAAGGGGAAAGGTTGCCTACCCCTGGCATAGACCATGAAAGGCTATGGAACGCCCTTAAAGACATGGGAGTGCCAGCACATCTGATAGTCCTAATGAGGAATCTGTACTCAGGACAAGAGGCTACTGTCAGAACAGAATATGGAGAAACAGAATGGTGCCCAATTGGCAAAGGGGTCAGACAAGGCTGCATCCTTTCACCCTATCTGTTCAACTTGTATGCAGAACATACATATTATAGGAAAAGCAGGCTTGGACACAGAAGAAGGAGGAGTGAAACTAGGAGGAAGAAATATCAACAATCTAAGATATGTAGATGACACCATAAAACTAGCAGAAAACCTCACAGACCTAGAACACCTACTAAGGAACATCAAAGAAGAAAGTGGAAAGGCAGGCTTAATGCCGAACATAAAGAAAACAAAAATAATGACCACCAAGGACCTTCACAAGTTCAACCTAGACAATGAAGAAATAGAAATAGAAATAGTAAAAGAATTCCCATACCTGGGATCAAATATTGATAAAAATAAGGACTGCAGTCAGGAAATCAGAAGAAGACTAAGGGGCCATACAGATGGCCCCTAAAGCGACCTCTTCCAGAATCTTTGAAGCCACAAGCTCAGTCCTCAGATCTGCCTTGGCAACTCCCTGTAGGCCATACATCAAAAAGTCCCACTCACTGGTCAAGCTGCTCAGTAGCATGAAGACTTTTTGCAATTCTTCCATCTGAATGCCTTTATTGCTGCACTCTGCAAACAGGCTTTCCATTTTCCTCAGACAGTCTGTTACGGAGCCACCATCCTGTAACTTACAGCCATACAGCTTTTTACTGCAAAGCATCTTAGATAATGCTCCATTGGGCTGATGAATTCGTTCCAAGGTGCACCACACATCAAAAGCTTTCTGCTTTTCCCTGATGTGATTCAACTGGCCTCATTCTAGGGCTACAATGATTGAGGCTCTTGCCTTGCGGTCATCCTCTATCTGAGAGTCGTCGGCTGGATCAGGTTGTTTCTGTACAATGTCCCACAAGTCCTGTTTTATCAGTAAAGCTTGCATATAGATTTTCCAAGAAGCATAATTTTCACCACTAAGCTTCTCAAATCTGACAGTCGTTTCCAGCTTCTTGCTCTGGGTCAGCAACAAACAGATGCAGATGGACTTCTGGGTAGACTGCCAGTGGCCCGGGCAAGCAGTCAACACACATGGAAGCTTGATAAGCCTTCCCTGGCACACTGATAATGGCACTGACAGTGAAGAACACACTTTAACTCACTCAGTTCCAGGATTTCTTTGCCTTCTGTGGATTCAGCAGCACATCACTGGCAATTCTGGTACTCTCACAACCACTCAGGCATTGTCTATGTGCACACTGGGCCCATAACTTGTGTTGGGGTATGCAGACAAGTGGGATCTAGCATACACACATGCAGAGATGATGCACGTAGGCAGGAACGCCTAGAAGGTGGTCTCTGTGAAGAGTCTTGCTCCAGATAGCAAAGGAAAAATCCTCCCACACGCAGGCTGTTGCTTTCAGCTTGGAGAAATTAATCGTTGGACAGCAAAACTTCACTAGGGTGGAGGGTGTTGTGAGTGGAAAAAAGGGAGATCCAGTCTGGATTTTAAATAGTGGATGTTCCCACCACATTGTACCAGACAAGGGGAGACTACAGAACCCAAAACCAGCTTCAGTAGATACAGTGGTACTTGCTGATGGTGAATCTAGTAGGGTGGAATGTAAAGGGTCTGTATACATCCCAGGGCTGGGGAAAATATTTGATAATGTTTTATGTGCTCTTTGACTGCAGAATTCCCTTGTGAGTGTGGCATCTCTAACCCAATGATGAGTTTGAAGTCCATTTTAAGGGGGATGAAGGGTTAATCTCCAAAGAGGGGGCAGTGTGTAATAAAACTGTTAAGAAGAATCAGATATACCACATGATGGCACAGGCAGTATAGCAGTGTAGCTAACAAGCCATTGCATGAGAACTGTGCACACTGTTTTCATAGAGTGATGGGGCACACAAGTTTCAAGGGTTTAAGAAACCTAGAGAATGTATGCCTAGATTTCAAAGTGGAAAAATGCAACAGCTACCTTAATTGTGCATTATGTAAAAGGGTGAAAGCCAAGGCTTACCTGGTTGCCAAAGTAAGCAAGTGCACCTCCCAAAGGCCTTTTCAGGTGGTACACACAGTCTTGTCGGGATCACACCAGGTCAAAAGCATGGGAGCAAACAAGTTTACCTTGCTCATAGTAGACCAACACACCTGGTATTCCTTTGTCGCCATATTGAAAACCAAGAGCGAAGCTGCTGATCAGATCAAAAAGTGGATCAATGCCATTGAAAGGGAGTTTCCCTACAAGGTGGGCACTATTGTGACCGATAGGGGTGGAGAGTTTCTTGCTGAAAGTCTGCAGCAGTGGTTTAGACAAAAGAGAATTCAGCACAAAACCACTAATCCAGCTTGCCCAGCCAAGGATGGTTTGGCTGAAAAGCATGATTAATTATATGAGGGATTGCATGCTAGAAGGCACTGGGGCACCACCAAATTTGTGGGCAGAAGCCACAAAGGTTGCATGCCATACCAGTAACAGGATGTGGTGCAGTGCAATCAACCAAACACCATATTTCCTGTTACATGGGAGAACACCCAATCTAAAGTACCTGAGAGTTTTTGGGCAGTATGCCTCAGTTTCGAAAGAAAAACAAACCAAAGAGCCAGAGGTTAAGGTTTGTGGGCTATGAGGGGAATAGTTATAGATTTCTATTGGGTGGGGGCAGAATCCTTTACTCAAGGAGTGCAAAGTTTGAGGCATGCTGGATGGGAAAAGATCCACAGTAACCATGAAGTTTTTGTAAAGTTGGACAACACTGGTACAAACATCGGAAATGGAGGGGTGGATGCATCCAGGGATGTGAAGGAGGAGGAACCTAGCACTTTACATCAGCTTGCACTTCTGTGGAAACACAAACACACACACAAACACCAAAGGAAGAGCAAGTTCAGAGACAAGACATCCAGGATAGTAGTAGTGACACTGAGGATGAGCATGACAGGACTAGAGTCATCATCCCACGCAGAACTCAGCGAGTCAAGAAACCACCAAACAGATTTGTTGTGCAGGAGGTATGGACCTGTACTGTTGTGGTTGAGGAGCCTGATGATTACAAGGATGTGCCAGTTGGTGAACAAGAGAAGTGGAATGCAGCCATGGATCAGGATTTTAGTGCATTAGTGGGCAGGAGAGTGTTTGAGGTGGTTGACAGGCCTGCAGGGTAGAAAGTGATTGATTACAGGTGGGCCTATAGGAAGAAAGGCATGCCTGGTGGAACTATGAAATACAAAGCTAGGTTAGTAGCCAAAGGGTACTCACAGGAACGGTTTGAGAATTATGACAGGACATTCTCACTGACAGCTAAGGCAGAGAGTCTCAGGATAGTGCTTGCTAGCTACCAAAAGAAGGTTAGTTGTCAATAACTTTGACTTCGAGACAGCATACCTCAGTGCTACTCTAGAGGAGACTGTGTTCATGGAGCAAGCTCCTGGGTATGAGTGTGAAGGCAGCGACAAGGTCTACAGCAGGGGTAGGCAACCTTTCCCCTTTAAGGGCCGAGGGACTTCAGCTCCCAGAATCCCAGAAGCTATTGGCCAACATGGGACTATTGGCCAACATGACTGAGGCTTCTGGGAGCTGAAGTCCCTCGGCCCTTAAAGGGGAAAGGTTGCCTACCCATGGTCTACAGGCTGAGAAAGGCATTGTGTGGACTCAAGGAAAGTGCCAGCTGCTGGAATCTGTGCATACACTTAGAACTAATGAGGTTGGGTTATCAATGCAGTGTGGCCAATGCATGTGTGTACACAAAGGGCAGCATAATCCTGGTCATTTATGTTGACAATTTGTGTGTTGCAGCCAGAAATCAAGAGGAGACCAGACTGGTGCATTGTGAGTTGGCACAAAGGTTCAAGCTCAAGGACCTTGGACATCTGAGGAGCTACCTAGGGATAGAGGTAGAAAGGGACCAGAGTGGTGGTTTCAGATTGTGCCAGAAAAGAAAGATAGAGAAGTTGGTTGAAAAGACTGGCTTGAGCAAAGCCAAGATTGTAAAGAGCCCAATGACGCCTGACTATCAAAACTTGGAGTCAGAGGAGTTGTTTGAGAGGCCTGATTTGTATCACTCAGTCATAGAGAGTCTATTGTTTTTGGCAAACACCTAGTCAGACATCAGCTTCGCAGTAGGGATACTGAGCGGGAGAGCTGCGACACCCAGACAGGTGGACTGGATGGCAGTGAAGCGCATTGTGCGGTACTTGAAAGGCACAAAAGACAGATGCTTGCTGATCATAGGAGTGATGTCAGAGCTGGAAGGTTTTGCAGACAGTTCCTTTGCATCTGAGACAGCTTATAGGAAGTCAGTAACTGGACTGATCATCAGTTATGCTGATAGCCCTGTCATCTGGAGGTCCAGAAAGCAAAGCTGCATAGCGCTCGATACAACAGAGGTGGAGTTTGCTGCATTGTCAGAGTTTGCAAATGAAATACAATGGGCTAGGCGATTGTTGAAAGACCTAGGAGAGAACTCTAGTAAAGCAACTGTGGTAAATGAGGACTCACAGGCATGCATTGGCATGGCAGTCAGAAAATTTGAAATGTAGGACCAAGTACATCGCAGTGAGATACCAGAATGTGAGAGAGTTTGTGCAAAAAGGGATGCTGAAGCTGCAGTATGTTGGTACAGAGGACAACATAGCTGACATTTTCACAAAGACACTACCTGTGGAACGCCACGAGAGGTTGGCTAGCAGGCTGGATATCAGTGTATGAGGTCTACATTACACCTGGGACAAATGCAAGGACACATGGAACACACCATGTGTTATTTTGGAGGGGATTGTCAATACCATGTTGCACCCTGGTCTGGAAAATGACATGGATGTGGCCACTGAAAGGAACTGGAGCAATGATAACAGGGTTACTACAGTTCAAGTGGTAGGTACATGAGTCAGCATTTGGTAAGCTGTGCATCATGGGAGGTCTGATGCAACATGCACAGTGGATGAGGCCAGCCAGGTATGCATCATGGGAGGTCTGATGAAACAGGCACTGGGGATGAAACCAGCTAGGTTTCATTTGTTCATGGCATTCCTGCCTACGTGCATCAACTCTGTGTGTGTGTATGCTAGATCCTGCTTGTTTGCATACCCAAACACTCTCTGCTTCCCAAACCTTTTCTCTCCTGTAGGGGAAAAGAAAGATGAGAAGGGTGCTTAGAGCCTCTGCCTGAAGGACAAGAGAGATAGTTCTTATAAGATGTTAAGATATGGATATACATGTATATGTAAATGAAAATAGGCACACTAAACAAAATATTTTCATTCCTATACTATGTCAAGTGGTGGTAGATGCAGCATCTGGATGTAGATGTTAAGAGGGTCACAAGGTTAAAAAGTTTGAGAACCACTGCTGTGTTATATCAAAGGCTATATTAGGGTGTTGCAAACATGTAGTTTAAAAAGAATGAGAGATGCCAGATAGTCACCAACCTTCCCAAATCCCAACCAATCTAAAATATTATCACTGTTAGCTCTGCCACTCTACAATTTCTCTACCTGCCTTCAGTTCTTGCAGAAGTCCTGGCTCAATCCTGGCAACTTCTTTGCCAGAAGTTAGGAGATGACCAGAGCTAGGAGATAGAGAAGGAGAAGAAGGAAGAAGAGGGTTGGATCCCAGCTTGAAGATAATATTCTTTAATAATATGGCCATAAAGAGTCTTTATCTTTGGGACCCTAAGAACTATAACTAAAAAACTAACTTATGTTAGTTACTTGTAATCTAACTCCAAATTTCATGTCTCATGAAATCCTCTCTATTAAATACAGTGCTATCAGATTGGTAGGGGAAAAATAGAATTGTGTCTAATCTGAATGAGCTAATGAATTTAAGAATTTATTCACTAAATATCAAGAGTTTTCCTTTTTTCTTTATAGTCAAAAAGAAGTACTGCATAATATTTGAATTACTTGCACTGCTTAATTATTCTTTTCCTCTTGCTGCTGAATTCCAATTGGGCAAATATGGGATCAGGAGCAGAAGTGTTTCAGAACATTATTATTGACTCCATTATTTAAGTAGGAATCTATTAGAAAATGCATAGGCCAGCTATTCCCAACTGCTACATACTGCCTTAATGTTCTAATACTGAAATACTTACTGATCTTACATCTTGGCAGACTAAAATCAGAATTACAAATATAGAGAATTTTGACTTGGCCCTGCTGTAAATGAGACCATATTCCAGGCAATATTCTGTTACAGTCTTATACTGTACTGATACTTGTCTAGTAGACATTATGTCCTGTTTTCAGGAAAAGATCTCCCAAAGGCCAGAAAATTGGGTGGCTGAAATTTAGCCCTTTAATGGTCCCAGGAACTAGGGATTTTCTGTGTTAATATTCCTGTTCAGAAACTTTTCAAAAGATATGGTTTCCCTGATAGACCAATTTGTTCTAGATGCCCCTCTTAATGAAATGCAACCTCAGGGAATCTATTTAACTCCTGGCATCACAATCAAATGAAGATGTATTTAAGGCAGGGGTCGGCAACCTACGGCCGCGGGCTACACCCAGCCTGCCGACCAGCCCCTGCTGCCGCTGCTGCCCCCGCCGCAGCTGCTGCACGCATCGCGGCTGCCATTTTGTTTGCCAAAATGGCAGCTGCGACTCGTTTGTGCATGCACAGTACTCCTGCGCATGCGCAAACGAATGCGGCTGCCATTTTGGCAAACAAAATGGCGGCCACGGCTCGTTCGCACATGTGCAGGAGTACTGCGCATGCGCAAACGAGCTACGGCCGCCATTTTGGCAAACAAAATGGCGGCCACAATGCGTGCGGCAACGGAAGCACGCACGGTGGCGGCGGGGGTTGGCGGCGGCGGCAGTGGCTGTGTGTGCACGCGTGAGAGCGCGTGCCGCCATTCCCCCCCGTCCCCCAACACGGCGGAAGACCTGGGGACCAGCGACCGGCCCCAGGTAAGTAAATCTTGCCAACCCCTGATTTAAGGCATAGTTTTACAAGAGGATACTGATACTTTCCTACAAGAGACATACCGTAGGATTTCTTAAGGCCAGGTTCGACAAATGCTTTGTTGAGTGGGATCCTCAAAGTCCAGAGTAGTTTTAATCATGTTATAGTCTGCAGGATAGACTTGGGAAAAAGGCAGTGTACAAATAAAGTGATTGATAGAAAGATTTTACTGCAATATGGGCTTTGTTCCTTAGATGGTCTGTCTCTTAAATGGTAATGAGTGTCTGTGTTTGGCTTAGTCTGTTCCCCCAGGAATGGACAAGTTGTCTTCTTACAAAATACTCTTTTTTGAAAAGAGGCAGTGATCCCAGGAAGAAATTTTAATTAATATGTTTGAGACATTATTCAATAAATCTCATAAACATTTCTCATCCTTTTGCTCACTTCTAAAAAAATGCAGGCTAATGTATCTTTGGTACAAGTGGGACCACACACTATTCATAAATATTTGATACTTGTACAAGATTAGACCACATTTTAGCCATCTTGAGTCTCATTTTGGGGAAAAGTTGGGATATAAATTCAATGAATAAATAAAATAAAAAATAGTTTGAACTGGCTGGAAAAATTGGATGAAGAACACTGAAGTTGGGACCATCACTACACTTGACCATGGTCCAATTCAGATTGCTCTTCAGTTATGTGACCCCTGTCCTAGATCATTTATATAATGATGGACTTCTCATCAGTTTTCAATACCATCAACCAAGGTATTCTTCTGGGGCGCCTCTCTGAGATGGGACTTGGAGACACTGTTATGCAGTGGTTCTGGTCTTTCTTGGAGTTACAAACTGAGAAGGTGGTGTTGGGGAACTTTGTTTGACTCTGGCCATTGGCCTATGGAGTGCCACAGGGTTCTGTTTTGTTCCCCCATGCTATTTAACATCTACATGAAACTGCTGGGAGAGGTCATTCAGAGTTTTGGGATGCAATAACACCAGTATGGCGATGACATACAACTTTTATCTCCTTTCCACCCAATTTCAAGGAAGCTGTCTCTATTCTGAACCAATGTCTGCTGTCAGTAATGGTCTGTATGAGGGCAAACCAATTGAAACATAATCAAGTCAAGACACAGGTGCCTCTGGTCACTTGTAAGGCAGATCATGGAATAGGGATCTTGCCTGTGCTGTGTGGGGTTACATTCACAGTAACACCACAGTTTGGGTGTGCTCTTAGACTCAAGTCTGTACCTGTATGCCAAGTTAAAAGTAGTGCACCAGCTACACCCATTCCTTGAGACACTAGATTTGGCTATGGTGGCATGCCTTGATTGCATCCCATTTGGACTGCAGTAATGCACTCCACATGGGGCTGCCTTTGGAAACTGTTTAATTACACAGGAAAAATGAAAAATAAAGAATAAATCTATTTGGGAAAAGCAGGGGAAAAGGTTTATCTGATAGTTAAAATCAGCGAATTGCTTGTAAATGCTACTTTTAAACCCATTGATCCCAGTAAGCACTTAATTAATAACTTTTTAGGCAATATTCTGTTCAGTAAATTAGCTAATAGATGTAAAATCTTCCTTAATAGACCAATAAATCTGGGGAAATGACTGTTAAGAACCATCAATTACTTAAAGTCCCAGGTCTGGACAAATTCAGTAATAATTCTCAGAAAGTTTTTGAAAATATTCTGATTTCCCTTTTAATTCTCAGGGGAATTCTGTTGCATGGTACTTATTCACAAACAAGAAAAGGGCACAGAGGAGACTACTTCTTATTGCACAACAAGATTTATAAATCAGGATGCTAAATTATTCTGCTTGATTGACAGATTAGACAATATTATGGGAACCTATGATGGAGATAGTTGGCTTCATCTGTAATTGGCAAATCTCCGATCTATTTAGGAAATTGTTTAATGTTATCCATTCAGCTAATAGAAACAAAACTCAGCCTGCAGTGTAGATTCATTTTATGTTTCCAAGGCATTCATTAGTTTAGAATGGAAGTTTATTCTTAACAGAAGTTAGGTAAAAAATTTCTAGCAGCTCTACAAACTCAACAGTCATAGTATTATTATAGATATTAATGGATTTGATCCTTTACCTTTCCAGATTTCTGGAGGAATTAAATAGGGGTGCCCCTTTAACCTATTCCTTTGTGTACTGTTAATGGTTGTTACATTAAGGCAGGGGTCAGCAACCTGCGGCCCCTGGGCCGGTTCCGGCCCAGGACACCGGACTTGCAGACCCAGGCGGACCCCTGCCACCGCCACCACTGCTGCGGCACCTCCGCCGCCTGTTTTGGTCGGCACGCGACCGCGCGCGCCGTGGCTGGCATTTTTTTCTCCAAAATGGCGGCCGCGACACGTTTGCGCATGCGCAGGATTTGTGCATGTGCAAACACGCCACGGCCAGCATTTTGGAGAAAAAAATGCCGGCCATGGCACGCGCAGTCGCGCGCCGACCAAGACCAGCCATTGGTGGAGGCAGCGGCGGTGGAAGCAGTGGAGGCGGCGGCAGAGGCGGAGGTGGAGGCGCCACCGCCTCCGCTGCTGCCTCTGCCTCCGCAGCTGCCTCTGGCTCCGCCGCCGCTGGCTCCTCCTCCTCCGCCACCGCCACCTCTGCCTCCTCCTCCTCCTCCTCCTCCTCCTCCTCCTCCTCCTCCGCGACCGCTGCTTCCGCTACTGCCGCTGAGCCCGCTTTTGGCAGAGCGGGACGCGCCCGGCATTTTGGTATCCAAAATGCCGGGCGCGTCCCGCTCTGCCAAAAGCGGGCTCAGCAGCAGTAGCGGAAGTGGCGGTCGCGGAGGAGGAGGAGGAGGATGAGGAGCCAGCGGCGGCAGCGGCGGAGGAGGCGGAGGTGGAGGAGGAGCCAGAGGCGGCAGAGGAGGAGGAGCCAGAGGCGGCGGCGGCAAGGGTCCGCCTGGCTTGGTAAGGTAAGGGGACTTGTGGGGGGTGCGCGCGCGCCGCCATCCCCCCCCCCTTGGCCCAGCCGAGACCTGGGCTAGTGGAGACCGGCCCAGGTCTCAGAAAGGTTGCCGGTCCCTGCATTAAGGGAAGACACTGTTTTAACAGAAGTTAACATTAATGGTAGGTACTAAGTGTCCCTTTTAATATTTTACAGATATTTAGTAGTAGTGTGTGGTAAATCTTAGATTAAAATTCTGTTTATATTGGAAATTATATATTGAAATGTGGTCAGCTGTGAAGTTTTAGAATTAGCAAAGACAAATAAAAATCCTATGTCTTAATCTGTGCAAGCGGGACAGGGAGTTTCTGAAAGGATTGGTTGATATCTACTATAACAAGTCCTTTGAAATATTTTGTACTAATCTTCCCACACAAAATCAGTAAAACAATATCATTTAACTGTAAACTGATTTTTTATCTGACAAAGCTGAAGCTGAAACAGTGGCATATAATGAGATGCATAGTTGAGTGGAATCTCAGCAATTTAAATGATGGTCCTCAAGCTTTGCTACTTTTTTCAAGCTAGCTCAGCTGAGCTGTTGAATTTTTTGTTACAACACTGGCAAAAACTTATTTGAAACTTTGTTAGTGAATAAAAAGATCCAGACAAAGTAAAGCTGTTTTGGCTGAAGTCAGATGAATGGAGAATCCTGTCATTGGACTTTTATACTGCCTGTCAGTTTAGACTCAGTGAAATCCTGACTCCTTTAAGAAACAGTGGAGAAATTTTAAATTAAGAATAAAAATTAAAATTTTAAATTAAGAAGCAGTGGATTCATTTTTTTCCTTTCACTCCTGTTGCTTCCATATCTAAAATAGGAAATCCTTACATTGCCCAGTTTGTAACAGATAGCCAAAAAATGAAAAAGGAAAACCTCCAGAAAGATGAATCCCAGTACCATTTCCAGTTAACATTATTTTTTTGATTGGATAAATGGACATACTATAAAGAATGGGAAATTTGGGGACTGTTTAGACTTAGAGATTTTTATAGGGGATCATTCTAAATATTTGCAATATAAATTAGGGAGCAAGTTGTAGACAATATGTGATACTGCTTACAGTAATTTTAAATAACCCATTTTCACTCAAATCTGCAGATAAAATCTGCAGCATTAAATGAATTAACCCCATTTGAGGACATTGATTATTAAGGACATTGTTGCCATTAAAGCTCACTTTTTATTTTTATTTTTGAAATATATTTTTATTTAAATTTACCAGCTACATGAAGTAAAACACTAACAAGGTTTAGAATAACAAGAAAACACAGAAAAAGAAAAAGACTAGGAAAAGATAAAAAGATATGAAAAAAGGGGGGATCCAAGAAAAGTGACTTCTAGTCTTCTTTATAGTGGTGATAACCTGTATTAATCTATGAGAAACTTCTTTGTTTCTCTCCTACACTAAATCATTGACATACTTTTAATAAGATACATTCTGTTGTCCACACAGGCCAAAAGGCCCATCCCCCCCCCCCCACCTCCATCCCAGCCTCACATTATCTAGATGAGATGACACAGGCCAAAACACCCAAGGCAGGATTGGGCCTGATCCTGCAAGATCACTTACTGATCCCGAGGCTCCAGTGTAACCCTGAGGAAAATAGTCTTTACCCCAGGGTAAAATACCCCTGGTTTTGCACAGAGTTTCTGAGGAACTCTGTGGCAAAACCTGGATGTTTGCAGTGCCCCCCCTGTGCTCCCTACTTAGCTGGCCATTGCTCTTCCTCGGGAGCTTCCTATTGCTGCATCTGATATGAAAACAGGGCACTTGTGCAGCCAGGTGCCCTGTTTCTACCTTAGATGTGCCAACGGGAGGGGGCTTCTCACTCAGGAAATGCAGGGTAAGGTAAGTAATGCACACTTGTCCTGGTCCCAGGTGGTGCTGGGGATGGGTGTGTGATGTGGGCTCAGCAGGTCCTATCCTGCCCATCTGCTTGGCCCTTAGAGAAGTAGGACAGGTAACCTACTCATATGTTATAGTTGTACATTCACTTGGTTTATAGTATATTCTGACACTTAATAAATTAATATTGCTTTAAAAGGCAGTAAAGCTTTAATTATATTTAATCAAATTGTACTTTCAGTGAGTCCTATTCCAAAATATAGCATATATGGGACTGAGACTAGTATAGCAGCTATAGTCAATTACTTATGCACCTTGTCTTTGATAACATTCTTTCCCAGGCAGTTTTCAAAAACAAAGTCTGAAAATTAGGGCGTGGAGAAGCTTTTTTTCAGAACTTTTGCATAGTTTGCTTCTTCTGTCTGCTTTAATAGCGAGGAGAGGAAATTGGAGGCTGAGGTGGTTGCTTCTGTCTCTCTTTCTACTTCTAAATTAATCCTCCATATAAACAATTAAATTATAGCTAAGTATGGCTGAAAAGGATTATCTCCTAGTGCTTCTCTTCTCAGCTAAATCTTCAAAAAGTGTCACTCAACTGTCTTGGACTTTTCTGTTCACATATATTTGCCATAAAATGGAAAGAATCTGCTGTACATGGTAAGACAGACATCTCACCCTTGTATTCTTTGTAATTTATTTAAGAATTCAAGTGGAGAAAGTGGTTGCCAGTGGGGAGACCAATGTCACTCATCACAATTTGACATAGACTCCCTCTTTCAAAAATCCACAGTAGGTTGTTCTGACTCAGTATTCAGAATCCTCTTGGTGCCCTACTCTAGCAGTTGCACTCTTTCCAGGGTCACACAGCAGTGGTGAAGGAAATTTGGGGGGGGGAGGGAATGCCAGTGGCAAGCAGCCTATTCTTCTGCTGTACTCATGGCCTTTCTCCTCCTGCCACCACTAGCATTACACTGGTGTTAACAGTTGAAATGTAACCACCCCTGTAGCCAGCCCCCTCCAATCTAGGTCCAAGACACTGTTACTCAAAGATCAAAGACTTTGCTGCCTTTTCCTTATTGCAAGTAGGTTTGTCAGAGGTTGCACATGGTGGTCATGTGGGTGGGGGAAAGGTGGTAAGCTCTATCCTAAAGTCCTCAAAGACACTCGTGTATTTGTTTATTTTTCTTTCAACAGAGATGCTGTTCAGCTCAATGTAATTGCAACTCAGCAGCTTCTCTTCTTGGCCCAGAAAATGAAGAATCTAGATGTATTTATCCATGTTTCAACAGCATATGCATACTGCAATCAGAAGCACATTGAGGAAGTTGTCTACCCGCCACCTGTCGATCCGAAGAAGTTGATAGATTCTTTAGAGTATGTGCCGAATTCTCTTTTCCTCATACTTTCAAAATAAAAATATTGGAAAATGTCTTATTAATTGATATAAATAGAAACAAATGGGACAGCTTGTTTTTTTGTTGAATGTGTCCATGTATGCTAAAAATTTGAAATGATTAGCAGATCTACTATTTCTTTTGTATATTTCTTCTTCATGGTCCGGGACTTAAACAATGGGTTATCTGTGCCAGTGCAATGCATCATTCAGAACCTTCTAGAGCTCTTACATAAGTGTTTTTGGCAGCAGCCCTGCCCACACTCTACACCAGGGGTAGGCAACCTAAGGCCTCGGGGGGGGGGCAGATACGGCCCCCTGAGGCCTTTGGACCGGCCCCAGGCCGGTCCTGCTGCCGCCCGCCACTGCCGCCCACCATGATGATATTGATTATTGCTATTATTACATGTTCTTGGGGTTTTCTTGGCAAAATCTCCACAGGGGTTTTGCCATGGCTTTTCTGGGGCTGAGAGAGTGTGCATGGATATTTTTTTAAAAAAAAATTAAAATTTTTAATATTTATTTATTTATTTATTTTTGGTGCTTTGGCCCCCCCAATTCTCTGAGGGACAGCAACCCGGCCCCCGGCTCGAAAAGGTTGCCTACCCCTGCTCTACACATTATGCCAGCATGCTTTCCACCTAAACCATCAGTTGCTTTTCGTCCACTGTGGCAGCAGTATCTAGGAAACACTTCGGAGCTCCTTTTTTTCTTTTCTCTTCACAATTTGGTTTTCTTACTTGGCCCATTCTTGGAAGTTGACTTTGGATAGTGCTTTTGGTGGTGTTGAACTTTGGACTCTTTTGTGCCTTGGAAGAGTATGGCCTCCTCGGGCACCTTTAAAATGTGTGCTGTGTGTACCAGTAATATTCTGGAGAAAGATAGCCATTCTAAGTGCCTCTTGTGCTTAGGGGAGCAACACCATGTCCAGTTCTGCAGACACTGCAAGGCCTTTACTGCTCTGTGACTGCAAAAAATTTCTATGGTGCCAAATGAGAATTAGGTGACATATATAACTTTCCAGCATTCCTGACATTGAATCTATGCAGAAACTTAAAAGAATGGAAAGACTGTTGACTCCTGAATCTTTATGATGCAGCCCTTGTGAATGAAAAAGATAGAATGCTACTATACTGATTGAACATAATGATCTGAAGAACATCTATCAGATTGAAACATCCAGTTCAAGATCCTGGGAACAGATGTCGTCATCTTGTTTGAGTTGCTGTATCGTTATTATCTTTTGTAACACCCAAGTGGTCATTTTGAGGCTTCATAAATAGTCTTGATTATTGCACAAATATTTTTTTGTATATTTATATTTTCATAGTACTTTCCTTGATCCATTCAGAGATTATTGTGTTCTCACTGTAGAGCGGTAAGTATTGGTCTTTCCCCCTGATTGTTGTACTTGTCTGTGACTTGTGGCAGCTAGGAGCTGGATTTCCTAATAGAAACCACAGGCAAATTAGAAGGCAACAAACAGCATTCTTGCCAGATGGCAGCTACCTTATGCTTTGAGGGGGCAGTCTTTGTTGTTTCTGTCAGTGATGTCCAACTATGTTAGGATTCATGACCTCGATTGTGTCTGTCACTCCCCCTTGCCAGGCTTCTGATGAGGTCTCTTCAGTCTTGGTTCCTGACCTGCTTTGACCCCTTGACAGATTCTTCATGAAAAAGACTCATGATACCTTGTGTCATGGCATCCATGGCACATTCCATATCCCAAACCATATTAAAAAGGATGCTATTTTTGCTTCCCCAGCACCTTGTGACAGTCACTACCAACGCATCCCTAGAAGGGTAGGGAGGCCATTCTGCCGGTCTCATTGTCAGAGGTCGTTGGAAGAACAGGTTCTTCATATCAATGCCCTTGAGCTCCTGGCTGTGCTGAAAGCTTTTCAGGCCTTTGAAGCACTTCTTCAAGGAAATGTTGTTCACTTAGTTTTGGACAACAACAACACCAAGGTCTTCTACCTGAACATACATACATGATCAGATACCCTTCTCCATTTCTTGATGGAGTTATGGGATTAGTCCATTCAAAGAAACATTCTGCTGTTTCTTATTTTCCTGTCAGGGGAAGAATGTTCTCATGCATGCCTTGAGATCAGCCCCAGTGTCCTGTAATGAACAGAAACTACACATGGACACCCTTTAGACTATCTTCTGGAGTTGGGGGAATGCTGGCTATTGATGTTTTTGAATCACTTCAGAACAGGCATTGCGGCATCTGCTCAAGGGGTCTAAGATAGAGGGGCTCTCTCAGAGACATGTTCCTATTCAGCTGGAGGGGCCTTATCATGTGCATTTTCCTACTATTCCCTCTAGTCACCAGGGTAATAACAAAGATTTGACAGGATAGAGCAAGGTGCAAATTGATCACCCCATGGTGGCCTAGACAACCATGGTTTGCTTCTCTTCTGCCCCTCTCCAAGAGTCAGTATTTCAGGTTTCCACTGCATCTGGACCTGTTGACTTTCCACAGGGGTAAGATGAGGCACTCACACATTCAAATGATAAAATCCACTGCTCAAGAAAAATTTACTCTGATTCGTTTGCTTCACTCACACACATTATGATGCAGGGTGTCTACTTGGAGCTTGTACACTGTGAGTGGGCTAAGTTTTCTGAATTTCTACATCTGCAGGGGGCTTCCCTTAAGAATGCTAGTGTTGCCCACATACTGGACTTTGTGATTTTTCTGCCATCTAACGGCTTGTCCTTTTCCTCAGTCACGTGTTACCTGGCAGCAATATCCTGGTACTTCCAACACATTGACAGGGCCTCTTGCTTCTCAAATCCCTTCGTTAAAGAGTTTTTGAAAGATTATAAAAATTTACATCTGTCTGACTTAGGACCAACAGTGGAGCCTGGAACTAGTCCTCTCTCAACTGTCCCAGAGACCTTTTGAACTGATGGCTTCTTGTGACCTAAGGCTGCTCACATGGAAAACAGCTTTTCTAGTAGCATTTGCATCTGCCAAAAGAGCTAGTGAACTCTGTGTTTTACAGGTGGATCAGCCTTATCTGCTTTTCCACAGGCATGAGGTTGTCATGTGACCAGACATTTTTCTGCTGAAAGTTGTGTCTGGGAGAATTGACAGTAACACGTGACTGAGGAAAAGGAAGAAAGGTGTACTGATATCTACACAGCATCTTTCTAAGTGGGGGCAACCACTATTTATCTGGTACATGAACTAATGAGAAGTAATTCCATGATAGTGGTGCCAGCCTCTACTGCTTCCCAGAGAGGGGTCCCTCTGTAGAACTGCTATCTGCTCCAGACTGCTCAGTTTCATATCCCAGTATAGATTGGATTCAAGGTCCCAAATGAAAGCTGTGTTTGGGAGGGCGGTGCAAAAGCCCTCCTGAGTGGTTATACTCCTGTGGTTATTTGCTTGCTAGTCTCCCATTTGTGTGAGCTATAGAGACCACAAAAAAGGAGGTCAGGATGCTTACCTGTAATGGTTGTTCTTTGAGTGGTCATCTATGAAGTCACACAACCTTGCCCAATCTCCCCTCATCATGTCCTGCCTATCTTTCGATCCTTTGACATCCGTGGAACTGGGGGTTTAGGTGAAACTGGGGGTTTAGGTGTGGCACAGGGAGTGGAGTGGGGCTATCTCCAAAAATTCAGATGCAAGAGCTCTAGAAGGTTCTGAATGATGCACTGTGCAGGCATAGATAAGCATTTCCATGAATAAAAAAAATGTATCACTTTAAATCTTCTAAATAGGAATAGCTGCAGTAATAAAGTAATGGACTTGGCTGAAAGATTGCTAAAGACAAAGCAAAGGAGCTTCCAGTTTTGTGGGGTTTTTAAATGGTCTTATAGTATACAACTAGTAGTTGTTTGTATTGGTACATTTATTTTATTTTATTATTTATTTTTTGCTTTGTGTAGTTAAGATGTTAACATAATATTTGAGCCTTGGACATTCTAGCCTTCAAGATGAAGCTAACTCAAAGTTAGCTTAAAATGGTATTTCCATTTGTCTTTTGAAAATGACCTGAAACTATATATTGGATCCAAGTTACATAAGCAGAAGATGCTTCTTCCCTTATTTTTAGTAATTCATCTCACCCTTTATGACTTGGTCCACATGGTTCAGGAGGATTATTTAATCTGCCAGAGCCTCTCTGGAGAGATGCAGGTACTGGCAGTGCTAGCGAGGAGAAAGGAAACTGGCATAAAAAACAACTACTACTTGTTGTTTATACAAATTGTGGGGCACCTTTCAAGTGCCAATTTTTTAACTAGGTGCATTTTAAAAAAAACATCTGTGGCATTATCAAGCAGTACAGACATTGTGAGACATTGGGTAATTTGGAATAGAACTGTAAGACATGAATTAATAAATATTTTATTTTTTTAGGTGGATGGATGACAGCCTAGTGAATGATATTACACCAAAATTATTAGGGGACAGGCCTAATACTTACACGTATACAAAAGCCTTGGCAGAATACATTGTTCAGCAGGAAGGTGCAAAACTAAATGTAGCCATCATAAGGCCATCAATTGTGGGTGCCAGCTGGAAGGAACCTTTCCCAGTAAGTCAGGTTTTTTTCCCTTTTTTTATTTTTTAAAAATAATAATCAGTCTTTCCTTGTTAGCAAGTATTGCTGAATTTCAAAGTGCCCATAGTCCAAGGATAGAGGTGAAATATATCTGAAAAACAGAGTGTAGCATGACTTAATTAGCCTATGCTTTCTTTTAAAATCTATGTAATAAATGAATTTAAGTCCAGACAAATTATCATGAACAATTTAAAGATAAAAAGACCAAACTTGAACTGGCTGGACGTCCTCTCCTAGTTTTGAAAAATGTTTTGTTGTTGTTTTGTTTTTTAAAATATCAAAATAGTGCAGGATCATTCTGAAACTATTTAAAAAAATAAATTGCTGTTCTTGGAATCTTCCAAGAAAGACACTTCACCCTTTTTCCAGCCTACAATCTTGTTTCAGATCTGCGGAGATTGAGGATACTAAGCAGGATATAAATAAAATAAAATAGCCTGGGGACCCATATGCAACCCCAGGACTACTAGTTCGACAATGTCTTTGCTAAACAACCTCTTTTTGGTTCCCTCTTGCTAATGGAAGGAGGCAAGAGGAAGAATACCAGCTTGCTCTTGCAAGTAAGCATGACCAATAGCACCTTAATTTGGGGGAAAATTTTCCTTGGAAAAAACAGCAAAAGTAGTTCCTTTCACA
This sequence comes from Phrynosoma blainvillii, assembly GCA_026167975.1. Classification (NCBI taxonomy): domain Eukaryota; kingdom Metazoa; phylum Chordata; class Lepidosauria; order Squamata; family Phrynosomatidae; genus Phrynosoma; species Phrynosoma blainvillii. The sequence goes on from JANUYF010000001.1 coordinate 340,642,545, forward strand.
CATTGCAAAATTTTCAAAATGTTGAAAGTTTTCATGGGGGGGGGGGGAACGTGCAATATTTTCAGACCACCCCACAGTTATGCCAAGGAATCAGTCTTACCAATGTTTTAAATGGTTTTCCATTGTATTAAAACAGTTGATTCAGCTTTACTTATTTTTTGTGTTACTTTGGTATTTTGTTGGAGGAAACAAAACAGTATGCATTCATTGTGTGTGCAAATTACTATGGCTCAGTTTGTACATCATCATGTACTGAGATTCTGGAAGAACCTGGTTCATCATGATTGAGGAAATGACACTGTCTGATCACTTCTGCTTGATTCTACCTGCTTGTGGAAGCAGCTTAAGACACCATAAACCTGTGGTTAACTCATTGTGGCATCTGGTTTTCTTTTCCCGAACAAGAGTCACAATCCTAGCTTGTCATGATATAAGAACTGGTCCTATATAAGGATATAAGAGTAGATATTCTGACATTCAGTCATTTACAAAATGATTTCAGTTTTCTTCTTAGCAGTAAACCCAGTAAATATTTAATTTTTATGTTTTGTTTTCCAATAGGGATGGATTGATAACTTTAATGGACCCAGTGGCCTTTTTATTGCTGTAAGTAATACGTACAAATATGTGGGTTTGGGTTTTTTTGTCAAAATCAGAAGTGGTTTGAAATGTTATTCTTATTGTATGCCTTCTGTTTCAAGGCAGGAAAAGGAATTCTTCGAACAATGCGAGCCTCCAACAATGCAGTTGCAGATCTTATTCCAGTAGATGTAGTCATCAACACAACAATAGCTGCTGCTTGGTATTCAGGTGTTAATAGGTATAACAGGTGACAATGCAGTTTCTAAATGGATTAAGCAGTGCTCATATGATGTTATACTTTAGGTGTATACTACTAAATTATATTGAAAATTATATTTGACCGTTGTATTTGCTCTCACACCATAAGGAATATAAAACTTATTCCTGCTGCTCCAGGCTATATTATTATCACAGCTACTGTGCACTGGTGCTTAGACAGGCAGTCACACCATAACCTACTATTCTGAGCCCAAAATTTAGGATATCACTCTGACATATATAACAGTGATGGCGAACCTTTGAGGGGCCAAGTGCCCAAACTAAAAGGCCTTCCGGCACTGGGTATTACCCAGTGCCAGGGGGCGGGACTTCCACCCTCTGGGGATGGGACATCTGGGGCAGGACTTCTTCCCCCTGCCCACTGGGCCTTCAGCTGCCTCTCCAGAGACAGCTGAAGGCCCCGGGGGGGGGGGGCAGAAAAAGAGGAACAGATATGTACATGTTCCTCCTCCCCCTTGCGCCATCCCCGACTTTTAGCTGCCTCCGGAGAGGCAGCTGAAGGCCAGGTAAGGTCTGGAAGGAGGAGGAACAGGTGCACGCCTCTTCCTTCTACTCCCCATGTGCTATTGCCGGCATTCAGCTGCCTCCAAAGTGGCAGCTGAAGGCCTGGCATGGCTGGGAAGGAGGAGAAACAGGTGTGTGCCTCTTCCTCCTCCACCCCCACCCTCTGCATGCCGGGAAAAATGGCTTCATGTGCCATCTGTGGCATACATGCCATAGGTTCGCCATCACGGATATATAACTTCCAAGAAGAGTGTCCAAAGAATTAACTAATTTGTTGCCTTCAGTAGAAGCTTCTGCATTGTTAATGAGCCTTGTGAGGTGCAATGTCATTTCAGACAAGGTCAGTATTAGAAGGATTTACAGGACTGTTAACTGGCCACAACTTCAACCTACTTTATATTTGACATGGAGCACCCCAGTTAGCATTTCCTTTGTTAATTCGTGTGCTCTCAAATGGATGAAATGGAGCAGAGGAGCAGATGAAGTGTAGAAGTGTAGAAGATGAATATGAGCAGTGGATGAACTAGTAAAGAATATTACAATAATCAGTATGAGAAATAATTAAAATAAGAATGGTTTTAGACAGAGAAACAATGATTTAGAAATACTGCCAAAATGAAAATTCTAGATTTGGGCAGTTTGTTGGATTGGAAAAAGAAATAAGTAATTTGTGCTATATCTAGTTTTTGTCAGGTAGAACTGCTTTTCCTCTCCCCTTTCCACTCCAGCTTTCCATGCCACCTAAAAACTGCACCGTGTGTGTGTGTTGTTCCCAGCTCTGCACAGTTGAACTTTAGAGCACACAGGAGGAGGCTGCAGTGGGAAGGAGGAATCAGCTTCTTGTAGTTTTGCTGGATTCCACTATTATGCCAACAGAAGTCCATCCTTGGATTCTTTCTTTTGAGAGGTCCTCCCAGATGTTCTAAAGAATTGATCCAAGAGGAACCACAAATGACGTGGACTTCTTTGCCATGATCATTCAAGCCTTTTCTTAAAAGGGAAGAGGAGAATATCCTCTGCATTTCCCCCTTTTCCACTAATTTTGAAATGTCCAAGGCTACTTTTGGATATTTAGGCAAAATATTTCTGTTTTGCCTATCACTTGAATACTAGAATCATTTTTAAATGGTGCTACTTTATCATTACTATTTGTACTATAATTGTTGTCTTGCCTCTTTATTTTTAATACTTTGTAATGCTTGGAGAAAGGGTAATATAGAAAAACATTTGTTTTCCAGACCAAGAAATATTATGGTATACAACTGTACAACAGGTGGCACCAATCCCTTTCATTGGGGTGAAGTTGGTAGGTCTTATTTTTTTTCCCTCATGTGATTACAGTTTTTTAAAATACCTCAGTTTAAAGGTTCAAAACCATGTATCATATTAGATCTACTTAAAATTAAAAACTTTACAATAGAGTACAGTTCTTCTCAACTTTGTCGTGTCTCATTGCTTCCTGAAACAACTTTTAAAGTAAATAAGCTTTCTTTCCATAGACAATTGTCGTTGTTCTTGGCACTTTTAACAATGTTGCAGAATAGTGCAGAGCAGAGAATAGTGCAGTGCAGAGAAATAATTTGCTAAATACATATTTAACATTTACTGGGGCATTCTAGTATAGCACACTTGAGATGGAGGAGAACAACCTTTGATTATTTAAATCTATTTATTGTAAATCTTTTAAAAATATATTTTTAGCTCCACAAGTAATAAGAAGTACATGATAATACAAAATAGCTTTTAGCTGTGATTATGGGCAAGAATGGGCAAGAAGTGCAGAAGCTTTCTTTTAAATAATACCCCTTTAAAGGTTTTCTTCAGTGTGAGGCTGATGTAAAACTGATTCTAAGCGTTATTAGTGGTCTGAGGCAGACTTGCAATACTGTGAGTATTGTCTCCTTACTTTGACTAGGTGAGCAGAGGAAATGATCCAGTACAGTGAAACAAGGTAGAATATAAGTAATATATAATGTAAATAATGCAAAACAATACAAGTCATGCACATTAAGCAGATTTGAATAATGTATACAGATTACAGCTTTTTTTTCTGGTAGAAAAAGTACTTCATTGGCAACTTTTTTTGTGTGTGCAAGGTACATACCTGGTTTTACTCAGCATAAGGAGTACATGTTGATAATATATTGAACAAAACTGTATGAGTTCCTGAACAGGGCAAAGTGCAGGAGGATTTTGTGTAAGGTGCTGAGAGTAGGGATGGGCAAGTTTGTCAACTTCTGTTTCTGTTCTTCATATTTCCAATTTTTTATTATTTCATCCTGTTTCCACATCAGTTCATTATTTTTTTAATACTGCATGGAAATTTGTATGCATATTTGTGTGCATTTCTTTGTTACATATGTCTTTTTGCATCCACTCTGCTTAATATACATTTGTTTGCAGTTTTGCCTCATATAGTGCACATTTTTCTAATTAGAGAACTGAACTGCAGAAGTGTGACTGCTGAAGAATAACTATTTCAGTTCCCATATAAGTTTGGGAAGTGAGAATTAGATAGATTTGCATTAAAATGTAAGCTGGATGAATTTCATGCCCGTCCATAACCACTGATCACACTTCTGAGCCAGAATGTCTGCATGCATCACTTATTGAGGGGAAGCTTTGCAAGATTGGCTTTATGTAAGCTACATAAAGCAAAGCAAAGCAAAGCAGCTTCATTTATATACCACTTCATACTGCGCTATGGAGTGTCTAAGCAGTTTACAACTGTAAGCTCATTGCCCCCAACAGCTGGGTTCTCATTTTAGCGGCCTTGGAAGGATGCAGGCCTGAGTCAAGCCTGAGCCCTAGCTAGTATTAAACTCACAACCTTGTGGTTTATGAGTGAGTGGCTGCAGTACAGGCATTTAATCACTGCGCCACCAGGGCTCTGATTAGCAGCATGCAAATTTATGGGTTTTTTGGAGATTCCAAGGTATCACTAGCATATAAATCCCTAAAATATTTGGGATTAAGTTATTTTTTATTTCTGAATACTTTGAAGTACATACTTTTTCCATGTTTATTTTTCAATTTAAAAATTCTGTTGCAGTGTTCTTTATTCCTCTTCTTCCTTTTTGCCCCATGAAAATTTAAAAACAATTGCAGACTATTTGTTGTCAAGTTAACTTTGATTTGTGGCAATGAAGAAGAGACGAGAAAGAGCCCTGGTCATCAGTAGCCCTGGTCAGTTCTTTCAAACTTGGGGCTGTGGATTCATTTATTGAATCAGTCTATCATGCACACTGTGTCTATTCAGAATAAGGTTTTGGTTTTTTTAACTGATGGGCCCAAACAGACAGGGCCAAATGAAGTGGCTTTGGGCCACTTTGGAGGTGTGCTGTTTAAATGGCACATGTGTCCTAAGAGGCTGGAAGCCATGCCAAAGCTGTGCTTCGTCCTTAGGATGCAGAATGTCCGGCATCTTAGGATGCATGCATCATTTAAACAGAACACTTCCAAAGTGGCCCAAAGCCACTTCATTTAGCCAGTCTGTTCGGGCCCTTTGTAACTATAAAATATGTTTATTTTGTTTCATTTTAATTGTTAGGTCAAAGTTACATTGTCACTAAGTATGAGACTGTGTGTCAGTTAGCTTTGTTTAGGTTGTGTATGTGTGTGTATCCCTGTTAATGTCCTTTTACAGTTAAAAACACTCAGTTTATTTTGGCTGATTTGGGAAAGTTTGGGGATAAGGAAGTAGAAGGCAGTGGTCAAAATTTGCAAATTGAGAATCTAAAATACATTTTAATGAGGAAATTTAACTTGAATCTATGTGATATACTAGATATTAAAATGTTGGGCTAAAATGTGTAATACGACATACTAGAGTTTTGATACATTGGTTTTAATGGTGTCTATCTATGGAGCTCTGTTTACAGAGCTTTAATAATAAGATAGAACAAGGACAAGGGACAGAATGCATATTTAAAAATTACATGTTAATGAAAGATGTGTCAGAAATATGTGCTGTAGTTCAGTCAGTGTTGTAATGTTTCTTGTGATATCCATGGAAGTCCAATACATTTACATGGTTATTATCAAAGCTGTTCCGCAACTTTTCTTTCTTAGAATACCATGTAATATCTACTTTCAAGAGGAATCCTCTCGAACAGGCCTTCAGACGGCCCAATGTAAATCTAACCTCCAATCACCTTTTATATCACTACTGGATTGCTGTAAGCCATAAGGCCCCAGCATTCCTGTATGATACCTACCTCAGGATTACAGGAAGAAGCCCAAGGTAATGGTGACTAGCTCTGTCTTGTGTCCCTTTGGCTTTTTGCAAACCCCTGTTTACACAATTAATACATTAACTAAGTTTTTCTTTGTTTGCAATTGTGGTTGAATGAACCATTCAATCGAAGGAGATGTCTGAATCAAGTCTTCTGTGGCAACAGTGAAAATGGTGTAGTATGGCTATTGTGCTAAGTCACTAAATTGTCAAGATATCTAGGGCTGACTGAATTTGCTACCTAATTGTCAATTCATTCTTTAAACAAGAGCTACTCAAAACATTTTGACCCTTATTTTTCTGCAGAATGTTACATAAATTTGATTTTCAAGAAGAATCCTTTAGAACAAGCAGTAAGGCGTCCCAATATTAAATTGCAGTCCAGCCCACTTATACATCATTATTGGACTACAGTCGGTCACATACTTCCTGCGTTGTTGTACGATGTTGTTCTCAGGTTGACAGGTCAGAAACCGTGGTAAGAAAGAAAGGGCTAATTTTTTGCTGGAAAGGTGATGGAAGCTTGTTGGTGATATAGATCAACAGCATGAGCTTTTACTAATAGAAGAATCAACAATAACAGTAAAAGAGCTGGATATTTCTTGGACCTTAGAGGTTGATTAAGGTTCACTTTGTTAAAGTGAATCTAGCAACTGCAACAAATGACTAAGCTCTCTGAATAATTCTACTCTAGCACTGTTATTGAAATTATAAGCTGAAATGGATGAAGAAGGGAAGGGAATAGAAGAGGTACCATTTTTTTAAAATGAATAATAGCGTTTACTTAAAATGCATTGGATCCCACCATCATTTGGCTTATAATTATTCTGGCTAAATTCCTAAACAGGCAAAAAGTCATCATTAACTGGTCTGAATTGCATAATTATTTTACCCTCCTTATTTTAAAGCTTTTTTTTTTTTAATGGCACAGTTTTCAAGCTTTCTTTTACAGAACTGATGTTCAAACACCCTCCACCACTGACATCCAAGGAGATGGAAGAGGTCTCAAGTTCTGTTCTTTCCATAGTTAACATAGCATTGGGGGAGAAGGAAACCCTTTCCCTTGCTTTTGGTTTTTAAACTATGTTTTAGAATGTCTTTTGCATTAGGAACTCTTTTAATCAGACTTGCCAACTGTCATTACAGTATCAGCATTTATCTTAATAAGTAATAGAAGTTAAATCATTCAGCATGCACAAAAATTACTCAAATGTAAAGCTTGATTTGGTCAGTTTCCTTTTATTTCTGTGATGGCATAGATTGGAAGCAAGGACAAATATTTACACTTTGATCTATGATAAAGCTACATAATTCCCAGCTGCTCATACTAGACTTCCCGTACTTGTGACCCTCAAAGCAACCATGCTACATATAAAGACATGAGAAAACCTGCACTACTGCTATTTTGTAGAGAAATTTCTATATAACCTGTTAACAAAGTTCATACTAACCACCATTCAAATTTAGAAACTTTAACTTCAGCTAGTGTATGCCTGCTATTTATTGCTGCTACTAAAGCTTCAGTCAGTATTGCTAGACAGGTAACATTTAAGTTGGTCCAGTCCTGGTGCTACCACTGTTCCTGCTGAACCAAAATAATAAGTGGCCAATAGATTTATCAGGAAGTAAGCCAAAGTGGTTGAGGAAAAGGCTGTCAACCAAACTGAGACTGTCTTGCTTTGGACACATCATAAAGCAGCAAAGCAGCTTATTTATATACCGCTTCATATCACGCTATGGGATGTCTAAGCGGTTTACAACTGTGAGCTGATTGCCCCCCAACAATCTGGGTACTCATTTTAGCGACCTCGGAAGGATGCAGGCCTGAGTCGAGCCTCAGCCCTGGCTGGTATTGAACTCGCAACCTTGTGGTCTATGAGTGAGTGGCTGCAGTACAGGCATTTTAACCACTGCGCCACCAGGGCTGCTCTGAGAAGAGGGGACTCTTTGGAAAAGACAATAATGCTGGGGACAGTGGAGGGAAGTAGGAAGAGAGGAAGGCCACATGTCAGATGGATGGACTTTATTAAGGAGGTCACGGGTATTAAGGGGTTGCAGGATTTAAGCAGAGCAGTGGAGGACAGGAATTTTGTGTGCCAGGAATTCAGCACAAGTGCGAACAAGGGCCATTTAAACTGGTTCAGATCGGTTTGCAAACCGATTTATTATGTAGTGGGAATGAGGCCTAAGAAAAGGGCAGCTATATACTTTAGCAAGATATCCAACTGAACCACATGCTCATCCTATGGTATCCAAAAATGTGACACTACATATAGATTTCACAGACAAGGGTGCAGGAGTAAGGCTAGCATAAGCTTTGTTTGCAGTGTTCTGGATTGAGGTGCTATGGCAGTGCAGCATGTCAGTGTGTAATGTATAGGTGCAGTAGCTGTGCCTCTTAGCTCTTCACTAATACTGGGAAGTCTGTAATGTGTGAGCTTAAAACAACTATATCTGCGACAGATGTGGCTTGCTGAATTCAGTGGCACATATATTGTGGCAGAAATACCTCTAACTTAAGTGTTAGTTTTCACTTTCTTCCTTTCATATGCTTTTTGTAAAATATAGCCAAATATGTTAAGCTAAAAATTGCTTATTTAGAAAGGGAGTAACTTATTATCTTTTCTACACATTGAGTTGTATTTCAAAAATTCAATGCTTTTCTCCACTATTAAAAATACTTAGTTCAATATTTTCTTTTTTCTGTTCTGCTGAATTTTTGTGCTTTTGAATGTTTGGGAAGAAGAGCTTTGGCTAAACTCTTCATAATATGGGCGATATGTGTATTTTCCCTTGATGTAGCTCACACGTTGCTCAGGTTCTTATAAGTAATGAGTTAAACATCCTTTTAGAACAAGTGTTAAAACAGTTTCATTTACCTTGTACTGGCTTTCTGGTGGCTAGTTGTTTTCAGAATGTGTGTCTTCCTAGTTTTTACACACACATACACACACACTCGTACGTAATAGAATTTGGCCTTGATGATAGTATAGTGTAGTGAAATGTCAATAATCTTTATTTAAAAACTTAACTTTCCAAAGCTGTTTTGGGTTGCTGCTGGCTTTGTTTTCTATTCCCCACTATATTTCTTATCTTCCTTCTCTTTATTATCTGTATATTACATCATAAGGATCAGGCAGGAAATGAATAGTTAGCTTAGCTGCTTACTCAGGTCTGTGCCACTACAATCAGATGCTGTTTGAGTGTTTGCAGCAAGACAAATATCTAACAGAACTCATTTTCTCTAAAAGATGAACATGTTTGGACATTTGAATTTATGGGATTCAAATTCATACATTGTATTAACATATGGTGCTTTCCAATTTGATCCTAATATAGACTCCAGTATATTTTGTCAGGTTACTTGTTATTCCCAGCTAGGCAATGAACATTGATAGAATATTTCTGCATATTAAGTAGCAGGTATCTGTATTTATACAGTGCATTTTAGCAGTCAATATAACCTACTATGAGCTTGGAAAAGGAGAATTGTTTTGTAATGAATGTCCATGTATCACTTCCCTTCTTAGTCTAATAAAGGAGCATATCTCATTATGTGAGTCTCTTATATATGAAATGTGTGAATTACAGTACTGAGTACCCTCCTTTGTAGGGAAGTTTCTGTTTGATGAAACTGTACCCAGAAACGTGTTTTCGGGAGTCGAGAGAAAGAGAAAACATAAGCTTATCTCTTTAAAAAGTGTTTGTGTTTGGATCTAACCAGTTATGTTAATGGATAAAGGCTCTTAATTCATTTTTTCACATTTATAATGAAAAATAAGACATATGACTCCTCTCCTTTCCTTACCCTCTAATCACTCCTCATATTAAATATTTTTAAATACATATGAAAAATGCTGTATAAGCATGTAGTTGACTTTTTCTCAAAATATTAAAAAGCTATGCAGAAATATTCTAATTTTGTAGAATCTATTGGAATACTTGAATCTATTTTGTAGAATCTATTGGACTCTAATAGACAAATTAGTGGGACATGGATTGATATAATGTGTCTGGGCAGTTTATTTGAACCTTTTTTCAATGTGATCTTCCTGAATAACATCTTTCCCTGGACTATAGGATGATGAAAACAATAACACGTCTTCACAAGGTTATGGTGTTACTAGAATACTTCACCAGTAATTCTTGGGACTGGAATACAGACAATGTCAATATGCTTATGAATCAGCTGGGTCCCGAAGATAAAAAGGCACGTAACGTTTGTTAGTTTCATTTGTCTTTCATGTAGTACTTAAACATTGATAAGTAAATGTTTCAAAGAAAGGAGCAGAATATCCATGTTTGATGAGTCCAAGCCACTCCCATTAAGCAGAAGAGACATAAACTGGAGAGCACCCAGTAAAATCTACAGGAAAACCTGGGGACACATGTGAAGGTGCATGATAGATGTGTTCTTTGTTTTAGAAGAAGCCCAGTGCATTTGGCCTGTATATATTTTTATGGCTTTCTTCAACAGGTTTATAAAAACATAAAAATAAATATCCTGGCTCATCTGCTCAGGCCCGTAGAGCCAAAGATTTTAATTTTAAAATTCACTCCTTAAAGAAAAAAAGCAGAGTAAATTTAAAATTAAAATAAAGTGCTTGATCTCCCACTTCTGTAAATTTATTTTTTATGTTTTTATATAGACCCTGAAAAAGGCCATAGAAACAAACACACACACATACACGCATGCCAAAACATGCTGAACATTTTTTTCAAGCACTTTGAGATGTGTCTCCTTTTATCCTGTGGACCCCATGGATATAACACATGGAGGAGCTCTTTCTTTTAAATTCTGCATTTGGTCAGTCCCAAAGGTCTCAGCAGTGTGTCTGTAAAATGGTGTATAACAAATTATTAATACTACTAAGCTGTGAAGGTTAAGTAACTTGTAAATTGTAAATCTGAGTGATGAGCATCTTTGCTAAATAATATACAGTTAAAGATGCCCTCATAGAGTCCTTTTGTCTGTGTTCTTGCTGAATCTTTTATAATGAAATCAAACAAAAATTTCATTACATTTATTCATTATTTTTAGGGACCCCTTAGCATTGTGGAATATTTAATATTATTCTAATTAATTCTTCCTAAAAGTGGGAATTCTTGTCTATAATTTTAAATTAGATACCATCAAAGATCTTACTGCTTTAGTTCCTAAACTTCCTTTGCAGTTGGTGATAGGGTAACAAAATAGTGTTAGTCAGTCAAGTCCCACTGTTGCTAGCTTGCATTCGTATGCGTCACAATTTCTTATGATATCAGGCCTAGTTGGATCTGAGTGGTATTTCCCTAAGGATCTGGGTTGGGCCCAGGAATTCCCTAGCACTAATTTATACCTACAGTCGGACCTCCATATCCATGGGGGAATCCATCCTGGACACACCCACACACACATGCGGATACAAAAAATGCAGGACCTCAAGTCCTGTTCTCCCTAATGGCATGTGCAGCCATTGGGGACACCTGGGCTTGTTGTCCATGGATGCCCAAATCCGTGGATGGCAAGCCTGCAGATATGGAGGTCCAACTGTGTATGTTATAGTTGTGTTGATTAATAACATTCTTGTGTGTTAACCATGAAGCAGCCTCCATCCATTAAAGTTAAGAGCAACATTTCATTAATTAAATCTATTTTAATACTAAGATTTTTTTTTAATGACAGGCATTTAATTTTGATGTTCGACAGTTACACTGGGCAGAATATATGGAAAGTTACTGCATGGGAACAAAGAAATATGTATTAAATGAGGAAATGTCTGGTCTCCCAGCAGCTCGGAAACACTTGAACAAGTATGTATATTTAATATTTTTGTAGACTTACATGTATTTAGCTTGAACAGTGTGAACAACATGTTGGTGTATGTGATGTCCAGCCAGGACTGTTTGAATCTCCCCCTGCATTTTCCTTTGTATTAGTTCAGGCCTTAGTATGTTCTAGTATAGGAAATGTTTCATTGTATTAGTTGTGGGAGGAGCTGAAGGAATCCCCAGCATTTTTTCCAGGTTTGGTTTGCCCCTTCCCATCAAGCTCTGTGTAGCTAGAGGCTTTTTAGTTTTAGGCAGTCTTTGCTGTGAGCTTGCAGAGAGCTGTCCTTTTGGTGGCAAACAGGCCCAGACAGCCGGGAAGGGCATTTCTTACACGTTAGCCAGTTTAGTTACCAGAAACAAGTTAGCCAACATAGGGCCTAAGCAGACTGCCAGAAATAGTGCACATTAAATTGAGGCACTGCCCTGGCTCAGTGCTAGGGAATCATGGGAACTGTAATTTATTGTGGCACCAGAGCTCTCTGACAGAGAAGGCTCAATGTCTCAAAAAAAATACAATTCTCATGATTCCCTAGCACTGAGCCAGGGCAGTGCCTCAATTTAATGTGCACTATTTCTGGCAGTCTGCTTAGGCTTTTAGTTACCAGAAACAACTTAACCAAATTAGTTACCAACTACAAGTAAGCCAAAGGAATCAGGAACTGAAAGACCCTGCACCAGCTCCATTGAGTGAGGAGATCAAACCAAGATCGAACCCAGAAAGATGACACCCTGAAGATTGCTGAAACTCAAACTGTAAAGTATTTTTTATTTCAAGTTATCTAGAGCTGGGGAGGAGAAAATCCTTTTCTTTTGTTCTTTAAAATAAACTTCCCCCCTTTTTGAACTTCATATTCAGCATCAGAGCCTTTTTGGGTGAAAGTGTTTGATCTCACCAGGGTACCAGTGTTGCACACCCGAACCTGCTTTAGTTGGGTGTGTCTTCACAGTGTAAATTGCACGTGCCTATTAGCAATGAGAAGACACATTCTTGAAACAGGCCCGTATAAAACTTCTATTAGTAAATTTTTCTGAGAAAAAAAAATCTAGTGAACATTCAGATCTCTTATTGTGATAAGATAACTGGGAAAATAAATAGCCTTTATGGTATAAAGACTAAATGAAGTTCACAAGTAATTTACAAAGTAAATTTGAATGAAGATCCCACACTTTCTTCTTGTTGTTCCTACCTTACTAGGCTAGAAGATTACAAATGATAGCCAGACTTCATTACGTTTCTCCTTCCTTCCTTTCTTCCTTTTTTTTCCCCCTACTTGTTTTATACTTTCCAAGGCCAGTGGATTAGAGACTAGGGAGACAATAATGCAGTATGACTATGGCATTTGTGAGAAAGCAACTTCAAAGTAATCAGTGAAGGCCAGAAATCACTGCACAAGTATGTCCATTTACTTGAAGGAGCCAGGAACACCCCCCCCCCCCCATACACACACACTTTTTACACTCTGGTGTTAAGGCAACCTGTTCCCTGAGCTACTTTTACTGCCAGTTTGGGTTTTCCCTGGGAAATTTGACTGGGAATCCCACACTCATCCAAATTACTACTCCCTAAAGCAATGCAAGAGCTCTCCAGAGATGGCATGCTCTGATGCAGGCAGACTGTTGCTGGCAGCCCTGTGAGGTTCACTAGGCAGCAAATGTTTTTCTGCCCCCAAATTGCATTAGAATTGATCTGTGACCCAGTACATTAAAAGGGAAAATATAAGTTTTCATGGTGGCCTCTCTGAAAGTTTTGGAGAATGTATCGTTGTCTATCCTAAAAAGGATAACCCCTTCAGGTCACAGATACTGTTCCAGCAGAACTGTTCTGAGCAGTGAGGAGCCTGTTGTAATCAGGCTTAGAGACATTAGGATTGGTACCATCAGTTGCCTACTGTGATAAATTTTATAGACACTTTGAGGAGAAAGTTGCTCATGTTCTCTCAGAAATGGATGTGGCAGTTATTAAAGAGTCTAGGAAGGTGCCCAGTATATCACCTGATCAATTTTCTTGAGATCAGTTTTAGTTCTTGTAGTTTATGATATGGGTATAACACTTGAATAAATCTGCCCCACCACATGTAAGCTTGACCATTGCTCATGTGTGCTGTTGATTGGGTGGTTCCAGGTGGTAAGTGCTCCACTATGTCAGGGGAGGGAGCCTGGTGCCTTGAAGGAGGCTGTATTGCACCCTCTGGTGAAAAAGATCCTTTGGACCAATTTGATTCTGGTTTCAGGCCAGGGTACAGTGTCCTGTAACTGATTTGGAAGCATGGTTACCCTGTAACTGTTGACTTACACCTTGGGAAAGACCTGTTGATTTTCCTAGATCTCTCAGCAGCTTTTCATAAATTGACCACAGTATCCTACTGGACTAGCTCCATCAGATGGGAGTAGGAGGCACTATGTTACAGTGGTTTGACTCCTATCTATGAATCTGGTTCCAGAGAGTTACATTGGGGAATTCTGTTCATCCCATGGCCATTATGCTGTGGAGTGTTTATCTTGTTTCCCATGCTGTTCTATTTTTATGAAGCTGTGGGGGAGGTCATTGGGAGTTTTGGAATTAGGTACCATCAATGTACTGATAACACTCAGCACTACTTCTCTTTCATTGAAGTCAGCTGAAGCAGTACCTGAATGCTGTAATGGGCTAGATGAGAACTAATAAACTGAAGCTGAATCTTAGTAACAAACATACTCTGTGGATTATTGGTTCTTAGGCCTGAAATTGGGTAAGCTACTTGGCCTCAGTGGGGTTGCACTCTCCTTGAAGGACCAGGTGGATCATTTGGGATTACTGTAGGTCCAGGTGAACTCTGTAATTAAGAATGCTTGGAGCCAACTTTGACTGGTCCACCAACTATGGCCTTTTCTAGACAGTGATAACTTGGCCACAGTAGTTCATGTACTTCCTGGTTAGACTACTGGAATGCATCCTCCATGGGCTGTCCTTGAAGTTAATGTGGAAACTGCAGCTAGTGCAGCATGCATTTTTTCTGAGACATTGAGCCTTCTCTGTCAGAGAGCTCTGGTTCCATAATAAACTACAGTTCCCATGATTCCCTAGCACTCAGCCAGGGCTCTTAAAGTAGTCTCAAAATGGATTATTTCTGGCAGTTTGTTCAGGCCCTTAGTCTGTAAGGAGACATGTATAATGCTATAGAGAAACAATTACAAAAAGAAACTAAAGAAACTGTTAAACTATGTAACTAATAAAGTGTTTATACACCTATTTATTGTGAATACCATCCACTAAAAGAGACACTTTATTCAGCCTGACTTGTAAAAATAAATTTATTACTTTGGGCCTTTACAGGCTGCCAGAAATAATGCAGCTTGAGCCCACTTTAACTGTCCTGGCTCAGTGCTAGGGAATCATGGGAATTGTATTTTTTTCTGTCAGAGAGCTCTGGTGCCACAATAAACTACAGTTCCCATGATTCCTTAGCACTGACCCAGGACAGTTAAAGTAGCCTCAAGCTGCATTATTTCTGGCAGTCTGTAAAGACCCTTTGTTTCAACAAGCAGCTGTCTGAAGTGATTTCAGAAACACATTTAAAATGCTACCAATGCTGAGAAGAGTCTTTTGGGTTTGGGACACATAGATAGTGGGTGTGTAGCTGTTAAAGAATAGTTGGTTCAAAGCTGGGGGAAAATTTGAAACCCAGAGTGCTGGCATCTAAAGAGAGCTATAGTGCAGGAGACACTTAAGAGAGTCCCGCGTTTGAGTATCGTAGTGAAGAATTGGTTGGGATAGTGGACATCATCTTCACATAATTGGCACCAGCGGTGACACACATTAAAAAGAAGTGAAAGATTTAAAGAAATTTTGGCAGTGCTACGTTGCTGCTGTCAGAACTGCACATATGAAATATCCTCCCTTCAGATATCCGATTGGTGCCAAGGCCAGTGTCATTCCAGGACCACATCAAAATATCTTTTTTTCATTAAAGCCTCCAGGGCCAGACTGATTTTATCCAATTTGCATTTGTACTATGGGCAGCATTATTTTAAATTGTTTTAACTAATTTAAAATTTTCTTGTTTTAAGTGATAAATTATTTTGAATCTTTAAAAACTATTATTATTGTTTTAAATTGTCCTAAATTGATTACATAGTATACTGCCCTGAGATTATTGGATATAGCTAGGATATTAATATTTTATTAAATAAATACAAGTTTAGGAATTCACACGTTATGGGAATACGGGCATCTTTGGGTAACAGATTCCTAACAGTCTTGATTTTTTTATCTATTGTAGATTATTTCTTTCGGTCTTTATGCTAGAAAATTGCTTTCAGTAGTGGTCATCATGCTTCCCATCTAGATCAAATAGTTCCCACTCTTTAAAAAATCAGGTTTCAATGAAGGAAGGTAGCAGTTCTGATGATGAGATAGAGTTCTGGCCACAGCATCAAGTTGTGGTGAATATTAAATCTGCCAAGGAAGTATCTGGACCTTGAACATTTTCTGGTAAAGACACTATCTGGATCTTGCCTTTACACATGTTTGCAAGACATTTAAAATTTATGTACATGGAATTCTGAACTTCTTCTTTCGTTTTCATCCTATTCTCATGTGGGAAGATCACTGGTCCACCTGGGTCATGTGGTTGAAGCCTGTATTCCTATAACGTCTGGATCTCTGCACTTGCCAAAACCTAAGCATATCACTTCACATTGCACAAGAGCAGCAGCCACTTCAACAGCTTTTTCAGTTAATACTCCTCTAAAATTAGCAAAGGGGCCACATGGTGTACTTTTCACTCAGCATTACAAACAGTGTATCTTAGCTGAAGCTTTTGGCAGAAAGATGTTTAACTTTTAAACCCAATTCCTTGGGGGAGGGGGACTAACAGCCTACACCTTAGCTATGTAATTGAAGCTTGCATGTTTGAGGCTTATGGTGGCTGACTAATTGTGACCTCTTTGTATTCCGCTGTCCAAAGAGGTTGGGAGAAAACAACAGGTTAAAGCAGACTTTTAGGTCATGTTTGCCTGGTCCAGGAAGCAGTGGGACTTAATGTATTCCTGGTTGTCTCCTTTTCTGGGGTCTAAAATGCACTTTTGCAGTAAGTAACCAGTGTTTCTTTTCCAGAAAGGAGCAAGTGGGACAGCAGTCTTTTCCCAAAATACTTTCTGAATGTGTTTAAAATGCTTGCAATAGTTTTAGATGCAAATGTTATACTTTCCCAAAATCTTACCCTTTAAACTAGAAGCCAGCAAGAGATTGACCTTTGGAAGTTAATTGCATTTGAAGCCCTTCTGCTTCTTTTAAAATCCTGATTGAAAAGTTACATTGTTCTCTCTCTCTCTCTCTCTCTCTCAATTTTGAAGTTATTACATGTGTTTTTCTTACTCTTAGAAATTTCCATTCTATGTACTCAATTAATTTTTTACTGAGAACTCAGCTGCACTTCCTTATCTATAGTTGTGGAGTAAATGTAATAAGCAATCTGTTTTAATATTGTAATAAATTAATTCCATTTTAATGTACCACTTTTCTATGTTTTTAATTGTACTGTTAATATTATGAGCTGCTCTGAGTCCCAATTCTGGGAATAGAGTGGGATACAAATAAATAAATAAATAAATAAATAAATAAAGTTTAAATCATTTGTGCATTTTGTGGATCTCCCCCTCCTCTTTCTTTCATGGCGGAAAGGTGGCATGTTTATAGGTGCCTAAGATGCACTAGAATTTGTACATGTGATGGGGGACGTGTATAATAAACATGAAAAGAAGGCTCTACTACTGAAGCATTGATTGTATTCACTTATTGCATAATGCAGACTTTCATTCAAGTATCTGGTTGTCAGGTCTCTGAACTTGTAACCAAATCCTTAGTAGATGTAAAATATTCCTGCATAACCAGATAGCAAAGTCATGTAGCAATTTAAAGTTCTGCTTCACCTTAGAGCTGTTGTAGTATTGCCTTATTTGCTGATCAGCACATGTTTTCTATAACGTTTTCTCCTTTCTTTGCATTTGCTTCCTTTCTAGGCTACGGAACATACGTTACGGCTTCAATACAGTGCTTGTGATCCTCATCTGGCGTATTTTTATTGCAAGGTCTCAAATGGCAAGGAATATCTGGTATTTTGTTGTGAGCCTGTGTTACAAGTTCCTCTCTTACTTCAGAGCATCCAGCACTATGAGATACTGAAGATGACAAATCTAGCATTAGGACATCTATGCATATGGTGGTCTAATGGCACAAAGCCGTATAATGTACCTACTCATCTCGTCTTTTGTAAAAACATGAAATATTAGATCTGGATTGTGAAATACAGTACACGTGATGCTTAATTGTGTATTTCTGTGAAGATTATATGGCTGGTATTGGATCAATCTGTCATAGGTAAATATGTAGGTTTAATATCCAAACAGATTTAATATCTCTGTACGAGAAAACATGTTAGGCCACTGACCAGTGTAACTGTGCAATTCTGGAATGCTTTGAATTAAAATCTGCCTTAACATAGTAAACTTAATTTTTATTGCAAATAAGCGCATTTAGTTAAAGTGAACAAATTATTGGCTTAAATGGTAGATCTATTTATTTGAGACTTTTAAATTGCAATGGGTTTGTCTGGTTAATCTTACAAGATACGTCTTTATAAACTATTGTGAGTTGGGCATTCTGCTAGTCTTATTCTTCATATCTTCTTTGCAGTGATTTGAAAGATATGAAGATTACTAACAGAAATTAATCATCATAATTGAAAGCCTTATTGCATCTAATCTTGATAGTGCACCTACTGATCGTGATTAACTCACAGGAAATGGAAATAATAGTTCACAGTCTAGATGTGCATGCAGCCTCAACATATGCACTTGTTCCCCTTAATTGAAATTGAAATTGAAAAGGTAGGGCTTTTCAAGGGGAAAAACTGTAGCTGGTACACAGTATTTTTCTTTAAAAGTTTTCTGAATTATGGTTAGAAGAACTATTTGACCAAGGAAATAAGTAATCTTAATCCTGTAAAAGAAATGGTGAAGCCCTACTAGAGATCTGACTATTCAAAAATGTTAATGGAAGTCAGAAATTTTGAAATGTATAATTCAGAACATAAAATTATTTAGGAAACTCAACATTCTTCCTGTATTGCCTGTAATTTTTAAAATCTAAAATGCTTTCTTTTAAAGCAGTGACGACCACGTTTTGATGCTAAATGAAACTTAGCACAATTTTGGTAAATGGTAGACTCAAGAATGGTAGAAAGTGAAAACACTGAATGTCTGTTTGTTAGATAAACATATTTTTCTGCAAGTTTAACTTGTTTTAGCAGGAGAAAAATACATTTACAGGAATCCTTACAGAAAGGTTTTATTTAAAACACTCTTTAAAACTCACTTGCATAAAATTTTGTGCTAACATCAACACTCTTTTTAAAAAATATATAATCCACCATATCTATGCAATGTGGTGGAAAACTGATTGACTTCTGCTGTACCTTTTTTAGCACCGTGCCTATGTAAATTGTGAACGAATATCCAATGAATTATACAGGTGTTGCGACACACATGTGTCCTATACTTAAAATTCCACATAAGATGTTTGTTTTGTTACTGTGGGAATCTTCCATGCAAGTTACATCTAATTTTAGAGGGGAAACTTCCTTGTTGACGGTTAAATGGTTTTCTTAAGTGCTTAAGTATATGGTTTTTTTTAAAAAAACAACAACAACATTGTACATAATCTCTCCAGAGATACAAAATGTTACAAATGTTACATGGTCAAGGACCACACCATTGAGAAGTGTGTGAGACTGCTGTGACAGTGATGGAAATACAATAAATTGTGGGCTGTGTGATTTAAGGTTTTACAGTTGGCTGCAATATTCCTGCTGTATCTTGGTACAGCTGCTCCCCTAACTCTCTTCTATCATTGAACCTGAAAGTTTACTTAGCATTTTGGCATATTGTGGAGTTACTTCGTTTTTGGACAAGACACTTGGAACCCAACAAGCCACCATGGTGTGAGTGAGTGTGTATGTGTGTATGCATGCGTATGTGGTTGAATTTGATGAATGAAGCAGTTATAAGATGCTTGCATATTTTAGATGTTCATTTGTATCCACATAACTTGTTTTTAATGGGACAAACTATAGCTCACCATTTCAACTGATGCAACTGAGAAAATGCCACTGACCATAATACTAAAAGAAATCCTATGTTTAAATTGATGAAATTGTTGGCGTTTCTGTGTTAGACTTTCATATCCAATAAGCCTGCCACCTTGGATCCTAATTTTTCCATTTAATTTGGGTGGTTACAAAACACTCTCATACAAAGAACACCATGCTATGCAACAAGAATTTTTTACATTCCACATAAATCTAGATTGTTACGGCATTTCCCTATTATCTACACAGTATTGCCATTTATATTAATGTTGCGCTTTCATTGTTTCAGTCTCATTAATTTTAAAAATCCAGGTTCCATAATTTTGGGTATTAGTGTGAAAAGATTGATTTGTTTTTAAGAAATGCTGAAATCCTATGTGCGAGAACAGCATTCAGAAACAAATCACTCAGCAGGTATGCCGTAATTTAGAATTGGGACCAGATGAAGAACATTACCTTTTGGTGGAATTTTCTGCTGAAAGAACAGATTCTGAAAGCAAAACTTTAAACCATACAGTTTTATAAAATAGAAATATTGGGTGCCTTTGTTTGTAAACCAAAAATAAACAAATTCCTGAATATGATGTTTGCTTAATTTATCAACTTCTTTTAAGCTATTTGGAAACTAGCTGAAAATATCATGTGCTTTGAAATAGACATTGGAAGGTACTTGAAATGAGATTAGCAGCAAAACACTTTTCTTAAATGTTTATAATGTTTATTCCACAAATCAAAGATGAGTTGTTTTCTGCAACACTGCCAAATAGACTTTTAAAAATATTCTTTCAATACTAATATAAATTCTCAATATAGCAAGTAAAATCCTGAAGAACAAATAGAGGAAATTAATCAGCCATGCTGCATTATTGCTTTACTCAGTAAAAGGAAACATGAGCAATGTTTACTCAGAGCAAATTGGTGGGCTGTATTCAATATTGGCTGCTTCCACTACAGCAGAAATCTGGGGGTGGGGATTTATTCTTCCCACTGCCACCCCATTCCCAAACCTGCTTCAGAGGGCTAGGAAAGTTTTCAGAGCAATTTTGGGGGTAACAGGAGGGGAAAGAGGAAGGGAAAGACATGTGTCACCTTAGATTTTGCTTAGTGGGACGTACTTCCAGGTAAGTGTGCATAACATTGATGTCCCTGTTGAAGGTTTTTAACACATACTTAAGTTTCTGCAATTTTTAAAAATGGGTGAAGCACATTTCTATTCAACGACTGATTTAACTTTATTTGAAAAATGTTAAGGTGTTAAACTCAAGTGTGTTTTACTCAACTTTTTAAATTGCAGAAATTTCTGTTATAAGATGTAGGCCTAAATATCTTAAAGACACTGGTTTCTGTCTCACATGGGAAGCTAAGCATGGTCAGCCCATGATAGCACTTGGATAGGACATTGCCAACAAATATCGGGTGCTGGAGGGGAAGAAACTGGCAAAACCACCTCTTGAGCATTCCTTGCCTAAGAAAACCCTATGAAATTTCATGGGCTTGAAATAAATTGACAAGCAACTTGAAAGCACATACATGATATGGTATAAATACATATTAAGTCTTAGTATGTAACAGCGAATGTTGCCTACCTTAATTCCTGTGCTACAAAGGTGTAAAAAAATACAAATATCTCATATATTTTGCATTTAAGTATTAAAGTTGTTTTTAAAAAACTCCATATCTAACATTTGTAGTTGTTGCAGCACCAGAGCATACTCACAGAAAAGACTAAATATTTCACAAAACTACAATTCCCAGAATTCCATAGCATTCAGCCGTGGCAATTAAAGTGGTGTCAAACTGCTTTATTTCTGCAGTGCGGATGCAGCCTTAATAATCTCTTAAATGTGTTGAAAATGGTGTGTTAAGACCCGTGTCTCATCACCCTAATTGTGAGATAGATCTCATGACTAAATCAAACAATCAACTCATCTGTAGTAAATGAACATGGCTATGTGTAAAATTGAATCTTCAGATGAGAGCGGAGGAAAGTATTCTTTCTACACCTGTCATTCAAATAACTCAACTTTTTTAAAAACAGTAGTGCAAAATTATCCAATAACTCTAATTTGAATTCTCTTTTCTTCACCTGTTTACTTGATTCAATGGCTCACATTTACTTGAAAATAATTTCCACCCAACTCTGATTTTTATATCTCAGTAAATGTTAAGGATGCACCGCTGTTGCAGTTATGGAAATTTCTGAATTTTCAACGTTTCATTTACTTTTCCTTAGATACTAGTTTAAGATGATGTAAAAAATTATGTCGCAGCGCAAGACAATTTAGCTGGATTCTTTGTAATGGTCGCTGGGCATCAGACATGCTGGTCTACACCTTTGCAGAGACCAGTTCAGAAATTTCTAGATTGCAGAAATTTGGATGAAAAGCCTCTTCTGTCCTCCATTATGTGCATGCTTATGCTGCCATCTCAGTTTTACTTCATCCATCACATCAGTAGCATTAAAAGAAACTCATCCTGCTGGAGACAGTTTGACAGTGTTTGACAGTTTCTTCATATTTTTTACTTCTGCTGTTTATTGCTCTGTGACCATTGGAGGTATTTCCTCTCACTGTGAATGTTTTGTTAAAATAATTGTTAGTGATTTTTTTGGTCTGACAGCCTGGGACCTCTCGGGCTTTATGTGATGCTGTGTTTGGTGCCAGGGGGAACCCTTTTGGATGATCATAAGTGACTTCCTTTTATGGGCTAAAACTAGTCATGGATTCCTACCAAATTTGCCAGGGTTCTTCAGCCAGAACCATGTGATCCAGTTGAGGCTCTTGCTCTGGGAAAGTACAGTGGATTTTGTTGACCACCTTGGCTGACCTTGTAATAGTAAGTGGCCCAATGTACTCAAATATTGCTTGACATCACATTCCTCTGTCATCAGCACTGAGGTGATCAGTAGCAAAGATCCTTCTATCCAAGTCAGCTATTTGAGGCTCACAGGCCCACCAGCACCCCCATCCCTCCCACACATGCTTTTTCTTTTGCCTAATATGCCCCCCATCCCACTTAACAGGGTTCTCAGCATTAGGATTGTTGCTGCCATCAAGGATACAATGATTCAATAATTTGCTTTTAAGTTGGAGTGAGCAATGTGCAACCCAAGGGTCTGCGTCAGGTGTTTTTTGTTTTATTTTGTGTTTTGTTTTTGCACTAAGGGGATGACAGTACAAGGGTGTATATAAGGTAGGCAAGCTGGGGTTACAGCCAAAACCTCTGAAGGTTCTGGTGTAATCTCTATGCAGGCACAGATACACATGTATAAATGCTCAGGTGACCATTTGAAGAAACACACTGTCCTTTTTCAGTGGGTCACAATTTTAAAGCTCTAGTAGTCTTCTCTTCCCCCTCCCCCCCCCCCCAATTTATTGAAATATTTGAATTCTTAATGTTTATTTAGTGGTGGTGTTTTTCATTGAATTGGTATATCTGGATTCTTAAACATTATTTATATAATTGCATTATTTTCCAAATTACTTTCTTGTCTGTGAGAACAATTACCCTTTCTTCAATGCTTTTCTCCAGTAAAAGTTGTGTAGACATTTTTAATATGTAAATTATTTAAAATTAAGTTGAAATATGACAATTACCAGGGTTCAATGGTGATGGCCCCTTGAGGTCCAGCAGATGGTCAGTGTCTCCCCAATACCTGGCATTCCCCAGCTGTGCTATACTCATTTTTAAAGTGAGGGGTCGGATTGCAGGTGATGTGAGCAAACACAAGAAAAACATTACACATTTAACGGGTTGGATCTAGTATGCTAGGAGAAGGAGGAAGTGTGAGCAGGTCACTTTTCTCCCCTTACTGTTTCCCCTGAATTGGATAAGATGCATGCTTTTTGTTCTGCACCAGAACTGGGGAAGAAAAAGAACTGTTAATCTTTCATGGACACCTTAAATCACAGAATGGCTCTAAAAACACACTCAACAGTGATATGAATGTATAATTGGCATCCATGCAGAGTGATGTGAATGTGGCCAATAGAACAAATTGTTTTTTAAGGACATCTAATGTCTGGTTCAGCAAAAAGTCAAAGAGAATCATTGGCAGGATAGATAAACATACAACTATAGTGAAACTTGTATTGATTGGAAGGAGAGAAATTAAGGGATCCACACCAAGTTGCAGAGCACCTGAATCTTATCCAAATATATGGCTGTGTGGTACAAGGCTTTTACAAAAGCATATTGGCACCAGCATAAATAAAAGTCTTCCCTGTTATGCATCAGCTCCTCTTCAATTGTGTAATAATTGCTAGTCATCTCTTTATGATTCCAGATGACAAGGACAGGTTCCAAATGGTTTATATTCATAGGGATTGTCTATTTCACACTGCCAGCTGAGAACCCAGTGACTTGGCACACCAGCTTCCTGCCCTGTGTCATGCTGCTGCAATTAAAATTTGTCTCTGTGAACTGAGATTTGTCTACATAATAAAGTAGCAGCAGTTCAATTTTAAGGTTTTCAATCATGTGTTGATGTAATCTTTGATTCTTAACTCATGGCTGACTAGTATTTTTACATTGTAGACAGGATTTTAACTCTCCTTTTTAGTAATCAAGACAAAATAGGACATGATGATTTTGGGGTAGTTGCAATTCTGAACCATGTTAAGAATATCAGGACATTCTGACATGGAACATTTTACCTAATTCCAAGCATAAAGTGTGTGTGGTGTGGTTAATCTTGGGGGAGGAAAGCCCACTGCACAAGCTTATGTGAGAACTAGCATTGGTCTAACTCTGCAGGTGTGTGGGATTAGTTATTGGTTATTTTTGGGTTTTCAATAAAGGAGAAGTGATAATGGAGCACAAGAAGCAGCTATCATACAGGGTAAAGGGAAATGTCTGGAAAGGGTTCAAGATAGGCTGTTGGTTACTTCCAAACTGTTTCCTGTGTCAAATAGCTTGGATAGATAAGACAACAGCTCTTTGGGTTGAAAATGCTGTTGATGTATTCCAGATGTTAAAACTGGAAAATAATTGCCATTCAAGATTTGATCCTGGATGAGCATGCTGACCTGGCTGATAGCATAGAGACCTGGTCAGATGAAGCAGGAGGTTATTAATTCCCCTTAGCATTGCTCATTGGGGGTATCTGTACAGCAGGCAAGACCTAGGGGAAGGGAGGTTAAGTTGCTGTGGTCTATTGGGGTTCCATTCTCTTGACTATGTTCGCCATTCTACAGTCCAGGGAATTCAAGCCTGCTGGGTAGTCTCAGGCTGGTGTTGCTGGGTCTCTGGAGTCCCCTCAGTTTATGGTACTGGAGAAATTCAGCATTCAATTCATTCTGACTTCCCTGTGTAGAGTGGCTCAAAACTTCATGTCTGCTAGGACAACTGTGGGTTTCCGCCAAATGTGCTTAGAATAAGTCTATCAAAGGCAGACAATGTAGTCCATTCTACTGGTGCTTCTACCATGAATGCCTGTGGATTCAACTCAGTGGGTAAAATCTAAGTACTGTCTGCTGATGGAAGGCTTCTACCAAAGTTTAGCCATTTTTGCTTCCCAGCAGCCTCTCTGCTTCCATAATCACCCAACCCTCTGGAGCAAATTTTGGAAGTGCACACCTGTAGGGAAGTTGGACAACCCCTGGAAATCACCCTTTCTACATGCTGCTGCTGGGAAGCTTCTTTCAGCAAATACACTATAACTGAATTTCATCCAATGTTTCATCAAATTACCCTCTGAGAAGCACTGTGACAAATTTGCTAAATACTTTGCAGAGAAAGTTGCTCAGATTTGTTCAGACCTGGATTCCACATTGAAGGGAGAGTGGGGGTGGGGGTAACAGGCACATACTGTGTGGTTTTGATGGATGAGTTTCAGGCTGTTCAATACGATGATGTGGACAAGTTGCTCGGAGAGGTGAGCCTAACTACTTATCGGCTAGACCCATGTCCATTCTGGCTAATTAAAGCAGCCAGAGGAGGACTGGCCATTTGGGTGGTGGAAGATGCAAATGCTTCTTGGGAAAGAGGTTATGTTCCACGCTCTCTAAAAGAAACAATTGTAAGACCTTTGCTGGACAAACACTTCACTGGACCCACCTCCCTAACTAACTATTGGTCAGTCTCTAATCCTTTCTAAGGGCCTTTACAGACTGCCAGAAATAATGCAGATTGAGGTCACTTTAACTGTCCTGGCTCAGTGCTAGGGAATCATGGGAACTGTATTTTTTTCTGGGACATTGAGCCTTCTCTGTCAGAGAGCTCTGGTGCCGCAATAAACTACAGTTCCCATGATTCCTTAGCACTGACCCAGGACAGTTAAAGTGGCCTCAAGCTGCTTTATTTCTGGCAGTCTGTAAAGGCCCTAAGTAAGTTCCTAGAATAAGTGGTGGCAACACAACTCAAGGCTTTAATAATAATAATAATAATAATAATAATAATAATAATAATATTTAAACCCCGCCCCTCTGTTAAAACAATCGGGGCGGCTTACAACAATTAAAAATACATCAGTACAATCTAAAAAACCCAACCCCCCACCCTCCCCCATAAAAGCATATGAAACTAATAATTTCCTGGATGGATTACCTGAACCCATTCTAATCTGGGTTCAAGCCTGATTATAGGTTGGGAAAAGTCCTGGTTACCTTGTTGGATATCCAAGGATTGGACAGGGAAGTGAGTCTCTTTTGGTCCTCCTGGATCTTTCAACAACATTTGATACCTTCAACCATGGTATCCTTTTGGGTCATTTGGCTGATGTGGATTGGGGGCATTGCTTTGCAGTGGTCTTGGTCTCTTGGTTGAACATTCCCAGAGGACTGTATATTAATGTATTTTTTTGTATTGTTTAACTTGGTTTAATTTGCTCATTGCTTTAGCAGCCCTTGTGGGCTGGGGGATATACTTTAAATAATGCTTACCTGAAATGCTCGAGACTACTCCTTGGAAGTACAAGGCTGTGGTTTCCAACTACAACAGACCTTTGTGACAACAACACCTGTGGTTTTCCTTCACTTAATATTTCATTTGGAAAGAGAAGCCTGCACAGTTATTTTCATCTTTGTGACTCTCGCTTAAAGCCTTGCTCATCTATTTTTAATAGGAACGTACTGCACTTAGCTTATTAAACTGGTTTCCGGGCACATGCTTCTCTCTTTTTTCATGATGGCCTGAACTTTCTAAAGCAGAAGCACAATCTGAATCAACCTTTTCTGGAGGTGGGGGGTGGGGGCAGAGTGCCAGTGACTACAGATTAGAATTGACAACTATTTTAAATTATTTTCATGTTAAAATGTGTGTAATCCAGCACTTCCATAGAAGCCTTTCTGGTAAATATCCAATTTTGTACTGGCGGGGGGACCTCTACACTAAAGCTTATCTGCCTTTTAAAAGCAGAGATTTTAGTATTAAGTGTAAAGAATATGTGAAAGGGAAAGCAATTTCGACTACCAGCCAGCAAAACTATGTGATCTGCCTATATAAGAAATGTTACCAAGATAAAAATAACCTTTAAGTGGGAGAAAATATAGTCTTTTTTTTTTTTTCTAGGACAAATAGAAATAGGAATAGCTGACATCACATAATTTTTTTCTCAGGCTCATAATTTTTTCCTCAGGCTCATGACAACTTCATCCAATAACTGTGTCTAATTATATCCCTGCTTTTAACCTTTACCAAAGAAGTATTGGGATTCCAGAGTGTATGTGATTTAAAGCCAGTGTCATGTACTGATTTGAGTGTTAGACTACAACTCTGGAAACTAAGGTTTGAATCCCCATTAGCCTTGGAAATCCACTGGGTGATCTTGGGCAAGTCACACTCTCTCTGCCTCAGAGAAAGGCAATGGCAAATCCCCCCTGACAAATTTTGTAAAGAAAACCCTGTGGTAGGTTCACCTTGAAGGTTGCCATAACTCTAGAACAACTTGAAGGCACACCACAACAACAATGCTGGAACAAAAGATTAGTACAGAATGGAGACTACAATAAATTAAACTTTTTAGGTGGAAAACATTGACGGGTAGCTGTGTTGGCCATTTAGCAAATTCAAACAAAAATCCATCAGTGATACCTGATGGATTTTTGTATCCATCAGGTATCACTGATGGATTTTTTTAGTTGGAAGGCAGACAAATCCTGATGGCTTCTCTGCTGCTGCTGCTTAAATCCTAGAATAATTTCTCAAGAGGTGATATCAGTAGCAATCCTTATATTTTGTCAAGACAATCTGAATATGGAAAACTTGAATGGTTCAGAACAGCCTCAGGGATATTTGGTATTTGCCTTGGTTTAGCTGTTTCATGACTATTGCCTTGTATATGGAAACATTACTTGTCTGACATGGTTCATAGATCAGGCCTTTCCTAGATTTTAACAACCTGAAGCTCACTTCATAAAATTAAAGGTAGATATGCAGTGAGCTTATACAGCCAAAAGAGTTTTGGCATTCAATACAATCTTACTTGTAATGCACTGGATGTAGGTTCCTCATTTACAGACATTGCGTATATGCTTCAGACTTCCCTATTTTCAGCCCTATTGATAAGGTTTTAAACATGTTCAGATCATTAATGCTGATACTGGAAGGTTTTCTGAGCTCCAAGAAGAAACCGTTCTAATGCTCAAAATAAAAACATAAAAAAATCCTTAACTTTGGGCTGTTAAGTCCATATAAGAAGATCAGTTTAAAACACTAATGTCATTCCAAAAATGCTCGGAAAAGAACTGCAGAAGGGAGCACAATCTAGAGATTTTATAGGGTGTTTTAAAAGTGGGAACTAAAGATGGCTACTGGTTGCTAGAATCAGTATACACTCAAAACCAGGAGGCTAGGGATATCCAGATTTTGTTGGACAAAAGCTTATTTTTCCTTTAATAGCTTGCTCTGACCAAGGACTATCCATCTACAGGACACAATCTTAATGTCATATTCCACTTTAACTGCCATGGCAACATCCTATGGAATTATAGGATATGTGGTTTAGGCAGAGGCATGTAGAAACCTTGGCCAGAGAACTCCTATAGTGACTCACCAAAGTGCCAGTCCCAGGATTCCATAGGATGTAGCTACAGCAGTTAAGGTGGAGTATATCACTATAATTGTGTAGTGTGAATAATATACGAAGAGCCTTGGGGGCCTCAACATCACTGCTAAGATCACCTCATCAGCTCAGGCAGGGAAACTGTTAGGTACCAGCGTGAAAAGTACATTAAAAGAATGAGATTTTACTCTAGGTGATCCTTTTCTATCTGTGTGTGTTTATATACAACAGGCAAGCTAAATAGCTGCCTCCAGAATCACCTACTGAACATGTGTGGAGAACAAAACAAGGAAAAGGGGAACAGAGTCTATCCCACCAAATACTCGAGTATGTTGAAAAAGTACTCTGAGGCAGCATATACTACTGCTGAACAGCCCTTACTATCAGGAAGCTTTTCCTATTGTTAGGATGGAATCTGTTTTCCTGTGGTTTGAATCTGTTGTTCCAGCTCCTATTCTCTGGAGTGGTGGAAAACAAGCTTGCTCCATCTTCAGTATGATGCCTCTTCAAATATTTAAACAGGGCTATCATTTCACCTCTTAACTGTCTCTTCTCCAGGTTGAACATACCATACTCCCTAAGCCAATCCTCATAAGGCATGGTTTCCAGACCTTTCACCATTTTGGTCACCCGCCTCGGAACATGATCCTCATCAAAAGGCAACTTAGCTTTGGCATATCACCGCTTAAATCAGAGACACAGAGAGATGAAAACCTTCCATAAATGGAAAGTATGTTGATAGGCTTAACAGAGCTACTAACTGCTTAACACTTGAGACTTACACAATGTAAACTAGTTTAATGAATCATATTATAATGCTGTGGTATCTCCAAGTGTAATTATGATACAAGCTTTTGTAGCCTGGAACCATTTAAAAATTATAAAATTTTAAATGAAGGGACTTTTTTATTGTTTCTTCTGAAACCAAATAACGCTTGGGGGGGCAGGGAAGATAAAATCTGTTAATTGTTGTTTTTTACATGACCATGCATGCAGCAAGATTAATGGAAAGGGGGTTCAATGGAACTTAAAAGGGATTGGTTAGATCCACAGCTTGGAAATGCTCCTGTTTTTAAAACAGCTCCCAGAATTCCTAGGTAGCAGAGCATTGACCAGAGATGTTGGGATTTGGAAAAGTAACTTTTCCAAGCTCTGCCAGAACCATACCTCTGGTGCTTCAAGTTCAAAATAAGACAAATGAGCAGCATATAGGTTTGGGAAGAGCAGAATGTGTAAAGTAAATAGAGCAACTGACCAGTTTTGTTTCCTAAAATCCCTTGATCTCATAGAAAGTGTTTTGTCTATTTACTCCTCTACTCTATGGCCTGATTTCATACTCAGCATTCTTTCTGTTAATAATACTGCCAAGAATCCTTTCTGGAAGCTGTTAAATAGTTATGCTTTCAACAATACACAGAACAGTCTGGCAAGGAGCTTGGGCAAATAGGTGAAGGCAAAAAAGAGGGGAGACATCCTCCAGATACTGGACAGAGAATACCAGGAAGCTCAGAAGAATAATTTCACCTTGCACTGGGGGAAAAATAAGCGTTGATGAAGAAAAGTTCACCCCCCTTCTCCTCATATGTATACTCATGTGTGGCAGGTGTGCATCCACAACCACTTCTTTACAAGAAATGATTGCTGTTGTGGAAAAGCTGCTGATCAGAATGCCATTTCTTATTTTCCCCACATGTGTTCTCTAGTAGGGGGGGGGGGGGGGGGAGAGCTGTTCTGTTTCCACATAGGATCCAAGGCATTATATGTTGCAGATTCTTCAGTACATATAACAAATATGTACAAATAAGATTCATTCCAACCTTGTCCCTAGTCACACACAAAAAGACTTTTGAAGGGCACGAACCATACGGTTGCATGTGGCTACATTTTGTGGCATGTATTTATAGCCAGTTGTTTGCGAAGGCTGGATGTAGGAATGTTGTGAAAAGTAAAAAAGTAAATAAGAAAGTAAACAAAAAGGAGCGTTTGGATCCAGAAATGTTGGTCTGAAAGATGGAGTTTTAAGATCTTCAATAAAAAGATTTCTCTTATTTATTTTACTGAATGTATATCTTACTTTTCTCCTGAGATGGGAAAAAGTCCTTCAACCATTACAGGCACATTTGGGGAGCTCACTGGAGAGAGCCTTCTTGGTGGCTCTCCCAGGCTGTGAAACTTCCTCCCACGGGGGGTTTAGTTGGCCCCCTCTCAGCTCTCTTTTCACTAGCAAAAAAAAGACTTTTTATTTAGACAGGTCTTTGGCTGTTAATTAGTTGTGGCCGAAGTCTTTTAATGGAGTGTGCTATATTCTCTTCTGTGTATTCAATGTGTTTTAAATTATTATTATTATTATTAGTAGTAGTAGTAGTAGTACCCCACCCCTCTGCAAAATTTAACTGTTTTAAAATTATTTTCGTGTGCAACTGTTTGCTTAATGGATCTCAAGCCTTTGTGTTATTGCTTTTAACTGCATTTAATCTATACTGTCCCACCATGGCACTGCCTGTCTATGGTGGTGGGATTGCATGCTGCTGTCAGGCAAGAGGCTTTGCTGATGATAGTATTGCTACTGGTAGGGTCTCCAACATCAGAGAGGGTTTTGCTGAGGAGCCAGACCAAATGTGCCAAACAGCTACTAGGCAGCAGCAGTAGTGGGGGATGACACCAGGAAGGAAGGAAATGGCAAGATGTTATAAGAATCTTTATGGGAAAACAGTAGTTACAGATTATGAGGCAAACACCGAAGTATGATTATCAGATGTTCAGATAAATCAGTTAAATGCCCCAATCACTCAAGAGGAAGTAAAACAAGTTAAAAGGTAAAGGTATTCTCCATTGACAAGGTTGTCAAGTTGTGTCCGTCCAACTGTAGAGGGCAGTTCTCATCTCCGTTACTAAGCCAAAGAGCCAGCATTGTCAGAGACTACTCTGTGATCCTGTGGCCAGCATGGTTGCACAGAATGCTGTTTACCTTCCCACCAGAAGTGGTACCTATTTATCTACTTGCATTTGCATGCTTTTGAACTGCTAGACTGGAAGAAACTGGGACTAGTGACAGGAGCTCACCCCATCATGCAGCACCCAGCCCTTGAACTGCCAATCTTACAATCAACAGAGTCAGCGTCTTAAAAGGAATAAGATCCCCAGACTCTGATGGGTTTACACGTGTTTTTTTTATAAGGAGTTAAGTGTACGTATGACAATATTGTTTAATAAAATAATAGAAAACAAAGAAACACCCCAAACTTGGAAATTGGCTGAAATTATACTAAAACTGAATAAAGATCCAATAGAACTGGAGTCATATCAAACCGTTACATTATGCAATCAGGATTACAAACATTTTACAAAAGTATTGGCAAATAGATTAGAACATTATCTACCAGATTTTATAAAAGAGGATCAACATGGTTTTATAAAAAGGAGGACAATTGGTGAACCCATTAGAAACATTTTTAATATAATTCACCATGCAAAACATAATAAAAAGAAATTAGTTTTAGTAAAATTAGAAATTTTGTAAAATTATCTTTTATACAGCATTTGACTCAGTAAATCATAATGATCTATACAATCTATGTAGAGACTTTGGATTGGGAGAAACCTTATGTAATATTATTAAAAAATTGTACAGAGGTAATGAGGTGCGGATCCTGGTGAATAATAATCATTCTAGAAACATAATGCTTAAAAAGGGTATGAAACAAGGCTGCCCATTATCTCCATTACATTTTGCATTAATTATAGAACCCTTAGCCAATGTTATAAGAAATAAAATAGAATTCACAGGTTATATAATTGGGAAGGAAAAAATAAGGATATATTTATCTGCAGATGATGCTTTACTAAATTACCAATTACCATATCAATCTATTAAAAAATTAATAGAAGTAATGCAAAAATTCGAACAGGTATCAGGTATCAAAATCAATATTAAAAAAATCAGAAATAATGTTTCTCAGTACCAAATGGCAAGAACAAAAAAATATATAGAATATAAAAGAATTGAAATTGATGGTAAAGAAAATGAAATATCTGGGAGTATATATAATGACTAATGTGGATAATATAATACAAGGTAATTATAATCAAATTATGATCAAATTTGGGAAAAATAAATAGTCAGATATTGAAGTTCTCCCACAAAAAATTGGAATATCCTCACAAGAATAAGAGTATTTAAAATGATGCTGCTCCCAAAATTATTGTGTCATTTTCAAACAGTTCCATAATTAATTCCTTTAAGGGTGATGGGCAAGAGTATTAAAGAATGGATTATGGGAAAGAAAAAAAATCTAGAGTATCAAAAACAATAATTTATTAACATCAAGAAAAAGGAGAATGAGGAATCCCACCCTTGGAATTATATTTTGAGTCATTCCAGATAGTTAAATTATTAGGGGAGGGGAAGGGGGGTTAGAATTATTATATTTAAATTATTAGATTTATTTTGAGTCATTCCAGATAGTTAAATTATTAGGGGAGGGGAAAGGGGGGTTAGAATTGAAAATTGTGGATGTGAAGAAGGGCCCCTTTCAATACAATATGTATGGAACAAATGGTCTAAAAGTATAAAAATCTAAAATTTAAAATGGTACCCATTAGAATATCTAAACAAAGGAGGAAATCAAGTTAGGAAGAGTAATTAAGATAATAAAAGATAAAGGATATAGAATTATAGGGGACTTATTTGATGAAAGAGGGAAACCAATTAGGATTGAAAATTAACTGAACTGTTTGGCAATAAATATTGGCTTCAGTCAATAAGTAGAACTTTACAAGAAATAAAAGGAACAGGTGACATCACAGTTCAAGGATATACTGAAAAGGAGGATTAGGGGAGAAAAGCAGTTAATAGGAAATTGTTTACAAGTTTCTTTTGGAGAAACAATTTGGTGGTATAAAGGAAGGACTGGTGGGTATATGGGAGGAAGACGTAAAGATAAACACTGAAGATCTAACATTTTGGCTCTCTCAGATAACCAAAATTAAAAATATAAAGGTAAGAGATCAACAACTAAAGTTAATTAGCAAATGGTATAAAACCCCACATCAGGTAGTAATGATAAATAAAAAACTTTCTCCAAACTACTGACATAGATGTGGACAAAAAGGAACATATATTCATATGTGGTGGGTGTGCCCCTATGTCGAGAATGTTTGGTTAGATGTTAAACAAGAGATTAACAGGATGATGGGGAAAAACTTTCAATTTGATAAGGAGTATCGTTTAACTCTGAATTTGAGAAAATTCAGATTGAATAAAACAGAAGACTACTTAATAAAAACATCTATAATAGCATTGGGATGGAAAAATAAACAATGTTGGCGGGGATTGGTCCCATTATATTGCATAATATATTTTATTTGAATATTTAAGGGAAAGAAAAGGAAAATAAAATGGTCAAATAAATGAAGTGGTCTGGTGGGGAAATGGGGTTGTTGGATTGAGAAAGTTAAAGCTGAAAAGAAGTATAATGAAGTTAGAGAAATTATTAATAAGATTCCACATTATGAGTACTGGGTACTAATTTACTTGGTCATAGCCATTGGAGGCGGAGGAGTGAGGGGGCAAAAAGTATGTGATATTATCTAATAATGATAATACTTTTGTAAAGTTTTATTATATATGTTGTATTATGGAGTATAAAACTAATAAACAAATCTTTAAAAAAAAAAAAAACAGCAGAGGATCTCTCAAAGAGAATGACAGTGGCACAGTAGCCATTAGTACTGCACTGAGAGAGTCACTGGTCTTTTGCCATGAAAACCCTATGATGAGACAATCCAAAATGAAACAACAGATAGTGCCAAAGATTAAACTTCCTGGTTGGAAGGTGCTCAACAAGTTACTGGCAAAGAGCAAAGGACAAGTATGAATACTGCTGTAGCTAATGATGCAACTGGACTCAAGCCAAAAGGATGTTTGGCTGCTGATATCCTCAGAGGTAAAAGGAAAGTCTGAGACTAAACACAGTAGCATCCCACACTGGGGTGTCACTGGAGGCGGTGCTTTGGGCAGAGCCAAAAGAGGCCTGCTCCCTCCTTGTCATGTGTGGCTTTACTCTAGAATAAAGGCACATGGAACAAGGATGGGGGGGTGCGGGGCCTGCTCCCATGGCATGTGGCAGGGGGGTGGGGAGGTGCTCACTGGGTGTTTGCCCACACTCTCTGCACCCCTAGTGATGCTACTAAGCAATGCATATACGATAATAGAAACATGGGATATGAGCAGCATGAATCAGGGAAATTAGGACCTTTGCAGACTGCCAGAAATAGTGCAAATTGAGTCCACTTTAAGGGTTAGGATTAGTGCTAGGGAATCATGGGAATTGGTTTTTTTCTTTTTCTTTTTTAAATTTTATTAGTCATTAAAAAGAAAAAGAACAAAATAGAACAATAGATGGTATCTCACCACCTTCCCAATATCAACTTATTTAACATACAAATCCCAAATCCACTATTATTTCCTGTGTTACTTTGGCTTTGGTCTTTCCGAACAGATATAACCAACCATGAAACATATTTATTTTATTACACCCAGTTCTTCATAATCTTTTCCGGGAATTGGTTTTTTTCTGAGACATTGAGCCTTCTCTGTCAGAGAGCTCTGGTGCCACAATAAAATACAGTTCCCATGATTCCCTAACCCTAACCCTTAAAGTGGACTCAATTTGCACTATTTCTAGCAGTCTGCAAAGGCCCTTAGACATTGTAAAATAAATAGAACATATAAAGGTTGCAGTAACTGGGGTGAGTAAGCTAAAGAGGATATGCATGGGACATTTTGTGTCAGATAATTATACAATGTTTTACTTAGGAAATGAAAATCTAAGAAGAAATGGGGTGGCATTAATAGGAGAGGTGTATCAAAAGCAGTCAGGGATATAATGCAAAGTCTGACTGAATAATATCAGCAAGATTCAGGAAAAATGCAACAATATACCTGTCATTCAAGGTTATGCTCCAACTACAGAAACAGAAGAGGAAGAAACTGGAGGATGCTATGCTAGAGTCCAGGAAGAAATTGATCACACACCAAAACAGAATATGGTGATAATCACAGGTGACTGGAATGCAAAAATGGGAAACAGAGCAGAACCAAATACTGTTGAAGAATTTGGTCTAAGATTAGGAAATGTGGCAGGAGAGTGACTGAATTTTGTGAGGCCAACAGTTTGTTTACAAAGATTTTCTTCAGGCAAATAAAGAGATGGCCGTATATGTGGACATCAGCTGACGGCCATATGAAAATTAAAAAAGACTACATAATTGGAAGCAGAAGATGCAGAAGTTCCATTCACTCTGCAAAAACAAGAGCAGGATCAGATTGTGGCACAGATCATGAACTGGTGAAATCAAAATTAGAATGAAGCTAAAGAAGAACAGTAAATCAATAATTGTGCCAAAATGCAACCTGTATAACATCCCTGTAGAATTTAAAGATAGTGTAAAAAATAGGTTTGCACTATTAAGTCTGAGACTGGGAGTCAGAACTCTGCACCAATGGCAGGGATATTGTGAGGGAAGGATGCAAAAAGACACTATCTGTAACAAAAAATAAAGAAAAGCCTCACTGTATGATAAGAGAAAACTCTTCTAGCAGTTAAAGACAGACAAAAAGCAAAAGTAAAAGGTGACAGAAACAGGATCAGAATGCTGAGGGCAACTGTTCAGCAACTAGTGGACAGGGGCAAAGAGAACTACTATAATAATCAATGCAGAGAAATAGAAGATGACAACAACAATGTTAGAGCATGAGACCTCTTTCTCAATGTCTGAAACATCAAAAGGAAATTCAAACCAAGGGTGAAGTTATTATATGATCACCAAGGGAAAACACTACATGACCAAGAATAAATAAATAAATAAATAAGAAACACTATACTGAAGAACTATATAAAAGAGATGACAGATTCATCCATGGAAGAACCTTTTAAAAATGAACCCACAATTTTAGAAAGCAAAGTGGAAGCTATATGCTGAGTACTTGAGAAATAAATTACAAGGAACAGATGGCATACCAATAGAGATGTTTCAAGTTACAGAGAGAGAATCCACACAAATTCTAACTACAACATGCTAACAAATATGAAAAACAGAATAATGGCCCAGAGACTGGAAATGCTCAGTGTACATTTCAGTCCCCAAGAAAGGGGACACAAAGTATTGCAGAAATCTCCCATGCAAACAAGGTAATGTTCATTGCATTAATCTCCCATGCAAACAAAGTAATGCTCAAAATTTTACAAGATGTTTGCTATATATGGAACAGGAAAACTAGGTTTCCAAGCTGCATTCAGAAAAAGGAAGAGGCACTAGGGAATTGTATTGAAATGCATATTGAATAATGGAGTACACAAGAGAATTTCAAAAGAAAATAAATCTGTGCATTATTGATTATAGCAAAGCCTTTAATTGTCTGGACTATGAAAATGCTCTTGAAGCAGTCATTGAGAAATGTCCCTGCCTTGGTCTTCCCTTTGGGAAACAGTCATTGACACAATGATACAGTCATTGACACACCAAATGACACAAATGGTGTGTCACAACATTTGATTATCCTGATGCATAACCTGTACTCAGGACAAGAGCCAATAATGAGGACAGAATACAAAGAAACAGAATTATTTCCAGTTGGCAAAGGAGTTAAGCAAGTCTGCATTTTATCATCCTATTTGTTTGAGTGCTGAATGAATGAATCAATGAATTAATAAGAAAAGTTCCTTGGGAGATCAAAGGCTCCACAGGCTCACAAATAAAGCAGTTTTAAGACAGGGAGCAGAAATCAAAGAACTTATAAATTAAGAGCTTGCCAAGGAGGCCAATTCTCTTCTCCCATTCACAGCAATGAGAGGGAAATGGCAGGATGATGCCAAAAGTGTGTCTTCCTCCTGTATCATCACCCCATACCATACCTCCCCATTCCACTCTTCTCTCCTTCTCTCTCTCTCTCTCTCTCTCTCTCTTACACACACACAGCCATTAGTCCTAATTGCCTTGTTGCCATCCCCATCTATGGTATATATGTCATCTTCCACCTGAACAGGGTCTCTTCTTTCCCCAGTAACTTTCCACTTTCTTTGAGTAACCCAGGTTCTTTCTTTGATTTGGATTACTTCTCCTAGTTAACAGTTACTTTGCAATTCTTGATGGGTAAAGGACCAATGAAACTTTTAGACCAATAAATAACCTGGCTTTCCATCAGTGGTTTTTAGGGCCAAGTTTCATTTCCCAGCTAGAAAGCGATGACAGCCTCTGACTTTCCTCTCATCTGTCAGGTGCTTAACTATTTGGAAGTACACTCCCCAACTATTGTGACAGGATGTACAATTACAATCACTACAAGCAATGTAGTGAGGTGCAGGTGCCAAATGGAAACACCCTAAAACTTAATCATCATTGTACTCCTATTTTCCATGGCTCAAAGAGAATGAATAATATGAATGGAGATAATAATTATGCATTCAAGATCAGCATGAAGAGAGGCTTTTAAAAAATTTCTATGTGTGCAATTATATTTCTTAGCCAAAATCTGTAATATCTATTTCTTAAATCTTGTGTTCGTAAAATTTTTGAATGTTTATAATTTGAAAGGCCACAGTGCACTCAGTGCTCTATTATATCTAATTTATTTCTGACTGGCACAGACCCACAAAATGTAGTAATCCAAAGAGACAGTCTTAACCAGGAGAGCTTTTTAATCCTTTCTTTTCTGTGTATTTTCATTCCTAAAAGGCCCTGTGCTAGGATTGCCAGAGTAAAAACTAGAGACTGCTCCTCTACCTTTAATGGTTGTGTAGAACTGGGAATTTTAGCAGATGTTGGTTGTTACCTAGGTGCCTGAGGAAGAGCACTTGCTGAAATTCCCTCTTGTATTCAACTATTAAAGGGGTAGGAGCTGTCTCCAGTTTTTACTCTGGCAACTCTATCCTCCTCCCAGGCAACCTTTTCTTCCAGTGAGAGAACATGGAGGCAATTCTCCATGTGTGTGACTTTAGTTTTGGTGTGAAGGTTCATAGCAGAGATTGTTCCACAGCAAACTGGGTTTTCAAAGGAAAGGTGCTGATGTATTGTTTTTATTGGAAAAAAGGAAGGGAAAATTTAATCAGAGGAGCTGGAGAAGTAGAAATCAGCATATTTGTTAAAGCATTGTTTGTTCACTTTAGCAATGAGATTCCAGGAAGGGTGGAATTATTTATCTTTAAAACTTGTCCTTTTTAGAACAAAGGGTCTTCTTTTCTGCAAAATGTGTTCTGTTCTGCAGCTGCACCAGAACATTTCATTATATAATTGTGACTCACACTTCTATTCATGTTCTTAAAGTTTAAGTCTTAAACTTGAAGTCTTAAATCAACACTTGTAACCTAATCTTATGTTCAGCCTAAGATTGTATTTCTTTGTGTAGTGCAGTTCCTAGCATTGGTACAAAATTCCTCTGACTTCAAAGTGTGTGTGTTAATGCTAGGTGTATTTGATGATATCTTCTGTCTTTCTTTTCCTGTTAGTGTTTCCATAGCCATATCATCAACTCTTCAAAGTTCAAGACACTGATCACTTTTAGTTTGCTTGCTTTTGAAGATTTATATACTACCTTTCAGTGTAAAAACTACCAAAGTGGATACAGTCAATCTGTGGATGCAGCAAGAGACAGGGAGCAGAAAAAAAAAAACTTCATGAATACGCTTATGAGACCTTGGGCAGATTGGATAGCAGGAACTTGTTTGATCAGGAGGCTGATTAGCTTGTCTCATTTTTCCTTTCTAAAATGTCTTATTTTAGTGCTCACTGTGGTTTGCAACAAACACAAGTTATGTTCATATAACTCATATATACCCTTGCTAGTCTAAAGAATGGAGGGAACCATCTTGTGGAAGAATGTTGGTAAGGATCAACAAATAAGAAATCAGATCTGTAGTTGCAGAAATAAGGTTGCTGACAAATGGAAGGAATCTTCACAGGACATCTCAAAAGCTGTGTATTGTGTTTTCAGGGTTGCTTGCTTTTATACTAGAAATGTTATCAAACTAGGCATGCCATATCATCTGGACATTTAAACTAATTAAAGATATTGTCTATTTTAAAGCTTTTGTGAACCATCTTGGGTCCAAGTTGAGAAAAAGGCAGCAAACAATCAAACAAACAAATAAACACCTTATTAAATATAATGTAAATACAGATAATGTAAAAATATATTTGCACTATTAAGCTTAACTGCCAGGAACCAGATGAACTATGAACTGAATCCAGGGACATTATCATGGAGGAATTCAGAAAGTTGCTGTCTGTAGCCAAAAAGAAAGAGAAGAATCAATAGATGACAGATGAAACTCTTCAAACAGTAAAAGATAGATAAGAGGCAAATATTAAAGAAATAGAACCAAAACCATGAATGCAACTGTTCAAAGACTAGTATGTGGGGATAAAGAGAACTACTGTAATAATCAATGTAGAGAGATAGGAGCTGGCAACAAAAAAGGAAGAACAAGGGACCTCTTCCACAAGAGCAGAAATCAAGGGGAAAAGGAAACCAAGCTGTGTTTTATAGACTACAGCAAAACCTTTGACTGTATAGATCAGGGGTAGGCAACCTGTCCCCTTCAAGGGCCGAGGGACTTCAACTCCCAGAAGCCTCAGCCATGTTGGCCAATAGTCCCATGTTGGACAATAACTCCTGGGATTCTGGGAGCTGAAGTCCCTTGGCCCTTAAATGGGACAAGTTGCCTACCCCTGGTATAGATCATGAAAAGCTATGGATCATTCTTAAAGAAATGCATGCGCCACAACATTTGATAGTCCTGATGTATAACCTGTACTGAGGACAAGAGTTTACCATCAGGATGGAATATAGAGAATCAGAATGGTTTCCAATTGGCAAGGGGGTCAGGAAAGGCTGCATTCTATCACCCCATCTATTCAACTTCTGTGCCAAAAATATCATAAGAAAAGCAGGTTTAGACTCAGAAGAAGGAGGTGTGAAAACCAGAGGAAGAAACATCAGCAATTTAAGATATGCAGATGACACCATAGTTCCCCATGAAGAAGAAGAAACCTTGGTGGAGTGGTGGCTTCAATGGCTGGTTAGTAGTGGGGTTGTTGTGGGGCAGTCTCTCCTCTTCTTGGCCAGCAGTCCTCCAATGACACCCCTACAAGCAGCTCCTTCTCCTGTGCAGTTTCCTTCACTCCCTTTCCTTTGCCTGTCTCTCTTGCTTTTTTTAGTTTGCAAGATCTGAGGGCAGCTGGGCCATTTTCCTTTATATGCTTCCAAAGGGATAGCCATATGAATCTGTTGTACCAGAAACAACAGTAAATCTGTACTACACAAAAGATGGACCAGTTTTATTTGGAATCAGCATTTGTTGACCCCAGTCCACACAATCAGATGCATGCAAACTGGATGAGTTGCATATCCACTTCATGAAGGAGGAGAAATCTAAAGCAGCTGCTTCTTTACCTCCTACAGAAATGGTGCTTGTTATGTCTTGTAACTGTCATGTTGGTACTATGATAATAATTTAGAATCTGATTCCCACCCACCTGCTTTGTTATCCTAATAGATATTAAAAACAAAACATTTGTCCTGCATTAAAATTTTTATTCATGATTCCTCCTACAAGTAATTGCAGTCAGTAAAAATGTAATTCCTTAAAAAGGTATGTTTACTACCTGCAAGCCAGATCAACAGATCTTCTGAACTCAGTGCCTTTGACTATCTTGACTCTGTTCATGCATAAGCACATCTACATAATTCCAGCCCACGCTAAGCTTCATAATAGGAATGGCCTTCACAAGCACCTCTATGAATGAAACTCTCAGTAATTTTTGTTTTGTAACTAGGCTGTTATGGGTTTGACACAATTTCACAGCCCCTTTGGAATGAAGTCTGGCTGCCTTCCCTTTCCTGGTTGGAATGTAATTTGCTGAAGAGGTCTACACAAAGGATAATGGTTTGATCACAAGATGATAACTAACTATGTCAGATGCTTACCTCATGTATCTGCATCAGGGGAGGGAAACAATGGTGGGGGCCATTTTTGTCCCCACAGCACATCCCATGGTCCCATTAAGGCCAAGTATAACCAAGAAGTGACAGGAAGTTGGAATTGCCAGGTTGGGCATATACCATGTTCTGAGGATTCAGGCCAAAATCTGAGACCTAGGTATGGACCCCATGTGATATCAAAAGTTCAGGCACAGGTTATACTAATAGGCTGATATAACAAGGGGCAATTAACCATAGCTGCAGAGTACACCATTCACATAAAAAACATCAAACCATCAAATCTAACCAATGAGGAAAATATATACATATGCACTCACTTTTTAAAACAGCACTTTCACCCTGAGAGTCCAATCCTGAGGAGTGAGGAAGAAGGCCTGGCAACCCTCCTAGAAGTCTTATCTCTAATATGCACATGCTGGTTTTTCACACATTTTGGAGGGATGTTGTTGACTAGAGAATAAGAAGCAGAGAGTTACCATTTGGGAGGACTTTCATTCCATCCATTTCTCCCCTAGAATTTTGGGGATATCTGGAGAATAGGGAGATATTATGGGGTTTCAAAAATGGATTAGGAGTGGTATGAAGTCCAAAGGCCACACTTTATCCTTTTCTGTTCTGTATCAGTAACATAAAATAGAGAACATATATAGAATCTGAGGTAGCAGTTAGTACGTTTGTATGTCACATCTCTTCTAAGAAGTTGGAAATGTCTTGATCATGCTCTCTCTTTTATGCATGCACCTTTTTGTATCCTCATAAAAGCCCCGTGAGGTGTGGTAAGTAAAAGCTGTGACTAGTCTAAATTCATTGAGAGAGCTTCATAAGTAAGTTCATATTATCAGTTAAGGTGGGAAACTACTTGAGATGGTGAGGAAGCTCAGCCATGCCCATCCATCACCATTAGATTCTTGACCAAAGTGGCTGGTGGGATTTTGTACATGATGCTTTGGGTTGAGACAGGCTTCTTTCTTCTTCCCCTTTCTATACAGGGGAGGATGGATAGGTATTCTCAATTGCTGCTGGCAAATGCCAGCTTTATTTCCCTCCCCATCACTCCCCATATGGCAAAGAATAAGGAAGAACAAAGAACTCTCCTGGCCTACTTGAGGGCTCTGCTCTTTGAGAGTACAGTACCAGATTCAATTCCTCCTCCTCTTCCACTCTGCAGGAAGCAGAGAGGGGACAATGGGAATGTCCTGATATTTCTGTTCAGTGATTGAAGCTAGTGGGGATTCTAACAGCTTCAGCTGTGGTGCTTAAAGGAGGGGAAAACAACTCATAAGGAAGTGGAGGTTGCTTACAATCTACTGCTAGCCAGGTTGGGAAACCTTAATGGGTCAGACTAAGCCAGGAGTGTGCCAAGTGTGCCCCCAGGATGCTTTTGTGACCCTTGATATTTCCAGAATATCCAGACTGACCTCTCTTTTTTTCTGGCTAAAAAAGGGAGTGGATTGCTGTTTCTGGAAGCCTCCAGGTGCAACAATTTGCATTTTAAAATATGGCCTACCTGTACTTGAGAATCAGATGTGGACTTTCGGTCACCTTAGGCTTTTTTGTTTTATTTTTC
Source organism: Phrynosoma blainvillii (assembly GCA_026167975.1). Lineage (NCBI taxonomy): Eukaryota > Metazoa > Chordata > Lepidosauria > Squamata > Phrynosomatidae > Phrynosoma > Phrynosoma blainvillii. Next base: position 340,685,649 of record JANUYF010000001.1, read on the forward strand.
AGTTGTCCATGCGACCCCAATGGGTCCCAGGATGTAAAAATGGTGTCCTGATCTACTGTAATTGCTATCCCTGGACTAAGCTGTGAGTTTTCCCACTAATTCTTTTACTGCCAGCTATGGTGAGGTCTTCCACTTGTTCCCACCTCTGTCACCAATGTATGGATGTTCTCCTGTTCCACCACTGTGGTCACCATCTGTAGGGGCCTTCTTGGTGTGAAACTTCATTCATCTTTAACTGTTACAGTAACTGTTACATGGACTTGTAATTGGTTGACTGGCCAAACCCAAAGGGTGCTCAACAATGGCTCCTTTTCAACCTGGAAAGAAGTGACCAGTGGGGTGCTACAGGGCTCTGTCCTGGGCCCAGTGCTATTCAGCATCTTTATCAATAACTTGGATGACAGTATTGGGGGCATAGTTATCAAATTTGCAGATGACACCAAATTAGGAGGAGTAGCTAATACCCCAGAAGACAGGATCAAAATTCAAAATGACTTGAACAGACTAGAAAGCTGGGCTTCATCCCTTCAAAAATGAAATTCAATATGGAGAAATGTAAGGTACTGCACTTAGGGTGGAAAAACGAAAAGCACAGATATACAATGGGGGACACCTGGCTGAATGAGACTACGTGTGAAAGGGATCTAGGAATCCAGGTGGAACACAAGTTGAACATGAGTCAACAGTGTGATGCAGGAGCTAAAAAGGTCAATGCCCTATGAGGAACGACTTAGGGAACTGGGGATGTTTAGTCTGGAGAAGAGAAGGTTAAGAGGTGATATGATAGATGAGTTTAAATATTTAAAGGGATGTCATATTGAGGAGGGAACAAGCTTGCTTTCTGCTGCTCCAGAGGCTAGGACTAGGACCTGGAACAATGGATGCAAGCTCCAGGAAAAGAGATTCCACCTGAAAATTAGGAGGAACTTCCTGACAGTAAGGGCTGTTTGACAGTGGAACACACTCCCTCGGAGTGTAGTGGAGTCTCCCTCCTTAGAGGTCTTTAAGCAGAGGTTGGATGGCCATCTGTCGGGGATGCTTTGATTGGGAGTTCCTGCATGGCAGGGGGTTGGACTGGATGGCCCTTGTGGTCTCTTCCAACTCTATGATTCTATGATTCTATGATCTTATATCCCCACTAAATACCACCCCCCTTGATTAATTGCTACCACCACAGACACCATGTGTCTGAACTTAAGCTTTCCAACATCCTTTATGTAGCATTCTTGAAGGTTCAAGTGTATACAGTGGGCATTTGGTATCCATTGGGATTTGGTCCCAGGATCCCCTGTGGATACCAAAATCTGTGGTTGCTCAAGTCCCATTATATACAGTGGAGTAGTAAAATGGTGTCCCGTATATAAAATGGCAAAATCAAGGTTTGCTTTTGTGATTTGTTGTTGTTGTTGTTCAATATTTTCAAGCTATAGATGGTTGAATCCATGGATATAGAGGGCCAACTGTATCAGCACTGGGAGAATGGTGAAGGAGGGCTGTGCACAGACTTTTGGCTGCAGCATTGTGTCTTCAGTAAACCATACAATCATGTTTGACTGGGGAAAGAATGGGATTCTACTGTAGCCAGTCCTACTGCAGTTGCATGGCAGGCCTACAACAGGCAAGATAAATAGCAGCTGCCTCCAGAATCTCTTACTGAGCATGTGGGAACAGTAAAACAGAGAGAAAGCGGGAAAAAGGATAAGTCTACCTCACCAGTTTTCCCCAGCATGTTAAAAAAAAAAAAAAAACAGAGGTATGGCTACTAAAATGGAAACAATGAGAAAAACGGAGACTTGTGGAAGGAAAAATTATCCTTGGTTACATTTTGGAAGAAACTTTTAGGTGTTCTCTGGGGTATTCAAAATGCTTCTGTTTATTGTATAAGGCTTACCCAACCTGATCATTTCATTTCACATGTGCATATTGCTACTTGTAAATTAAAATTTGTGATGAAATATGTTGAATAGCTCTAATTTTTTGTGGCATAGAAACCTCTCCCTATTCTTTCCATGTTATTTCTAACTCTGGTACCAAATTTTCTGTTAAATATGTAATGTTTAGGAATGCATCCACTTTATTATACTTGCAGTGAGGTAAGGAAAGAGACTTTAAGCTTGTGAGTTCTTTTTATTTTACAGTGATGCCTGTGTCTGCAGGTTTGCCTGGTAATCCTCCATGCCATGGTTGATTTAATCTTTTAACTTGATATTTGAGGATCAGTATTTCCTAAATGTGAAAAATATTTGTTTCACGTATAACACATCCTGCACTTAATTATTGTACAGAAATGTATTTAATTGACATCCTGTTGCACATGATGCTATCAAGGCACCTTGCTATCATCACTAGAAGGACAAACACCTTCTGTTCCCCATCTGTCATATCTCCAGCTTCTTGAGGAGGAACTGTAAACCTTACTACTGTAATGGGTCACTCTTCTTATGTAATGAGTTAACTGCATGCAAGGAATGCTCACAGAAACATGCATTATTGGTGTGTATGATTTGAATCTGGCTCCGATTCTTTCTTGTTTCTTACTTTACCTGCAGCTTCCATGACCTGTGTGTGCATAACAATAGCATATACCAGTATATATGCTTCCTGTAGATCAATAATGGTATATGGTGTAAAGGGAGAAAAATAGAATGAAATTAATCTATTTATGGAGATACATCAATGGTTCAGTGCATTTGAGGAAGTAGATTGTACTGCATGAAAGGTCAGGCTGAAATAAAACTGTTAGTTTTGGATGGTTCACAGAAGAAATTGGAGACAAGTCTCAAGGTGCTCAACTGATTGATGTTTTTATTGATAAAACAGCCTATTTTAAAGCCTTTATGCTCTCAAAGGCCTTCTTTAGAAATTTCTAGTTGAAACTTTCACACCAGAGTTTGCATGCGAGAGAGTTTTAGTTTAAGAAATGTGAAAAGTTAAATTGCAACTAGTGCCTGAAAAAGGCCCTTGAGAGCATATACATTTGGCCCTTCATATCCACAGATTCTTTATCCATAGATTCAGCTATCCACAGTTTGAAAATATTCCAAACATATTTAAATTCCCAAAAGCAAACCTTGATTTTGCTATTTTATATAAGAGACATTTTACTATGGCTTTGCACATGATGAGACTTGAGCATCCATTAATTTTGGTATCCATGGAGCGTTCTGGAACCAAATCCCAGCACATACCAAGGGCCCACTATACAGGCCAAAAACATGCTGCTTTAAAAAAAAAATCAATAAAAGCATCCATCACGTGAGCACCTTGAGGCAAATCTCTGGTTTCTTCTACAGAGTTTATTGGTGCACCCAAGTTTTTACTTCCTTAGTTTTGAAAGGGACCAGGCAATAATCTCCATTCATTTTTCCACCATCTCTCTTTTTATGCTTCAGTTTTACAATACTTTGAAATGTGGCAGCAATAAATGTAACAAGGCATAAGGAATATACAATACATCACAAGTAAACAAAACCCAGTATTAAAGTACCATACATGCCTATAAAAATAGTGAACTCAAGCATTAAATTTCATTCAGTGCTATGTTCACTTACTGACTTTTCAAGTTAAACGTATGCCATCTTTTCTCTATTTAAACCATGGTAATGATGAGGGCATGCTTAAAAATACTGTCTGTTACTTTTTTGTCCTGTTACTTTTCCTCAGGACAGAATGAACTGTGGCAGAAAGAATTTGGAATATCCTTTTATAGAGAGGAAAAAGTAGGATACAATGTTTAGCACTGGGATTGGATTGCAGTGTAATAATATTTGGACAAAGAAATAGCACAGCAATAAAACAAGATTTGGAAACGAGATTATTTTTTTCCAGGAAAAAAAACACCTCCTTCTCATGATGGGGTATTTGTTTCTTCCGATAACCAGGTACCTTCTGTATTGAAGAGACAGAATAAAAACATAATTGTTTCAAGAACTACGTCTTATGCCAATGTACTTATATGCATACATACACATATGCATATGTATCTTGCATATAATATGCACAGATACATTATAATATATAATATAATCTCTAAACCCAATTAATTAATTAAGATTAATTTCTTTAAGTAATTTATATCCCACTTTTCTCCTTGTGCAGGATACAAGGTGGCTTGGATCTCAAATGATGCCTTTTGTCTTTTCATCCCACAGAATTATCAATCATTTCTTGTGACAAAGGAGACCAACTTTAAAAAAAAATGAGGCCCTTCCATTTCGCTTAGGAGCCTCCTTGTGAGGGGAACCAGTAGTTCCTCCAATGGCAGTCTTTTGCACTGGGAACCGGCTTGATCTGTCCATCTTCCGGTTTCCTTCCCCTAGCTCTTCATAGCACTCTTACTCCTCTCCCTCTTGAATGTTTTCAGCTCTCTGGTTCTCCAGCCTCACTTCTCCCATATTGAATGGTGGCACTTCTCTTCCTCTGGGAAAGCTTAACTCTACTCTGTGGAACTGGTACATTCATTACTTCCCTCGGGGATAGAAAGAACCAGTACCGGTATCTGTATTGGCAGATGATTGTGAAAAATAGGAGTCAATCAGGAGAATATTATTTAAAGAAATGGGTTTGCCATGCAGCAGGATTAGCTAGCTATACCATTTATATGCATGATGAGTGATACTACAGGTGTCATTGGTGAAGCTATGAAAGTATCTGATGGTGGAATTGAAAGTTTGTGCTACTGGACAGTGCAGGTAAAACACTGCTTTTCCATAGTGTTTTCTGGGCCTGTGAAAATAGCAAGAACAGCATTAATGTTATGCACATTAATGGTACAAGCTTCTCTTCTAGGAATGGGTGTCACTAGGGAGGAGGGTTGACACCACTGCTCCACAAACATCTTTTTGGCAGGAAGTACTGCTGATCAGTAGGAAAACCAGTCTGGGGCTGGGATCAGAGCCTGTTCTAGATGGGCTTGCTCTCCCTCTGAAAGATCAGGTCCCTAGCTTGGGGGAGCTCTTGGATCCAGCGCTGCTCATGGAAAGCCAGGTTGCTGCAGTCACCAGGAGTGTCTGTGCTGGGGAAGGCTGATCTGGCCACAATGCTTCATGCCTTAGGGCCTAAGCAGACTGCCAGAAATAGTGCACATTAAATTGAGGCACTGCCCTGGCTCAGTGCTAGGGAATCATGGGAACTGTAATGTATTGTGGCACCAGAGCTCTCTGACAGAGAAGGCTCAATGTCCCAGAAAAAAATACAATTCCCATGATTCCCTAGCACTGAGCCAGGGCAGTGCCTCAATTTAATGTGCACTATTTCTGGCAGTCTGCTTAGGCCTTTAGTTAACTCTCAATTAGTCTACTGTAATGCGTTCTACATGGGGCTGCCCTTGAAAAGTGTTTAAAAGCTGCAGCTAGTGCAAAATGCATCAGCGAGACTGGTCTCAGGCATGCATTTTAGAAACCATATAACAGCAGCCCTGCAAGAACTACACTGACTTCCAATTTGTTTCTGAATTCAATTCAAGGTACTGGTGTTGATCTAGAAAGCCCTAAATGACTTGGGGCCAAGATATCTGAAAGACTGTTCCTCCCATATGAGCCTGCCAGAAATTTGATCTCCTCAGAGGAAGTCCTCTGAATTCACATAATAAGGCTTTCTTTGTAGCAGCTCCTTGACTGTGAAACTGCCTACACAAGAAAGTTAGGCTGGCCCAGGCTCTTTTCAAGCAGTCAAAACTGTGCTATTCCACATGTCATTCAGTGTTTGAAACTGCTGTTTTAACTGTTTCAGAACTGAATTCTAGGATTGTTTTAGGGCCTTTGCAGACTGCCAGAAATAATGCACATTAAATTGAGGCACTGCCCTGGCTCAGTGCTGGGGAATCATGGGAATTGTATTTTTTTCTGAGACATTGAGCTTTCTCTGTCTTCACACTCTCACCACATGTGGATAAATGTACCTTTTTCTTTTTTACAGTTCCAACAAACATCATTCTTGGTTTTGTACATTTTTGATATTTTTTCTGCTGTGAGGTACCACCTGTATTGTATCTTATAATAACTTTCTCTTACGTCTTGGTTCAATGTATACTTTATTCTTTTATTCCAATTTTTCCCCACTGTTCTAACATAATATGTTTTTTTAAATCTTGTGTCCATGTGACCGTAAATTGTTTAACTATTTCATCCCCCATATTTCTTTCTAATAACAGTTTGTATAATTTAGAGACTGTTTGTTGCATTTCACATGTAATTAGTTTTCCAAATTGTGTTTCTTCTTTTTCGATTTGATGTATTTTTTTTATCCATTTTAAATCTTTCTACTATCTGCCTGTACAGAAACCAGTTGCATTTTAAATTTTCAGACAATAATTCTTCCATTGATTTCATCTTATAATCATCATTTTCCATTTTTAATAGGTCGTTATATGAGACCCATACTTCTTCCTTCATCCGCTCTCTACGATAGAAGGCTTCGTTTACCGAGGTCCATTTTGGGATTTTTTGCAGGAACCTTATTTTATATATTTTCCATATTCTTAATAACGACTTTCTTATGAAATGATTACTGAACACAGAATGCACTTTATCTTTGTCATATATAAGATATGCGTGCCATCCATATGGTAATTCAAAGCCTTCAAGATGTAAAAGATTTTCATTTTTTAATCGAATCCATCCATCCCATGTGATAAAGCCAGGTTATGTGAACAAGGGCTGAGATAATACATGAAGCAGATAGAGTATAATGCTCCAGCTAAAATGGTTCTGTGTCCATCCCTGCATATGTCTTCCTTTGGATGGCTCAGAAGAAGACTATCCTCTAGTCTTCTCCACTTTGTAGAAAACCTTCCTCCTCATGCAGTTGGAAAGCCCAAGGAATGACAAGTGATGATGCTGGTGCTGTTTACCAATTTGGAGGGGAAGCAGCAAGAAGGCAGGTCAGATGATAAAGATCCAGCTCAGCTCAGGGAGGAAGGATGTAGAAGTGCCTTCAAAGAGGGGAAGAACAAGAAGATCCTACCAAGAAGGGCAAGATTCTGACCTATCTCCCCTTTCCCTTTCCTGAGTTAATTGACTGTAAACTACTTTTATACTTTAAACTTTTATTAGTTTACAGTAATTGAAGTAAGCTGAAGACAAAGTAGGAATATGGAAAGAGAAGAGAGAAACTGGAACATTTTAAAAACAGCTGAAAAAGTGGGACAATAGAGGATTAATTAGAACTATCCCTGACAAAACTGGGACAGTTAGAGGGTATGAAACTGAAAGTTACTCAGGTCAGCTGCACAGTAATGTGTATGAGAATGAACAAGCCCCCTCCACCCCAAAACCGCAAGATGTTGAAACATAAGAGAACTATTAAAGGTTGTATGTGGTTGACATAATTTTATGGAGTTTTATTTGACTGCAGAAAGGGCAAATATAATCTAGGTGAATAGGTAGGGGCAAAGGAATATCACTTGAATGAATGCGAATAAGTGACAGCAATTAACATTTTTTAACCTTCAGTGCTAGTACATTATATTGAAATACTTCTTTTCATAAAGAATATGAAAAATGAAGTTGTGCTGCAGTTATTTATTTTGATAAGAAGAGATTTAGGGCCCTTTCCTAGTTACCCAGCATGCTAGTTGTGCTGTTGTTTTTTTAAACAGATTTGTGAAAAAGTGGAAGCTCTTCTACTGTGCATGGGCACCTTAATTTATGATCTGATGCACAATCCTATTCCACCCCTAGGCAAATGACATATTACTACCCTTGGATCAAAGCCTGGAAATGTTACTGTTTTGGACCTTATCACCTAGAATTCCCCAGCTAACACAAAATTTTAGGAACTGTAGTCCAAACATAACTTTCCCCACTCTGTCTTGTATACAGTGGAATTTATGCTAGAGTTAAAAAATATTCCAGTGATCATTTGTATAAAGTTTTTATGGGTCTGCTGAAATAAAGCAGAGGTTCACCAGAATACCTTGGAGGGCTTACAATATGTCAAGAATGCTGTTTTAAAAGGGAGGAAGTTTGTTTCATATAAACCTTTGGTGCTGACCCCTGTAAATGTTGTTTAAAACTTCACAGCAATTTCTTTTTTAAAAAAAAAAAAACCTCTTGAAACATTTTAAAGACTAACAAACTGACCTTAGATATTCCCCACATTCAATACCAGGGCTTACCCAAGGCTGCTTACAATACTGTTTCTCAAGCTCGAAACATATCCATGTTTCATACAGAAATAGTATTGGCCAATGGCAAATTGGGCAACCATTGGGCGGTATATAAATAAATTTTATTATTATATTATTGTTATTATTATTATTATTATTATTATTATTATTATTATAAATCCAGCCTCTATATTGTTTGCCCACTGGTTTCCTCTGTTGTTGCCTATCTTGCTAAGGAGAAGACAGAGATATGAGTTGTGTGGATGAATTTTAGGACTACAAAGATTAGAGGGGGTTTGGGTTTGGGTTTAGGGGTTATTGTTGTGGCCAACACTATCTAAATTTTAATCTAAACTTTGGTAAATCATGGTGGGTGAGTGGATGGGTTATATCCAATAATTCTGCTAGCAAAATATTTGTAACTTTCTTTCCCTTCCCTCAACCCTCCATGCTGCCTCAAAACACTATGGGGGTTTCTTGGCTTTCCAGAGCTGGTTTTTCAGAGTTGTAGTAGGAGGCGGCAATTGTTACTTCCCAGATCTACAGAAGTCCATCTTTGGTTCTGCCTTCTCTGTGTATGAATGTTCTTTTTATGTCTTGCTTTACCATAAAAGCCAGTGAGATGCATGCACTTTTTAGAAAGCCCATCAAAATGATAGTCATTGCTAGAGATTGTCTTCTACTGCCCCCTCATGGCAGTATCACATCTGTAAGAAGCTTTTCAAGAAATAGTTTCCCCCTGATCACTTAACAGGTGGAAAGATAATAATATTTACTGACTATATGAAAAAGGCTTCTCTTTCTCTTGAAAGAAAAAAGAATTTTTTTTTCTAATGAAGAATTTACATAATTCTACAGCATGAATATTCAAGCCTGTTCAAATAAAAGATGTCATATTTCCTAAGGTTAATGCTATTTTTATAGTTAACTGTCAGCTTCATAGCTCTTAACATTACAACAATTATTTATTTTCCTCCTGTGAATTCTCCCCTTTCACTGTCCACATCTTTTAAAATAGGGTGTGGCATTTTAAATCCTTCTAGGACCCATTCCTGAGGGGCAGAGGGGGTGGAACCGGTTTCAATTTAAATTTTTTTAAAAAGTGACAGTAAAATAAAATGTTCACTCAACTGGCCTAAGCAACACTTTTCCTGGCACAGCAATATTACTGTCCTGAACAAGACATTTTGCTATAGTTGCGGGGCTAATTTTGTGGACAATATACAATGATCATAGCCAGCGGATGGTGGCAGAAGTAGAGTTGCACATGCGGAATTGGGGCACATGCAATAGCAGAACAGTTGCCCCTGAGCACTGCCTCTGTGCATATTCAAATAGGTTGCTGCATTGCCTTGGTGTCAGTTTTCAGGGTGAGTAGTGTCAGTGTAACATAAGTTTGCAAGCAGATAATTTACAATATGCTGAAGTGATATAGGATCTCGGTCATTGTGTCTCAATCCTCCTTTAAAACACAGGTGATTTTCTTTCATGGATTGTTGATATTTTTGTAGTATGAGAAACTTTTTTTGTTATTTGTTATACATGTGTGGTCTTTCCAATCATTATTTTGGCTTTCTTCCTATTCTTGTTGTTTTTTCTTGTTAAAATCAAACCATTCATTTTTTTAAAAAAAATGAACAATAGAGAGGACTAGAAGCTCATTTTTGCTTTTAAAGCCCAAAATACCCTAACACATTTTTGCTAAAGCAAGTTTGTACTTGGTTGGGAGACCATCAACAAATACCAAGTGCTATAGGCTATGTTTCAGAGGAAGGAACTGGCAAAACCATCTTTGAGTATTCCTTGCCTAAGAAAACCCTATGAAATTCATGGAGTGGCCATAAGTCAGTGATGTCCCTAGGTTTGGTGTCTCCTGGTGCAGTAACTCACGGTGTCATTGACCTCCTCCCATTTCAGACCATACAGAATCCTTAGCAATTCTTTTTTGCACTAATGTTACTTGTAAATTGTAATTCCCATATACCACTGAATATAATGCTAATAGTTGTGACATGAACAACTAGCAAAATTAAAATTATATCTTCAAATTACAATATCATATACATATACATATACATAGTGAAGATTTTTTTAAAAATTAAAATTTAAAATTTTGAAATTTTAGTTAAAAATAATTCTGGCATTTCTCCTTTCCGTCTTTTAAAGCATTTTAAAGGGAAGGAAATGAATGCCACTCCCATTTCTGCCAGACGATAGGTGTCTGAGGAACGGTAGTGTCACCTCCCCCTTAGGGTGTCACCTGGTGCGGTCTGCACCCCCTGCACCCCCCTAGTGATGCCTCTGCCATAAGTCAACAGGTTACTTGAATGTACCTACACACACACCACCAACAACAACAACATGCTTGCTTTACAGGAGAAACACATTTCTGAGTGGCACCCAGGAGCAAAAACATGACTGACCTTTCAACATAAAATCCAATAACAATTTCAAGGGATGTGGGGAAGACATGAACATACTGGCCACCTTAATAACAAATTGAATCATTTGGAGGACTGTGCTGGGAGAAGGAAGTGTTGTGGTCCAGGAAAGCTTATGAATAACTGATTATACTTTGATTCATCATCAGAAATTTTAGCTGGGAATTGTAAGTGAAAACAAATGGTGTTCTGTTTTCTCTTATAGGGCCTGAATCTGTCATTGTGCCTGGTAACAGTTTATTCTAGACAATCAATTTTTTCCACTTTATTGTGTGAGGGTATATACCTTCAAGTCACTTATTGACTTATAGAAACCTCATGAATTTCAGAGACCTTTCTTAGGGAAGGAATACCCAGAGATGGTTTTGCCATTTCTTTCCTCTGAAATATAGTCACCAGCACCTGGTATTCATTGGCGCTTTCCCTTCCAAATACTAACCAGGGCTGATCCTGCTTTGCTTCCAAGATGAGACTGGATCTCATGCATTTAGGATATTTAGGTGTGAGGGAATAATTGGGAATGGGAATGAAAAAACAGTTTTGAGGAGCTGTATGTCATCACAGGGCTACATGCTGTTTGATTGTGTCACAGTACTCTGCTGTAATAACAGTTACTATGGTACACTAGAGAAAGGGAACAATAACATTATCATCCCTATTATAAAGCAACTGGCTAGACACTGTCTGAACAGAACTCTAGGCCTTTGCTGTAACCTAGTAAGGCTTGTCTTACATTCTTATGTTTGGAGATTATAACACACGGCTTTTAAATTATAATTGTAAAATAGTACCTTTGGCAATACTTATCACATGACATTGCCTCCAACTCATAGCTGCAGTGTCTCCCAACCATTGTTAGGGCATCCCTTTTCATTGACAGAGAAAACCCACTAAGCTCCTAATTGCACTGCGGTCTCATTAGTCCTCAGGTAGAAAAAGTCCCTGCTGTGGCAGTTGTGATATTGGAAATCATGTGGTGTCACAGTCTCCTCCTTTCCCCTCTTGTACTTGCTACTCCCAAGTAGCCTGGTTTTCTTTTCTTCCCCCCCCCCTTTTCCTTTTAACTTAAATCATATTAGCATAACTCTGGAATTTAATTAAAAAGTATAAATATATATAAAATAAAATATAAATGAGAGGCATGCTGGATAGGGTATAGGGCAGGGAGGCAGGGTTAAGGGGGAGTGTAGAAGAGTGTGTGATGGCAGAAACAGTCACAGTTAAGTAAATGTAAAGATTTATGATAATGGCTGCTCTCAAGTTGGTATGTTCCCATTTTCTTTAACTAGTACAATCGCAATGAGAACAGGGCTTGTGTGATAATGTCCTTAATGTTGTGGGCCTGCATGATAGTATGCATGGAGTATTGATGGTAACATCTCCTCAAATCTTAGTTCAAGATGCTTCAATTAGTAAGCTGTACTGTATTATACATATCCAAAGCAATCCACTGGGTTAAATGAAATTTGTGTGTGTGATTGTACCTTCACATCAACTGTCAACTTATCGTGACTCCACTAATTTCAAAGGATTTTCTGAGGTGAGGCATACTCAGAGAAAGGTATTATTGTCCAGTATTGAAGTAGAGTTCAAGGAGTTTTCTCAATCACTATAATCTCAAGAGGCTTCCCAGAGTGTAGCCAGAAGGGCTTCTTACTCCTCCAGCCTTAGTAAGACAAACAAAGCAACTGCATGACTAATTTTTCAATCAGAAATGTTTGAATAACAACCTTGAATTACTCCTGAGAGTGCAAAGTTTTCAAGAAGCAAGAACTGTTTAGTAAGTCAGACAATTTAAAACCTTCTGTAGAGTTATAAGCTTATCACCACGGCACTTAAGGAACTGGAATGAAAGGGAATGGAAAGGAATGGAAGGGAACGGAATGGGGCAAAAACACATTTTACTGGATGGGAGAATGCCACTGATGCCACCGGGAGTTCCCAAGGCATTCCCCAGCCTTCCTGGAAGCCGATATTTGAAGGATGGTTCAAAATTGGTCTTCAAAATTGGCTGCCAGGAACGGCTGGGGAATGCCTTGGGGACTCCCGGTAGCATCGGTGGCATTCTCCCATCAAGTATAATGTGTTTTTGCCTCGTTCTATTCCCTTCCGTTCCCTTCCGTTCCTGTTCTTGTAAGTGCCGTGTGATAAGCTTATAAGACTGAATCAGTCGTAAGCACAGCCATTAGTGTGGGTTCATGATTATGGGGACTGCATTTATGTGGCAGATAGAAATTCTGATTAAAGAGCAAAGATACACATGGCTGAAGAAACAATCTGAGGTTTTATTGTAAGAATTTCATTAAAGAAAAAAATGTTCTCTAAGGGTGCTAAACTAAGCTAATGAACTTTGCTAGTTTCACTTTTACAAGAAATGAGAGATTACAGATGGGAAGGTCACTAAAGGTTCATCCAGATTATTCAAAAAGTCCCAGATTTTATTCCTGTTTTTTTCCAGTTTTACACTGAATTAAAATAGACTGAACTGGGGAGCTGATATAAAAGATCTCGATACTTTGAGCTGACAAAAAATATTCTAGGATAAACAAAACATTTATGGATCTTCAAAACAACATCAGAAAGAATAGGAACAAAATCTGGGACATTTGGGGCTCATTCCCACTTATATTTAATCCGGTTTGTGATTTTCTTTCGCTCCGGGTTGGTGAACCAATTCCAGTCGATGCGTTGTTCCCACTATGGAAGCAGGTCTTTTCTTTATTCGCTGCTGTTTTGGCACGATTGTCATTCCCACTAGTTTGTGCCCCCTCAAAATGCCTATCAATCATCTACGCATCACTGGTGACACAACCAGCATCACACTCAAGAAAACATGGGAGGGAGTCATGGTTGCTGTGGCCAGAATCCCATCCCTCACTAGTATCCTATCTCTCACTAGCTTTCGGGGAAATCTACCATTTCCCCCCTCTTTTCCCAGGACCCATCCTACATTCCAACCTTTTGTTCAGGAGAGCTTGACTAGGAAGCATGTCTTCCAAGTCCTGCAAGGCTGGGAGGACACCACTTCAACTCGCCATGTCCTCTAACTCTGGCAAGGCTGGGAGGTCACCCCTCAACTCCCCATGTCCTCCAAGTCCTGCAAGGCTGGGAGGTAACCACCTCAACTCCCCATGTCCTCCAAGTCCCCTGGGATGCATGCAGCCATGGGTGTCATATGGAGGATTCTCCCATGGGTGAAGCGTTGCCCTCCCAGCCTTGCAGGATAGGATCTGATGCATCTAGGGTATTTAGGCAGGTCACGCTGGCTGTATATCATGAAAGTTGTAGTCCAAACACAAATTTTCTTTATTATGAAGGACAGCTCTCTGTAATGAGACCAACATTCTATCCAAGCTTCTTTTGTCAAGTGTGTAAGTGCCCTAACATCCCCATGATCCAGCTATATTTTAATATCAAATATAGAAGGAAGCCAGCATGGGCTGTAGAGGCTGTGATGACCCATGAAACACTGTAAAAGGTAGTATTTTGAATATGGCACTCAGGGCGTTTTCACACGGGGCTTTAGGCGGACGCTAGCCTACCTCCGTCCGGCCCCACTCCGGCTCCATTGACAAATTTTTCAGACGACATCGCAGCAAGCCCCGCCCCATCCAGCGCCATCCCCAGTGCTAGCCGGCGTCAGTCCGGGTCTTGCTGCGCGTGTTCACATGACGTCGCAGCAAGCCCCGCCCCTTTTAGCTCTAACTCCGGACGCCCACCGGCATAAGCCCCGGAGTTGTAATTCCTTTTTAAAAAAGGAATTAGGTTGCCGCCGCCGGAGCCATTCCGGAATGAGCGGAAGGATCCATTCCGGAATGGCTCCAGGCGGCTTTGGACGTTTTCATGTGAAAACGTCCATAGACCCGAGATGTGGATGGCTGAAAGCAAAAGGTGAAGGGACTTGCTACAGGATGCACCCCCCTCCAACATCTGGATTTCTTATGAAAACTGAAAGCCAAAGTTTGATCTTGCTAACAGATCAAACAAGACTAGATTCCCTTTTATCCCCTGCTGTATTCTCAAATACCCTTTCTGTCTACCAATTTTTGGGGTACTCCTGGTAATTGGTTGTGTGTTGTTAACTCAGTGAAGCAACCATCAATCAAATTAGTCTTTTTCATATTCTGGATATCAAAGGAGTCCACCACTTCAGAAACCTGTTGATGCTTCTGAGGGGCTATCAAGTCTTTGTTTTTGATGAAATTGTCTTAGCCTGGGGCTATTTTAAAGCATAAATATGACTAAGAAATACTAATTTTTGTGCCACAGTTCCATTTCAGTTAGCTCTGTATGCTGGATGTTAGTGTGAATTGTTTTTATTTGTGTGTTCTATCATATTCTTTCCAATTAAAAGTTCTTTTAGTTCACTCACACCTGGAGTCTCCATCAGCAAATGCTAGTATAGCTGGTGCTTCTGATGCTTATGTTATCCATCACTTGCAAGCCAACCTAAACAATTCCCCCAATGTGTCAAACATATTAGTACTATACCACCAGTATTGGAGGTCTGAACCTTTCACCATTGGTAACAACTGACCCACCCTAAATTTCCAGGAAGCCCACAGGGTGGCCAGGGAATGAGGACAATTTCCTTCTTCCTTTCCTGGTGCTGAGAAGTATATTCCCCTGGATATGGAAGATGACTATCACCTCCATGAATTTGTCTAATCCCACTTTAAAGCTATTTGGGGTTTGTTTATTTGTTTCTTTCTTCATTTTACATCCTGCTGCTTTCCCATTGTGTGACCCATGGTGGCTTACAGAATAAATTAAAATGAAGTAGAGCTAAGAACTAAGAAGCTAAGAAGTAGAGCTAAAAATCACAGGACCAGATGATATTCCAATTGAACTGCTGCAATCCACATTGACAGAGTCAATATTAATGCTGACTAACATATGTCAACAGATATGAAAAACAAAATGATGGCCAACAGATTGGAAGCAGTCAATATATATCTTCATCTGCAAAAAGGGAGACACAAGAGACTGCAGCAACTATAGAACCATAGCACTGATCTCCCACAAGCAGAATTATGATCAAAATTCTGCAACATAGACTCCAACCATACATGGAGAGAGAAATCCCAGAGGTCCAAGAGGGGTTCAGGAAAGGAAGAGGCACTAGGGACCACAACTGCAAACATATGATGGCTTATGGAGTGCCCAGGGAATTCCAAAAGAAAATCAGCATGTGCTTTATAGACTATATTTGACTGCATAGATCATGAAAGGCTATGGAATGCCCTTAAAGACATGGGAGAGCCAGCACATCTGATAGCAGCTTCATTTATAGCAGCTTCATTTATATACTGCTTTATATCGTGCTATGGGATGTCTAAGTGGTTTACAACTGTAAGCTCGTTGCCCCCAACAGTTGGGTACTCATTTTAGCAACTTCAGAAGGATGCAGGCCTGAGTCTAGCCTGAACCCTGGCTAGTATTGAACTTGCAACCTTGTGGTTTATGAATGAGTGGCTTCAGTACAGGTATTTAACCACTGCGCCACCAGGACTCCTGATCTCCTGATGAGGAATCTGTACTCAGGACAAGAGGCCACTGTCAGAACAGAACATGGAGAAACAGAATGCCAAACAGAATTGGCAAAGGAGTCAGACAAGGTTGCATACTTTCACCCTATCTGTTCAACTTGTATGCAGAACATATTATAAGAAAAGCAGGCTTGGACACATAAGAAAGAGGAGTGAAAAATAGGAGGAAGGAATATCAACAAGCTAAGATATGCAGATGACACCATAGTACTAGCAGAAAACCTCACAGACCTGGAACACCTACTAAGGAAGATCAAAGAAGAAAGTGCAAAGGCAGGCTTAATGTTGAATATAAAGAAAACAAAATAATGACAACCGAGGACCTTCACAATTTCTGCCTAGACAATGAGGAAAGAGAAATAGTAAAAGAATTCTTATACCTGGGATCAAACATTGATAGAAATGGGGACTGCAGCCAGGAAATTAGAAGAAGATTAAGAATGGGGAGGGTGTCTATGGAAGAACTAGAAAAGATTCTAAAATGCAAAGATATATAACTCAGCACAAAAGTTAGACTCATACAAGCCATTGTATTCCCTTTTACCATGTATGGATGTAAGAGCTGGACAGTTAAGAAAGATGATAGGAAGGAAATTGATACATTTGAGATGTGGTGCTGGAGAAGAGTGCTGAGGATCCCATGGACAGCCAAAAGGACAAACAAGTGGGTTCTGGAGCAGATCAAACTGGAAATCTCCCTGGAAGCCAAGGTGACCAAACTGAGGCTGTCGTACTTTGGACACATCATGAGAAGAGAGGACTCTGGGAAAAAACAATAATGCTGGGGAAAGTAGAGGGAAGTAGGAAGAGAGGAAGGCCACCTGCCAGATGGATGGACTCTATTAAGGAGGTCACAGGTATGGGTTTGCAGGATTTAAGCAGAGCTGTGGAGGACAGAGGGTCTTGGAGATATCTCATCCATAGGGTCGCCATAGGTCAAGATTGACTCGAGGGCAGTTAACACAAACAACAAAAGAGCTAAGAATATAACAATAAGAAATTAAATGTAAATTAAATGTATATAAGCTATCCTGTTAAAACACCTCTAATTTAAAACACTAGAAAACCATTTAAAACATAATGATAAGAATAAAAGTATAACACACACACTGTTAAAAGACCCTTCTGCACAAAACACCATGAATTGCCAAAACATAGTTTAAATAAAAAGATCTTTATCTGCCAGCAGAAGCAAACCAAAGAGGGAGCCGGCCTGCCCTCCCATGGGACAGGATTCCACAGTATGGCTGGCCCTGTCACTAGCCACAATGTGCTAGAAGAATGGGCAGTCAGTGGAGGGGCAAGAAGATGTTGGAGGACAGAGCTTGCTCTGCACCCTCAGATCTAGCCTAGTACTGTGGAAGATACTAGTCCATCTACAGTGTCAAGGGAAGAGTTAACTTCCAATCTAGTCATTTTCTGTCCATGCAATGGGGAAAGTGTGTGGCTTGTCATCTTACCCTTTGCCTCAGGCAGCCAAATATTTTGGGATGGCCCACAGTCAAAGATATAACAACTGGGATACATTTTAATGAGAGAAAATGCATTGTGGGTCAGGAGAAGGCAAGGTAAAGACAATTAAGGCTGCATCCACACTTCAGAAATAATCCAGTTTGACATCAATTGAACTGCCAAGGCTGAATGCCATGGAATTCTGGGAATGGTAGTTTGTTGTGACACCAGAGCCCATTCCCAGAATTCCATAGCATTGGAAGTGTGGATGCACTCTAGGTTACAGGGACAGAAAGAAGAAGAAAGCAGGCCTCAAAAGAGGGCAGCCTGGTTCTGCATTTACCCACAAAGGCAACGTCCATTTATTGATGTTGGCAAGGGCTTCCAAGTTCCTGGATGTTTTCCTGTTATGTTTGTTAGCCAAAGCACTTCATTGTTGACTGACCAAAAGAAAATGCATTAATGAACTGGCTCAAATGTTTATTCCTCTTTGGAAACACTGAAACAATTTGACCTGGCTTGCCACTCTGTTGTGGGCTACTTGGACACAGTCTTGGACACACGGACACACGCCTGTTTTATGAGGCTCCCAAGGGGAGCATACTTTGTGAAGGAGGTACTGTGTAAAGACATCAAACAATGTGATCTCTTTGAAGCCAAGCCTTTGGTATGCACAGGGAACACGGTGGCTGCTCCCAGGCTGTGGAATTCCCTTCCCTGGAGGCAAGGAGGGTCCCTTTCTGTTCCCTTTTGGCTGATGGGAAGAGACATTTTTTTTATTTACACAGACCTTCAGCTTTTAATTGGTTGTGGAAGTTTTAAAGGACCCCCATGGATACCAAAATCCACAGATGCTCAAATTCCACTATATACAATGGCATAGTAAAGTGGTGTCCCTTAAATAAAATGGCAAAATCAAGGCTTGTTTTTTGGATTTTTTTAAACAAGAATATTTTCAAACCATGGATGGTTAAATCTGTGGATGCAGAATCCATGGATATGGAGGACTGGCTATACATATTTTTAGCTATATTTTGCTTTAATTTATGTTATAGCCCACCTTGGGCCCCATATTGGGAGAAAGTAATATCAGTCAGTTAATTAAATAGATAAATAACCTGCATCTTCCTAATGTATGTTTACCACATAATCTGGCAAGACCCCAGGTATCATTTTGGATAGGCATGCCATGCCATAATATGGTTAGTTCCAGTACATATCAAAGAAAAATGTAGCACTCTTACAGGCTGATATGGGGTCGAGGGAAGCTAAAATATCACAGGCAAAGGGTGACTTTGTAAACTACAGGGAAGCAGTAACCAGGGATGTACAAATTAACTTGAGGATCATTGTTTCAGGCTTCAAAGAAATTTAACTTGGGTTCTGAAATGTTTTAGAAGACAATTGGCTATTAAATCAGGCTTTTACCTACAGCCAAGTTTTGATTGAGCTTAGGGCTGAATTAACAGTAAACCTATGTGGGCTGCTGTTGACAACTGTCATAACTCTGTAATTCAAAACCTCTAAGCCTGTTGTTGTTGTTATGTCTCTTCAAGTCAACTCTGATTTGGCAATCCTGACTTTTCCTTGGCAAGATCAGAAGAGGCTTGGCATCGCCTTCCTCTGAGGCTGAGAGAGTACAACTTCCCCATGTCACCCAATGGGCTTCTGGGGCTACGCAGAGATTCAAACCCTGTTCTCCTAGTGCCATAATCAAACACCCAAACCACTACAACCATACTGGCTTTCATGTTATCCTGATGTATATATATGAAGAGTAGTGCCTTTTGTACTTCAGAAGGGAGCAGAACAATGGGAAGAATGGGAAAGGAACAAACAAAAGTTCCTGAGTAACTCAGATTGCACCTGTGTTTCCTCCTCTCCCACTCACTACAGTGTGGGTACCTATTCTGAATGTGAATAGAAACATTGAAAAGATAAAAATGATCTATATTAAAGGTTTAAGATAAATGGGAAAATGAGCACAAAGGAGAATGAGTTAAAGTGAAGGGCAGAAGGATGTTTAACCCCTTCTATATTATGCAGCTCTCCCTCCAATGTGTTTACCAAGTAGCAATTACATTCGTTTTAAAATTACTTGGGGATATATTAAATCAAAATGGCCAGGCCTCTCCTATTTTTATGACAAAATAATGGGCAGGAATAGATTAAGTATCTCCTCTTTTCAGTCTTCTCCACCCCTGAATAAGCATCATCAAGGAAATATATAGGAAATCATTTCCCACTCTCTTTCTTTTGGATATAAAATGTTATTTTGTCATTCATGGTCCATGATGCTTCTGATGCCCAAGTGGAAGAACTTTTCATGTCCCTGTAGTCACCTGAGTCCCAATCCACATTATTTATTAAAACATCCTATAACCTATATCATAGCACTAAACAATAACATCTTTAAAAACCATTTATAATTTAAAACAATAAAAGAAGTTAAACACTGTAGAAACATATTAGGCAATGAAATAATTTTAAACTGAATGTCTTTTAAAACTTAAAATAGCTTAAAATATGAATATATAGATTTGGATAGCATCATTAGGTCCCAAAGGCCTAATGAGTTATCAAGCTAGGGGTAACAATTAGAAGTCTCACTTGTCATATTTTTTTTATCATTATTATTGTATCTTATTCATGGTTCCTTTATAAATTCTTATACATTTTGTGCCCTGTTTTCATATATTGTTTTTGTATTCATTGGTTTGATCTGTACCAAATTGTGATGGCTTTTAGCTATTAACGATAAATTTATTACTTACTTACTACAACTAAAGGCTGTAATAAAAAGCCACATTTATGTTGGAACAAAACTAATGAGGATGCCAATAGGCCTCCAAGGGGAGGGTATTCCACAGCTAGGATGACACAATGGTAAAGGAGCCCTCCAGCAGATCTTAATTCCTCAGGCACACGAACATATGGAGAGGCAAACTCCCACTTGCCACGGGAGGGTACTTTCCTGAAAACCTAACCTTTTCCAAACCCTGATGTCCTGGTAATATGGTCTCATCCCTGCTCTTTTTCGGCAGCAGGTAAAAACATATTTTTTGTGTGTGTTGTTGATGAGGGTTGGGGTTTTAAATGCTGTGCAATGCACATGTCAATGTTTGTATATAGTGTTTAATACATTTTAATATTTTAAAATACTTCTTAATGCTTTTTGTATTGTTTTCAGTATTACATTTGTTGGTATCCACTTTGAGTCCCTATACTGGGAGAAAGGAGGGATATAGATAAATTAACAATAACAACAAATTTGGATGTCATCTTTCATCCCACCAACAGGAAAATGCAGAGGAAGGTGAAAGGGTGGTGTTAACATGGAATGACAAATATATGCACAATATATAAAAGCCAAACCACTCACCTGAGAAAGAGAGACTAATGCACAGTCCACAGATGGCAGCAGTCATCAATCCTCTAAGAGAAAGCTCTAGTTAAGCATAGGCTGCCAGAAGGGACAGAAAATCCAACCACACTGTGCCAGTGTGGGTAGAAGCGCAAAGAATGTGGACAAGAATCCTGAAATGAATGAAGAAAAATATTGAGGGTGAGGCATGTCAGTACTAAAAAGAGCCATTTGATCAACAGTAAAGATGATGACACCTGCATGGTCAGCAAAACTCAAATTGTGAAAAGAGTAATAGCCGGGGGGGGGGGGGGGAAGGGCCACTCACAGCCCTGAAGTTATAAATTCTTATTTATATTCCTTCACTGGTTTCTTTTATATTCTGAGTTCTCCTCTTCAGCAACTACTCCATTCCTCAGCCAAACTACCAGGCCTTCCCAGAAAACTCTCCTGGCCCTACTTTGCAGAGCTGAAGTGGCAGATGGATGCTGAAGGCACATAGTAGGCATTGTTCTGGATTCTTAGTTTCTTTTATTTTGAGACAGAGCATTGGAACTTCAGGGCTTTCTTTATCAGAAGCTCTGTGCTTCTGCGTTCACATGCTGGGTGCTTTCAAACTGTTTTCAACATATGGCAACCCTAAACTGAACCTATCACTGGGTTTTCTTTACAAGAATTGTTTAGAGGGGATTTGTCTTTATTTTTGCCTTTGCCTTTGTCTTCTTGTGAAGCTGAGAAATGTGACTTGCCCAAGGTCACCTAGTAGGTTGCTGTAGCCAAGCATGGATTCCAACTCTGGTGTCCAAAGTTGTAGTCTAATGCTCAAATCACTACACCATGCTGTCTCTTTGTATTCACAGGACTGAGAAGAAATGGTTAGGAAAGAACAGGGGAAAAAATAAGCAACCTTAACCTGAGACTCACTTTTGACCAAGCCAGCTGCCAGTTCCACTCTTTAGACAAGCTGTAAAACAGGTGGGTTGGTAATAAAGATTTTTCAGATTTTAGCCACCTGCCACTTGAGTGAAGATTGGACAGTGCCTGCTTGTCTCACAAGTAACTAAAAACAGCCACTTACCTATCGGTGGTTTACATTAAAAAATGAAACAAAGCTCCATTGTCAACTGTCAATATATCTTATTCCATATTGGAGATACTTCTTTTATCTTCTTTAATTGTTTTGTAGTTTTATTTACAAAGTTTAATATATTGCTTAACCATCCATTAAGAAATTATTTCACTGCTCTTTCTCATTACTGTCAGTCCTCCAAACATGACCGCCATTCATTTTGGGAGGGCTTGATGCTGTGAAGGCATTAATGGGCATGGAATGAGTACATTTCGTTTGAAGAGTAACCATTACACAATCCCTTTGAAAAGCGGAGAAGTTAAGCATGGAGTCTGGTGCTTTGCAGCCTCAAGCATATTGATATAAAGCAGCTAACTCTAAAGAATTGTGCTAAGTGAACCTTTTGATCCTGATTAGTCTGCCCTACCTTATAGGGTTGTGGGTGGGGAAATAGCATGGGGGAACTGCACTGCAGCTTGAATCAGATTCCTCCCTAAGCTGCTTGTATCTTCAGGACAGTTTATCATGGATCTATCTGTCATCTTGTTCATTTTGGTCCTAAGATTCTTATCACACTATCCTGTCATACTGCTATTTTCCACTTTAATTGCATGGCAACGTCTAATGAAATCCTGGGATTTGCAGTGTAGAGGGAGGCATTCAAAAATTTTAATTACAGAGCTCTTGGGCTTCGCTAAACTACAAATCCTAGAATTGCACAGGATGTTGCCCACAGTTTGGAACTGGGCTTGGTGAGAGTCATAACTACTGACAACAAATGGCATGTGACCTCAGTTTTCAAGGTAGACCCAGAAAGAAAGCTTTGGAAGTTAGAAGAATGTTGGAGGTAGACAAGAGGGACTACTCTTAATTTTTTGGATTTTTTTTTAAGAGGCACATTTTTATGATGCTGCTTTCTATAAATAGTGGTCTATGTTACAAGGCTGTCTGGCAATTTTAAAAGGTCAGCATATCTGAAATTCTCCACATTCCATTTTGAAAAGGAAACTGGCCTATTAAAATTCTGGTAGTTGGGTTTGCAGAAAAACCCATTCCACTCCTGTTTATAGTTCTGAAAATGGAATACACCACAAAAGCACAAAAATACACAATTGAATTCCTTGGGAAATATAAATGGGGCCCCTTTGCAAATAATATATGGGTTCATTGAACATGTATGTGAGGGGATGGGGTTGTGGATTTGCACCCATTTCTATCCATTTCCACATGTATCCATGAAAACTTGTGAACAGAGTATACATGTGTATTTATCACGAGATCTCAGTGCAGTGTACAAATAAGTATATTCATATATCTTCTGCTGAGTTAACTGAGTGCCAACTACAGTACCTTAGCACTTTGAACTCAGTTTGCAGCAAGTGAAGTAAGCCAATGGAAAGAGGAAGGAAGAAAGAGAAATTAGGACAATTTAAAAGCAGCTGGAAAAGAAAAGATTAACTCAGTCTGTTCCTGCAAAACAGAGATAGTTAGCAGGTATGTGCGAGGGGGTGCTGAAAAGTTCTTGGCCCAACCCATTTCCCATAATCTGAGTGTAATGTTGTCATTGTAGCTTGAAAGAGTGATCTTTTGTATTCCAAAATGCCAATTTGCATGATCATAGCTCTAATTTCTGATTCCCCCCCCAAAATCATAGAACCATATCAACAAAAGGTTTGGAATTTTCAAGTGCTGAATTCTGGGGTATCATGACATTCCTGTTCCCGCAGAAGAAAACTCCAAAGGAAATCCATGAGTATATGATACAAACATTGTGTGACAAGTGCCCATCATACTCAACTGTGAAGAAGTGGTGGGCCAACTTTCAATATGGGGATTTTGAGACTGAAAATACAGCAAGTTTTGGGAGGCTTTCAACACTATTCACTCCTGAAATTGGTGTTTTCATGACCTGATTTTCACAGATTGGCAAAATAATAAGCTAAAATAATTATTGAGACAGCCTGGGAATGCATTGGGTTTCTAATTTACAAGCAGTTGGCTATGCAAAACCTGTCAGCCAAGTGGGTGCCAAAATGTTTGAATGCTGACCAGAAACAAAATATAGTGGATAACTCCAAGTTGATTTTGCAGCATTTTGAGCAATCTAGTGATTTTTTTGGAGTGACTTATTACTGTGGATGAAACATGGTTACATCACTATGGTCCAGAGACAAAACAACAGTCCTTGCAGTAGTGGCACTTGGGTTCTCCATGTCCAAAGAAATTCAAATTCAAAGATCAGCAAGAATGTCATTGTCACAGGATTTTGGGATAAGGAAGGTACTTTAGAAGGACCAAACAGTCAATACAGAATACTATTTTAACTTGCTGTGCCATTTAAAGAGGACATTGAAGGAAAAACAGTGAGGGAAGTTGGAGAAAAGTGTTCTCTTTTTAACTGAATCTTCCTTCAAACTCTGTGGCATGACAATATTTTTGATGGCATTCAAGGGCAGCAAGCAGCTCTGTCTTCCCACGCCTCACTTCAGGGGTGGGCAACTGTGATACCAGTTGTGGGTCACTTTTACTTCCCCCAGTGAGCTGTATCTCCCAGTTTAAAAAAAAAATCAGCCCCACAAGTGGCTGGAAGGCTATTTCCAGTCTTTACTTCCAGGTATTCCAGCCATTTTCTGTCCAGTTTCCATCATTTTAAGGATGTTTGGGTATTGGGAAAACACCAAGCAATGACTCCTATTCACAAGGGGGATACTGTACTCTTTTCTGTCCACACAAGGGTAAGATTGGAGAGGTGATGTGACATTTGTCCTATGCTGTATCAAGTGGCTGCTAGGTGTAAATGAGACTGGCTATGCTGCTTCCCTCCTAGCCAGTCAGGAAGTTGGTGAGATGGAAAGGGCAGGGTGACTTTTGTAGATCTGAGGGGAGAATCAGCCAGCTTTGTAAATGATAACTGAAGAAGGTCTCAAACACTACTAACTAGAAACTGGCTAGGAGAAATGTGGAAACATCACACTGAATTGGCAGTTTTAATACAGTGTTTGTGCATTCACATACATATCCACTGTTTTCACCTAAAATGCAACAGCCAGAAAAAGACCAGGTTATTACACACAGCCAACTTTCTAGTCATATGACTGAAACACAGAACGTCTGAGCCATTTAGTTAATTCCAAATCTAGATTTCCCTTGAAAGGATTTTAGGCTCTTGCAATATATTGTAGAGATCACTGGCAGAAATAATGTCTCAAAATGGGTTCTGGATTTATAGATTTCCTCCATTTATCTTTTGTTAAAAATTAGGAAAGAGAAGCAGCATGCACCATCAATTAATGAAGGAGGCAGATTTGCTTGTTGTGCTTATCAATCTTTCTGCCAGGAGCTTTTGTTACACCTTATCCTCCTTGCAGCGAGAAGGATCAGAAGAATGGGAAGCAGAGGAAAGAGGCATAAAGGCTGTGGGGCAAAAACTGTTCTGCCCACTCCTTGTTCCACTACCTTAACTGAAAGAAAGATTGCATAGATCACACTGCTCTGAGCTGTTCTGTTTTTCTTCCTTGCCAAGAGACACAACACAGTGGCACAGTAAGTGTTCTCTTTCTGTGTTATATGTTTAAAATGAGCTGCTTGTATTTCTGTTGCCTTTTCCTTAACTGGAGTCATACTATAGACAGTGAAAAAGTCAAGGGGTGCAGTGGCTTCCCCATTTTAGTTTCCTTTGGAAGGAAGCCATGCTCTTTGAAATATTTGAATATATCTTATTGACAAATGCACAACTTGGGACATATACAGAGTCAAGCAGACATGTGTTAACCTATAGCAAATTCCACTGCCTCTACTCCAGAAGGCACCCATCACCTCCAATTGCACACACAGGTAGCTCAAAAACAACCTCAGCCTTTTCTCTGTTTCCTTAATTGTCACTCAAAAATTGCCTTGTCTAGTCTAGTGTTTCTTTCCATTCATAGTCCTGGATCCTAGCCTTGGGGAAGAGGGAATAAGAATACAGCCCCCTCTGGTCATTTCCCCCCTATTCAGAACATTCCAGATTGGTACGGTATCAAGAAACAATTGTCTAACAACTAGCACTCATTGAGGGACATTAACTGACTAGCCCAATATATTAATAAATTCAATATTCCAACATGCATTGGCCTAAGGCAGGGGTAGGAACCATGCAATGCTCTAGCTGTTGCTGGACTGCAACTCCCAGCATTCCTCATCATTGGATGTGCAGGTTAGGATTGTTGGGAATTACAAAAGCACATAGTAAGTGTTCTACATATTACTTGCAGCATTACGGCTCATTGGTTCAAGAGTACAATGTGAGTTACAGCCCTCATTTTTTTTATAGCAAGGATGGCTTCAATGTTTTGACGCAGGCTAATTTGTGTATTTTAGGCCACCAGTGATATTAAAGGAACTAATTAATTGGTATTTATGGAAGTTGCACAACTATGCATAAATCTTAACGGTCATTCAGATTATCTGGGGAGAGAATCACATTACATCATCAAGTCCAGCACTGTAGGTTAGAAGGCTGTGGATTTCAATTCTACAACAGAATATTTTTCATTTGATTGTGTGGATCGTGAAAACTATGGATTGCTCTTAAAGATATGGGTATACTACAACATTTGCTTATCCTAATGCATAACCTGTACTGAAGACAAAAGGTTATCATTAGGACAGAATAGGAGAAGCAGAGTGATTTCTAATTGGCAAAGGGGGGAGGGTCAGGCAAGCCCACATTGGACGTTTTCAAACTTGGGGTCTAAAGCCGCATGGAAGCAATGAAAGAATCATACCGGAATGGATCCTGCAGCTTCAGATCAGTGACAGCAGCATCATTCCGGTATGATTCTGGCCGCGGCAGATGCAATTCCTTTTAAAAAGAGGAATTGCAAAGAATGGGGCTGATGCCGGGGATGGGACAGGATGGGGCAGGGTGGGGCGGGGCTTGCTGCGACGTCATTTGAACACGCGGAGAAAGGACCCGGAATGATGCCGGGGATGGCACTGGATGCCGGGGATGGCACTGCGACGTCGTTTGAACACACTGGCAAAGGAGCCGGCATGGGGCCGGAGTGAGGTAGGATTGCTTCTGCCTTAAGCCCAGTGTGAAAACGTCCATTGTATCACTCTACAGTTTGTATGCTGGATGTATCATTCACAGAGCTGGGTTAGACTGAATAGCAATATTCCTGCTATTCCACATTATCATAATACAACTACTAATTGCATTTTTAGCAATTGCATTTGACTGAGATCCTAATGTGCATTAAAAAAAGCATTCTTGAATTTACTGAAATTCAGTGCCCAGTAAATTAGTTAAGACTATATTATTGATGTGAACTTTGCTGTCAAATGTGGGAGAACAGCATTTCTTGATTTTTAAAAAATCCTCATGTGATAACCTTGGAAACAACTACAATCAAACTGGAGGTGTTGTTAATAATCAGTTATACTGGCATAGGACTTCAATGTATAGGCTGGCCTCCTGAGAGAGGAATAGGTTGCAGTAAAGCAACTTGAGAACTTAAAATAATGCTTGGCTAAATGTGGAAAGATATAGTAATGCCTGGATAAAAGCTTTACAGCTGGTTTAATCAGTAACCAGTGACTGCTCTCCCACTGCTTTATAGTTTCTTCTTTGCTACTATAAAGTTCTCTTCTTGCATGTAGCTTGGCCATTTACAACTTGAACATGTCAGTGGCTTCAGGCTGCCTGCTTGCTTTACTTGTGCTTGGGACAACGTACTTCCAAGAAGGAAGCTCTACACCAGGGTCTGTACAAGGTATGGCTATGATTTCATATTCAACTCTAACCATGTTTTAAAAGCGAAAATACAGGTGTTCATATTAGGTCAAACAGACATTATCTTCACTTTGGCAAATTTATCTTGCCTCCCTCATTCCATTCTGAGCAGCTGCTCAGAATAAAGGTAACCTCACATAACCTAAGTATGAGAATAGACAAATTTCCTTCCTTAGTCCAAATTGCTTATGCAGCAGCCTGACTTTCTGAATTATTTATTTAGTGCCAGCACTGAGATCTGATGGAAGTGTAATCACTTGATTTCTAGAGAAAAGATCTACTGATCTTTCATACTTGTTACAACCAATGGTGACATTCATGTTCATAGCATTGCCTGCATAGTTGCTATCTGGATGAACTCTAAATCACCATCACCACCACTATCTTTTTCATCTTCATTTTCTGACTAAACTAGATCTCTTTTAGAAAAAAACAGCAAATAACTTAATGTGTCTTAAAAATAACTTTAATCTGATAAATTTGTTTTTTAGATTAGCATGCAGACATTGCTAGTATGTAGTCATTACAATTTTGGATATAGGCTATTTGTGGAATTTTGCATGAAGTCAATTAATACATACACACACATATTTATTCATATATATATTATTTTGCTTGTGTTGTATTCAGCCATGTTCCTCCACTCACAGCAGAGACTTCTGTGAATGGAAGACAAATTTCATTGACTTCCCATGATGTCTTCCTACACCCCTAAATGCGCTCCAGAGATTTGGAGACCCATTTAGAAAATGTAGAAGATGTCGTAGGTGGCAGCAGGAGAAAGGAGAGATGGCAGGAAATCTCTGTTCTTGGAAGCCTCCACTGGAGCAAAAGATGCTTCACAATTTTGTGGGGGAGTCCAATAATCTTGTACTGTATGCTGTGGCAATAAAGTATAACATCTATAAAGTTGCTCTTTCTGAAGTCCAAATGAATCCATTGTATGTAGATTGGAATGTACATAGGTACTGTTTTATTTATAACAGGTGTAAATGTCTCAAGCTATTCTGTACCTTAGCCAAACTGCAGAATGAAAAATTATTTGAAAAGAAATGTTTAGACACTTGATTATTACATGTCTATTTTTGCTGTTTAGTCAAATATTTGAATATTGGCCAATAATTAGATGACTTCAGCTACTTTTGAACCATCGGAAAGTCAGAAGTATTTTGAATCTTGCTGTGTTGGTCTCCCCCTCGCCATATCTTGTTCTGTTCTTTATGCCTTCAGGTTCAAAATGTGGGCAGAAAATCTATGCCACAGATCCATGGTCTTTTTATGGTTACCTCTCACGGATTGTTGGTGGGACTCAGGTGCGTCAAGGTTCACACCCATGGCAGGTGAGCTAACCCTCTCCCTGATAGTTGTAATCCGAGCTACCTTCAATTCTAAGATCTATCATGGAGGAAAAATGAGGGTACTGAATGTCTTGGGGCTTTGTTTCATCGGTTCTTTAGCTGTACAGTGTGTTGCTGTTTGCAAGATCTGTGAAACACATACTGACAGTGAAAACAATCACCATTGTCTCTGACTTGCCAGAAGACTTTTCTGATTAATTACATTATCTTCAAGGGGGGGAAAGTCATTATTATAAAGTGAGGATAGTGAATATCTGGAAAATCCAATCTAATTCTCATATAAATAAGTAATGCAAAGAAAGGTAACAGTTGCTTCCATCCAAATGAACACACACATGCACCACTTGGTGAGGTATGTAGCTAGCCTCAATCTAAACAGTCCAGAGGCCAAAAGCCAATTAGAGGGCTCATCCAGACTGATTGAAAAGTCCCAGATTTTGTTTCTGTTCTTTCCAATTTTACTGTTGTTGTTGTCAGCTGCCCTCAATTCCAACTCATGGTGACCCTGTGGATGAGACATCTCCAGTGTCCCTATCTTTCACTGCTCTGCTCAGGTCCTAGAAGCCCATCCCATAACTCTCCTGATGGAGTCCATCCATCTTGTCTGTGGTCCTCTCCTCCTCCTTCCACCCTCCACCTTTCCTAGCATTATTGTTTTTTCTAGTGGTCCATGTCTTCTCATTATGTGGCCAAAGTATGATAGCCTCAACTTGATCATCTTGGTTTCCTAGGGGAGCTCTGGTCTGATCTGTTCAAAGAGTAAAATCTGTGAGGAGCTGGTACAAAAAGTCTCTCACTGTACCAGGAGCTGACAGAAAATATTCTGGGATAAAAACAATGTACGGATTTCCAAAATAAAACTGGAATGAAGAGGAACAAAATCTGGGACTTTCTAATCTTTCTAATCCCATCTGGATGCTCCAAAATCAGTCCAAGTTAAACAAATCAGATGCAAGGATTTGCAAAAGGATAGTCTGGGGAAGTAGTTGCCAGAAGTGATAAGAATGAAGGCCAGGGTACTAAAAGGGGAGATGTCTTTCCCAACCTGTGTCTGGCATTGCTTCTAGCAACAACTTTGTGGTCTAACTTTCCTTTTCTACCCTTATGGTTGGTGGAGCAGAAATAGTGGGGCTACTCTGTTTATGCTAAAGATGTTTTCCTCTGTGCTACCCACTCCCCAAACACTTTTATGTAAACTCCTGTTATAATTTTCCTCCTCCTTGAAGAAGGGTGGGAAATATATTTACTGTTCTCCCCACATGTGAAGTGTGAAATCATTAAAATATTTCTCAACCATTCCAACTGTGGGAGGGAATTTCCATTTGAAATTTGGGGTTCTGGATAGTTTTATTTGTTATTGCTTCAGTATTAAGTTGAGCAGTTAAACAGCAGGGGTGCAATCGAGGCTGTCTCTCTCATACATCTGTTTGTTGTTGGTGTGTGCCTTCAAGTTATTTCTGACTTATGGCAACCCTAAGGTAAACCTATCACAGGGTTTTCTTGGCAAGATTTATTTGGAGAGGGTTTGTGAGAATGTGACTTGCCCAAGGTCTCCCAGAGAGTTTTTGTGGTCTAGTTTACCTAGTGCTTTTTTAAAAATTAAAACAAAGCGCAACAAAACAAACTCCTGGAAAACCATCCATTAAAAGGCCTTTCCTCAGCAGCGTGTCAGTTGCAAAAAACCTGCCTGAATAGGAGGGTCTTTTTCTGCTACTGGAAGGACAATAGGGTGAGAAGCAGCCTAGTCTCTCTTACAACCTGGGAGCTGCCACCAAGAAGGCCCTCTTTTGTGTTCTCACCAAATGTGCCTCTGAAGGTTGGAGAACCCAGAGAAGAGCTTCCTTCAAAGATTTAAAAGCTCAGGCAACTTTATATGAGAGAACTTCCAACCCAAATTGTGTTGCTTCTGAACTGTTTATTAATCCTTTCCCTATCCAAGTAAATGGTTAAGAATCTGTTAGGGGAAAAAAGCATTTCTTATTAGTTTTTTTGGCAAGTGAATGTTGACAATACCAAACACATTTGGGTAATGCTTGAAAATTTTGAGCTGTACTGTTGAATGTTGACTGATAGCATTCATCTCTGCTATGTACTTGGGGAATATGCATGTGAATGTGAAAGTTTGCCAGATGTTGGACATGTCATTTTAGAATATAGATCCTGCTCTCTGCCTTTCTTTTGTAGATGTGTTAAAACATGCCTTTCCTAATGTGACATGTGTTCTGCACGATCCAGGTTTCCTTGAAAAGGAATAACCATCATTTCTGTGGAGGAACCCTTGTTTCCACTCAGTGGGTAATCACGGCTGCTCACTGTGTTGTAAGCAGGTACAGAGGAGAAATTCACTGGGAGGCCATCATTTCATGTTGTTTATTTTGTATTTATTGTTTAGATTGTTTAAAAAATGTGCACTGCCCTTGATATACAGTATGCAAATTATACATACATATACAAACAATATGTTCTGCTTCCATGTGCTAGTCATGAGTAGGTTCCTTAAATCAAAAGGGACTTGATGAGACAATACTAATTTAAGTTCTCTTGAGTTAATGTATTAACTTTAGATAAGGAAAGGAATTGGATGTATACCTAGACATGTAGTGTGTGCCCCTTTAAGTCGCCTGTTGACTTATGGAGACCCTAGGAATTTTATAGTGGTTTCTTAGGCAAGGAATACTCAGAGGTGGCTTGTCATTGTCTTCCTCTTAGCCTACATCATTTAGTATTCCTGGTTGTATTCCTTCCAAGTACTAAGGAATACAATTCCTGGTTGTATTCCTTCCAAGTACTAAGTAGGCCCAAGCCTGCTTAGCTTCCAAGATCAGACAGTATCTGGTAGCTTCAGGATATTTAAACCTAATATATTATACATGTGAGTACCAGTATGCTGGGTGGTGGCAATTTCTGTTAAGAACTTGGATTTTGTTTCTTTTGTTTCCAAAAAAATATTTTTTTTTCCTGTTCTGATTTTTCCACCATCCTGCAGATATCTGCTCAGTTCACTGTCTGTCACTGCTGGGGAACATGACCTGAGTTTGAGAGATGTGGAAGAGCAGACTCTACAAGTTAAACAGATAATCAAACATCCAAAATTTACAAGGAAGAAACCAATGGATTATGACATTGCCCTTCTAAAAATGAATGGTCACTTTAAATATGGTAATATTGCTATCTAGTATGAGAATAATGGTTAGAATTATATTTCTGTCCTTTTATATATCTACTGTATTCTAAACATTATTCAGATGGTCAAGGGGAAATAATTTATGATCAAATAATATTATAGTAGTTGCTTATGGATTTTGGAGATATTTGACTGAGATCTTTTTAAAAAGTGTTGGCTGTTACCTTTAAAGCCCTACATGGTTTGGGTCCAGGTTACCTATGTGATCACCTCTTTCCATATAATCCACACCATACAGTCAGATCCTCTGAGGGACATTTACTTCAATTGGCCAGAACTAAACTGACAACTTTTACCCAGAGGGCATTTTCGTTGGCCATCCCTAGACTATGGAATGACCTGCTGGGAGAGATTCAACAGCAAAGAGATTTGCTGGGAGAGATTCAACAGTGAAACATGCTATCTGAATTTAAGACCTATCTCTTCCAGCAGGCCTACCCAGTTGATTTTAAACCATGAATTTTAAATTGGTATATTTTAAATTTTATGCTGGATGATTTTAATGTGTCCCATATTTATGTGTACTAACTTAATGTGTTTAAATGATTTTATGTATTTTAATCTATTTTGCACCCCAAGCCTTTATTATTATTATTACATAGGGCTTTTATATAGCTTTATTCAAGTCATAACTTTATTCATGTCAGGTCACATAACCAAGCTTGCGAGGAGATGATGGAAAAATAACCCTTGTATTTTTTTTTCCTGGAAAGCATGAAAAGAGAAACCCTGGGTTCTGACCACCTCCCAGTAGCAGAAGAACATGTTTTCTGCTAGTGATGGTGATGAGAAGCAGTAGTAGAAAGCACCTTCCCCTGCTGCTGGGGTGGTCAGAACCCAG
Source organism: Phrynosoma blainvillii (assembly GCA_026167975.1). NCBI lineage: Eukaryota > Metazoa > Chordata > Lepidosauria > Squamata > Phrynosomatidae > Phrynosoma > Phrynosoma blainvillii. The sequence goes on from JANUYF010000001.1 coordinate 340,718,790, forward strand.
AGCTTCTCCTCCAGTTGCCCCAACCTGTCTTGATCATCATGCAAAACCAGCTTTTTCAACAACTCAGTTATGGGAATGAAGGTTGACTTCAGAAGTCTGCATTAAAAATATTTTCCTGATGGGAAAATATCTTACGTTGCTTTTCATTACTCACCTTGGAAGAACTGTATTGGAGTTTTGGGAATTGGTTCTTTAAGTTTTGTAGAAACTAATTCCTAACTGGATGAATGCTACTGCAAGCCATATTGAAAGGGCTGTTGGGTGATAAACTGAATTAACATTGTTAATGTGTCACAAGGATTTTGATCTGTCTTGCTGGTAGGTTCAACAGTTTGGCCGGTATGCCTTCCAGATCCAAATGAGAAGTTTGATCCAGGATTTATATGTGTCACTTGTGGCTGGGGTCGTTTAAGGGAAAGTAAGTCTTCGGTATTAACTTTGAAAGCATTTTGTTACAAAAACAACTTGTGTGTGTTGGGGAGCTTTATAGTACATCAGTATTTGTGTGACATCACCCTTTTCACAGCTGACAGATTGCCCTGAGACTAGAGGTCCTTTCAAATTACAATTATAGCATTTTGATTCCACTTTCATCCTGCAGAATCCTGGAATTTGTATGCAGAGATCTTGTAGCACTTTTGAGACTGGCAGCATGAACATTCATAGACTTAAGTCTACTTCCTCAGATGCATTTGCTGGTGCATCTGAGGAAGTAGATTTAAGTCTATTAAAACTCATACTGCCAATTTCTTTCTTTAGTCTCAAAGGTGCTACAAGATCTCTGCATACTGATTCCACAGACTAATATGGCTATATCTTTGAACCCTGGAATTTGTTAGTCTGAGGAGGCACTAAAACTTTCTGGCTGAGAATTCTAACTACCTCATGAAATTACAAATCCCAGGATTACATTGGATAGACCCATGGCAATTAGAATGGAGTTAAAGTGTTATAACTGTGTAGTGATAAAGACCCCAAGGACAACAGGTAATAATGAATCAGAAGTAGTAAATGGCTTTTGGTGGGTGGGAGAATGAAAATGAATGGAGAGGGGGTCAGGGAATTCTCTCAATGAGGGGATATCCCACCTCTAATTACACTTTCAACCCACAAATATTTGCAGCCTTGTTCTTCATTCAAATGAATGTAGACAAAAATTAGATACAGCTAGATAGAAGGTAAAGTTCAGGAGCTTCTGTATCATGTAGTATTTTAAGAAAAGGAGTACATAATGTTGTTTTTCCTAGACTATTCTGTGATGTGTCGCACATGGATATTCCACCATTCATTTTTGTTCTGCTTTGGATAGGGCCTGTAGTTGTACTTTCTGTGCTGAGCCCATGAAATTGATGTTTAAAACTTTGTTGGCTGTCCCACCCTGTCCCATCCTCTCCCAATTAACTATTTGATTTGACTGGTTCATAGGAAGGTGAATATCTTAGTGGCAGAGCATATGTTTGACAGGCAAAAGGGTCCCACTTTCAAGGGGGTGGTGCAGCAAGAGATGATAGGAAATATCTCAGCCCTGAGACTTGGAAGAACTGTTGCCAGTCAGAGTAGAAATCCTGGATACGATTCCAACCTTGGATGAGGCAGCTTCTTCTGCTGTGTTTTGCTTTTCAGATGGAATGCTTCCTGAAGTACTGCATGAAGTGGAGCTGCCCATCTTAGACCAGAATGAATGTTCTAGAGTATTATCAACCTTGAAGAAACCTATTCAAGGTGACACCATAATGTGTGCTGGGTTTCCAGATGGAGGAAAAGATGCTTGCCAGGTTTGTAAGCTGAAAAGCTCTACTAATGGAATAATTCTCTGTTTTTGTTATTTTGCTCCAGAATCACCTGTGTGAGTTTTAAGTACAATATGTGCTATGTGTAAGGAAGCCATGATATATGGGTTACACAGAAACTGTGATCATGATGGGGTTGAGACTTTATCAGCTCTCCCAAGTGATTCTGCTGTAGCTGAGATTGGCAAAAAAGTATGGTAGGACAGAGGCTTTAACTTCCTCTTTTGAAGTGATCCTGATGTTGCTAAGATCAGTGGAGAGGAGTGTAGATTCCACTCCAGCGCTAAACTCTGAATGCAAACCTGCTGATCAGGGGTGTTTTTAGGCAAGTACAGACTGCACCAAGTGACATCCTGAAGAGTGTATGTCTCCTGGTGCACTTGTGGGAAGGGACTGCCTTATGAGGTGTACTGGTACACTTCTCCATGGGTAGATTAGGATTTGCAGAGACTGAAGATCCTGGGGAAGATCTGGGCACCCATCCAGAGATTGGCAAGGAAGAGGCCATGGTGAGAGAACAAGCTGGATAGACTGGGACATCCTGCGACATTCACAGTCCCTTTTCATAGAACCCTTGCCATTTGTAGTGCCCTGTTCGAACATGCCTCTCTTTTGTCACCAAGAGAAAGTCAAGAAACACATCCAAGATGTGCTGCAGAACCAAGAAATTTTGCTGCCTGAAGTGGGACTCAAAATAGGGTTCTACTTTCTACTTTAAAAAGTCTTGCTCCACCAAGGTCCAGTTCCTGCATTAATCTATCACCTACACACACACACCACTTGAACTTGGACAGGAATATTCTACATGCTCAAGCCATCTATAACTGAGCAGTGGCTGGATGTTGTTCCAGGAAATGGGCAGCTTCATAATGTCTTCATAACTATTCTTCTTAAAATAAACCTTCTAAGCTCTTCTCTCTGCTCACAATAGTGCCTGCACTAGGTTATTTTATGCTGCTGCATGTCAGAACTAATCCTGTCCAAAAATGATTATACACAACAGAATGTACTTTTGAAGGACCATTAAATATATAGTTCCGTATGTTGCCTCATCTGTGTGTCTTACTTAAAGATGGCCTTTCTTCTCCTGCAGGGGGACTCTGGAGGCTCCCTTGTGTGCAGACGTGACCATGGTTCTTGGACCCTGATTGGAGTGACCTCATGGGGCATAGGATGTGCTCGTAGCTGGATGCATAACTTGAAAAAAAAGTATGAAAGAAGAGGCACACCAGGAATTTTTACAGATCTTACTAAGGTGCTCCCTTGGATTCAACAGCATATGGATGCTGGTAATAGCAGACTCATACTAGTATTATAATTCTATGACTATGACTAATCTTCTGCACAATTAACATTTTTGACCTCTCCTTTTGCCAGTTGGACTGAAACTGCACCAACTCATAGATCATTTGTTTTAGGGGATTTTCTAGCCAAAGTAGAAGTGAAAGCTGCTGCACAGTTTTTATTTTCTTTCACCTGAATCCCATTGTTCAAGTTATGTATATAGTAAATACATGCAAGTGTGCAAGAAAAAGGGTAAGCCAAGGTAAAGGTTGTGTGAAACTTAACTTGCCAGTCTCTTCCTTGTTCTGAGCTTGTTTGGAATAGCAGTGTGAAAGGGGATTTGGATTGATGGATGAAGGGAACAGTACAGCAGAACACTGTGCCTTCTAGTCTTCTGAACTCTTTGGTGGGTAAGATTGTCACGGAGTGTATCAGTTTGGTTTGAGACCTTCATAGTATTGACAATATTATACTTAGAAGTGCTCTACTGCAATTGTTAACCAATGTACTGGCCTAGAATATTACAACAAGAACAAGAACAACAACAAAAGGATTGAGGCCTAAGAATTAAAAGATATGGCTGTGTTGGTCTGTAGAATAGTATGTAGAGACATTTTGTAGCACCTTTGAAACTTGCTAAAGAAAGAAGTTGGAAACATGAGCTTTTGTAGACTTAAGTCTACTTCCTCGGATGCATTAAGTCCTAATGCATCTGAGGAAGTAGACCTAAGTCTACAAAAGCTCATGCTTCCAACTTCTTTCTTTAGTTAGTCTCAAAGGAGACTATCGCACTCAATTATAATACAGTTTATCTCAGCTGGCTTAAAATTAGAAGTGGACGGCATCCTGATAGTATCACACACATTTAGCCACTGAAATCGCAGCCCAGCTGCAGCCTGGCTCCATCGCTGCTCCAAGAGGTGCTCCTCATGCCTCTTTTTGAAGCCAGGAGTTTTCCGGCTTGAAAAAATGGCCGCCAGAGCACCCCTCGGAGTGGTGATGGAGCCGGGCTGCAGCCGGGCGGTGATTTCGGCAGCTAAATGTGTGTGATACTATCAGGATGCCGCACGCTTCTAATTTTAAGCCGGCTCAGGTAAGCTGTATTATAACCAAGTGCAATAATCTTCAAAGGTGCTACAAGATCTCTCTACAGGCTTAAGAATGCTATTCATATTTTGCCATTGAAAATTAATTACTATCCTTTGGTAATCATTGTCTTTTATTAATATATTTCCTTTTCCTTTTGAATTAGATGTTAAAATGAAAAGTCCAACAGGTGAGTATAGGGCTTTTTAAATACCTTTTTTATTTAGAGGTTTACTGATAAGACTTCAAGTTAATTATTGTATTTTATAAAAAGAGGGATCAAGGAACAGAATCTCCAAAATCGTTAGTTTTGTTAATATTTGCATTGCAGTTAGTGACACCAGGAGTTTCAACATTTGAATGTAAAGAGATTAAAATTCCAGAATTTTAATATGATTGTTTGGTCTATGTAGATGCTTTAAAATTAACAACCCATTTCTGCACACATCTGTGAACACATTTTGATTCCTGCCAGATTTATTTGAGGAAAATCAGTTTTGTGAAAGATGCTGCAGAAGTTGAATAATGACCTTCAGGAATAGAAACGTAGTTGAGGAATAAGTGTGGGTGTTTCAATGCTGTGGTTTGAAATGTGGACAGACCTTGCAGAGCACTAAAATGGAGCTTGGAAATGTAACTTTTTTTGGAGTAAAATTTCCCAGAGTCTTTTAGTTGACGTGGCAAATGGCTGCACTGGCTGGAGGATTTGAGCAGTTGTAGTTTAAAAAGTAAAACACCCAAGCTCCATTTGAGTGTTTTCCAAACACAGCTTGCCCCATTCAGGCACTCCAGAACCATGTTTCTTTTTGGTGATCAGAACCCCTTTTGGACCATGAGTATTCAGAACCAAAACAACAGCAACAACAATGAACCAAAACAGAATGAGTTACTGACTACTTTTGAAACTGATTCTATCAAAATAGACTTCATCCTAATCTGGCTGTATTTTGTTTGCCATTTGAATCCAATCAAAACATATTTCCATGAGCTAGATCAACTAAATCAAGCACTTCAACAATTCTCTCTCTCTCGCTCTTTTTCTGTACAAGTGCCTTCAAGCCTGTCTACTTATGGTGATTCCATGAAATTCATAGGGTTTTCTTAGCAAGACTACTCAGAGGTGGTTTATTTATTTATTTGATGTATTTATTCCATTTATACCTTGCCTTTCTCCTGCTAGAGATACAAGGTAGCTTACAAAATTTAGAGTAAATTTTTAGGTAAATGTTCTATTACATAGTTAAAAACACAATTAAACACCAGTTTGTTAAAAGTACATAGTTAAAAACAGTTTAAAATACATTATTCATTTAAGATATAATTTAAAACATACACAAATTTTGCCAATTTTCCATTGCCTTCCTTTGAAATACTGTATAGTCTTTCAACACCTGCTATTCTTTGATAGTCCCCTATCCATGTGCTAACAAGAGCTGACCCTGCTTAGCTTCAGGTTGCTCTTAAAGCATTTTTAAGTGGCAGGCAGCTTCATGTCCAGTGATGAATAATGAATCAACAGGATTCCTCCGCGTGTTGACTTATCATCTGGCAGTTGATCAAATGCATCTAGTCTAACAGAGATTGGCATTTAGATTTTTCCCAAGTGCAACAGAAGTGTTCTTTTATTTGCAACTTGTATTTCACTCTTTCAAATAAGATTTACTCTAAATATGTTTCTAGTGCTCTGAAACAGTGTATTGTTGGAGTCAATACTATATTAACATTTCTTGCTGTTATTTTATTGTTTATAAAAAATAAACACAAAATTATAAAACTTTATAATAGAAATATGTGGTAAATTCTAATCTTCTAAATCTTGTTTGACTGATACCTATTAAACCGATACTTATTGAATCCTGTATCTTATTCCACATTCACAATATAGCATCATGCAGTATTCAAGATGGTAAACTCCCTGGTAGTGAAGGAAGGCTACTTTTCCCTGAAGATCCCAAGCAATATTACCCAGACAACCAGTGAGTAATGCTGGATTGCAGCCAGTGCCCACCTCATACTTTTGGCCCTTTTCTCTGCAGGCTGAATGCTTGTGTAGTACTTATATTTATTTATTCATATGTTAAAATATTTGTATCATTCCCTGTAACTGAAAATCTCTGTGTGGAGTACAATCAGTGTATGAGCTCTTGTTTATGGACACATTGTAAATATATATATATATTTCCATTTATTTCCTTTAAAACCTCTGAAATACACATTCCAGTCAAGTATACATGCCTTTATTTTCTTCTGACTGTGAAGTTTGTCTGTTACACACTTTGTATGTGCTGTATAACTGATTTTTCATTAGCTAGTAAAACTCTGCTTAAGCTGTTTTTTATTCCATTTAGCATATATACACAAAATATTAAGCATTATAATCAGTGAGTTTCTTTAGTGATTCTTTGCATTGTTATGTGCAACCATTTTATTTCCAGTATCATAAACTTTACTTTAAAATAACCCAAATTCCTTATTTTAAAATAAATTACAAATTCCACGAAAGCATGGTGGAGCTGGGAAAGGATCAAAGAAAAAGTCAATTATTATTACATGTAACATGTGCCTGTAGTTTATTGTCAACTAGAATATAATCTTTCTCTGTCAATCTAGGCTGTGTGTTTGGACTCTGCTTGTCACAGAAGGAATGCATATCTTGTTGAATTTTTCCCATTTTGATGTGGAGCCAGATCCATTCTGTGACTATGATTCCTTGTCAGTGATTTCTATGGACGACAGACTTGTTGGTGAGTTTCTGCTTCAAAATATAGTCTGACGGGCTGCAAGCACCCTGATCTCCATTAAAAGCAGATGGTGCTGTTATTGTTAGCAAGTTGCACATCATATCTCCAGGCATGGCATTTTGAGGGAATAGACCTCTAAAATATGCTTGGGCAGAAGATGCCCTCTTAACCCTCTGGTGAATGCAGCTTAAATGTTGGCACAATTTTGGAGTTGAATTTAATGAATATTGGGACATCCCTCCACTTCCTCAGGTATTATTACATGTGGTGGGTGTAAATCAGCTTGAAAACATATCATCCTAAGCATTCATAAGCAGGCCCTTTTAACATCAGTGGAATTCCTCTTTGATAAATATTAGTAAAATTTATCTTATTAAATATACATAAATATTAATTTTCAGGGAAATTCTGTGGAATGGATCCTCCATTGCCTATTTTGATTGGCTCCAATGGTGTAAGGTTAAAATTTTTCTCTGATAACAAGGAACATGGAGCTGGATTTTCCATGATATACCAGGCTATTAAACCAGCAACCCTTTTAGGTAAGTATTCATAAGATCATAGAATCATAAAGTTGGAAGGAACATCATGACAACTTCTCACCATCCAAGAATAAGCAGCTAAAGCACTTCTGAAAGACAGCCATCCAACCTCTGTTTAAAAGACCTCCAAAGGAGAGTCCATAATCCTCTGAAGCAGTCTTTTCCACAGTCAAACAGCTCTAACAGTCAAGAAGTTCTTCCTAATGTTTAGGTGGAATTTCTTTCCTTGTAATTTGAATCTACTGATTCATGTCCCAATCTCTGGAGAAGCAGAAAACAAGTTTGATCTATATTCTATGTGACATCCCTTCATATATTTAAATCACCTCGCAATCTTCTATTTTCCAAGTTGAATGTACTCAGCTCCCTAAGCTGTTTGTTGTTTGTTGCTTTAAAGCCATCTCTCAATGGTGCACAAGTTAGAAACAGACAAATACAAAACACAAGAGAACAGAACAGATTTTAAAATCATAGTAAAATCAGATGAAACAAATGAGAGGCACAGAACACTATGAAGATTTAAAAGCACTTGGGGGAAATCCTGAAGTTCCTAGAAAAGCTAGAGAATCTTCCCTTGGTGCTGAAAAAAAGCATAATGTAAACACCAGACATGTCTCTTGAATGTGGGATAATCTAAAGCAGCCTTACCTCACCTGATGTCCTCCAGATAAGTGGTTCTACAAGTCTCAGCTCCAGTATTGTGCACAGGTTATTTTACTGGTCTCATTTTAATTTTGCTCCACTCTACTTCTAGATTCTGGCTGTGGATCTCTAGCAATTCTCTTTCAGGAAGGAACAGTTCAAAGTATGCACTATCCTGAGCCATACAGTAATCTGGCAGACTGTCAATGGATTATTCATGCTCCAGAAAACCATGTGATTAAGGTACAAGGTACTGGTGGTGGTGGGGAGTTTCACTGACATCTTCTTCAGGTGTCCTCTCTATGCAAAATAGATATAATTAGTTTGGCTTACAAGCAACATAACATTCTATTGCATCTGAAAAAGTAGATCAAGACTATGGGTGTGTCTACATTGTAGAAATAATGCAGTTTGACACCATTTTAAGTGCGTAGCTCTGTCCTATGGAATCCCAGGATTTGTAGTTTTACAAGGTCTTTAGCCTTCTCTGCCAAAGAGTGCCAGTGCCTCACAAAACTGCAAATCCCAGGATTCTGTAGGTTGGAACTATGGTAGTTAAAGTGGTGTCAAACTGCATTATTTCTACAGTGTGGATGCATCCTATGAAAGCTTATGCTACAACTTCTTTTGCACAGTCAAAGGTGCTACGAGATCTGTATACTGATATTCTAGACTAACACTGCTATGCTTCTGAATTCCATTGCTGAGACAGTGTTATCCATGGGTTCTTCTATAACTGATGTACATATAAACTCTCTGAATCCTTTGCTGTCAGGTTTCCAAATAAGAAGGTACACTTTTAAACATTTGTTTTACTTGAGTGGTAACCATTTAGGATGAAGAGTATGCAAAGACATCTTTGAAACTAACTGAAAGAAAGAGGTCAGTAGCATGAGCTTTTGGAGACTTGAATCCCCATGCAGCTGAGGAAGTCGGTGCAAGTCTACAAAAGCTCATGCTACCAATTTCTTTCTGGAGATCATTGCATTGCTTTTAAAGTGCCTTATCCCTGACAGGGTAAAGTCGCATTTAATTTTAAAACTGGATATTATCACACTTGCCAGTGGCTGGGCAAATGCAACCCGAATGCAGCCTGGATCCCAGCAGTGCTTATCCAGCAGCTTATCAAAAATTGCAAAATCTCACTTTTGAAGAGCTGCTGGATAAGAGCAGCTGGGATCTGGGCTGCATACAGGATGCAATACAATAATCTCCACTCTCAAAAGTGCTACAACATCCCTTTGCATATGATTTTCTAGACTAACAAGGCAACGTCTTTGAATTAAGATGAAGCCATTGTGGTCTCTGGGACACATACTTGGGAGAAAGTCCCACTGAAAACAATAAGGCGTACATGTCAGCAAATAGGTATAGGGTTGGACACTACATCAGGTTCAACTTTTTATTTAAAAATCTACTTAAAACTTGACATCTGTTAACTTAAAAGAACTTCTGAGACCTTGGAACCCAATATTGGGAGAAAAGGGGGCTGCAAATTAATGAATGAATGAATTAAACTTCATTAACTGAAGTATGCCATCTTATCCGAAATGAAGCCCTTCTGTTTTGGATGTTTTGGATGAACTTCAGTTGTTTGCTGTTTTATTTTTATTTTATTTTATTTTATTTTATTTTATTTTATTTTATTTTATTTTATTTTATTTGAAGCTCACATATGAACATTTTGAACTGGAGGAAAATGAGGACTGCACTTATGACTCAGTGACGGTCTATGAAAATGCCGTGAAAGAGAATGAAATCGGTTTGTTTCTTATGTTTTTTGCTTGTATTGAGCACTGATCCAAAGTTGATGCTGATTCTTTATGGTTTGCTGGTACCATTGATAGCACAAAGGGCTTGTCTGCACTTGCCAGAATACTCTGAAGTTGTCCAGTATTCTGGCTCCAAATTTTCCCCAAATTCTTCCCTTACCATGTGAGTTTTCCCCAGCGAAAACAGGTGGCTGCCTCCCTACACAGCCCCCATTTGTTGCCTGCCACCACTGCTGAGCTCAGAACAAGGTGCCCAGCCATGCTATCAGTGAGAGGAACTCATTCTGAACTCAGAGCAACTCACACCAATATCAGTGGCAACGCGTAACAAATGGGAAACCATGAGAGAAAAAGCAGTGACCATTGTTGCTGAATCCTCCCCCCCAAAACTCACAGCAAATAGCGAGTTATTTAAATGTGGGTTGGGGAACAAGCCCAAAATTGGGTACTGGCATCATGAAGACAATTTGGGCCCAAGTCGGGGTTTTGATCCTGCATTGTGTAAGCAAGACTCAGTGAACCAGGGGTGAACTTAGGGTAAATCATCCATGTAGACAAGGCATAGGAGGGAAATAGTAGAACAATTGGAAAAGCATAGAACAACATAGATTTGGACAATTTGTAGTGAATATCTTATTGCCTAGAAAAAAATTAGGAAGGGCTCATCCCATCTCTACCTTTTGCTGGAACAAGGTGCTCACTTTGAACTGCTGCAACCATCAGTCTTCCTACACAAAATACAAATATGGTAGACAGGGGTGGTTTGGTTACAATTTGACATGTTGGACCTTCTACAAGAGGATGGATTATTATGGAATGGCACAAAATGCAGCCTTCTAGATATTGTTGGACAGCAATGTTCATCAGTCCAAGCCAGCACAGCCACTGATAAGAGAATTTCAGTTTAACAATATTCCCCATACTTTGGTCTGTACCAAGTATTGGCCTCATCCATGCTCTCCTTTGGGTGGCAGATAAAAACATTCTTATGCCATCAGGCTTTCTCAAACTGACAAGGTTGGACTTTAAATGCTGTGTAAGGTTTGTATTGAGTTTATATAGAGTTTTAATGTAATGTTCTTAACTTTTTAAAATTGTTTTTTAAAACTCTGTATCTACATTTTAATGCTTTGTATTGCTTTTAACTTGTACTGTTTTAAATTTTGTTAGCTATAGCTATATACAGTCACCCCTCTGTTTTCACAGGGGATCAGTTCTGGACCCTCCCATGAAAATGGAAAATCACAAATATTCAAAGTCCATTGGCTTGAACAGTGATGCATGCCTATGGGCGCATGCCCATTTTGTCCTCCTCCATTTGCTGCCTGCAAACAGGCAAGGGATGCGGACACCAAGTCTGCAAAAATGAAGGGGTGACTGTATACTTATACCAGGAGAAAGATGGGATGATGATGATGATGATAATAATAATAATAATAATAATAATAATAATAATAATAATTTTCTGTCAAACCAAGTGACAAAACTAGCAATCCTTCTTGTCAACCACTAGAGGCTGATATCATGTTGCAAGGTAGTGTGGGTACATAAGATAGCAGTAGACCTATTTGTTTAAACCTAAACTTGCTCTAATCGTGCTAAAGAGGATTAGGGAGCAGAACCTCCCACAATGCTTATCTTCTGTGGTCTGTTACAAAAAATTATTTATTTACCAGCTGGGCTTCAATACCAGAAGAGACTCAGGAAAGAATCTGCAGGAGGAAAGTTCAGTTCACATCACCCATGTCACACCTATTTGGTTCTTAGATAAGTGACTGTTTAACACGGATATCTGGTGTCATCACACGTAATTCCAGTGACTGCTTTGCTAATTATGTGTTGCCAATTACATTTTTAAACAACTAAATTAATAAAGGGTTTTCTTTTGTTAAAAAAAGGTGTTTACAAAATCCAACTAGAATAGATCTAGCAATTAAAAGCTCTAGCCAGCACTTGAAATTTTCCATTACACTTTCCTAGTCTATACATCCTTGTAATGTATGTAAAGGAAATAATGGTGATGTTCATGTACAGTATGCTAAAACTATCAAAGATATCTCAGATGTTTCAAATTCCAATTGTATTTTATACAAAAAAATGTTCAATAGAGTAAATTCCAATTTCACGATAGCTTTCTTAATTTTAACATTCTATATGTTGAAACAATGCAGTGGAATTGTTGCTTAAGCTGTGATTGTGGGCACTTCTCTTTTTCAGCTCGATCATGTGGATTTGCTGTTCCTGCCCCAGTTTTGAGTTCCTCTAATACCATGCTAATCAGGTTTCATTCAGATGAAACTGAGACCTTTGGTGGATTTAAGGCCAAATTTTTGTTCATCACTGTCACAGGTAAAGGAAATAGAGGAGAGATGGGGTTTTCATGCACCAGTGGTTTGTCTGTGATAGTGGAGTATATTTTTGAAAGAAGTATTCTATGATATTAGATGTAATATTTCTCTGCTTTAGCCCAGACCAGGTTCTGTATTCCTCTTGCATCTGCATTTGGAATTAGTAGCATATAATCACAGTCAAATGGCTTTAGTCACCATCATTGGAATTAAAAATTTCACATCCCCTTTGTTGTTCTGTGCAATCTTTTCATAGGTCACTTGACTTGGTGGATATGGATAACTAGCAGTCTGTTTCTGCTGTATCATATTATATATAAAATCCAGATGATTTTTTAAAAAATTTTAAATGATGAATTTTAAAATGTAGATTGTTTTAATATGTATGTTTCTTCTTTGTTATTTTCAACTGATGTGTGTTTTTTTTAACTGATGTTGAGTTTTTAACTGAAGTTGTGTATTTGTTGGACTGTTGTTATTCCCCACCTAGATTCATAGGGAAAGGCAGGTAAGAAATTAAAAGTAGTAATAAGAATAAGAGTAAGAATATAGCTTATGGATATTTCATTAATAGTTGTTTCTTCTGTAAAGGTACAGTATAACTATTGTAATCTTGTGCACACAAAGGTTTTGGATTGTGCATGGTCTCTGCCATGTTTTTGTGATGCTCTCTTTGGTCTACTTCCCCATCTGGATAAAAGTGACAGCAGTATATTAAACCCATAACTTCCCCTGAACTTCCCCTGAACCCTGAGGATGGCTCAAAGTAATCAGTGATGTAGAGGAAAACATGTAAAACAGGGACCGGCAACCTACGGCCCGGGGGCCGGTTAAGGCCCCGGGCCCCGGACTTACCGGCCCCGTCCGAAGGCTGCCGCCGTCGCTGCCGCCGCGCACCACCCCCGCCGCCGCGCGCCGCTGCCGGGGAGTGTTTTCGGGCGCGCTTGTTGCGGCCGCCATTTTGGAAGCCAAAATGGCGGTCGCGGATGTGCCATGGCAGCTGCGGCGGTGCGCGCTACGGCGGCAGCCGCGGTAGTGGCCACGTCGCCAGCGTGCGCGGGGGGTCGCGCGCGCAGGAGGAGGGTGTGCGTGCGTATGTGCGCGCACGCTCCGCCATTCCCCCCCCCTCGGCCCAGCCGAGCGGCAACCTTTTTGAGACCGGCCCAGGTCTCAAAAAGGTTGCCTCTCCCTGATGTAAAACGATGAGCAACTGAAAGTGATAGATGATTCACAGGACTTTATCACACAAATTTCCATCTCACCTCAGCCTTGGTGCAATCACAATGTTAAAATGTACCAGTTTTGGAGTGTTTACTACTGCACCCTTCTTCAATAATGCAATGGGGTTTTGGTTTTTTTGCACCATTCAGGGTTCCCTCCCTTATTTCCCCTTAACCCTTAACAATGCCTAATGAGAGTGTCTCATTGCAAGGAGTAGTCATTCTCCTTGCTGGGGACAGAGTAGGGGAAAGCTGACTTTTCCCCACTCCCTCCTGCCAAAGCAGAAGGCTAATAATAAGGTTTCTGAAGTCATCTCTAAAATCACACTCTAATCTATACGCCTAAGTATCAAACAATTCATATATGATGCACCTTAGACTATTTATGATAGACTGTATTTGGCCAGGAGTGCTTACTATCAGCTTCTCTCTTCCTAGATTTAAACATATCAAATTCGAGCAGCGAAGTGCTGGTTCCTGAAGAAACAAGTCACGCTACAAATGAAACTGACATTCCTGGTAAATCAGCTTGTGTCGAGGTACTCTTTGTTAGGAGCAGAGAAGGGCAAAAAGGATGTGGAAAGTAATCCAGAGTTTGGTTTGTAGATATCCTTGGAGAGATTCTAGTGTGTTTCCAACACTGTGGATGGTGATGGTAATGGCAGTCATTGTAGAGGCTTATGTCTTCTGTGACAGTAGGATGATGAATCCAGAACTGTAAAGAAACTGTCCCAAAGACTAAAGCCGGGAATAGATTCACTGCCATGGAAGCTACCAGCCAATGAGACTGGTATGATGATGACAGATTGTATTCTTTGTACTGTCTTTTGCATTTAATTAATTTTTAAAATAATAGTAATTCTTGATAGTAATATGTACATTCAAATTACAGACATTTTTATTCTTTACAAACTATCCTCATAGTATCCTACAATATTAAAATATACCAAAGTTTAAAATTTTAAAATGCTAAAATTACACAAGCAGAATTTCTACACATGTAGACCATGTTTGGGCTGGAAATGGTGTTTCCCTAGTAAGGCAAGTAGGGATAAGTCCAAAATATACTACAGATTAGAAGCTAGTTCCTTTAACACTGACTGTAGCAAATAAGAAGCCTCTGCCTTCTGTGAACTAGCACTCATGAAATTGGCCATGGTAAGTGCTCTTTTGATGTTGTTCATGGAAAAGCCATTCATAGGAGTTTATCACACACAGGCATATGGAGGCAAATCCTGTGCAGAAACAGGATTTTAAAATCCACTAAACACCTGCAAATATGGGTTGTTTTTCAGACGTGTTGGCAGAAAGAGAAATAACACGAAAATAAACCAAATGGAAAGTCGGCAAAACCCACTCCTTTTTACTTTTGGAATTTCCTGAAAGTAAAAAGGAGCGGGTTTTGTCAGCCCTCCGTTCGGGTTATTTTTGCATTATATCTCTTTCACACAACGTCGTCTGAAAAGCAACCCACATTTGCGTTTTTTTCTACTTTCTGTTCAGGTTAACCCAAACATCATGTGAAAAAAAATCTGGCACAAAAGTGGGGTGTTTTCACTTTAAATCTAGTTTCTGCACAGGATTCATCCCATGTGATAAACTCCTTAGTGGGTTATACAACAGACTGGAGTGGTTTAAGAGTAAGAAGAAAAGTTAAAATGCCAGAATAGTCATGTCGCATGGTTAGATGTTTTGCTTTTTGAAGCTGCAGTGGCCAGGATGTAGGGAAGTGGTACTTCCTTCTCTCCTTTACCTTTTAGTACTCACAGCTGAAGATGGATTTCTTTACAATTGCATGGT
Organism: Phrynosoma blainvillii; assembly: GCA_026167975.1. Taxonomy (NCBI): domain Eukaryota; kingdom Metazoa; phylum Chordata; class Lepidosauria; order Squamata; family Phrynosomatidae; genus Phrynosoma; species Phrynosoma blainvillii. The sequence continues at coordinate 340,734,015 of JANUYF010000001.1, forward strand.
CAGAGCTATCCTGGTGCAGGCGCAAGCTGATCCCATCAGCAGGAGTGACTGTCCACTCAGCAACTGTGCACTTGCAATTAGATGGCTGCCATCCCACTCCTCCTAGTTCTCATTGCTTCTTGACACCAAATAAAGTAGTGAATCACTTCCCACTCTTTGTGGCGTGCCTGCTAGTGGCTTTGCCTAGTTAGCTCTCCCTCTGAAATGCAGTCCAGACCTATTCATGTTTGCTCAGAAGTGAATCACAGTGTGTTATTATTGCACCTTGTTAAGTAAATGCAGACACTTAGGAAAGTTATTTTTTGGATGAAAGCTTCAACAATCCCCCAGTGAGCATGATCAGTGGCGATCCTGGCTTGGGAATTCTAGGAGCTGTAGCCCCCAAATTTTTCCAAGGACTGAAATGTATATAGCATCTTTTCCTTAGTAAAAAATAAAGTTCTTGTAAATAATCTATGGGATTATAGAATCATAGAATCATAGAGTTGGAAGAGACCACAAGAGCCATCCAGTCCAACCTCCTGCCATGCAGGAACTCAAAATCAAAGCATCCCTGACAGATGGCCATCCAGTCTCTGTTTAAAGACCTCCAAAGAAGGAGTTGAAGTTGCCCACATCTCTTGGCAAGAAGACAAACATCCCACAAGTGTTGCAGGTGACTGCAGCAACTCCCTCAGTGTCCATATTGAGAATTCTGAAGTAAGCAATGGAAGAGGACTGTGGGCTTCTCCCTCAAAAAGTCCCCTGGTAAAGACCCACATAAAGGGCCCCTGTGCTCTTGGTCTTTTCACCAGGCTCTGTCAGCGAGCTCAATCAACTGGGTTTCTAACTCTACAGAGAGCTCCTGGATGCTATCTTATTCTGGAGGCAAGTATCTGTCTCTCTCCCTCTGAGCAAAAAACAACAACCTCAAAGCCCTTTAAATTATTATTATTATTATTATTATTATTATTATTATTATTAGGAGAACCTGTAAAGAGAAAGGTCAAAGCCCCCCATCTACCTGTGCTGTGCTTTCCCTTGTTCTATGAAAAAAATTCAGTGCGCGCCTCTGGGAAGAGTTGTATAGAGCTAATTGGCTAGCTCAGCAACAGTCACACTCTCCCCAAGTGTTTTTATAAAGAATTTAAACACTCACCCACTCAATATGGCTGCTCAGGAACTGCTTTCCTTCTCCTTCCTAGCAGAAACTGACCTCCAGATTATCCAGATGTAGATAGTTACATTTTCACTGAAAGAGCTTGAACACGACTTAGCTTTTCCTCTGTTCTTTGTTACCAGATGACATTTGTGGAGTAGCATTAAATCAACCGAGGTTTCTTTTCAGTCGAATAGTTGGAGGTGAGGAGGCTGTACCATATTCTTGGCCTTGGCAAGCCAGCATACAAATTTTGGGTGAAAACCTCTGTGGTGGAACTGTTCTTACAAGCACATGGGTAATCACTGCTGCTCACTGTTTTAAAGAAAGGTAAGTACATTGTCAGCAATACCTCCCGACTGATGATAACACCAGCTTCATTTGGTTCAAAGAGCACACTAGCAATAGCAAACATACAATTATTCTGAATTGTATCTACAGATGATTTCCTTGGTAAGTATGTATAGAACTGAAATTTTTGTCTAGTGGGAAGAATGGTGCAGCCCTTTGAAGTTGTTGGACTGAAAATCCCAGCAGCAGCATAGATAATTGTGAAGAATGATTGGAGCTGCAACCCAGTATCACCAAGAGGGCTCTGCCATTTTCACAATCCCCTTTAGGTCTAAATTGAGTCCTGACTAGTACAAATATACTGTATTGACTAAATGGAAAATTAATAACATTTATATAAGTTATGTTTTAGTGACTACTCTATTTTGGAGCAGCAATTGTATTGAAGCCTTAGTATTTGCTGACCTTATTTGAACCAAAGTGAACTCTAGTTGAACCAAAATCTGCTTCTTTTTATACCAATTAAAAATGTCCCCTCATTTTCTATCTTCTGAAGGTTTGGCAGTTATGTAGACTAAACTGCCACATAGTGGCCACAAAAAGGAATCACTCTTTTAAGATCTGATTCCATCTCAAATCTGTGTCGTTTGCTAGAAGATGAAGGTTATTCAAATTTATATCAATAAATTCAAATTAGTTATTCAAATTTATACCAATAAATTCCTAAAACAGATAAGATTTTAAAATGAAAGGTCTAGTTTATTTTTCTGCTAACTCTATGCCTAGGAAAATGCTTGTTTAAAAACATAATCTGTATAGCTGTAAGAGAGAGCCAGCATGGTATAATGTTGTGGGTTCAAATCCCTGCTTGGCCATGGAAATCCACTGAGTGATCTTGAGTAAGGCATACTCTCTCAGCCTCAGAGGAAGACAAAAGCAAACCTGCTGAACAAATCTTGGCAAGAAAACTCTGTTACATTCCCCTTATGGTTGCAAAAATCCTGCTCTTGAATGCCTTTGAGCCTTCCTTCCTTTGTAAACTGAATGTATTGCCATCCAGTGGCTTTTTCCTGCCTCTTTGCTTTCTGAGTCTTAATATTGATTTTTTAGATGGATACAGACAACTGTATAAACAATGATGAGGGATGCAGATTATTTTCTGTTGTATGTTGATGTGTGGACTTACATCTTTCTCTCTTTTTTAAAAAGAAAAATTCTGGTGGAAGTATCAGTCCTCTATGGATAGTGATTGCTGAGTTTTGTCAAGAACTGATCTTGACAAAATACCTCCAAAAACTAGATAGTAGAATATTGAACCTGATCACTTTCAAATAAAATTGCTTGGGCAACTTCTCACCAGCCAACCAACCAAAAATAACTGGATAAGCTATATGACATGATGGTATGGGAACTTATCCATATTAGCTGTTAACTAGCATAGAAGATGAAAACAATGAAATCTTACTTTTTTTAAAATCTCATTTGTCATGCCCACATCAGTTGGTAAATATGTACCTCATAAATACAGAAGCATATGCTTAATACTAGTCACCATCTCCTTTTTTTTACTGTTCCACCAAGATCAACTACCTCTTCTCCATACTCTCCTCTGCAATTTTAGCCCTATTCTTTGAATATTGTACAGAATACTCATGTCTAATGACAACGGATTTTTTTAAAAAAATTGTTCCCAGCTATGAGTAACAGTTTATTGTTATGCTGTCTGACTTGAGAACATTTGTATTGTAATTTTCTTGATCATTGTTAATGCCCACTGGTGCTCATAAGGAAGTTAGTCAGTTTGTATAAGTAAAATCCTACATTTTCCCAGAAGGAAGTCATACTTTTGTTCACATTCAAGAGGCCAACTGTGCATGTAAGGGATATTCTTATGACTGAATAGAAATGCTTGATAGAAACTGTGTAATTATAGCAATCCTGAAATTTCTTCCATTCTATTCCATATAAAGGGAAAAATACAAAGATCTTTGGAGAGTGGTGGCGGGAGCTCATGACATAGGAGACCAAGAACAAAACAGTCAGGTTAGTACAAGTTTTTCCATTTTTGAAAGAGATAATATATTTATCATGCAGTTGACTGTGATAAAGTGAAGGAAGGCTGGCCCATGGAAGAGGGTTGTTCGGGAAAGCAAGGGTTAATGAGGGAAAGAGCGGGGAGCCAGAGAAGGGAATTACAAGGTCTAACGACACCTGGAAAAGAAGAAAGGGAAGCAAGGCCCAGGAGGGAGGGGCCCAGGGATAAAAGGGAAAAGGAGGAGGCGTTCGGGGAGAGGGAAAAATGCGGAAGAAGGCTCGGTGAGGCGGACGGGGGAAGGGAAAGAGAAAGAGAAGCGATAAGTACTGGAGCTCGAGGGGAGAGAGGAACACTGGCCGAAGGAGAGTCACTGTTTGGTGAATGAGCTTCTGAGTTGATTAAAAGGTGCCGAGCATACATCTTAAGTGGTCTGCCCTTTCTTTCGTCGAAATGGATACCTCCAAGAAGCATGGAGTGGGAGGAGTTCCTTGCGGCCCTGCGACATTGACGAACAGAATTTTTATCTCACAAGTGATTCCAAATAATTTCCAGGTCAGGTCAAATGCAGTCAGGTTGATGATGTCCATCTTCTTCTATAATGTAGTGCTACCATCTTTTTATTTTTCTAGAAAAGATCTGTGAAGCAGTACCTTCTGCATCCAGATTTTAATGCTACTACTACAGATTCAGATATTGCACTGGTGCAACTGATGGAGCCTTTTGAATTCAACCATTATGTTCGTCCTGTCTGCTTACCTAAGAGAGATGAGAAGATGGAACCTTCAAGGTTGTGTGTCATTACAGGATGGGGCATTCAGTATGAAGGTGAGCACTATCCCTGTTAGCTTAGCCATTGGCCAGAACTTTGCTTAGCCACTTAGCTCCATCAAAGAGAGTATTGAATAAAAGGGACCTCACTGATATAAAACAATAGCAACTTGCGGCTTCCATGTCAGTAGAGTGGCAAATCCGTTCTTGGTTTACTCTCAAATTTAAAGGAGCTACTCAAGATACTGAAACCTACCCCCCCAATAGGACCAGCACCTTGGATAGTTCCTTTGCAGTTCAGTCCAAAACCCAGGGTGGATTCACCACACAACTGATGTGGAATCCACCAGCCATGTCTGGTGGAAAACATGTGAAGATTATGCCTGTAAAGGATGAACTGGGACTGAGATAATATTGTGTGATCTTTTTTTCTGTTGAGGGATGCCTTTTCTTGGGGTAATCTATTGAAAGATGCACATGGGAAGTGGGCAGGGCCAAAACCAATTGCAGGTAGGTCCAAAGTTCAAAGTGGATGGGGCTGTTCCTACCCCACCCCACCTCATTTTCCCTATTTTCTCCTCTTCTGTGTCCAGTATTTTTATTTTTATGTCCAGTAGGCTGCTTTTGGAGGGACAGATCATTATAGCCAGAGGTCTGAACTGAACACTTGCAGAGGACTTTTGAAATTAGTCTGTTGGTCATAGAAAATAGGGTGAGGATGGCAAGCTGCCCATCTGGTTTAAAAGAAAATAAAGATATACATTAAGAGCATTTAAGAGATGTATTACTTTGATCTAGAAAGTTAAATCTGAATAACTTTCCTGACTTTAACATTTTCCCCCCTTTCCTGCCTCAAGATGGAGAAAAATCAAGAAAACTCCATCAGCTTGAAGTTCCTATTTTGATGTCTGAAGAATGTCAGAAATACTACATGAATCATTCTGGTGGTCTGAATAAGCGGATGTTCTGTGCTGGATTCCCAGCTGAAGGGGAAAAGGATGCATGTACAGTAAGCCATCATATTCTTATCCTTCTTAAGTCTGAGTTGTCTTAATATACGATTGCTCCAGGAATATATGTCTGTAGATTTTTACTTTTAACTCTGTTCAAAACTTACTTGATATTCAAATCTACTGGTTAACAATGTGAAAAAACAGAGCACTTGAAGCTGATTATAGTGATTGCCTCAGGAGATAGGAGCTGTATTCTTTCTGCTTTGTGGGCTGCTAGCTTCAGAGTACCAGTTTTGAGGATAGTACAGTGAAGAAATAAACATGAATTCTAGTAGTTTAGTACTTAGATCTGTGCCAGTTAGAATGTTCTGATATTCTTCTTGAATATATCATTCTTTACATCCTTGCAAATAGACTGTGTTAATCTCAATCTTATTCCTTTTTATTAGGGTGATTCTGGTGGCCCATTGGTTTGTCCTTCAGAAGATTCAAGCTACTACACTCTTAATGGAATAATAAGCTGGGGCTTGGGCTGTGGAAGAAAAGGCTATCCAGGAGTTTATACAAATGTTGCTTCTTTCACTGATTGGATTGGTCAACACATATTTGGAAACAGTAGGCATCCATGTTTCTTTCAGCAACTCCAGTTGATATGGTCATAGCCAACATAGGTTCTAAGTATGAGTGCCTTGTATCCTTAGCTATGCACAACCCATGTCTACAGGAATGTTACACATCTATGGATGGTACCTTTTAGCTGTGTTTTATGAGGGAGGAAAAGAGGGCAAGTAGAAGCAGCCTTAATATGGTTGCATTTTATTATTTTACCTTGGGAAACTTTCTAGATGAAAAGATGGGGCAGAAATTAAATAATCCGAAGAGAGCTATAATGTCAACTAGTCATGGGGGCGGGGGAGGGGTCTTTAATTTTTAATCAGCTATTTTAATTTTTAAAAGAAGTGTAAATACATAGAAAATATATAAACAAGCTTTTAAAAACATAGAACAAACTGTGCAAACAAAATAGGATAAATATACAAATATGAAAACATATTTCTCCAGGTTGTGAACTCCTGGTTTACAAGGTGAGTTTTGAAGGGGAATTTTGGTTGTTGTGTGGTTCTGACCTATGCAATGATCATAAAAATGAGTTCTCTCATTTCTACCAGTCAACATTCTTATTTCATCCCTTTCAGTCAGCAGTGGCAACTTGATACACTAGAAGAGGATTTGGGATAGGGCTCAAAGACTTGCATATCTGGGCTTTCATACTGATAAAAAAGACTGATATTAGCAGTGATCCTTTATGGTATTTTCAAATTCATTATAGGTGGTGGTGGTTGTTCTTATAGTAGTAGGAGCAGCAGCAGTAGCAGTAGCAGCAGTTGTTGTGTGCCTATAAGTCATTTCTGATTTATGGCAGCCCTAAGGTGAACCTATCATGGGGTTTTATTGGCAAAAGTTCAGATGGAGGTTTGTCATTGTTTTCCTATGAGGCTGAGGGAATGCAACTTGCTCATGGTCAACCATGGCCAAGCAGGGATTAAAACCTTGGCCTCTCAGAGTCCAGCACTCAAACTGTTATACTGCATCAGCACTCTTAAAGTGGGACGAATGCCTGACTAATGATATTCTTGTGAAGTTTGCTTTATACTCCCATCATGCCATTATCATCATTATTGTTAACTAAAGACTGACCATTTCTTTACTATTTTTTTTACCTATTCTTAATTTTATGTCTACTTTTGCAGACTCATCAAACAAGGTGTGAAGATTTTCATGAATTTATGCTTTCAGAACAGTCATCAGATAATATGCCAGAGGAAACAGACCTGAAGTACATTCCCTGATTCATCTGTATGAGTCCTAGCAACTCTGTATCTAGAATTTATGGACTGCATGTGTCATAATTCAAAGACCTTTTTATAGGAAAAACCCCACAGGGAAGCAATATTTGTGTGGCTTTGGAAATTAATGTTTTTTGATTTGGAAAAACAATGACATCTTTGGCATCTTTCTTAAAAGATGTAAATCCCACTGAGTTTAATGGGCTATATTCCCTGGTGCATGGAAATCTTCTTTAAACTCCAACATGCTTTACTAGGTGTAAGTCCCACTGGACACAGTGAGAATTACTTCTGACTATGATGTTTCAAATTGGGTAGCAGGTGATTTCTTGTTTTTTAAAAAACGTTCATTTGAAATATTTCTGTTATAGCAATCCTGTAAACTTGCAGACATTATTTTCACACATGTATTAATATGAATTTTATCATATGACAGCAAGATCTAGTTCAGAACTCCAAAAGAAGTCATGCAAGAGTGATGCTACTGTTCTGAGCAGGTGGGTGGTCATTCACCCTGAAAAGAGAAGGGAACGCTAGCTCAGACCGCGAGCCATTCATGAGAAGCATATGTTGTCCATCTTCTCTTACTCCATGCATCTGCGTCTTATAAAGCGGAGTTGCATATCCCCCATGGGGAAATATTTTGTCTTGGATTTAATTGTGTACGCCTATATACATTTCTGCATACAAGGATTATTATTCAGGTAGCAGTAGAAGCATTCAATTAATAAGGATTGTTAACAGATTTTTTTTCAGTCTATGCACACCAGAGCCTATAATACTATAATACAATAAAATATGATAGAATATATTTACTATAATAAAAGTAACTTTGTGATATTAGCTTTGTGCTATTATTACTATAATAAAAGTAACTTTGTGCTATTAACTAAATGAATGAGTTTCAGTATATTCTAAAATACCTGGTAAGTGGGAGGGAGAAGGTGTGGAATGGGGCAGCACTATGGGTGTGGGTAGATAGGCATGGTTGGCTGTTCTAGTCTCCTAAAAGGCCCACAGAAAAGAAATCTGCATTGCATTAATTACATTATACATGATGGAATCAGATACTGGGCCAGGAACCCATGGCTGTAAGCCTGGTAATACTCCTGCTCGCTGCAAAGTATTTATACTGTGGGACCTTTGTATCCGCTGGGGTTTGGCTCCAGGACTCCCCATGGATACCACAATCCATGGATGTCAAGTCCCATTAAATAAAACGGCATAGTAAAATGGTGTCCCTAATATCAAATGGAAAGATTTGTTCCCCTAACTTCCTATGAGGTTTAGTCACATTTTTATATCTTGAAGACACTTATTCACTCTAGGATCTATGCAGTCAGACAATGCATGCATAAAATGATTTACTTCACAACACAACATAGCCAGTTAGATATACCAACTGGATATCACTTGGTAGTACTCAGAGTCTTCTCATTCTGTGGGTGTATGTGCCTTTGGATTGCCTATCAATGAGTTCATAGGATTTTCTTAGGAATTTCATGTGGTTTTCTTTGGAATGAAATACTCAGAGGTGGTTTTTCCTTCCTCTGAATTATAGCCTACAGCACCTGGTTATTTCCTGGCAGTCTCCCATCCAAGTACTAACCAGGGCTGAACCTACTTAGATGAGATCTGGTGCTTTTAGGTTCAGGTGCTGAAGCTTCAGAATGAGTGGCCCACCTATTAACAAGACCTTGAAAACGCAATGCCTCTGGTAGTTCTTTCGCCCAGTGATTACTGAACATAACGTTTTGATGTTTTGTTAACCTGTTTTCAGGAGGTAATATAAGAGCACGTGACAGGCAAGACAAATAGCTAAGTATTGTCCTGAAGCATCCTTCTGATGTGTGTGATTATGGCAGTGGTTCCCAACCTTTCAACTTCTATCTGTTTTGGACTTCAGATCCCAGAAGCCTCAGCCAACTTGACTAACAGTCAGGAATTCTGGGAGCTGAAATCCAAAATACTTGGAGGATCAAAGGTTGGGAACCACTGCATTAAGGTGTGTATATATACATATAGGAGAGTGCTGAGGATACTGTAGACAGCCAAAAAGACAAACAAATGGGTCCTAGAACAGATCAAGCCTGAAACATTGCTAGAAGCCATGATGATAAATTTAAAGTTGTCGTATTTTGGCCACAACATGAGAAGGTATCATTCATTGGAAAAGACAATAATGCTGGGAAGGGTGGAGGGAAGCACAAAGAGAGGAAGGCCACATGCTAGATGGATGGAGTCTATTAAGGAGATCACGGGTATGAATTTATAGCACCTGAGCAGAGCAATGGAGGACAGGTAGTCTTGGAGATGTTTCATCCATAGGGTCACCATGAGTCAAGATCCACTCAAAGACAGTTAACAGCAACAAATATACATATATGAGAGCTAGCATGGTGCAATGGTTTCATTATTGGACTACAGCTTTGCAGATCAGGGTTCAAATTCCTGCTCAGCCAGGAAATCCACTGTATGACCTTGGGCAAGTCACACCCTCTCAGCCTCAGAAAACCCTGTGATAGGTCCACCGTAGGATTGCCATAAGTTAGAAACGACTTGAAGGCACACACCATCACCAAATGCACACATATGTGGGCATACACATGAGGGCTAGTGTGACATAGTGGCTTGAGTGTTGGACTATGACTCTGGAGATATGGGTTCGAATCCTGGCTCAGCAATGGAAACCCACTGGGGACCTTGGGCAAATTACGCTCTCTCAGCCTCAGAGGATGGCCATTGCAACCCCCCCCCCCAAAGAAACTAGCCAAGAAAGCTCAATGGTGGCCATTTCCATAAGTCGGAAATGACTTGAAGGCATACAACAACAAACAAGAAGGGCTACACCCACCTTGGTGAGAGTGAGACCCAATTGTATGCCATTTATTTATAAGCTTTTTTACTTTACAATTTGCCCTTGATCTGCTAGATCTGGAAAAGTTCCTTTTTTTAAAAAAACGATAGCTCCCTAGAGCCCCCCAGCCAGCCAGCCTATTGTTATTGTTGTTGTTGTTGTTGTTGTTGTTGTGTGCCTTCAAGCCATTTCCAAATTATGGCCACTCTAAGGCAAACATATCATGGGCTTTTCTTGGAAAAGTTTTTTCAGAGGGGGTTTGCCATGGCTGCCCTCTTAGACTGAGAGAGTGTGACTTCCCCAAGGTCACCCAGTGGGTTTCCATGGCCGAGCCAGGATTTGAACAATTTTTGACATAAGGTTAACAGAGTAGTCATTTGAATATTTCATTATAGAGATTGGGTCAGTTCTAGGCAGATGGTGAGATAAATAAAATTCATTTGATATTCAGCATTTTGACAGGTCATCTACTTTATGCCTTCCTTATATAACCAGTTATATCATGCAGTAATTGTGCAGATTTGGTTGTGATGGAAATAAATTGTTAATAGAGACAAATTAAGGCTGTAGCTACGTGTAGACTTCCCTGGGAGTAATGCACTTTGAACGCATTTGGACTTATTTTTTGAGTATACATGCATGAGATTGCACTGTAAGGCTGGTATATAGTAGTGTTGTGAAATGTGCATGGAACACAGCATTAAACCATGACCTATATATCCTTTAAGGGATTGTTTTGTGGTTTGTACATACTCACATGTAGGTATAATTTTCTCTGACTGTACTTCTCAGATTTGTTAAGCAGTCTGCTTTGCTACAAGGGTCACTGGAATTTCAAGATGTGTTCTGGTACTGAATTCATTGATACTGTCTTAGATTATGAATGAAGTAGTAGTTTCTACTTTATGTTGGGCCTTTTATTTATTTATTTTTAAAAACGTGTATATATAATTATTTGCTATTTAATCACTTATTCTATTAAAGTATCATTGCTCTGAGTGTATGCATACTGTGTGAAGTACTGTCCAAGTCCTAAGTTGACTTTCCAGCTCCAACTGAGAAGGCAAGGGAGTTGTGGAGCATACTCAGCAATGACTTTGAGGCTGTGGTTTACTTGCTTTCTTATCTCCTATCCCTGGTGAGGGGGGAGCAGTAGGGAGAGGAGAGACAAGGACACAGCAAATGGAAAAAGAGTCTTGGCCATGGACCACCCTGGCTGGCCACATTTATCTGACAGGTTGGAAGTTTTCTGTCCCTGTCAAAACAACCACGTTGGTTATTCTCAGCATTGGGTAATGTTAGCATATCATACATTCCTCTCACTAAATATGAGGTTTCTTAGGGGGGTTGCAGACTGCCAGAAATAGTGTGAATTCAGTCCACTTTTAGGGTTAGGGTTAGAGTTAGGGAACCATGGGAACTGTATTTTATTGTGGCATCAGAGTTGTCTGACAGAGAAGGCTCAATGTCTCAGAAAAATAACAGTTCCCATGATTCCCTAGCACTAACCCTAATCCTAAAAGTGGACTGAATTCACACTATTTCTGGCAGTCTGCAACCCCCCTTAGTTTCAGATTTGATGCCTAGTGTTAGGCATATTTTTAAGAGGTCATGATGATTTTTGGAACACTAGGAAGTTACATTTGTGAGAAGGCTGAGGACACTTGGGGGACCTAGATAGTACTAAAATAAAAGTTAAATGGATTTGCTGCTTACTCTATCCTCCCCCAGGCTTTTTGCATATACTCTTGCAATGGAGACTTCCATTGCAAAGCATTTAAAGACCATACCTCCATCTCACCCTATTCCCCCTTCCTGTATGACTGACCAGGGATTGTCAAAATCCTATCAATATTTTGTTGCTCTGGAATGCATGTTGCCAATACTCAGAATTCTTGTAGGGACCAAAAGACAGTTTTATACACAGTAAGGATTTAAAACAAGCTTGTCATGTTTTGCTGGCCTTGCCTAATGTGTGTAATCATAGCAATCTAGCACAGGCTTAAGAAGGGGGGAAATTCTTTTTCCTGCTAAATACACGGTTTCTGTCAAAAGGCACAGAAGCAGGGGGAATGTAAAGTTGTCAGCTATACTAAAGAAATGGGGATCCTGTTTTGATAGGCAGTTATTTAGGGAGCATTCTGGACAGAGATGAAGCCATGTTAACATTTTGTAATGTCTTTGGGTATTAATTGATGTAGAAATTATAAAACATACTCATTTCTAGTGTCTCTGTGGACCAAAAAACATCTGGAGAACAAGAAAAGCTTAAATCTCATGATCTCAGAGTCCAAAGTACAATCAGAAGCAGTTGGATGGTATATTCCTCACAAAGACACACCCAGCATTGCTGTGGCTGTCTGTTACAGACTATAGAAGATGAGAAGCAAAGTCTTTTTCTGGGTTCTGTTTCATGTCTTGTGAAATGATAGGCAGTTGCAAATGTATTTGTTCCATTTTATTGTATATTGCAGTTGCTCCAAAACAAATAAATTAAAAAAAATGGCTGGAATTGCTGTTGTTGTTGTGCCTGTCTTCCAATCAGTTTACCCAAATTTCTGGAGGGTGGAAAGATGTCCCAGCATTTGGACAGCATGAAGATTGTCGATACCATCATCTTTAGAGGGCCTGATTGTCTTCTGGTATACAAGGGGTCAGGTACTATAATGCCAAAGAATCTGCATGTTTACAATAGCTGATATGGTGAAAGAAGTCCTCACCACCACCATCATCAAGAAATATATTTTGGACATTTGTTGTCTAATGGTCATGGCTGGCTCAGGGCATTGAGATATATTGCATTAGCTTTTGGAACAAAAATCAACAGCACATTTGTGGAGCTTGATCTGTGAAGATGCTCTTGAGAGAAAGTGGTGGGCAGAAGTTGGAAACTGGCATACATCTTAGACCGTTTATTACACTGTCAGCTTCATTCCAGCTTTTTCTTGAAAGGCTATTAATACCTTCTTTTACAAAGCAACCTGATGCCTTTTCTTACACAGTCGTGAGTACCTCTGCAGTGAGGCATAATCCCAAGAGTGCATACCATTGGAGACAAAGCATGGTAGGCCATTGTAGAAAATTGTTTATAGGTGATTATCTGTTCAAGAGTAGAGCCAAAAAGGAATTCATTCAAATTGTGTAGGTGGAAAATAGTAATAGATTATATTCTAGCACAGGGACTGGCAACCTACGGCCCGGGGGCCGGTTAAGGCCCCGGACCCTGGACTTACCAGCCCAGGCCGAAGGTTGCCGCCATCGTGTGCCGCTGCCGGGGCGCATTTTCGGCCGCACTCGCTGCGATCGCCATTTTGGAAGTCAAAATGGTGGTCGCGACACGTTTGCGCATGTGCAAACGCGTTGCAGCTGTGATTTGGACTTCCAAAATGGTGGCTGCAGCATGTGCCGTGGCAGCGGCAGCCGTGTGTGCTATGGCGGCGGCCGCATTAGCGGGGGGTTGCGCGCGGAGGAGGGTGCGCGCACGCAGGTGAACGCACGTGCTGCCATTCCCCCCCTCGGCCCAGCCAAGACCTGGGCTACGGGAGACTGGCCAGGTCTAAAAAAGGTTGCCTGTCCCTGAGCTAACAGAAAAAGTACACACACACTATGATGTCAAAAGAAATGTCATTGATCTGAATAGAACTGAATAGAACTTGCCCTATTAATATGCGAGCCAGAAATTTCTTTTGTAATGAATAGGAATAGGAAAACCATGAAGAACTACAGAGTCTTATTTATCTAATCCTACGTGAAATATATAAGTACAGTTGACTCTCCACATTTGCGGCTTTTACTTTTGCATCTTTCATTATTTGTGGATTTGATTAATATGTTTTCTCTAGGATCCTCTAGGTCCTCCAATGCAATTCTGCTGGAAGTTGACCTATATAGAGTTGTGCTGAAGAACCTAGAGATTCCTAGAGAAAACACTGCTCTAGGCATTTGTAGGTCCACTATCATGATTCTATGGTCATTTTCTGGCAGATGTTGATCATAGAGTTGCACCAGAGGACCTAGAGAGAGAGAGATGTTCTCTCAGGTAAAAAGAATAGTATTTTTATTTGCATTTTCCACATTTACTGGGGTCCTTCATCCCTAACCCCAGTGAATATGGAGGGACCACTGCACATATTTAGTTACCAAAGCCCATTCAGATGCTCTAAATATCTGCAACAAGATGCAACTCCAGATTTAATGAGTAAAAATGCTTTCTTTAGCATAACCTAGTTTTTCAAGGTTTGGCTGACAAGTAAATTGGATCATAGGTGGAGGCCCACATATCAAAATCAGTGTGTCATCACCAGGAGGAGGGAGATGTTCCTTTATCGTGTCTGCAGTAACAAAGACAGAACTATATTTCCAGCCTGAAATAAAAACAACCATTAAAATTATAAAACAGGGTTTTGCATTCTGATTAGTTACTTGGCATTATCTCTTCACTTATAGAAAATGTTGGCAGGGATTTGTACAGATTAGTTATTTGGCATTATCTCCTCACTTGTAGGCAATGTTGCCACTTGTAGACAAATAGACTTGTAGAGAATGCCACGTCCTGTATTCAACATACAAGATGATACTGTAAGTCCCACATAGAGATGCTTCATCCAAATTACCTTCTCCATTCAGTTTACTGAAGGGACACTTCTCATGCATGGAGTTGTTTTTGTTGATTTGAATAAGTGAGAGCATGTATGGAAGTATTTCATCTATGACTATCAGAGCTTTATCTAGAGAGGTTAACATCAATAACAGTTGTTCTGTGCCTTCAAGTCATTTCTGACAGGTTTTCACACAACAATGACATTTTACTTTGGAAGGTTCTTTGGGTACTTCAGTCCTGACAATATCAATCAGGGGGAAAAAAATTCACGCTAATTATTCACCCGTTTTCAGAAGGAATCCTGTTTCATAAACTCTTAAGAGCTTGGTAGAAACTTTTCATCACAGCATAGTAAATTTACAATGGACTGCCACAGAACTGTGCACTAACAGGATTCTGCTCTTATTAATCTGCTCTTATTAATCTTTAGTTTTTGCAAGTGTACGTAGTTTACCTTGGGGCGGTCTGTCCAAAGTATACCACAGTTTAAACTGGTCTGGATGATTTGCTGCTATATCTTTCAGATCTGGTCTTAATATTATATATTATGCTGTCTATAAATACAAAGCCAATTAAGCATTCACTGAGTCTCAACATGCAGAGTGCACATGCGATTATGATGATGTCATCTCAAACTATTTTTGTGGATTCTTGACTTTTTTGTCTTCACTAGCTCCATCCATTTTCACCTTGTTAGTGCTAGCTGATAATGAGGTATTTTGGAAATTAGTGCCATTCATCTTGAAAGATAGTGCTTAATAGTTTTGGTAGATTGTACTCTACCACCTTCCCAGCCCCTCCTTTCCTTGGGTGTGCCACTTAAAGAATTTGGGACAATGTTTCTTAATCCCAAGGGGGAGAAGACTGAATATTGTTTATGTACAAAGCAAATAATTTTGCATCCTGTTCAAAAATGAAGCCTATATCAAGTAGGCAACCCGCTCTCTCCAATATTAAAAACTTAGAAGTAGCTAAAAGTTAAAAATTCATTTTTTCTCCACTGAGGTCCTCTTGAGTGATGACATTTCTGCTCCTGCATTTTCACATGACCTCAGTTGTATCATCAGCAAAACCCATAATCTAATTATAGCTGGAAAATATTCTCAAAATTAGATTTCTCCACTTCTGCCATCTCTTGTGATGGTGCAGCTAAGATACCTACTGTCATTGAGCAAAACAGGATTAAGAGGACAGAAATCCATTTTTCATGTCATAGTCATGGAATCAGTGGGTTGGAAGGGGCTTCATGGGCCATCATATCCAACCTCCTGCTCTGTGCAGGATCTCCAGCTAAAATATCCCCGGCAGGTAGTTGTCCAGCTTCTTTCTGAAGATGTCCAGAGAAGGAGACTTCCACAACTTCTGTAGGCAATTGATTTCATTGCCAAAATGCTCTCACTGTAAAGAGCCGTCTAATGTTCAATTGAAATCTACCTCCTGTAACTTAAAATTATTAGACCTGGTCCTACCCTTTGGGGCAGCAGAAAACAATCCTGCCTCCTCCTCTGTGTGACAACCCTTGAGGTATTTAAAATGTCTCCCCCCAGTCTTCTCTTCATCAAGCTGAACATGCCCAGCTCCTTCAACTTTTCCTCATATTTTGTTCTCTATACCTGTTATCATCCTTGTTGCCCTTCTCTGAACCTGTTCCAATCCTTCCTAAAATGAGGTGTCCAGAACCGAATACAGTACTCTAGATGAGGCCTGACCAGTGCAGAATATAGGGGGACTATCACTTCCTCAACTTGGAAACTACACTTCTATCAGTGCAGGATAAAATAGCAACAATAATCCCAAGGTCCTTTCTGCATTTATTTGAACCATGTATCCTCCATCCTATACCTATAGGGTTTTGTGGCCTAAATGTTTATATTGAATTTAATTGTATTAATATCTGCCCAGTTTTCTAGTTTATCTAGGTCTTTCTTTCAAAGTATTACCACTAAACTTCTCACACAGCCAGGTGAGGTGTTGTAGAAAGGAGACACAGTAAAACATATAGCTGAGGTGCATCTTATGGTGTTGAGGGTGGTCAAGTGACAAGGGACATTGAAACTGTGCACCTCCTTTTCTACTCTCATTCTACTTTAACATTGTTCACAGCAGTCCTGAGATGCTTTTCTCTGAACTTTGCTATTTTAGAACCTTGTATGCAGCATCTGACCTTATGCATAGCACTTATGCATAGTATTTAGGATAAAAACACAAAGTAGGGTAGATAAGGCTTTGTTCCTCATATCCACTCCAGCTCAATGTAAAGCCACTAGGGATAACTCTGCACAATCCAGCTCTGCACAGTCCAGCTCCTAAACTCTCTGCGAGGCCCTAAGATTAGTCAACATTTATTAGCCAATGTGTAGTGATTTGAGTGCTGCATAATGATTCTGGAGACCAGGGGTTGAATCCCTGCTCATCCATGGAAACCCACTGTGTGACCTTGGGCAAGCCAAACTTTCAGTCTCAGAGGAAGGCAAGGGCAACCCCTCTTGTAACAAATCTTGGCAAGAAAATGCTGTAGTAGACTCACCTTAGGGTCATAACCGTAAGTTGGAAATGACTTGAGGACACACAACAAAAACAACAACAACATAGTCATACTATAGGAGTATTATAAATTTAAGCAACTTGCATGAAACATGGTTAAGCTATCCAGACAGTACTGAAGACAATCTAGGAAGCACATACATTTGAGTCCCATTTCTCATGCAAGTCTTAGGATAACTTTTTTAGATTCACAATATTAATATTGAAACTCAGAAACTACAATTCCTAATAAAAACTTGGAATTCCATCATTGACTGTTGCACTTGAAATGCTCTGTTCAGAAACATTTTGTTTTTTAGCTGTATGGCCACTCATCCTTTGGGGTCAGATAAGACACTGAGATCTGTCTGCATGCTTATGGCTTACACTAATCTTTGTAAACATTATGTACATCTAAGTTTAACATGCTTTTCAATGTACAGAACATTCTAGATCTGGAACTATATAACAATGTAAATATAGTTGAAATCTCCAAAGGTTTTGAACTTTGAGATGAATGTTGTCTGGATGAACGTTGAAGAGTCTTTCTCTTGTATAACTAGTAAAAGGCCTGTTATTAGTTCTAGAAAATGGGCTGGATTATTTTTCCAACAAAATAATACAATGAATTATTGTTGACTGAGAGTTGACTAGCGTCTGTGTAGAAAGAAAATTCAAGGTGGAGTTTTTGTAGAAGGTAATAAGTTATACCTGGAATGTTTTATGTGAACAAACATTTGTATCACCAGCAGAGGGTACCCTTGCCTAATGATGTTTAGACTACTAGGCTGGTGGTCTGAAGAGAAAACAGCAAAGATTACAGAAGATACAAAATTTTCATGTAGACTTGCTGTTGCTATGACAATCAGTTCAGAAAAATTTCAAAAAGTTCTGCCTCAGGCAATCCCATTTGAAAGAAGAAACTAAGGCATGAAGTCATTGAAACAATTATTGCATAGTGAATAAACACATATGTAATTCTTATCGATTTAGTAGATCTACTCTGCTTGGAACTAACAATAGGATTCAGACCTAAAACAGCCACGTAGTGGAAAGTGGAAATTGTTGATGCTCTGTAGCAGGAAAAATGTCTTCCTTAGTATGGAACATTTAATGTTCTTATTCAGTACCCACCTATCCTGGCTGCAGAGTAATTTTACTTAGCTGATCAGAATTAATTCCAAATGTTGTGCACCAGAGAAAGAAATATAGATATTCTGCTGGTTGAAAAGTCCATTTTGATATTCTTATCAGAAAAAAATCTTGAAACATTAAAAATGTAGTGTTTCATGAGTTACAAAGTTATGACTAAAAGGACTGCTTCTTGTGCTTAGACATCCATTTTTTCCCCAAGAGTTTAGATCAGTGATGGCAAAGGTTTTAGAGATTGAGTGCCCAAACTCAGTGTCATTATTACACTGGGTGTCACTGGGTGCCAGGGGTGGGACTTTTGGGAAGTGGGACTTCCACCTTTTGGGGTTGGGACTTCCAGGGGAAAACCCAAGGCACACTCTCTCAGCCTCAGGCTAGCAATAACAAACCTCCCTCTGATGAAACTCCCTGCCCCTCCTTGCTGTGGCCCAGTTCTCCTGAGGGAAACCAAGCTGCGAAAAGGAGCCGGGCGAAGCACACCTGCCCTGCCTCTACCCCTACTTGCTGTAGCTGCCTCATGCCCTCAAAGATGGCTTCATGTGCTAGAGAGGGCACATGTGCCACAGGTTCACCAACACGGGGTTAGATGAAATATTTATTTAATAAATTTGTATCCCACCTTCCCCCGCAAACCTAAACTTCTGGAGATGTGGTTTTCTGGTTTTGATTTAGAAGCCCATGAGAAGAGGTGCCTAGGATTTGGGTATTGCATATGAGATTTCCACTCCTGCTCTAGATTATCTGAATACAAGATATGATGGTCACTGAAACAATCAGAACAAGAAGATTCTTCTGGTCTTAGTATTCTTAAATGAAGAAAGTTAAGTTTTCTTATTGTAGACTACAGGCACTCTTCAGAATATGAGAGTTAAGAAGACTGCACAAAGGTTAGGAATGATTTCTTCAAATTCTGGATGCTTGTTGCAGCTTTAGGACCAGTGGCCAAAGCAAACTATTAGCACATTTATATCAGATTCTGCTATACCACATTGATAATAAAGCATCAGATCAGTTGTATCAACCCTTTCAGAGCAGGAACACTTTAGAAAACAATACAATTCCAACAATCTGCAACATAAGGAAATCTTAAACGTATAAAATATATTAAAAAATGGATCATTGATAAATAAGTGGCTCACTCTGTGTAGAAGTATGTTCAATTTCTCCCATTTCTAAAAATATTGCATAGGTTATCTGTATGTGTTACTAGATTGTAGGGTTTTTGTCCCAATGGAAGATGTTTTAAAAATAGCACTTAGTTATTTCAGTGGCAAAGACAGTGATAAATTGTTAAGTGTAGCACCCATCCAGCCCTAGCCATATCTCTTAATACAACCAAGGTATTAGCAGCAGTGTTCTCATGGAGTCTTCATCTCCAGTCCTCTAGAGCTGGTGTTAAAAATCTATCATCATTCAACATCTGATCTTGGCTTAACATAGTCTGGAAATAAAAATATTTTACAGAGTAAGTTACACATGCCAAAGGTACATATAGTCTAGATACACTATGGATTTAGAGGAAATTTACATGGGCATAATTTATGAATAGCTCATTCAGGATTATTTTTATACATAAAATGAATTTTATCAACATAAGTAGAAACAGCAGGAGCCGAATATACTAATGTACTAATTTAACCCATGAAGTTTTTATAATATATGACACTGAAGTCTATGAATACTAAAAGTGGCAAGACTTTGATGTTTGCAAATATAAAATATGTGACTGACTAGTCCTAGCTGGACAAATGGTATAACATAATGGAACAGGCAGTGACCATGCTGCCTGGGGATTCAGGAAGGTGAAGTCCATAAAAACAACATTTCCAAGCTGTAGTCATATCTGACATCCAGCTTCACTTGCCTTTTCATACTTTCCAGTTAGACTAGCAATACACTTTACATGCCCATGAAGATGACTTGGAAACTGCAGCATCTAGACTGCTCACTGGAACTCCATTAAGAAGATGTATAACACCATTTCTGAAGGTACTGGCTATCAATATGCTTTGGTGTTGGTGATAACATTTAAAGCCCTAAGCAGCTTAGGATCTCAACACTAGAGGGAGGGCCTCTCTCAGTCTGTGCCTGCTTGAGATCTGCTGAAGGGACACATTGGACGTTATCACACGGGGCCTAAAGCAGTCCCATCCCCGTCACATTGCGGTTCCTTTTCAATCCAGAACTTACCGGCATACAGAAGCAGCCTCATTCCGGTCGCAGCAAAATGTAATTTCCCCAAAAAACGGCATTCAAAAGAACGGGGATGATGCCGGGTGATGCCGCAAGGGGACAGGGATGCGACAGGGATGGGTGTGACGTCGTGTGAAGACACGGGGAAAGGAAGCGGATTGGGACGGGGATGCAACGGGGATGGGCGGGGTTTCTCTGCGACGTCGTGTGAACACAGGGGAAAAGGAAGCGGATTGGGACAGGGATGAGATGGGGATGGGACTGCTTTAGACCCCGTGTGATAACGTCCTGTGTGTCTGACTGGTAGCAGAGATACATTGTGAGAGGACACAAGAGAGGGCATTCTCTATTGTGGTACTCCAGTTGTGGAATACCCTCCACTTGGAAGCCTGATTGGTGCCAATATTGGTGTCATTTCAGTGCCAAGTCATAAGTTCTAATTTTATAGCAAGCCACTCTGAGATCTTTGGATATAGATCAGGATATAAATATCTTAATGCATAAAATAATTAATAACCTTTCAATGGGAATATGTTAGAGGCAGGGCAGCCTCCAAACTTAATGCATCTTTCAGAGGACCTTATCTCACTTTTGAATGTCAGTTCAGTGGGACACAAATGAAGATTGCAACATTGTTGTGTATCAACTGCAGCAACATGAGCTGCAAGTTGGAAGTCTCTTCAATATCCCTTCCTGAAATGGACCTATTGCATTTCATTAATTTTGCAGTTTGTTTGAAATTAACCTTGAGTTTCACTTCACAATACAGCTGAAAATTTCATTGCATATGCAGTTTACGAGAAAGTAATATTTATATTCCAGCTCTACACAAATTTGTTCTTTTTATTTCATCCTTAAGAATATAACCCATACAGTATGTTTAACAGGAGTTTCATATTTTAGATTAAGGTTTCTTGGGGAGTAAGCATATGCTTCCAGGGAGGACAGTGTTGCATTCCTCCCTCTCCACAGATATAGGAAATCAGTGGGTGGAGGCCTTGTGTGATGGGCATAGTCCATCTGCAAGGTTTCAAAGTGTTAAGGGACATTCAGAAGAGACCATGAATCCACAAGATCCCAGTTTAAAATACCATAAACTGCACTGTTGGAGGCCTGTTTCAACACTACACAGGCCCTAGAGTAGCATAATTAATTTCCTTTCATTGATTGCACTGATTTTTATTTACATTATTTGTTGAAAAATCAAAACAAATTAATTTGACTATAAGTGCCAAAGTTTTGTTACATAATGTGTAAGTTGCATCCTCAAATGGTAGCCAATATGTTTTGGTGTTAGAGATCAATTTTGTAAATTTACTGTTTGTTTTACTGATTGTATTTATTGGCTGATGATTGAAATAAAGTGTCTCACTACAATATGAGAGAAAGGAAAAATGGGAAAGGGAGATAAGAATAAACCTTTCTGTCCCACTTCCACCATGAACAGGTGCAGTTGCCATGAAATTCCTTTGGTGCATAATTCCTGTATTATTCTTGAATATAAAGAAACAATATATGCTATCATTCATGGAGCCTCATTTGTTTAGCTGAAGAATAAATAGTGGTAGTACCTACCGTGAGGTTGTTTATTCCTTGAGAGAGTTCCCCTATTTGCATTACTGTTCCTTCTGAATGTTCCATCTGTAAAATCATTTCAGCAAGGATGTGAAATCAAAAAACCTGTTACTGCACCTTATTCAAACAGTGCATGCATAATAAAGTATCTTCTGAACTATTCTGCATATATGAGACATGTCTACAGAAAAAAGTTAATGTTGGTTTTATAGGACATGAAACATTTCTCTTATCCTGACATACAGGATACTGGAACTTTTTTCAGTGAACACATAGTATATTAGCAGAATAGCAGTGCCAAAATTCATTGAGTTGAGTTAGTTCATGTTTCAGTAACATAGGATTTTACAAACCAAACCAAAGTACTTGCCATATAAATAATTTGTGTGCATTTTATATTTCTTTCTTAGAACAGAACAAAGGTATTTTTCAGCAGTCAATAACATTTCAACATGCATGTAGATTCAAGTACCCATCATGCTGTGTTAATGAGTGAAAAAGCAGTTGTTCATGCTTTGAACATGTGAAGGAAAGTAGCCATCTCCTGAGTTCAGTGTCTCAGTACTGTACTCAGAATGCCTTCATTTGAAACACATGCCTACATACTTGATAATCCAGATTCACTATTTAGTGATTGAAATACTTCCTTTAGTTCCTTCTCCTGCAGCAGTTGCATTGAAGGTGAAGAACTGAATGAGTTTATTCTCTTCTTGGTCCCTGTCTCCCTTCCATTCATCCAGCTCCCCCCATGGTTGGGGTGAGGGAATCTCTTCTAGTCAAGCAGGCTCCTCATGCTAACAACCTTCTTTACCACATCCGCAAATTCAAGCTGACCTGGTGCATCTTTTTTTTTTCTTGCCAGCAACCCAGACCCTAATGGAAAATAGGCCCAGCTTTCAATGTAACCCAAAGCCATATACTGAAAAAACAACATCGAAATAATAAACTGAAACACTCCTTGAGCCAGTATTCTATTTTTTTTTAAAAAAAATCTGATTAATGCAGCTTCTTAGAATGAGGCACCCAGAAGAGAATGCTGTATAGCTGAGACCTGACCAGTGTAGAATATAATGGGATATTATTTTCCTTGACTTAGAAACTATGTTCCTATTAATGGAATCTAAATTAGCATCCACTTTCCTTGCTGCAGCATCACACTGCTTCCTGACATTCAAGGAAGAGGGTGACTGATGTTCTCAAGCCCCTCAGCAAGTGATCATGTGAGGGGATTGCTACAAGTACTGTTTTAGAAATTGCTGTCATGAGGGGGTGGGAACATCAGCCGTTTCCTGAGTAACAGGGAACAGACTCCCATCAATCACAGCATCTGCTGACCAGTGAGGATTGAGGGCCAAGAGGGCAGGGCATGGGCAATTAGGGGCTGGCCCAACAAACCACTGTATTCTTGTGAAGACAGGTATAAGCCCAAGGGAGGAACCTTGGCTGGCTACCTTTGAACCCAAGGCAGCATCTTACCCCTACCAGTTCTGCACCCAGTACTGCCCCGGTGTCTAGTATCTTCCATCCCTAGAATATGACTTAGTCTTACTTTAAGGGTGAGTGCTGTAGTCCTATACTTACCTGGTATGGCCAAATTTGCAACCTAGCAACAAATCTTGGTACTGTGACTTGAAGCTATGTACTAGTGATAGGGACCTGAGCTATAAAAATACTTACCTACACCAAACACCAGAAGGCTGTCATCAACAATAATGGGTGCTGTGTTAGGGGTCAGATACTGACATGAGTTACTTGGCAGGGACTGCAGGCTCCAGGCTCATCTTGCTGGGTCTGGGGATCCAATCCAGAAGTGACTTTCTCTATCCATCTGTGCATTCCTATATCCAGCTATCCTCAACTGTTGCACCTATTCAGGATGCCAGGTTGGCCAGTGTGTATCTTTCCCTTGCAGAGTGGCTCCTTCTACCTAATCAGTGGTGAGGGCAAATGAAAGGAGTGAACCTCATAACCTATTGTAACTGGCAAAGCCTAAAAGCAGGTGTTGATAGCAATGTGATAGATCAGCAGAAAGTGGGAAGGTGCACTCCCCCCCCCCCCCAGGTAGGGTGTGTGAAAGACAACAGATAAGCTGTAAGGCAAGGATGGGCAACTGTGGGAGGTAGGGGGAGGCATTAAATCCCCACGAGACTTTGGAGGTTGCACCATGTTGCCAAAAAATTCAAATAATTTTTTTGTCCTCAAAGTGCCCTTAAGTAGCATAGGGAGAGACTATACATAGAAGATCTAGACAAAAAATGTTGAATGACACATGGGAAGAAGAAATCCCAGAGATACAGGCTGGATTCAGGAAAGGAAGAGGTACTAGGGATAACATTGCAAACATACTATAATGGGGTGCACTAGGAAATTCCAGAAAAAAATCTACATGCGCTTTACTGACTACAGCAAAGCTTTCAACTGCACAGACTATGGAAAGCTATGGTTTGCTCTCAGAGGAAAGGGAGTCTCACAACACCTGACAGTCCTGATGTGTAACTTGTATTCAGGACAAGAGACTACCATTAGAACAGAATATGGAGAAACAGAATGATTCTCAATTGGCAAAGGGGTCCAAGGCAAGGCTGCATTCTATCACCCTATTTATTCAATCTGCATACAGAAAGCAATATATGCACAGCAGGCGTAGATTCAGACAGGAGGAGTGAAGATTGGGGGAAGGAACCAGTGGCACCATTAGTGTGTGTGTGTGTGTGTGTGGGAGTGCGGACCACGCCAGGTGACACCCTAAGGGGAATGACACCACTGGTCCTCAAACACCTACTTTTTGGCAGAAATGGGCTGTGGCATCCATCCACTTCCCTTTATCAAGGTGGGATTGGGGTGAAGCTCAGTGGAAGGGGAAAGGAGGCCCCAGAATTTTTTAAAATTCAAATTTCATTTTTTTTAAAATTTTCTTTAAAAATCACATTTTAACCTAATCTTCACTATGCATATGTAAATACATTTAGGTTGTGCATATGATATTGTAATTTGAAGGTATAATTTTAATTTTGCTAGTTGTTTATGTCACAACTATTAGCATTACAGTCAGTGCTATAGGGGAATTATGATTTATGAGTAGCATTAGTGCAAAAACGCATTGCTAAGGATTCTGTATGGTGTGAAATGGGAGGAGGTCAATGGGTGTGTGTGTGACAGTATGAGTTATTGCATCAGGTGACACCAACCCTAGGGATGCCACTGGAAGGAACATTAATAACCTAGGATATGAAGATAACACAATAGGATATGCAGATAACACTAGCAAAAACCAATAAGGACCTGGAGCAATTACTGAAGAAGATCAAGGAGGTAGGCTTAATGCTAAACATCAAGAAAAGAAAAATAATGACTATGGAAGATCTATAAGAATTCATCCTTGATAAGGAGAAAACTGAAATAGTCAAAAGAGTTCCCAGTCTTTGGATCAAATATTGACAAGAGCAGAGATTGTAAAGAAATCAGAAAACAACTAGAAATGGGAAGGGCAGCACTGAAGGAACTGGATAAGTTTCTAAAATGCAAAGATATAACTCTGAATACTAGTGTATAGTATAGTCCAAGCCATTGTTTTCCCCATCATCGTGTACAGATGAGAGAGTTGGACAGTGAAGAAAGTGAACAGAAGGAAAATAATTATTTGAAATGTGTTGCTGGAGAACAGTGCTAGGGATATGTGGACAGCCAAAAAGATAAACAAATGGGTCCTAGAATAGATCAAGCCTGAACTATTCCTGAAAGCCATGATGACTAAGGGCCTCTGCAGACTGGCCCAAAGGGCTGGCCTGGAGGCAGAAATGGCGAGGGGCAGCTGCATGCTGGCCGCCCCGACCCCAGCCCGATGACGTCCTCCCAGCGCAGCATCCTGATGTGCTGAACTGGAAGGGATGCTAAAGAGCCACGCTTAGGGCGCTCTTTCAGGGGTGGCAAAAGGGAGGTTTGGGGCCGCAGCATGGGGTAGCTGCGGCCCAATCCGCAGCTAGCAGGGGTGGCCCAAAGCCGCCCATCTGCAGTCCCCCTAAATTGAGGTTATTGTACTTTGGCCACATCATGAGAAGGCATGGCTCATTAGAAAAGACAATGATCTTGAGAAAAGTAGATGGTAGTAAAGGAAAGACAGACCACAGACCAGATGGTTAGACTCAACTATGGGCATGAGCAGAGCAGTTGAGGACAGGATATTTTGGAGATGTCTTATCCATAAGGTCACCATGAGTCAAAGTCAACCCGAGGGCAGTTAACAACAAAAAACAGGGAACATTTTTGCCATGGTTTTTGCCCCTGGGCCATTTTAGATCTAGGACAGCCCCTTTTAACAACAGGAAGTGAATGGAAGTAACTTTAAAGACAACAAAAACCTTTCCTGGGCCTAAAATGGCCTGGGGAGGACAAAAACATGATGAAATATTCCCATGTCCCCCCAGAAGAGGAGCAGTGGTTCCCAGACTTTTTACCTTTATCACCCCCTTTACATCTACATCTGGATGTCAACCCACCCCACACACACTTGACATAGTATATGAATAAAAATATTTTGTTTAGTGTGTATTTTTAGTCATTCATGTATATTCATATTTTAATATTTTATAAGGCAGTATCTCTCCTCCTCCTTCAAGCTCCAAGCACCTTCCTTACCTTTCTCTTTCCCTCTAGGACAGAAAAGGTTTGGGGAGCAGAGGAGGAATCAGGGCCTCCAAGTCTTGTCCCCCCTTAGGGTCCTGCCCCACCATTTGAGAACCACTGTCCTGAAGGCAAAAAAAAAAAAAAAGAACCTAAGGGCCACCTCTGCTTTTATAAGATGACAATGCCTTGAACTGCTAGACAAGTGCTCTTTGTTTGCAGAATGTACCATGGTGTCAGAAGCCCCATGCCTGGACAGACATAGAGTAGGTCAGAGAAGCAGCACACAGCTAGTAGTTGTACTGCAGGATTTTTTGAGCAGTGTCTGCTGAAGGGATAAATCTCTCTGTCTGGTTGCCTTGAACCGAGCAGATGTAGAGCTCCACAGGCTCAGATCACCTTCTTTGTTTACCACAGCGGACAAGCAGATGATCCCAAGCTTCCCATCAGGGCTAACTGAAAGGCACATAGCCACCATGATCAGAAACCACTGATAGTCTTAGCCTCCACAAATCTGTCTAATGTGGTTTGATTTGGTGGCTCATGGAAAATCCGATCCTGAGACAAAGCACTTTGCTTTTATGCAAAGCCAGTTTGTAATGAAACTAATCTTACCCAGACTATGATAGGAGTGGCTGCAGTGAAATGCGGCTGTGGCAATGTTGCAAAGACTTCCTTTCTAGCCCTATCGTTTTAATTGCAGGCTACTTCAGGAGCTTTGGATGGGTACAAGACCTTAAAAAATAACTTTCAAATAAAAGTTTGTAAAGAGTTCTGACTGTGAGCACATCTCTTACCCACCTGCTCCATGGTTGCCTAGGATTGTGTTCCCAAAGCATAATGGTAATCAAATTACTTACATTAGATAAAGCAAAGAGTAAATTACATTTTGAATGAAGGAGAAATGAAATGTGTTAGATGGAATGACTCATGCATATGAAAAAAAATTATGAAATTAGTTGTTTCAATTTACCATCATTTTTCTGATTCAGTTTCTCATGTGGAAACCAGAATCCATAGAAGGTCCATCAGGCTCTTCTATTTTGCAGAAAGCTTACAAGCTCCTACTGCTCCATTTTTCAGGTTTTAAAAACTTGCTTTACACATGCTTCACCACTTGGATAGGATGGCAATTTAGAGAATCTCTTCAAATCCTGCAGTGTTTTAAAGCATAATTCCACCACAAACAAAATAATCACAATGTAAGAAGTTGGACATTTCACCCCAAGGTATGACTTTTATTGTCTTGCTGATAAAGTTGTATTTCCATTTTAAAAGCTGTACTATTATGCTTAACTCTTTTAATTACATGTCATATACATTTAAAATGGTGCAGACGCTGCACAGTTGAAACAGCATGTCTTATTAAGAATATACAATCCAGTTGTACTTCTCAGAATAAAACAGACATATCTTTACAACTATTTATATTAAAAACTAATATAAAAAGTTAAAAATATCTCTGGGTGGCATCTCTTGAATATAAAAAAATAACAGTCCTACAACAGAAGTGCAGATAGAGTACTCCTGCTAGGTTGGGGATGTTGGGTGCCTTGACTTTCAACTACAAACTGTTGTGTAAAGCTTTTTATATTCCTGAAAAAGGGCTTGAATAGTAGGATGGAATATAGTTGCAAATGGAAACAAATTCCTTTGATGTTTTAAGTATAAAACTTTTCAGGCCTCATCTCCATACAGTCATTAATTCCATGCAGATGCATTATGTACGTTTAGTTAAATTGTAACAAAAAGTTATTTCAAAGCTTTGGGATGCATGAAGAGGATGACAAGTGAGTGACGTCAGTCCACCTGGCCCACCTGATCCAGTTTATCTAGTTCTTTGTCGGGGAGGGCACTGTGCACTTTGTAAGCACTGTAGATCTTCTGAGTGCCATTGGTTGTACTTATATATGTATCCATAGGACAAATGTAATCTGTTGATTCATCAAACTTCTTTTTTCTTAAGTTTCCAAAATGTGAAAATCCAAGTTTCTTTGGCTAATGGAGGAATGGGTGGGGAGGAGAGAACAAGAAAAATGTTTCAGAGAAGCACATCACAGAGCAACAACAGTAATACCAATAGTAGTAGTCACTTGTGCTTTCAAAGCAGTAATTTATCTTTCACACACTTCATAGTGTTAATGAGCATGGATTTTGCTATACTTTACATTGATTTTCTCAATTTCCTGGGGGAAATTGAATTAATCTATCAAAAAGGAAAGGGAGGATGCCTTCATTAGTAAATTTATTCTGATAAATTTGGGCAGAGGGAAAGAATGTTACACATTGGGGCTAATCTGAGCATTTAGAATAAAACTCCTTAGCACAACTTGATACCATCTCCTTGCATAAATCAATTTCAATCACAGAATATGTCTGCAGCATGCTAACAACAACAATTAATATTACTGTTATTGTTACTATAAGTTATAAAGAACTCTTCATCACTGGATTTTCCCATCCAGGTTTACTGTCATTAAAGAGTTCTTATGTTGGGGAAACAGACAGATTTTCCTTTTATTTATTGAACCACATGGTACATCAAAAACTTCATATGAAACCCACTTTTTTGGTGTTAAAAAAGCATCTTGAAAAATCAACAAAAGAGCAAGTCTCTGCTTTTTAGAAAAATTGGAAAAGTCACTGAGCAAATGTACACACCTTAAGGGCCTTATTCAAGACTCTGTTGTTTTGCCCATGAGTCGATCTTGACTCATGGAGGCCCTATGGATGAGACATCTCCAAGACCCCCTGTCCTCCACTGCTCTTCTTAATTCCTGCAACCCCTTAATACTCATGACCTCCTTAATAGAGTCCATCCATCTGGCATATGGGCTTCCTCTCTTCCTACTTCCCGCCACCTTCCACAGCATTATTGTTTTTTCCACAGAGTCCTCCCTTCTCATGATATGTCCAAAGTTTGACAGCCTCAGTTTGGTCATTTTGGCTTCCAGGGAGGATTCCAGTTTGATCTGCTTTAGGACCCAGTTATTTGTCCTTTTGGCTGTCCATGGGATCCTCAGCATTCTTCTCCAGCACCACATCTCAAAGGAGTTGATTTTCTTCCTATCATCTTTCTTAACTGTCCAGCTCTCACATCCATACATGGTAATAGGGAATACAATGGCTTGTATGAGTCTAACTTTTGTTCTGAATTGTATATCTTTTCATTTTAGAATCTTTTCTGGTTCTTTCATAGCCACCCTCCTCATTCTTAGTCTTCTTCTGATTTCCCAACTGCAGTCCCCATTTCTATTCATGTTTGATCCTAGGTATGGACATTATTTTACTATTTCTATTTCTTCATTGTCTAGGTTCAACTTGGTCATTATTTTTGTTTTCTTTATGTTTAACATTAAGCCTGCCTTTGCACTTTCTTCTTTGATCTTCCTTAGTAGGTGTTCCAGGTCTGTGAGGTTTTCTGCTAGTACTATAGTGTCATTTGCATATCTTAAGATTGTTGATATTCCTTCCTTCTATTTTCACTCCTCCTTCTCCTGTGTCCAAGCCTGCTTCTCTTATAATATGTTCTGCATACAAGTTGAACAGATAGGATGAAAGGATGCAGCCTAGTCTGTCTCTTTTGCCAACTGGGAACCATTCTGTTTCTCTGTTTTCTGTTCTGACAGTAGCCTCCTGTCCTGAGTACAGATTCCTCATCAAGACTATCAGATGTGTTGGCACTCCCATGTCTTTAAGGGCATTCCATAGTCTTTCATGATCTATGCAATCAAAGGCTTTACTATAGTCTATAAAGCACATGCTGATTTTCATTTGGAATTCCCTGGTGCACTTCATTAGCCATCGGATGTTTGCAATGTGGTGCCTCGTGCCTCTACCTCTAACCTATCAACACTATCAACACTACCTCTAACTGTCAACTATCTACTATCAACACTACCTCTAACCCAGGGATTGGCAACCTACGGCCCATGGGCCAGGTGTGGCCTGCGGAAGCCTTGGGACCGGCCTGTAGCCGGTCCTGCCGCCGCCGCACGCGAGTGCCATTTTGGTGTCCAAAATGGCACCCGTGTTTGCGCACAATGGCGGGTGCCATTTTGGAATGCCCAACAACGCTGGCGTCGTGCTCATTCGCATGGCGCCAGCGCCGTTGGGCCTTCCAAAATGGCACCCCACGTCGTGCGCATGCTTGGGAATACAGTATGCCATTGCTTACAGTATGCCAAATACAGTATGCCAAATGGAGCCCCGCGTCGTGCGCATTGCTTGGGAATACAGTATGCCATTTGGAACGCCCAACACAGAGCGCCATTTCAGAATGCCCAACGGCGCCCCCCACGCGCACACGTATTTCCCCCGCCACCATTTCCCCCCCTCCTCCTGGCCCCCGGCAAAAAAAGGTGCCAACCCCTGCTCTAACCTATCAATAGACAAATCCAATGGGACGTTACATTCCTATGCATGCCTACTCAGGCCTGCAGTGTAAATAGTGGTAAGCATGCACATGACAGCAACCTTAATTGCATGAATTCAGCAAATTACATTCTCAGTGGATTGAGTAATAAATTGAAATAAGTGTGTAACAGTTATGCACCTGGTTAGCATGTTCAATTCCAGTGCAACAGGTATGCATATTAAAATGTGTGTAATGGTGAGCTGCATACAACTGTGCAATGGCCAAAAAAGAACGAATGCATGCATAAGGTGCATAACTTACTTATGTGTGCACATGTCACTACCAGGATTCCAACCAAAATATACAGCCTGGATTGGATTCAGAATCTGCTTCCTATGGCCAGAAGGGCTTTTCTGTCTACAGAAAGCTTTTGATCCAGTGAAGGAATTCCTAGGGCAAAGGAACAGTGGCAGAGGCAGTACTTTCTATCAGTTCCTCCCCCTCCTGTAAGTTCTCTCCATCTGCTCCAGAGGATGGGGGGCCTCTAGCACAGTGGTCTACAGTGAGAGGGTTCCCATGCTTTCTCCTAGGGAGAGCATTTTGAGCAAAATTCCAGTCAGGGAACTCTCCTGGCTGGCAATCAAGAAGTTGGATCTAACATGTGACATGCAAGCTTGGAGTTGTGCCCTTCTGTCAGCTGTAGTGTACACCAGATTTCAAATGACTTGGCAGCTACGAGCCATTCCCTCTCACTTGGGTAGCTTAAATTGTCACCACCTTCCATTAGTCATATTTCCCAGAACTCTTCAGGATAATCCACTGCAGTTATCAAGAAATTTGTGTCACACACACAGAGAGATTGAGAGAGAGAGAGAGAGAGAGAGAGAGAGAGAGAGAGAGAGAGTTTGGATTTCTGAGCAATCCAGCACTTAAATGAGAGATTAAAACAAAATAAAATACTTTTGGAGTTTGCTTTTAAAATGCAAACCAGGACCTCAATCATGTTTCTGAACATGTCCATTATCTCTGTGAAGCCTACCCGGACTTTAGCAGTGGTAGTTAGAGGCGTATAAGCTGTAGATTCCACTATTTCCCTTTTTTCTTGCTGTGCCTCGGGTCCAATGAGTACATTGAAGTTAGTAGTTAAGTGGCGTCTCAGTAGCGTCTTTTGAGGAGGAATGTTGAGAAGCATTGCCAGTGTATCACCATTAAAACGAGGTTCAAGGATCTGTTGGAAACACAGCCACATACACTCTGCTTTATCCATAGCGTCTAAGCAATTAAAAGCATTTAAAAAGCTGTTTTGAATTCAGAGTGATCAAATTATTCTATGACAAAGAGAAATAATTCTTCATGCATTTCCACCAGTTGCACAAAATTAACAAAACATTTATCCAGTAGTCTCAGTAGCATCCTTTGGGACTCCCATAACAAAAATATGTCAGACAATTTTGTAGGCACAACTATGCATGATGCCTGCAGGTCCAGAGCCACTACAGCTGTTACATTCCTATGTGACCACAGCATAGGTGTAATAATGGCTTGGATCAAGAGTTGCCCTGGCAAGAGATTCAATACAAGATCCTGCTGAGAGAAATAAGATCCTCTTTTCCCTTGCAATTGCTACTATAACCTCTCACACTGTCCTAGAGGTTCTTCCAAATGTTCAGAGCATATTTTCAAGAAAATCAATGGGACTTCAAGATCAAAATGAGAATCCTACCAAAAAATAAAATAAAATAAAATAAAAATTCTACCACTAGGAGTATTTTGCAAGCAGAGATCTGGTCATGGAATCAATACCTATGGCCCTTTGCAAAGAAAAAGAAAAAAAAAAAAAAAAAAAAAAAAAGACATTCTATTTTAACAAGCAAATGGCCAGAATTTTCTATTGTGGTCTACATGGTGTAACTTTACATACATTTAGCTATGTAACACAGGTGCTAAGGAACCTTATTATTGAATTGCGAATATGCGTAATGCAATTCCAGCAAGAGTGTCTCAATGCACATAAGGCTTTATTGGGGTTCCCTAGCTGGTGTCCCAATGCACATTGTTTCTGATGCACACCCAATCCCATTGTGCATCAGTCCTAATGTGCAACTATCACTTTGCTGGATTCCCTACATAATAACTTAACATGCTGAATACATATGTTGCAAAACTGCTCAATTCTATTTCCTAAAGATGTAAGTCCATTTACAAAGACTTATGCAAAACTTTTGCAAAAAAATCTCAAATTGGAAAAAAAATTCTGAAAAACATGCAAAATGTTGTGCCATGTCAAGATGAGTCAAGTATCTTTCAAATATTCTTTTACATTCCTAGTGCATACATGTGAAGAGACACAAGCCCTTTGAACCAGCTCATTAAAAAGCTCATAAATATGTATGTGCACATATTTATGAGTTTTATGACAATCTCATCCCTACACCATGTAAGATGGGACTGTCCTTGCCACTTTCTCAAAACAAGCTTCAGTTCCAAAACAATCTTCCTAGAACTGCTATTAAAGGCATCACTGCTTTAACTGTTTATTTTGATTCTAAACCACTGGACACTTAAGACCTTATTAAGGATGCTTCATGCAGGCAGATACTTGTTTTCGGCACACACTCATTAAGAAACTGAGTTGACACTTTATCAATTTCCATTTTGAAAATAATTTCCGTTCTTCAATTTCATCTTTGTAAAACCAGATATTAAATGCCAGCACTACCTTATTTCATCAGATCATTTTTAAAAATGTACACTTAACACTGACAATTTCCTTTTCATAAAATATCCAAAGTGATCAATAAAAACACTTCCTGTCATAACAAATATGATTTTGTTTCTGCTTAGAGAACTGAAACATTTATGTGCATATTTCAAAAATGGTTTGGAAAAGCATTTTTTAAAGTTAATTGTTAATTTTAGTAAAATTAAAACATTTAGGGGCAAAGCAGACCGGTAAAAACCGCTGGCTTCGGGGTGGCGCGGGAGTGTGGCATATGCATACCGCATGCCCCAATGACATTCCCAAGCCAGTGGCATGCCGCTCTGCTGACCACACAGTGGGTGGTGTCATGGCATATCTGCGGCATTTCTGCCATGGCGGCAGAAAAACCAGCTTCTTGCCACTTCTTTATGAGCTGGCAAATAGCCAGATTGGGGCCGTGGCATGCGGTGGCCACAACCCTGATCCAGTGCTCAAAGGGGACAGTCATGTCAAAGGGGAAACCTTAATTAGAAGGAAGCAAAATTTAAGACATAGTTTCTTACAATGAGACCACCGTGAACTCCACTTCCTCGAAGGTTTGGTGCATATTCTGCTAGATCTACTGATCTGAGCCATTCCATCACTCTGTGATTGGACCACTGAACCACCTCAGAAGGGGAAATGTTGTTCTGTATTGCAAAAAAAGATATATATTACTACTGCAATTGCAACTTCAACTAAATCAATTTCTATATCAAATCTATATCTAATGCTATCTCAAACTTCTGATTCCTCTGTTGAATAGCAAGTCAGCACATAGATAAATCCCACTGTTTCAGTGGCTCTACTCGTTATGTGCCTTCAAATCATTTCTGACTTATGGCAAACCTAAGGACAATCAATCACAGGTTTTTCTTGGCGAGATTTGTTCAGAGAAGGTTTATCTTTGCCTTCCTTTGAGGCTGAGAGAGTGAGACTTGCCCAAAGTCACTTAGTGGGTTTCCATGGCAGAACAGGGATTCAGACCCTGGTCTTCTAGTATTCAAGTTCAACACTCAAACCACTATACCATGTGTGGGTGTGGCCTGGCACCTTAACTGAGCATCCTAAAAAAAAATCTGCATTATCTGCAGCCTCAAAACAAAATACAACAACCTCACATAATACATATTGTGTGGGTGTGTATGTGCCACCAAGTTGCCTGTTGACTTATGGTGACCCCATGCATTTCAGATGGCTTTTTAAGGCAACCCCCTCCCCAAAACACTCAGAAGTGGTTTTGCCAGTTCTTTCCTCTAAAATATAGCCTACAGCATCTGGTATACATTGCCAGTCTCCCATCCAAATACTAACTAGAGCTGACCCTGCTTCATTTCCGAGATCAGAAGGGCTCTAGTCTTCCAGGCATTTAGGTAGCTTACGATTATTTAAAGGTGAGGTTGTCAACGCAATTGCTGTAGCTTAGCTACCCTATACCAGAAATGGCAGCATTGGCATATCTTAAACAGCTCAGCATAGGTGCTCCTTGCTATAAAGGTCACTGAGAGTAATGAACTGAAGATGATGCACAGACTATATACTTCTGTATAGTTAGAACACAAATAAATTTTATTATTTCTGCCTTCCCAGATAGAATATGCTATTAAACAATTCCTCTTGCATAGTGAATCCATTCCTGCAATGTATTTGACCTTTACTCAGATCTCCTTTATGGGATGTGGTGGCTTAGCCTGGACAAGCTGCTTGGAATGGTGAGGAAGACTTGCCCCCTCGATCCATGTCCATAATGGCTGGTCGTCCGGGGGGGGGGGAGGGGATGCGTTGAGGGTGTTCCTTCGGGACACAATCAACGCGTCATTCAGGGAAGGTAATGTACCATCTTGTTTAAAGGAGGCGGCGGTTAGGCCACTCCTGAAAAAGCCTTCCCTGGATCCCCTGGATAGGAACAACTATAGACCAGTCTCCTTGCTCCCTTTCTTGAGCAAGGTGATCGAGAGGGCAGTTGCTTCCCAACTCCAGGCAGTCTTGGATGAAACCGATTATCTTGATCCATTTCAAACCGGCTTCAGGACAGGATATGGAGTTGAGACTGCCATGGTTGCTCTGACCGATGACCTCCGCCTGGGTATCGACGGGTAGTGTGACCCTGTTGGTGCTCTTGGATCTCTCAGCGGCCTTTGACACCATAGATCATGCCATCCTCTTGGATCGCCTGAGAGAGTTAGGAATTGGAGGCACTGCTTTGCAGTGGTTCCGTTCCTTCCTCTCGGGCAGATCCCAGAGGGTGAGGCTCGGGGACAGTTGCTCATCCAAAATTGAGCTTGTGGTGTCCCTCAGGGTGCCATCCTGTCCCCGATGTTGTTTAATATTTATATGAAGCCGCTGGGAGAGATCATTCGGAGGCATGGAGCATGGTGTCTTCAGTACGCTGACGACACCCAGATATATTTCTCCATGACTAGATCATCGACTCAGACTTCAGATGGCATCTCTCCTCTTAATGACTGTCTCAGAGCGGTAATGGATTGGATGAGGAAAAATAGATTGAAGTTGAATCCAGACAAAACGGAGGTACTCACAGTTACAGGCCCGAAACCAGATCTGGGAATACAGTCTCCAGTCCTGGATGGAGTCACACTCTCCTCTAAGGACTATGTTTGCAGTCTGGGGGTACTTCTAGACTCGTCGCTTCACATGACTAGTCAGGTGAACGCGGCGGTCAGGAGTGCCTGTTATCAGCTTCGGCTGATACGCCAACTGCGCCCTTATCTGGACATGAGGGATCTGGAAACTGTGGTACATGCCCTGGTAACCTCACATCTGGATTACTGCAATGCGCTCTACATGGGGCTACCCTTGTGCCTAACCCGGAAACTACAACTGGTTCAGAATATGGCAGCCAGGTTAATTACA
This sequence comes from Phrynosoma blainvillii, assembly GCA_026167975.1. NCBI lineage: Eukaryota > Metazoa > Chordata > Lepidosauria > Squamata > Phrynosomatidae > Phrynosoma > Phrynosoma blainvillii. The sequence continues at coordinate 340,770,538 of JANUYF010000001.1, forward strand.
GGAACATCTAGGAGGGAGCACATAACACCGGTGCTTAAATCCCTCCACTGGCTGCCGGGCACAGTACAAGGTGTTGGTTTTAACCTTTAAAGCCCTACATGGCTTGGGTCCATCTTATCTTAAGGACCGCCTCTTCCCATACGATCCCCCCTGCGCTCTTTGGTCCTCTGGGAGGAACCTGCTGCAGCCCATGAAGACCAGGCTCTCGCAGACCTCCCAGAGGGCCTTCTCTGCGACCGCTCCCAGACTGTGGAATGGCCTGCCGGACGAGATCCGTCTGATTACTACTCTTGCCGCTTTTAAAAAAGCGGTAAAGACGGATCTCTTCCGGCAGGCCTTTTCGGAATAATCTTCTGGCTCCAGGGGAGATGGATTTTAGCGTTCCATGTATTATGGTTGCCTTATTGTTTGTATTGTTTGTTGGGTTTTTTTTACGGCATTTTAATTTCCTTGTAGTTTAATCTTGTTTTAATGGGAAGGGGTGGGAGATTTGGGATGAGGGAATGTTTTTAACTCTGTATGTTTTAAAATGCTGTAACCCGCCCCAATTGCTGAGCAGAGGGCGGGCTATAAATAAAATTTATTATTATTATTATTAGCGATTAAGATGCCAACTCTCATGACCACAAGATCGGTAGGTTGGCAGTTCGAGGCCCAAGTGCTGTGTGACAGAGTGAGCTCCCATCACTTGTCCCAGCTTCTGCCAACCTAGCAGTTTGAAAGCATGTAAAAGTGCAAGTAGATAAATAGAGAGTGAGAGAGACTTAACACTTTGGTGGGAAGCTAACAGTGCTCCGTGCCCCTTGGTGTTTAGTCATACTGGCCAGATGACCACAGAGTAGTCTTTGACAACGCTGGCTCCCTCGGCTTAGTAACAGAAATGAGCACCTCCCCCTACAGTTGGACATGACTAGACAGTCATGTCAAAGGGGAAACCTTTACCTTTTACCAGATCTCATTTTGCCCTTGACTGTGCAATCCAAAGGTCCATGTTCATCATAAAAGAGAATCTGGTCCAGATGGGTAGATCTTTTGTTCTAGAACAAATCTGGTCTTCCAGTGAATCTAGTTATGAGGTAGTGAATCTTAAATAATTCAAGTATTACCTACTGTACACATGGCCTGCATGCAAGCAAAGAGAAGCTGAGAAACTTCCCAGGACTAACTAGAGAACTTGCTCTGGTAAGAAAGGCTGAGAGAGAGACTTAACATTTTTCTTCCACTTCTGCTTTTTGTTATGGGGTAAACAAGCACTACTTCTAGGAAGCAAACAATGAGTACAGGGACGGTTTCCGTTTTCACCTCATCGGCTGGCCTCCTACGTAGACAGTGGGGGTTGAAGTTGTTCACGTGCAGCACATGAATGGCACACTTAATGCTGAGATGATGAAGCTGGCTTGTGACTTTGAGAAACAGAAGGTCATTCTGCAAAACAAAATAAACTGGACAAGTAGCACGCAGTGCCAAAACCACAACTGAAAATGTAGCCTAGCAATTTAGATCTTGAGACCCAACCTACTTGGTATTGTAAGGAACTCTGCAAAAACAGCAATATGCCTTTTTTTTCCTTTGGGAAGAAGAATTGGAAGAATACTTGTGGATTAGCGTGTCCATTGTGATTCCTGTCATAGCTTTCAGAAGTTACAAAGTCTCTTCCAGTAAATGAAGGGGGCACAGTTCCTGTGGGGATTCACAAATCTCCCCCTCCCCAATTTTTTCTTTCTTCCTTTCATGTGAGGGACCTGTGAAGGCATCTGTTTAGGTGAGGTGGAATGTTCCAACATCCACAAATAGGCCGAATGTATCATCCCTATTTTTAAGATGCTGGGGTCTGGAATTTGCCCTGCTTTTCAGCTGTGCTTCCCAAGCCCTTCCAGACTAGCAACATGTTAGCCCACTTCCTGCTCTTTTCAGTTTCTGCTATTATGAAATTGAGGGTCAAATGTTATGGTCAATGCACAGCATTAAAACAAAATGAAGGATTTTTGTGGCTTTTCTCAGGACTGTGGCAGTAATGGAGAAAAGTTTAACTGTTCCCTCTTGAGCAAAAATCCTGACAGAAATTGCTCCCGTCCTTATTTGGGGCAGCAATTAACTCTAGCCAAAAAACAAAAAACCACCACATCAAAAACCCTGTTACGTTTAATCCAATGTGTGCTTGGTCTTAAGTTTCTGCAAGTGATGTGCTCCCCTTCAGTTTCTTGAGAGTTAACACTGCTTTAGAGTGAATAGGAGAACAACTTTTTAAAAATTTAATTTTACTTTATGTGTTCACATAAGAACAAAGTAGAAATGCTAATTCTAAATATAATTATTTTAAAATATCTAAAAATAAAATTTTAAGAAGAAAATAATTTTAGTACAAAAGCAATTTATCTATCCCATCATCTCAGCTTTGTGTGTGCATGTGTTTTAAGCAAAAGAAAAGACTACTGCTATTCCCAAGTTTTTAAAATTAGGATCAGATTGGGACATCTTACCACAGTTAGATATTGCAGCATTCTGCCATCAACTCTTGATTCATGAAACTGATCTTTGTATTGAGGTAAACCAATATCATCAAGCCACCCTACAAAATACACAAAGACAATGTATCATACAATATTTTTCACCAAACAACCAACTCCTCATCTCATTGTAAATGTTATAATCAAGTCAATTGATTATTTTCATATTTCACTATGAAAAATTCCCAGCTCAACATGAAGGCTGGCTAGAACTCCTTTGATTGGTGTTACAAATCTATAACATCCTTTTGAAGATGTCACTATTGTAGGTAAGGCTACTGATAAACTGAAGCTCCAATTTGTCAGTAGCCATATCCTGAATCCCCATATCCTGATCTTACTATGTGGTAAACTGAAAAATTTTGAAGACAAAATTCAATCTGGTTATTTCCATTTTCCTTAACCCCTAAAGTAAAACCAAACATCCTACAAAATATAAAATGGGCAAGAAAGCTATTAACTATTTTATCTGTTTTTTACCACTGCAAATACTTACGGGTCACCCAGATGTGATCAAGCTGTGCAGACTTATCATCTTGCTTTGTATTTATAGCTTTAACTGCCAGAACCAATTTCTTCCTGTGTAGAGGATGCTTTATTCCTAGTTCCTATAAAAGACAACCATAATAACTATTAAAATACTATCTGCCAAGATGGCAATTATGCAGACAAAACACATATGTCAGAGTTAAGTTCTCCAAAAGAAATCGAGTTTCTTGAACTAGATGCTGTATTTAATACTGGGAATTTCTACAGATGATTATGTGAATGTTTAAATCCCAGGAGTCTTAAAATGAAGCTAAATGGTTTGAATTCAAAGATATAGCCATGTTAGTCTATAGAGTCAGTATGTAGAAAGATCTTGTAGCACCTTTGAGACTAACTGAAATAAAGAAGTTGGAACTTTCACAATTACATCTCTAAAGTAATCAACTAGTTGAGAGCAAATGCATATGCATCTGAGGAAGTAGATTGAAGTCTACGAAAGCTCATGCTGCCAACTTCTTTATTTCAGTCAGTCTCACAGGTGCTACAAGATCTCTCTACATACTGAATAGTTTGATAAGGGAGCTGTTGAAAGATCAATAAAACAAGATATACAACAAGGATCTATTTATTTCTGCATGTTTGACTCACAACTGTTAATTTCAAGCTGAGGATGAGATTTCAAGTTAGACTTTCGCAATTACATCTCTAAAGTAATCGGCTAGATGAAAGCTAATAAACAGAAACTCATTCCAGACAGGTCAGAGGTACTATGGGCTGGCTGACCAACTGCTTGTCAAGATGGTAGCCATCCATGCTGGATGTGGTTAGATTTCTCCATCACTTCAATTTCACAGCTTGGGGTGCTTTTAGATGCAGCCATGTGCATAAGAACATAATAAGAGCTTTCTTGAATTAGACCAAATACCTATCTAGCTCAGTATTCTGTTGCCACAGTGGCACTGCATAAACAGGACTCTTCAGATTTCTTTAACATGGGGCGTCATTCTGCTACTTCTTGATTAAGAGGGCGAGGTTATAGGAATTGCAATACTTAAAATGTGGCTAGCACCTTCAAGATGGGTGGGAATTCTGAAAAGGCATGAAAGACTACAGTGTTGCAACTGTTTGAGCGCCACAAAAATTTACCATAGTTTTAGGGAAAAAGCATAACTTTGAGAAGTTACTTTGTGGACAATAAGTCCCAGTATCCTCCCTATCAAATGGCCATGCTGCCTGGGATATTCTGCAAGTTGTATTGCAAAAAAGAACTTTTCCATGCTCTAGAAAAACATATCACTGTTTGAAAGAATTTGTGGAGGAAATGTTTTGGTTGGGGTTTTCTACGTAAACGCAAGCAAGGATTTTTGTTGTCATCATTGCTTTAATGTTCCAGCTACTGCAAATGTGGCCTCTGAGGAACAACACAGCAACTAAGCATGTGCTGTCATTGGGGACAATGGGACTTGTGGTCCCATGGATGCTTAAATCTGTGGATGGCAAGTCCACGGACACTGAGGTCTCACTGTACAGTAAAAATTGCAATTCAAACATTTTTGAAAAAGGCCATAGCATAGAGATGTTCATCCCATACAGACTAATTTTAGCTCTCCATCAGTGTTCCAGAATGATCTCTTTAAACTAGTAAGACTGAAACACTAGTTCCTGCATCTCTTATGGAGCTCTGGTGGTGCAGTTGTTAAATGCCAGTAGGTAAAGGTAAAGGTATTCCCTGTTGACAAGGTTGTCTAGTCATGTCCGACCATAGGGGGTGATGCTCATCTCCGTTACTAAGCCGAAGAGCCAGCGTTGTCAGAGACTACTCTGTGATCATGCAGCTAGCATGATTGCACAGAACGCTGGTTACCTTCCCACCAAAGTATACCTATTTATCTACTAGCATTTGCATGCTTTCAAACTGCTAGGTTGGCAGAAGCTGGGACTGGTGACAGAAGCTCACCCCATCATGCAGCACCTGGGCCTCGAACTCCCAACCTGACAATCTTGTAAAACAGAGTCAGCGTCTTAACCACTTGAGCCACTGCATCCCCCAGTACTGCAGTCCAAACATTGTGAATTCAATTCCATGGCAAGGTTGACTCAGTCATCCATCCTTTCATCGGTTGGTAAAATGAGTAGCCAGCTTGTTGGGGGCAACTAGCTAACACACTGTAAAATGGTTAGAGTGCCTAGCACTATAAAGCGGTATAGAAATGTAAGTGCTATTGCTATTAAGGGCAAGAGCTGGACAGAGAGACATTTTACAGACTGGTACTCAGTTCTGACGCCTTCCCCCCCTTTATATAGACTTCCCACTTTTTGAGAAGTAATGTACCTAATATCTAAATACAAAATATAACTGGTGATCAGTAATGCATTTTGCACTTTTCAACAATCTTGTATACTATTCTGATCTTTCCAGACATGGCTGCATTTTAAAGAAAAACAAAGACTTTTTTGTATCCCCCTCAATTGAATGTTCTGCTCACATTCTAGAATGCTTACCTTTTCCATGTCCTGTGGTGTTGCTGTTAAAAGTGTGTGACCAGATGTTACCCACTGCCGTGCAAAAATGACATATTGACCAAGACCAAAGTCCTCAAGCCAGCTACATACACGTTCAGTGCCCCACTGGGCAAATGGGGCATTATGATCACTAGGGAACACAAGTAAAGAATGGAAGTTTATCATTGTCACTGTCTTCAATGTATATGCTAGGAAATGGAAACTATATATCAGGGGTAGGCAACCTTTCCCCTTTAAGGGCCGAGGGACTTCAGCTCCCAGAATCCCAGGGGCTATTGGCCAGCATGGGACTATTGGCCAACATGGCTGAGGCTTCTGGGAGCTGAAGTCCCTCGGCCCTTAAAGGGGAAAGGTTGCCTACCCTTGCTATATATAGTTGAAACAACAGGTAGGTGGGCGTAAATGTTCTGAACTTCATGGCCAGGCTTTACTGCATCCCACATCATTATGGTTGTTGCAAATGCCGATTTCCCCCTGCTCAGTAACAGAAAGACAATGCAAATGGTTAAAGTGCTATTTCTACTGGTAACATGTTGTGGATCATGTTAATGGGCTACAGTGTAAAAAGGAAAGGTGGCAAAATCTGTGCCTGCCCTGGAAACTACTACCAAGGTCTAACAATGGCATTTGCTAATAAGAAATTAAGATAGAATTCAAGGTAGGCCTTTACCTCTACTGTATTAATGATACAAACAGTATTTACTAAATCATCTCTAGACAGCTGCAAGGTGTGTAGAAGCAGTTACTAGACAAGAGCCTAGAGACTACTTCCAAGATAGTTCATGATGCAATAGTTAGCAATGCTATAGCAGAAGTAAGTAGCCACTCTTTACTTCTTCTGTCCCTTGGTGTCCTTTGACCGAGACAGTCTAGGTCCAGCTGTTGCACGGAGGCCACCTCTTCGAAATTCAACTAAGCCCAGATCATCTCCAGGAAAATTGCCAGACTGAGTCCTGCGTATTCTTTTGGTGAGATTAAAAAAAAAAAAAAGCCATCAGGCATTAAAATGCAAAAAGCAATTTTAACATAAAACTGCAGGAAAAGTGTAAATATTGTTAGAAATACAATAATAATTTTGGTTTTTTTAAATTTCAAAGATGAAGAAAGGACAAATAAATCAACCACTTACTTGCCCCATATCTTTTTTATTCCTTTTGGACTTCTTTTACTTTCTGGAGATAATGGAGACTGTGCACCAGATTCTGTTCCAGATGACAAAGGAGAAAGGTCTTCTGAAGTCATTGTACCATCCATATTGTCAGAGTCTCCTGTGATTTAAAATTGCCACTGAGATAATTCATGAAGCATAAAATGCACAAGACAAAGCCTCTCTCTGGTACACATACACACACACATACACACACGCATTCAAACATTCAGATTATCACAATCTAATGTGCTAGAACATAAAACACTGGAAGAGCCAACTGATCCATTCAGTTACTGTACAATGGGCAAAAATATACTAGAAACTGGTAGTCCTCATTTGCTTTGTAATATGAACACTGGATGATTTTTCAAAGGATGCAGTGTCCAATGAGACCAGATTCTCAAAATTCTTGGCTGGTAGGAGTTCAAAACATTTTACAGTGGGCCCTTGGTATCCATTGGGGTTTGGTTCCAGAATTCCCCATGGATACCAAAATCCATGGATGCTCAAGTCCCATTAAATACAATGGCATAGCAAAATGGTGTCTCTTATATATAACAGCAAAATCAAGGTTTGCTTTTTGGAATATGTGTTTGTGTGTGTGTGCGCGTGTGCACACACAGAGTGCGCCTCTTTATCCATGAGGGTTTGGTTCCAGGATCCCTTGCAGATTAGAAAAAAAAGTGAATGCTCAGGTCGGCATTTAAAATTTAAATGCAACTGATGGCAGCCAGGCTGAAAAGCAGTCTCACGGCAGGGAGGGAAGCTTCAGTGGGAAGCTCAAGGCACCAGGGAAACATTCTTTCTGTTTCAAGGGTAGGGGAGCTCCCTTCTCTTGCTTTTTAAAGTCCTTCCTGGGATTGACTGCTATGGGAAAGGGGGTGTAGGGCATCACCACCAGCAAAGCTAAGCTCCCAGACCCTTGATGCTGCCCCTTCCAAGCCAAATCTCAGAGGAAGCAGGAAGAATGTCTCCCTGGTGCCTGGAGCTTCCCACCGAAGCCTCCCTCCCTACCGTGAGACTGCTTCTCAGCCTGGCTGCCATCAGTTGCAGGTAAAAAATAAAGTTCCTTCATTTCAGTCCACGGATGCTCAAATCAGCAGATAGCAAATTTGCGGATAAGGAGGGTCCACTGTATACACCAGGGGTATGCAACCTTTCCCCTTTAAGGGCCAAGGGACTTCAGTTCCCAGAAGCCTCAGCCATGTTGGCCAATAGTCCCATGTTGGCCAATAGCTCCTGGGATTCTGGGAGCTGAAGTCCCTCGGCCCTTAAAGGGGAAAGGTTGCCTACCCCTGGTATACACACACACATTTAATATTTTCAAGCCATGAATGGTTGAAGCCATGGATAAAGAATTTTTGAACATGGAGGGCTGAGTGTATTACATCCCACCCCCTGATCTTTGTCTTGTATAATTAAATGGCACAAAATAAAGAGTGATTAAAGCTTTCTTTGTCCAAAATTTTGCTTCCAAAGGAGAGAGTTTCAATTATGCCTAGCATCCACTGTAATCAACAAGAAAAAGAATTCATGAATCCAACAAACAAGTTCCAAGATCAAAAACTAGTGTTTGCCTAAATTTCATCTTATTTTACTTGGTGGGGGGGGAAGCTTTTCCTTTCAAGGCAAGAAATAATGGTTTAGGCTGTTCTCTCTCTGCAATTTATAGTTTGAATCAAGAAATGATGAAAAACTCACAAATTAATTCCTAGAATAAGAGCTGCATAATGACTAGGTATACAATACCTAAGATTGGTGCACTGACACTCCTGATGCGATCTTCAATCATTCCAAGAACCAGAAAGCCACATGAAGAAGCAAAGATGATGGAAAATTCAAGCAAAACAAAGTTATAGAAAAGCAAAGAAAGAAAAAAGCCAAAGGCAGGAAATAACTGATTAACAGGAAGCAAAGTAACAAAGCAGATGAAGTTTCAAGGCATGGCATCTAAGAGCAAAATGTTCTACAGCAAGAACAGTACATTTTAGAAAGGATTCACAATGTATTGTGTTACATATTTTACTTTTTTGCCTTTCTATATGAAACACACCCAAGTTAAAACAGTAAAAAGAATAAAAGTCTGTGCTATTTCTCACGTATGTGCAAACAAATGCCAGTAAGGTTTTTGTGGGTTTTTCAGACTGTGAGGCTGTGTTCTAGAAGAATGTATTCCTGACATTTCATCTGCATCTGTGGCTGGCATCTTCAGAGAAGCCTTTGACTTCACAAATGCCAGTAAACTCTGGTTGCTCATTTTAAAAGAATACTGATTCTCAGGGCTCTGCTAATAAGTTTTATTTATAAAGAGAACTTAGAGAGTTTTGCTGTTCCTGAGACAATTTTGAAATAAGTACTTATTATTTCAAGAGGCTTATACCTTCAAATGGGTTTCTCAACATGAACTTAACAGCAGAGAAGACCATGTCTCCTGTGGTATGAGGAAGTATCATAAAGTAATAATTATCTCCCGGAAGTTATTATGGTATACCGATGAAATTTTGTCAGTGTAATCATTGGTCCCTGAGTGCACAATGTTGAGAAAATCAGGTCATCGTGTCCTTTATTTTTGTTACAGGTTGTGCCAAAAGTGACTAAAGTGTAAGATGGAGAAGTACAAGGGAGTATCGTAAAGTAATAATTATCACCCGGAAGTTATTATGCTATATTGATGAAATTTGTCAGTGTCATCACCACCAAGTGACTTTTTCTCTTTCCCAAAATAAAAAACCTGTTGCAGGGTCACTGATCTGACAACACAGATGACCTGATTTATGAAGTGGAAGAGTGGTTTAAGGTGCAATTTGCAGATTTTTACAATAATGGTATTTGGAGGGTCAAGAAATGCTGGGAACAATGTGTAAATCTGGATGGTGACTATGTAGAGATAAGTTAACAACTACAAATCAAAGCAAACTTTCTGTCGATTTTTTTAAAAGGTGATAATTAAAACTTTACGATAGCCCCTCGTATAGGCTAGTTCTTTTCAGAATTCCACTACTGAAACCTATAGCCTGTTCAGAGGTGCCAGGATAATGACAGTCTATGAGCTCACTATCCTGACAATGCGGTCAGTATTAAAAAAAGCACTGGATTGTAGCTAGCAAGGCAATGCAGCATCAAATCCCAGCAGAGCAACAACTTTGCAGATGGATGCACAAAATGTGTTATCTGAAGTTCCATTGAAATTAATGGAGCTTATTGAAAACAGGCAGCCTCAGCATTCTTTTTACAGAGCCTTCTCTGGCAAGGTAACCTCTAGCTTGCTCTGACAGCAAATCGTTGCTACAATCAGTGAGTGCACTCATGCACACAGAGCATTGTGCACAGGGAGTTCTAGCAACTCCTGCAACTGGCCAGTTCTAGACTTCATAGGAGTAGGTAGAACTCAATGCATACACCAAGTCTTTACATGCCAACCAATACTCAAATAATTGACTAAACGTACAGCAGCAGGGACTCACCATGAACATAGCCAAGCATTTAACAGCCCTGGAATTTAGGGAATTAGGAAATCCACCTTTCCACTTTCTATTAGTTAAAGTGAAAACTTGGTAGGATGTCCATTTTTGGATTCACTGGTTTTGGTATAACTGCTGGCGATATTATAGCATATGCTTTTAAATAACTGCAGTCTAAGCTGCATATGAGACCAAGGCATATTTTTATTCATAGTTAATTTTCCTTTTCCTTGCAGTACATACTTAGGCTCTGTATGCCGTTGTCCTCATTCCCATTCACACGACATGTACTAGGAGAACCAGGTGTATTGTATATCCCATTATCACCACTGTGTGCTGGTCGAAACAGCTTCCCTGGCAAAGTTTGGTACTTGCTGCTTTTCACATGTGGCCTATTCTGTGTGGATTTTTTAAAAACAACAACAACAACAAAATGCAACATTATTTCTAAAGTTCACTGAATTTATTGCAATCAGAAGCAGGAGTCAAAACCTTTCCTTCTATGAGAAATCAGTGTTTGGACAATACACAGTATGCTATGGTGAGATTAGTTTAGCAGCATGTGACTCTATATGTGAATCATGACATCCAGGGACATGAGCAATCTGGCTTATTTACTTCAGACTGACAGGACCTGCTGTGGTTGTCTGAGGCAATTAAGCAGGAACATCACAAATAAAGCACAAAGACAGGGGAAGGCCTTGTTCTGAGGCAAAGACATGAATGATGCACATGAGAAGGATTTAATGATGGTAAAATCCAGAATGATGGGGACAATGACAGATAGCACTGATGTAAATAAATAAATAAATAAATAAATAAATAAATATCATGCCACAAATCCCTTTCATGCCATTTTTTCTATTCTGGTTTATTTTTATATACTTTACCAAATCATCATCCATACTATTAAAGACAATAAGTATTACAAAACATTCAGTCTGGAATGAAAATGTTATAATTACCACTTCCTCAAATACGTCAATTTCTTGTTTGTAGCACTTGGTCAGCCATGTTCTTTGGAGGCATGGAGAAAAGTTAGCTCTGCTATTTTGACTGATAGGCCTATATGGTCCCATCTGTCACTTTTAACTCTTCTACTGAGTGAGGAAGTAAGCTATAATGCATATAAGCATCTGAGGTGCCTTCATGCATCTCCCCTCTCTCTCTAGTCCAGGGGTAGGCAACCTAAGGCCCGGGGGCCGGATGCGCCCCCCTCGAGGCCTTTGGACCGGCCCCAGGCCGGTCCCACTGCCGCCGACCCCGCCGCTGCCCGCCATAATGATATTGATTATTGTTGTTATTACTTGTTCTTGGGGTTTTCTTGGCAAAATCTCCACAGGGGTTTTGCCATGGCTTTTCTGGGGCTGAGAGAGTGTGCATGCATATTTTTTAATATTTATTTATTTATTTATTTATTTATTTATTTATTTTTGGTGCTTCGGCCCCCCAATTGTCTGAGGGATAGCAACCCGGCCCCCGGCTCAAAAAGGTTGCCTACCCCTGCTCTAGTCCAAGGGAAATTTTCTTTTAAGCTCTGAACTTTTTACAATATCTATTATACAAATGCTAAAAAAGGAAATATGAACTAGTTTGCTCAAAGCATCAGCTCATGAATACTCATAAACATACATTTGAGGTGACAAAAGAGGAGGGAAAACAGAACAAAACAGTATAATTAAATAACGATTCAAATGTTAAAATGGACTTAATATACCTCTTTTTCTATATCACGTTCTATTGGTTTTCCATCTATATGCTAGGAAGTTGCAGAGAGGACAATTTCAAAATGTGAAGGAGAGAAAGTAACAAACAAAATGTTAGTGTAAACATAAAGTAATGTTTTTAGTTTGATTTCTAGTGATGCTTGCGGGGGGGGGGGGGAATAGCAGGTTTATTTTCTCCTCAATATACATTCCCATACCACATAGTCATTAGTGTGCATTTCCTATTCCCTTCCAGTTTTTAAATACAGCCAAATTCAGCTCCTACTGAAGTCAACTGACTTCTATAGGCTATGTACTGGATCCAAGCAAATGAATCCAATATTGATTGGATTTAATCATTTAATACAATAACTAGCTGTGCAGCACAAACTGCCTAACACTCAGTTACTCACATTTGCCAAATGCATGTGAAAGATCAGAAAAATCCCATTCAACTCAAGCTGACTTCATCTCTGTACACTTCCCTAGTTCATACCCACGTAGTGTATCACACACATAGATCTGTTAGTTCCTTCTGAATTTGAAAAGTGAGGAAAACAGACATCTTTTACACTATGCGTGTTGTACTCCACATTTAAATGGCCAATGCATGGAAGTACTGCAGCCCTTCTGCTCCACCTTAAGTTGAAGTATATCCACTTTTTCAAATGTGTTTACCTAAGCTCCATGAACAGGAATGCTGGTAGGTCAAATGAGTATAAAAACTGCTCCCCTGTGCACTGTTGGGAAAGATCTGAAGTCTATCTATCTATATTTTCTATAACAACAGACAGAACAAGGAGAAAATAGACCTTTGAATTCTAGAATAACTACAGAAGTTAGTCCTTCATTCATTTGCCATTGACAACACCAGGAAATATTTTTGCAAGGATAAAATGAAAGGTCTACAGAAAACATGCTGGAGAAACTCTGAAAGGCATTCTGGGGTTAACCACATAGCCTTCGGATGTTATTAGACTTACAAGTCACTTTCAAATGGATTAACGTGTACAGAGAAAACAATTCAAAATTCTAAATTGCATTATATGGATAAACTGTTCAGAATACATTAAGTGTAGTTAGTTTCATTTTGCTATAACTGCCACACTGAAACATAGATTGGGTTTGTTTGTATTATAGATCGTTCCCATCTTTATATTATTTTTGTAATCTCAAAATTCAAACAAAATTAGAATTGCTCAGTTGTCAGAATTTTCTATATGCTGCTTACATTCAGACACCTGCAAGGCATATGTGTTAAACAATAAGTCAAGATATTTAGCAAACCTTTTCCAGGGATTCACTTTGCAAGTCTTCTAGACTACTTGATATTTTTTTCTGAGGTACCCTTAAAACAATAAAGACAAGAGTTTATATGAAAGTGTTTAAAGAATACAAAACACACAGAAAGACAAACACTCAATACCAAAAAACCATAGGGTCCTCAACAGGAGTAGCTAGAACACGTGCGGCGAAGCTGTGACTTCCAGATGTTGGCAAACTCTTATGCCCATCATCTTCCATTTACTGGGTTTGCTAGGTCTGTTGGGAAATAGGAATTCAGCAACATCAGGAGGGTCACAGTTTCCCCAGTCCTGAACCAGAAGTTACACTACAAACTGACATTTCAGAATTTTTCTTCTTACTGTCACATCACTGGCAATGTTAAGGTTCATATTATAAATTATGAAGGCCTCAAATATAGTGTTCTCATGCATACTCCATCACATTAAAAACCTCTCACCATCTACAATGTGTGTGTGTGTGTGTGTGTGAATGTGTGCACGCACACACACACACGTCAAACCAGTTTGTTAAATATGTTGGTAATCAGCAAACCACATCGGCTCATCATTGATACAGTAATGCTGCATGAGCATGGCCACCAAACATGGTATTTCTAGATGCAATGGAATATGTGTAGAATATTTGCAGTAATAATGATGCTACCCATGGACTGCATCACATATAAAGCTGGAAATGAGAGCCATAATTTCTTACTGCTATCTATTTGTATAAGCACATGAGAAACTTTCAGTGTCAGAATGCATATAGCCTTTGAACTGATTTTCCAACTGGAAGTAAAAAAGAAATGAAAAATGGAGTAGCTACTGTGCCCTACTAAACCAGGGATGGGCAAAGGTGGTCTGCAAACCAAATGAAACCCCAAGCCATCTTTGCAGACATAGTTTCTTTTTCCCCCCTTTTCTTGCAAAGACATAAATAAATTTTAAAAAATGCCACCCGGATGTGCAATTGATCCTTTCAGGATATTAATCCTGGGACTCTTTTTAATCCAGAGGGACCATTCTTTTGCTTCCAATTCAGAAAAAAGATCTGTATAGGTACAAAACAGGAGGGAGGGTTCCATGGTCCAAAATGGTGAACTGCACCCTGCTAGAGGCTTTTGTTGCTATTTTTATTATTCATTAGGAGGGAATTGTGGTCTTGGGAGTCATAAATGAGGGATACAGGTCAGGAGCAGTCCTGTAGAGTCCCATGGGGAGGGCGCCCTACCCTGTACTAAATAGTGAATATATTTACTAGATGTATACCTTGATTTTCTACTAACAAAGGACACTCAACTTGCAAAATCAAATAAAAACATAGATAGTTAAAATCTAGAAAGCAGATGAGAGGTTCATTAAAGCACATCAATAAAAAGAAAGCACTACACAACCAGTCAAAACTCCACTCAGCAACTCCAGTCCAGCTTACTGGCCAATGTCCTGTCGGAACAGAAAAGATCTTTGCCTGCCAGTGGGAAGATGACAGAAAGAAGACCAGACATATCTTAGGATAAGGGATTGTGGTCTTACTATTGGCATCCTTTGTGGAAAAGCCTCATTCAGTTCACAGGAACAGCGAGGACTAAATAAAGGGGCATTGTTTTGGCCAATTAGAATTGCTTGGTTCCTTTGAACTGGGGCCAGTGGTCACTTATTTTACAAGTAAACCACACATTATTTAAAAATACCTTGCATAATTTTACTGAGAAGTCCCCACAGCATTATTCGTCTTACCTATTTTGGAATTCCAGGCTTTCTCCATTTGTTGAAAATGTATTTGTAGGAACTGGAGAGCCTCCACTGTTAATAAATATGGCAAACAGACAGATACTTTAAAAGAACAATCTTTTAGGCACTTTCCCAAATTATCCCCCATGTTTTATCCCATATGGTTGTATACTGGTAGCACAAAAATATTTTTGCAACAACAGAAAGTTCATTCAGGGTGCATCCAGAATGACTGAAAAGTCCCAGATTTTGTTCCTGTTTTTTTCAATTTTATATTGGGCTAATATAAACCAACCTGGGGAAAGGGTGTACAAAGTTTTTTATTGTACTGCAAGTTGGCAAAAATATACTGGATAAACAAAACATGTAGGGATCTCCAAAATAAAAGTAATAAGAACAGTAACAAGAAAGAAAAGTAACAAAGGGCCTTTACAGTAAATAATGCAGCTTGAGGCCACTTTAACTGTCCTGGCTGAGTGCTAGGGAATCATGGGAATTTTTTTTTTTTCTAGGACATTGAGCTTTCTCTGTCAGAGAGCTCTGGTGACACAGTAAACTACAGTTCCCATGATTCCTTAGCACCAAGCCAGGGCAGTTAAAGTGGCCCCAAGCTGCATTATTTCTGGCAGTCTGTAAAGGCTCAAAATCTGGGAATTTCTGGTCTTTTTAATCTGAATGCATCCTCATAGTAATGATTTACAAAGAAAAATGTGATGCAAGTTCTTGCCTGATTTCCAGTACTTTTTGTGGTGGAGGAGGCAACATAGGTGGGGTCAATTCCCGTGGAAGTACCTGTGCAAAGGCATTTAAATACGCTGAAAACAAAATACATTACAATCTGTGTAAAATATAGAAGAAAGGAAAAAGCAACCAACCAACCTCTGGTTTATATATTTCCATTTGGGGCTTATTCATGCGATTCCATTTCCTTAAAGTTGCCTCAAAATCATCTTCACTGGTACTGGATAAAACTCTTTCTGAAGTTCCTGAAAGGATTATAATTTAATCTGTGCATGGGTCATTTTTTTTAAAAAAAATGTCACTATAGGCATAACTTGTTTAAGCCCAAATTCTATAAGGTCTATGCACAACATACATGAATTTCATGCTTAGACTTGGATCACTTCTCCAAGATATCTCATAATGTATATGTAAATATTTCAAAATCCAAAATAATAAATAAATAAATAAATAAATAAATCCAAAATCCAAAACACTTCTAGTCCCAAACATTTTGGATAAGGGAGACTCAAACTGTACATGTTCTCTTCAATAAATAGAACGTATTTCTCTAAAAGCGATGGAAAATTAAAATTTAGAACTAAGTATGGTTAAAAGATTTAAGATACACACAAATTACCACAATCTTAAACATACTAAGAATCAGTTTATACAAAACTAGCCAACACTGCCCTAGTGGTGGTTAAATGCCTATACTGCAGCCACTCACTTGCAAACCATAAGGTTGCGAGTTCAATACCAACCAAAGGCTTAGGCTCGCCTAAAGCTTGGATCCTTCAGAGGTCGCTAAAATGAGTACCCAGCTTGTTGGGGGCAATTAGCTTACACATTGTAAACCGCTTAGGAAGTGTTTAAGTGCACTGATAAGCGGTATAGAAATGTACTTGCTACTGCTAATAACTTTAGTAATGCTTTGTAATACAACTCAGATAGCTCCAGACATTAAACACAATAGAATGTCCATGTCTGCAAAGCATGGTGCTGTCCCATCTGAGATCTACTGACCACTGAGCAACAAGAATTTTGGCACATTATTTATTTCAGTGATGATTAACTAAAATGTAGTGTTAAATGAAAACTTTTCTGCTGGCAGTATTATAGCTTTAAGTGCTCTGGCCAGGTTCTAAAGTCTGGAGGATCTGTGTACTCTTGGTGGTGGGGCCAGCCAAATGTTCTGTAGTTAATTATAGCAAATTGGGTCACAATGTATTCTGTATCAAGTGAGCTCTTTAAATGTACATTATGTCACTGGAAAATATAAATGTGTGGAACAAAATATTGCCCATTACCATCAATTTGATATATTATGTTTCGAGATAGGTTACAAAACAAGAAAATTACTTCCAGCTTTTCATATATCTTCTGTACAGTCTGGAAAAAGGATAGCAATTTAATATTATTTTCATGTTAGACCTATTATTAAAAAGAGTTAAAGGAGGGTTTGGCTGGTTTTAATAACTATTACATTATAGGAAAGTTGATTGTTTAAAATAGCTTCTGAGCTTCCAATTTGTTATCGTCTCAGCAAACATTTCCATCTTTAGCAAAAAGTATGATGATAGTACTGAAAGCTAGTTAGTCATAGCAAATGGGGGCTCATTAAAAAATCAGAGTTGAAAGAGTGGAAATTGGCCTTGGAAATCCATTAGTCTCTTGACTCCCACTACTGGATTTATAAAGGAAGAGTAACCTTAGGATTTAAATTATTTTGATATGTGTGTGTATCTAAAACGGTGTTCACAGGATGCTGTCTTGGTCCCCCCATCTTTAAAGTCAACTTTTCAAAATTGCTCTTCTGTGTGTTCACTTCTCTTCTTGGCTGCTTTATTTTAAATTCAGACAGGAAGTGTAACATTTTATGCAGCTGTCTAGTCAGGCAAGGAAATATGCTATAGTAGACAAAATTTCTTTTAAAAAAACTGCACTCTAATAATTTTATTATGCCTCCTTTAAAGTGACAGAAGGCTGCCTGACCAAATAAGGATAAACAGCCTGATATATACTTTAGTGGGCAGTAAACTCATTCTCTCTGTTAGTTTTTCTCAATCTCATGGAAATCAGAAAATGTCTGCAACACCACCACCTAGGAACATAGGCAGTTACTTAATAGTGAACCAATCCATTACTCTGTCTAGCTAAATGCTGCCGAGCATAATGGCCAGCATAGATATGTTGTTCTACCTGTGCCCTGCGGTGTGCATGTTATCTAAGAACAATTGGAATGCATTTAGGAATGCACATCAAAGTTACTGACCCATGTGAAATATATATTTAAAAATTGGTATACTACACTGCACTGTATAGGCCCTCCCAGTATTGTTGGCCTACAACTCCCATCATTCCTCACCACCAGGTATGTTGGGGGCTATGCAGACGGGCAGCTCTATGCTTCCCATGCTAGCTGTGGATTGAGGCTTCGGCGACCGCATGCCGCAGCCTCCAACCTCCCTTTTGCCGCCCCTGAAAGGGGCGGCAAAAGGGTGCCCTAAGAGCCGGCATGCAGCTCTTTAGTGCCCCTTCTGGCGCAGCACCTAAAAATGCTGCACTGGAAGGACGTCCTGATGCCATGTGCTGTGCATAATGCCGCACAGCATCAGGATGTCATTGGGCTGGGGTTGGGGTGGCTGGCGTACGGCTGCCCCTCCCATCTCTGCTTCCAGGCTGGCCCTTTGGGCTGGTCTGCAGAGGTCCTTGATTAGGCCTGATGAGGGGTGCAGTCCACCAACATCTGGAGAGCCACAAGCAGTTCACACCTCCAGCAATGAGTAACTTCTGGCAAAGTTTGTTGCACAGATGCCAAGCAGAGCCTAAACAGGAATTTAACACTCAAGCAACTGTACAACATTATAACCAGAACCCAGAACTACTTCACTCCAAAATAAGGTCAGAAAAAAGATCAACTACTAGGAGAGAGTTGTTCTGTGTTTATTACAACTCAGCCATCTTCACAAGCAAATGAGATTACCCAAGGTGGCCATCATACTGTACTGTTTTTGTAATTTATGGGAGTATTTTATTTTTTTTGAAGCTGGAGAAATACAATGAGTCAAGTATTACATTTTCCTGCCCAACAAAACTGTTATTGCAAGGAATCATTTGTTTATTGCAGGGAAGATTGCTATGCATTCTTCTGGAAAAAGTTTTAGAGGGATGCCATCTATTTCCTTATGCAGCCAGTTGAATTAAGCTATGGCTAAGCTGTATAAAGTAAAGAACAAGGAGAAGGGCAATAGTTCAACATCTCTCTGGGAAAGAACTTCCTACAGCCCTATACCCCATGTTTTCTGTCTGTCTGTGCAAGATAACCCTATTTAAGCCTCTAAAGAGCAAAGCATCCCCAGAGGAAGTAATGGGATATTTCCACATTACATTTCATATCGCTACACAAAACATAAGGACAAAAGCACTACTGAATAAAGCTAAGCACAAGCCCTCTTTGCTCATATGCTAACAAACTCAAAATGTATACTAAGGGTTAATGTGGAGTCCTTTAATATGTTAGGTAAACTAAACTACATCACTACTTAGACATTTATAATGTTTACAAAATGTGTTAATATACATACTAAATAATACATTATAATACACACTAAACACAATTTAATACAAGGCAACATGAGTTTATATTATCTGACCAGCAGGAAGGGAAGAGAAATGGGTGATGAAGGAAATGTACATCTTGCAACTCTGAACTACAAGAATGTATCTTGCATACTTATGCACTGATTCACAGAGAGACTGAGGGCCTTTGCAGACTGCCAGAAATAGTGCAAATTGAGTCCATTTTAAGGGTTAGGGTTAGTGCTAGGGAATCATGGGATTTGTTTTTTTTCTGAGACACTGAGCCTTCTCTGTCAGAGAGCTCTGGTGCCACAATAAAATACAGTTCCCATGATTCCCTAACCCTAACCCTTAAAGTGGACTCAATTTGCACTATTTCTAGCAGTCTGCAAAGGCCCTGAGTTTTGTCAACAACAGCTCACAAGAACTTCAAATGGTATCCTTGCACTTCTGCTAAAGATCAACTTTACATTGTTGTGGTGGTGACCAGTAGTGGCACAGCCACATCATAGCAATGATACACTAAGGTTAGCATGTTGCTTGGTTGAAAGGTTAGGGGGGGGTTACGATTTTTCAACAAAATCTGATCACAGAATTGATCCACCCATAACTTTAGTAATCTTTTAGTGAACTGATTTATCTGCTTCACCTCATGACACTCATTTGAGTAATGGATAAATGATGCATAAAATAGTTTTTTGTGGGTTTTTCAGGCTATGTGGCCATGTTCTAGAAGAGTTTCTTTTTGACATCTTGCCAGCATCTGTGGCTGGCATCTTCAGAGAATGCTGGATTGGAAGAGAGTGGGTATATATATACACTGTGAGATCCTGGGTAGGGAGGAATGATTCCCACGTAAACTGTGTATTGTTCTGTTGTTGATTGTGTATTGTTCTGTGTTGATGGCAGGGCATCAGGGTAGGAGGATATGCAAACAAGGATTATTGTCTGGTAATTGGTGTTCATTGTCTGCTGGGAAAGCCCCTGACCCTGGGTGGTTTCCCATTTGCATTTGCTGAGTGCTGATTTTCCTATTTTGCAGGACTGGTAGCCAAACTTTGTTTACTTTTAGGGTTTCTTCTTTCCTGTTGAAGTTGTCCAAGTGTTTGTGGATTTCGATGGCTTCCCTGTGCATTCTGACCTGATAGTTGTTGGCATGGTCCAGAATTTCAGTGTTTTCAAACAGCATTTTATGCTCAGGATGGTTTATAATATGTTCTGCTACTGCTGATTTTTCTGGCTGGCCCAGTCTGCAGTGTCTCTAATGTTCCTTGATTCATGTTTGGTAGTCCCTATGCATTTAGTGGTCCCTATGTAAACATGTCCACAGCTGCATGGTATGCGGTAAACTCCTGAGGCTGTGAGAGGGTCTCTCCTGTTCTTTGCTGAGCTCAGCATTTGTTGGATTTTCTTGGTCGGTTTGTAAACTATTTGGAGGTTGTGTTTCCTCACCACTTTCCCTATTCTGTCTGTGACTATTTTGATGTATGGTAAAAATATCTTCCCTTTTTGGGTGGTTGCTTGTCTTCACTCCTCTCGGTTTTTCTGGGTCTGGCAGCTCTTCTGATGTCTGAGCTGAAGTAACAATTCGCCTGTAGAGCCCGGTCTAGGTGCTTCAATTCCTCTTCCAAGAAGTGGGGTTCACACATGCGTTTTGCCCAGTCTACCAGTGTTTTTATTGTGCTTCTTTTTTGTCCTGGGTGATGGTTGGAGTTCTTGTGCAGGTATCTTTCTGTATGTGTAAGTTTTTTGTATACTGTGTGACCCAGACATTTGGTTTGCAGATGACTACGACATCCAGGAATAGCAGTGTTCCTTCCTTTTCTTTTTCCATGGTGAATTGGATGTTGGGGTGGATGTTGTTCAGGTGGTTCAGGAACACAGCCAGATCTTCTCCATGACTCCAAATGGTGAAAGTGTCATCCACGTATCAGAACCAAGTTGTGGGCTTTTTTGGTGCTGTTTCCAGGGCTTGCTTTTCAAAGTATTCCATGTAAAAGTTTGCTATCACAGGGCTTAGAGGGCTTCCCATTGCTACCCCATCTCTCTGCTCGTAGAATCCATTGTCCCACTGGAAATAGCTTGTGGTGAGGCAATGTTCGAACACGGCTGTGATGTCCTCTGTTTCCAGGGCTTGCTATTCAAAGTGTTCCATGTAAATTCTGAAATTCTGGACTACGCCAACAACTATCAGGTCAGAATGCACAGGGAAGCCATCGAAATCCACAAACACGTGGACAACTTCAACAGGAAAGAAGAAACCCTAAAAATAAACAAAAGTTTGGCTACCAGTCCTGCAAAATAGGAAAATCAGCACTCAGCAAATGCAAATGGAAAACCACCCAGGGTCAGGGGCTTTCCCAGCAGACAATGAACACCAATTACCAGACAATAATCCTCGTTTGCATATCCTCCTACCCTGAGGCCCTGCTATCAACAACAATACACAGTTTACATGGGAATCACTCCTCCCGGCCCAGGATCTCAAAGTATATATATATATATATATATATATATATACCCTCTCTCTTCCATTCCAGCATTCTCTGAAGATGCCAGCTACAGATGCTGGCGAAACGTCAGAAAGAAACTCTTCTAGAACATGGCCACAAAGCTGAAAAACCCACAAAAAACTATGGATGCCAGTCATGAAAGCCTAAGACTTCACAATGCACAAATTAGGTCATATAATTTTGGAAGTACATTTTATGTAGTGCTTGTTACTCTGGAACCTTGTACCTTGTACTGCTATCATGATCTCTTTCACCCTTCGGTACTGGCTTAGCAAAACAGTTAACTCTTCTATTCGACGATCCTAAAATGAAATAAAGAGAAGAGAAATAAATCTGGCAAATAAAAATTCCAAAATATGATTTATTTATTTTAATCTGCTTGTGGTATCATCAGGCCAATCAAACCTTTTCTACTCACTGTGGTCAAGGAATTGCTCCTGTGTAAAAACTCATGCACAAAACAAAAAAATTAAACTTAGTGGTCTAAATGCTGCCCATCAACCTTGTGTTACCTGTTTCTAATATATGATGATGACGGTGACGATGATGTCATTACTGTCACCACCAGGGAACTCCCATGGATGCTGAAAACCTTTCCACAGGTTTTGACTTCATTGTTTTTTTAAAAACTTATCACAGAACCACTAATAAGCACATTTGATATTATTAGAAAGAATGCCTCAGTGTTTACAGTATATATAGTAGTTACTGCACTAAAGGAGGTGTAGAAATAGTGTTTACCTTAACAAGATACGATAAACACAAGTTAGCTGTTTTCTGAACCTAACCGCATCAGACAAAAACCACCAAGATTCACACTGGGAATCATATCTTCTAATAAGAATTTGACATAGAATTGGATTGATTTTACTGGTAGATTTGCAGTCCTTTCCTCTTGTCAAGAGATGAGTGTCCCCCAAAGCTGGAGAAATTGCAACACTGTCTACTGACCACAGTTGACCCACAAAAAATCAAGATTCAGTGCCAGGCCCTGAAAGCTGGCAATGCTACTCAGTAAGCTGTAGATCAGGCTCAGAATTGTTTGTGTGACTAAGAGTTTGCTCTATTTCTTTTTCTTGTAGACAGATGTGCACTTAGGACCACCTCTTTAGAGAAACATAGTACCAGATCTGCAACACCATAACTGACCTCTCTATAGCATAATGATGTTTTGGAAATGGGACAGCATCAGAAATCAGGAGTAAAATGATACTGATTCTATTCCCTGTAATTTTAAAATGTCATGTGAATGCAGCATGAAGACACAGTGGCTTACAAATTAATAATAAAAAAGAAAGCTTGATACATACAATTCCCCAAATTCATACTAATAGGGATCATATTTGCAGGGTGGGTGGGTTGTACACACTTTCTGTGGTAGGAAACAGTCCTGGGGAGATATCCAGCTTGATTACTGGCACCTTGTTTGACAGAGGTCAGCTGTCATTCCCCCTCCTTCTCATGGGAAATCACCTGCTTTATGTCATTTCCAGTAACTGAAAGTTGAGAGGGGTCAAGGCTATCCTATGATTAAGTTCTCACTATGGCACTTCCTTCAAGAAAATAGGTGTGACAAGTGGATGTGATTCATGAAAAAGTTAAGATATCAGAGCATGTGGCCTAATAAACTAGTTATGCTAATAATGGAGAACTAGATTATGAAGAGTGATAATTATGATTTCCCCAGTGTTGGTCAAGGAATAACTATATCTTAAAAACTACAGCCTTCTTCTTTGATGCCTCTTTTTTCTTAGTCTAGGGCATGTGATAAAACGTTTTACTTTATTTATATCCAATCTTTCTCATGACAAAGGGACAGCAAGAATCTTCAGACATATTTTACAAAATACACAGAAGAAATATTTTTTATGATTTACTGTTTTTTATTTGTATAAAGATTTTGTGATTATTAATCAGTTCAAATCTTTAATCAAACTCATACCTTTGAGATTGGACAGTCATACCAACAAGGATGACTTGTCCAGTCCTCCCCCTCCCACCAGTGAGCTCTGGTGTGATAAGCAGTGATTGATGTGATGATCAGTAGCAACCTGATTTACCTAAGGTGGATTTTGGGGTGTGTGTACATTTGTGGTGGCGGCAATGATACACAACTATAAATGTGAATTGCAATATTTATAAGATTATAAATCTGGCTTACATCATCGTAAATACCAAACAGGTTGCCACCCAGTATCTGCAGTGCCCATTACTGTTTTCTCACCTTTTCTTCATTTGCAGCTAGCAATGATTCCATTCCTACTTTCAGACGTTGTACTTCTTGATCTAAAAGAAAAGTTTCAGATCTTAGGAGGGAAAATACCCTCATATGTTATTATCTCAGAACAGAAATACTTCTCGCAATCTTCAAACAACAAAAAATAAAATTGACCAAGATCAGTGACTACACAGACTGTCTCTCCTCTGGCTAAATGTGGTAACTGCTCCTGTGGTAGGCAATTTCTGAGTACTAGGTCAGTGTTACTTGAAGTTGTGGTTCATGGACTGGTGCCAGTCCCCAAGCTACTGGCTAATGGTCCCTGGTGAGTTTCCAAGAAAGAAAAAAACAAAAGCAATTATAGCCTATGAGCACAAAAAAACCTACTAGTTCCTATTATACTGGGGGCGGGGGGGGGGAGGACTTCTGGTCCCCCACATCAGATACCTTGAGATCCACTGTGCTTAGATTATGGTTTCTCATCAGATTAGCGTCTTCCAAACCATCCTGCTATTTATTTGGCAACCTATTTGCCATTTCCAGAGTAACAAGCAGGCAAAAAAAGAAAAATTACATCACAAACTGTCAATGGGTCAGATGTGGAGATGGATGAATTGATACTCAGTCAGCTTCTCCTTTCATGTCACAAATTAATTTTTTTTCTTATGGTTCTTCTGAACCTGAAAAGGGGGAAGGGGAATATAGCTCATTGAAGAGGAAGGGATTAAAAGCCTCATTGCATAAGTGGACATCCACATTCTGCTGAGATTCCTGAGATTCTACTGATAAAAACACAGAGGAATAAAAGAAGTGTGGCAGCAGAAGCAAATAATTTTATCCAAAATTTTAAAGAAATGACAGAATATAAAGGTCGTACCAGTAGCCATCTTTATAACGGGAGATAGTTGGGGGAGGACCTCAGAGAATGTCCTCAAAATGTACCAATTTGTACTGAAGGAAACCATCTTTTTTAAGGCTAGTGAACTGTCCTGTCAAGTGCTTTAAAGCTCAAGGATGGCTTGCACTATGGAAAAAAGCATGCTGTTTTTAAAAAGGCACACTTTTCCCCTCATGAATGTGAGCCTGAAAAATAACTCCCCCCTAAAGATTCAGATGTTCTCCTGTTTAGAGAAATCATATGAAATATTAAGATTTCTATGGATTGCAACTCCCTCAAATAAACATGTTACACCCCCCCACACATAAAGGAGAATGGCAACAAAATATGAAAATGTTCTTAAGTATTACACCTTACATAGACTGAAGTAGCTAATTAAATAAATAAACAGCTGATTTCAAGCGAAATTATTACCTACTGACAACCCCTCCCCCAAAATAACAACAAAACATTCCCACATCTCATTATTTAAGGCAAAACTTTATATGTATTGCCTTTCACAAACTTCAAAAAATTGTAAGACAATACTTAAAAAGGAAACTACCATATATACTCGACTATAAGTTGACCTCATGTATAAGTTGAGGGCAGGGTTTTGGTATGACCTGTGGATAAGTTGGGGGTAAAATTTAGGGGCATATAATGAAGGATGTAAAGGACAAAGCAAAGGAAAACAATGCCAATGAACTTACACAATTCCAACAAGCGTAACTATTTGTGCTCATATTAAAGGCTGGATGGATGAGAATAGAAGGGGGTCAATGCTTCCAGAGCAGATGAATTGATCTGTGGATAAGTTGACTCAGGTTTTTTGAGACAATTTTTAACCTAAATTTCTAGACGTATACATGAATATATTTTGTTTGTTGTTGTTAACTGCGAGTATATACAGTACCTAAAATATTAACCGATATCATTCTGATTTTATTTATCTTGATCATGTTCACCTTTCTATAAGTTAGAATAATCAATGCAAATTTCTGTGTGTAAAATCCAATATTGTGTCTTCCAGCAAAATGCATTTCCTTTAGTGGAATGGAGTTCTTCTCTCTGCAGCTCAAAGCTGTGGGGCATAGAGGGGAAGAGAGAAAAAGGAGGTCCTATTGTTTGAGCATGAATATACTTGTGGAACGTTTGGATCTCGTTCCTAGCATTCACCAGAAGGAAATTTCCAAAGGGTGTTTTGTTTTGTTGTGCCACTTCTTGATCATCTACTATCCCAAGTATGCACCATTTGTGTTTCAGTTAGCAATATGATGCATAATACTGGAGTCACCACTGGGTGACACAGTGTATTGAAGCTCATACATAACTTGTGGATGGGAGCTCCCCTTCAAACAGGTATTATAGTGGGTATGATCTTAAAATTGTGTATGTGTCTGTTGAAGACAATAACTTTTACTGAAACCACTGAGCACTAATTCATATAAATAGGTTGAGAAGAAGATAAAGTTGATTGACAGCACATGGAGACTGATTTGATTTTGGGAATTGTGCAATTTCCCCAAGCATTTTAAGTAAAATTATCTCAAATCCTAGGCTCTAAAAATAGCGAATCAACTTGTTCACGTCCCAAAGATATCATTTGGAAAGATGGCAATGTGACACACAAGGAAAGAATAAAGAAATAATCAGTGCACACAAAATTATTAGTAAAGGGAGTATATGTATTCAGGTTTTTTCCCCCTAAAAGAAAGTAAGAGCTTAGATTATCATTCTGTTCACTTTACCAAAGTATTATAAAATGTTATGATGGAATAAAATAGTTAGTGGAGTATATACTTTAATTACACTTTAACATGTGAAAGCATTTTGATATAGATATTGCAAAGACTCAACTTCCCTCTCCCCCTGGAACGAAAAACAAAACCACACAAAACAGCAAGCAATGCACATGCAACCAGACAGATTTAAAGGAGAAGAAGCAACAATACATTTTATGGGTTGGGGTTTTTTTTAGAATTTGGATTACATTTTCATTGCCATTTGTAGACTTTTAAAAGACCTATGTCAAGGGTTTGATTTTTCTTCTTAAATGTTAAGTGGATTTCCTCCCTCTTTTCTCAAAACAAAAATGGAAAATGTCATATTTCAGAATAAACACGTCTTCCAAAAAGAAAAAGGAAAAATGACCAAAATGTCTTCTACAATCCTTTACATGTTGCTAGATAGATTCAGTTTAGATTTGAAATCTGAAATACTGCTCTGACAACCTTGACACAGCTTGTTTAAAAGCCTATATTTGTTAACATGCATCCTTAATCCCCCCCTCCAATTTTAATAACTGTCTGTTTGCTGTAAGCAGTAAAATATTCATCCTATGTGTTATGATTTAGCAGCCAAATATAGAGCCACATTGAATGATTATTGCTGAAGAAGTGCACTTTAGCTATAATTTTTTTATGTGAAAGGTAACGAAGTGAAATCTTGAGGCTTACGTTTCTCTTTTAGCCTTCGCCTATACACTTCCTCTACGATAGGAAATGGAGAAAGCCAAATAAAGTATGTAGGAAAAAAACACACATTAGATATTAATTAGATGCAATTTCATCAGACTATGCATTCAAGAATAAGAGGTATATTACTTTTGATACTACCTTGAACACTGATCAGCTTGTAATGTGAACAAGATAGGTGGCAAATTTTTGTTAAGCGAACACTACCAAGTCTATTTAGCTTTACTAACAGTGCAGTCCTATGCAAAGGGATATTTGAGACTAACAGGACTTTATTACACCAGGCTCTTCTCCTGCTAAAATTGTGTTCTTCTCAAAAGCGCTATACAATCAGGACTACTCTCTTCTTTATCAAACCTTCACAATCTTTCAGCCATTATCACATGCAGCATTTGGCACTGGCCATCCAGTACCACCCAGTGTGTGCCTAGTTTGGCTGGCATGCACACATACTGTTACCACAGGCTGGGACCCCCAAAATCATCCCTCTTATATCTGATATCAACTTAATAGTAAAAGGGACTCCTGATGTGAGTGACCTGGGTATGCCCCCATAGCAGGACATCTGGCCTCAGACCAGTTGGCTACAGCTAGGGTGTAGAGGAAGGCATTCACCATAAAGACATCATCTTTAATCCCTTTGATTAATGGAGGGAGATGATGGGATTCTGGCAAAGGAAGATGGAAGTGCTTGTAAAGACAAGGATCACTCTTGCCAAGGTGTGAGTCTGCCCTTTGTCTTAGGAAGCAACACCTATTTCTGAAGATTTACAACTCTCAGCTTTTGGTCTGAGAACATTTGCTGTAGCCATCAATCTTTTATCCAAACTATCACAGACACATCTACTGCAATTCTCATCCAATATTCCTTCCTGGAAAGCAATTTGGCATGTTGTTAATCCTTTCAAGTCCTTGATTTCTGCCCTCAAGGCACATTTCTCAATATAAATACAACCCTTTGGACCTCAATATCTTGGTCTAGATTGGAAGCAGGAATCCCTGCTGCCAGTTTTCATCTAGACCCCTCAGTAGCCAGCTACTCCCCATGTTTCTAGCTATTGAGTCAATTTCTGGTCCTTCAATTGAAGCAAACCTCATAGTTGGTAAGTATTGCCATTATCAAAGCCTCAATCTATTCACCTCTTCCACCTTTGTTTCTTAGCTCTTGTATGTGTGCATGAGTGTATGTGCTTTTGTAAATGTATTGTTCATTCCCCTAATAAAATTACACCATTAATTTGGAATTGCCTCTTGAGTTCTGTGTGATCTGGTTCCCAAGACCGTATGTTGCCCCAGTCAAACTATAACTCTCCTTTGAGCTATTATTTAAATTCTCCTAAGACATATTAATTTCTGTGTGCCTTCAAGGACCCCCAGAATTTTGGGTTAATAATGCACACAGCTCTCCCAAAGAACTTTAAATTAAAAGGTGTTGATCTTTTAAAAAGGCTTTTTTTCTGGGGAGGGGGAGACTTCCTGATTCAGGATGGTCTAACTGCTGGCAAATGAAAGTAATTAACCTGCCAATGATTAATCTAGTCTGCTCAAGGAATGCCCTTCTCTCTGATCAGTGGCAAGCAAAGGGCACCTAAGCAACACTTAAAGCCTGCCCAATGATCACTCAAAATTGGAAGAATTGATTTATCGCACTGCAAATGCTAGTACCACAGAAGACAGAAAGGAGGTAATCACCAGACGTTTTGTATGAATGAAGAGAGACACCTGCCAAATGATCTCCCACTGAGATATTAACAGACAAGAGGTGATGTCATGTGATAAATCCCAGCAAAATACTCTATTAACCATTGCAGTTTACTGCCTCGTGTGATAAAGTCCTGAGGGAAAGAAAATGTAGCATAAGCTTTTGAAGAGTTAGCCTACTTCCTCAGAAGCACCTTAGGCTACAACTTTTCTCTCAGTTAGTTTCAAAGGGGCTCCAAGATCTATTTGCATACTGACATTCCAGACTAACAGCTATGTCTCTGAATTCTAATGCAATCCTATGTGTGTTTACTTCTAAATGTGCATTGCATTGTAGCTTTGCAGTGCTATCATAGGTATGTTTTGCTCAGAAATTAACTGTGATCAACAGGATTGTTGCTTTTGTTTATATAGCACTGTCTATAACAGGATTTATTGCTGTTGTTTACATACTGCCATCAATGTACATGGCAAGTTACAAAATATTCAACTAGTTGCACGTTAAGGATTGTAAGCTAATGAAATTAAAATACTTGAGCCTTACTTCATTTGAAATCAACAGCAAATACTATGGTGGGCTTCAGCAAGGAACACATTTGCTAAAATTCTCAACTTTCATTAGAGAAGCAATATATTCTAGTAACACATGCACACCTTATTATATTAAACATGCACATACAGAACAAATAACTGAAATTAGTGACAAAGTCACAGTTTATATCAAAAAGAACATAATTCCTAGTGTGTGTCAAGACATCTTTGACCAAATTCCTGCTAAAAATAATTAGTTATCTTTTTGGAAGTATTTAATGCTTCTGCAAGAAGAATACAGGGATCCCTACTTCAAATGGTTGAAAAAATTAAGGATTTAGGCTGAAGAATTACTAGACTGGATGCACAAAGCACATTCATATTGACCAGTAAGAGGTAGTTTTTTTTAAAAAAAATGCTGCCTTCTACAAATGGTTATTAATATTTGTCCTGCACTATTACACATATGTGTTCAGTATTTATGGAAAACAGTCCTTGGCAAATCTGTGAAATTATTAAATTTGCAGCTCAGTAGTGGGGCAGGGAAGGGAAGAAGGGAAGAAATACATGATTACAGGTAGTTTAATAAAGGAGATTCTTTACATAGTTAGTATTTTCTCTATGCAAGACTCTTTGACCTGTCCAGTGAAGTCTAGGCTAAGAAAATTTTGACTCTGTTGCACCTGCAACTATTACCTCACACATTCATTGTAATGCTTCATGTTGTGATGATCAAAGGCCATTTTGCGTATTTAAAGAGGACCACTGACAGATAATTGAATCAGAATATAGATACTGTGTTATGACCAAATTAAGGAATACTTTTAAAGAGCTTTGTATGGAAATAGTGAACAGGTATTATTTAGATGACTGAGAAACATGGTCCACTAATACTATAGTGGTTTAAGAATTGGTCTATAACTCTGGAGAGTAGGGTTTGAATCCAGCCTCGACCATGGAAACGCACTGGGTGGCCTTGGCAAGTCACACTCTCTTAGCCTCAGAGCTGGGAATGGTAAACCCCTCTAAAGAAACATGCCAAGAAACCTCCATGATAAGGTTGCCTTAGTGTCACCACAAGTTGGATATGACTAGAAGGCACACAAAAAGAAAATAAGGAAATATGATTCTCAAAGGGAAAGCAGGGGAAACAGGGAGCAACAGAAAAGAAACTGCGTATTTTGATAAGCAACCTTGCTATTTCTGTGTCCCTTCATGATTACCTCTTTCTGCAATTTCATTATTTGATGATGTCCTCAAGATTTGGCTCTGTAGTCGTTCAATTTCTGAGTCTTTTAATGCTAACTGTTCCTGAAGTTGCGCTATTTCAGCCTGAAACAACAGATTAATATTAGCTTTCTGTTCATCTCTATCTTATCAAAAAAGAAGTAAACATACACACATTCACTATGGGCTATTTTTTCCCCAATACATGTTAGAACCTGCCCATCCACTGCTAGTTCATTTTTAGCACATGCTAAGCGAGAAATACGAGCTACTTTTTATTATGACTGACAAGCAAAATCTTAATTTTTGTGGGGGGTTTTTTTTGGTAGAAGTGTGTTTTAAAGTTAGTGAGAGGACTAGTAAATGTAGAGATGATACCAGTGTGGGTGGAAATGCTGTTTGTTTCTCAAGTTAGTAGGGCAGAAGATTCTTTTCAGCAGAGAAATTAGACAAATCAACAAGAATAGTCTCCATCTGTCTACTGATTGTAAAAAAGATGGTGGGGGGGAGGGTTTTGAGGATGGGGCCAAAAGGATTTGCCCCTACTTCCCTGCTCGGCACACCTTTACACCTGTGTAAAGCTGCACCGAGCAAGGAGGGAGGGAGAGTCACACGGTTCCCCTTCTTCCCTGCTTGGCAAATCTTTACTTGTGTGTAAAGCCTTGTCAGGCAGGGAGGAAAGAATGCCCTGGGACTCTCCCTCCCTTAAGGAGTGTGTGTGGAGGGGGCACTTAGCTGGGTGTCACCCCTCTTCTGGGCTGTCACCTAGTGTGATCCGCACCCCCCCCTGCACCCCGCAATGATGCTATTGAACTACAAATACCACACAAAACAAGAACAAATGGGGAGTGGAACCTAAATGTGATTAAAGCAATACCAGCCTGGGAGAATGAGTTTCAAAGGTTCATCTCCCCAAACTATTTTCTGAAGCTACACGAACTCCACTGAGGGAAAATACAAGGATAGCACCTGTTATTGAATTATAACCCATTGCGGGGTAAAGAGAGGCTGTAGATTAGGTCAACAGAGCAAAGTGAACCAGTCCCATGTGCAGCACCATTCAACTGACTAAAGTCAGAGGCGCAAGTAAATGTTTTATATGGAGAAAAAGTTGCAAGATTTGATTATGGATCTGTGAGGTTTGACCCCAAGATGTTCTCATTTTTACTAGAGAATTTGGTAAACCCAGCAGGTGTTCAGTTATTGGCTGGTAAGGAACAAAAGCTCCCCACCACAGAGAAAAGCTAAGCAGCTCAGACCAGTACACATGCTTGACATGTAAAAGGCCTCAGGTTTGATCACCAGGGGCCAAAACACACTGCAGAAATAATCCAGTTTGAGACCGCTTTAACTACCCTGGCTCAATGCAAGGGAATTCTGGGAACTGTAATTTTGTGAGACATTAAACCTTCTCTGTTAAAGAGCTCTGGTGTCACAACAAACTACAGTTATCAGAATTCCCTAGTCCTGAGCCATGTTGTGGCCCTAAATTATCTAAATTGGCCTGGGAAAGGGTGGTGTTGGAAGCCCTGGAGAGCAACGCCCCCGTCACAAAGAAAAGAATGAGAGAACAATGGTTTGGATGGAGGAATCCAAAGGATAAATGGCTTTTGCTTTTAAGCTAAAACTGAAACTTATTCATAGTAGAATGCAGGGGAATATTAGGATAAAGATGACATAACTTTTACGTATGTGCTGGCACTGTGGCACATCTTTATCTCACTTTTATCAACAGGAAATATTTTAAACAACAAAAACTCTATATACATGTATTCCTGTTTACAACAATGGGCAGATGCTGGGATGAAATTTATTGTTCAAGAGTGCTGTTAAGAAAGAACTCTGCCCAAAATTCTAGTGAACTCCATGGAGCTCAATAAAATTCCACAATTTTCCTCCCTTCTTTTCCCCATGATGCAACCCAACTCATAAGTGTAGCAAAATGAAGAAGGGAAGTGCATGCTACATCCCTTTGGAAGTGAGAAGACATTTATAGCCCCATTTCATGGATTCCCACAAGTGCTGGCTCTCTCTGTTGAGTACATCATGTGGCAAGTCTGGATTATCTCTGCAATATACACTTGTCCCTCCACATTTGCGGCTTTGACTTTTGCGGCTTTGATGATTCACAGTTTTTATTAATATGTTCTCTCTAGGAATATCTAGATCTTCCAGTGCAACTCTATGGTCAATGTATGGCAGATGTTCGCCACAGAGTTGAAATGGAGGACGTAGAGATTCCTAGAGAGGTGGTCTCTCAGGTAAAACATAGTGTTTTTGTTATTTGCATTTTTCCACATTCATGGGGCTCTTGTGCCCCTAACCCCAGTGAATGTGGAGGGACGAGTGTATATGAAACAGTGTGCTATGTTGCTTACTTTAGTTGCTTTCAGTTTCCATTCATATTGGGTCCTTTCATTTTCCAGCTCTTCAACTTTAATTTTTAGATGCTTCAGTTCCTGTAACAAATTCTGCAAGGGAAGAAAAAGATAAATATATTTTATTTATGAGACTGGACATATGGATGAAACCACTATCATCTCTATACAATAATCTCCCAAATTCGATCCCTATTAGAGTCATCTTGATCTGATATCTTATTAAAGTAACTTCTTTCTTTTCTGTAAGCTTACACAAATTCAAGGAAAGAAGAATGCCTGAGATCCTATACCTGCCAGCGTTGTTATGCCAATGAAGCAGTCAAAGGAGGTAAAAGTGGGAAAAAAAGGAAGAAAAAGGCAGTGGAGGCAGGAAAAGAAGTTTGTGTGTTGTAAGACATCTATTTCTTAAATGCCTAGTTCCAAAAGCCAGAGCACTATGGGAGGAATAGTTTGGACAACTGACCATTTCATGGCACTAGTGGCTATCTAAGCCATCTCTCCTACAAAAGTCTGTCTCCACAGATCTCCTGGAAAACCAGGCATTGGAGCCTGGTTGTCAATGCCTCCCTGCATGAGCACAAAGACAGTAATGCTGCTTCTGTGATGAACAGCTACATAAGTGGTTATGTTACCATAGGATCTTAGACAATACAATGAACAGGTCTTGGGTAAAATAAAGGAAATGGTATAGTAGATCCTATAATTAGGAAAGAAAACATCTCGGTTCCAAAAATAAAAGGACTATTGCACAATACTGGCATAACTCAGATGCTGCATTAGCAATCTTTCCCATGAATCTTATTTCTAATTTAAGAGACGTACATTCTTTATATTTTTGATTCCTTCATTATAACAAATACATATATAAGCAGAAAGGTGTTTGCTTTATTTTAAAGTATACATATATCAAAAAGTTGTCATTTCAAGACCCTGTATTTTGGATATTATGGAATTTTGACAGGTAAGGAATTGCTTTTAATCTGGTGTATGGAATGGGACAGGTCAAATACCAGGTCCAAGCAAGAAGTGACACACTATAGAGTTTTTAAAAGATACTAGTTAAAAGTCAGCTGTTTTTAAATTGACTAATTATTCAACTGATTCTTTTAATTTCTCTGCTTCCAAACGTAGCTCCAAACCATGTTTCACTAATTTAAAGGCTGCTTGCTCTTATTAAAACTATTTTCTCAATAGGTCACTATCACCTTTTTCCCCTGCTTATGCATTTATGCATTTAAGACTTAGAAAATATTTAGAAAATCTTTTTGGTCCACTTAATCGAGCTTAATTCTTCTGACAAAAATAGGCAACCAACATCTATCATTTATTTAATGGAAGGCATAAGACACTTACTTAAAACAAAACCAGACAACATAAACAGATTAAAAACATGCATCTCCAAAATATGATTCAGAAGACAACACTGCAACTTGAACAAACCGAGCTAGTAATCAGTCTTAAAATGAGCTTATGTTAGGCATACCAATGTCATTCCTCTTCTGCTCAACTTCATCAGCTTAACCAAAGTAGCTTTTAGCCCAACATGTGAAGTGGTTTTTGATCAAACACAGTGAAGGTTTGTTTTATAAATTCCAGAAAGCCTTTACTAAAGTGCTTGTTTCACAGGATATGCAATCAACATTTATGGGGATTCAAACAATGAAATGCATGATGGAGCTTTATTATGGCTTCCCCGCTATTCATTTGATCGTCTTATAATGCACAAAATTAACAAAAATCACGTGCCTATGATTTTAAAACACTGTATAGCTCATTTTCCTAAATGGATGCCTATGCACAAGAGATTTTCTCAGGGCTTTAACAGGACATGGTTTGATATACAAAGCAGGACAAAACAGAAGAAAATGCTATATATGTCTAGTTAATATATTCTAATAAATGTATTAATTTTAATAAAATTAAATATTATTAAGGACACTTAACTGAAAAATGCTTCAATGATCCCCTGTTTTCACACTCATTAATCAATAATACACTGTAATAAAAACAGGCTTACTGTACTAAGTTTTTAGTCAGGATACTCCCTGCATACTTTCCATTTATATATTCAGAAATAAATGGGCTAGATACTTTTTAATGAAATCTATGAAAGCAAAGAGTTATGGAATATCCTTAACAGGCGTCAGGGCCATATCCCTTCAGGGTATACCATGGCTCTAATTCACTAATATACTGGAGGCCTATTAAGCTTTCCAAGCAATAACAAATCAACTATGGTATAAACTGCATTCAGCACACATTAACCATATAATCCACAACTTATTTCAATAAACATGCAATTAGGAAAGCAGAATCTCACCCAATGTGCCCTAAAATAAACCTAAAATAAAATAAAATAATTGTTAAGATTATCTTTTGCATTAACATTCCCTCACTGAAATCTTCAGACAGTTATCTCTGATCCTGGAAGTTCAGTTCTTCAAATTTTGCATAGTTCTTTCTAAGAGTAAGAAGCAATGGTTTGATTTACAATTGGAAATCATGTCATATTATTTTGTCAAAGCCATGACAAGCAAAATTGGACTTTTAGTTTATTGTTAATGCAGCACTTGTTGTAGTAAAAACTTGACAAATTAATTGCTCACAGCAAGCTTTAGTTAGTACTGTTCAGTTTGATCTTCAAAATGTGGTAATGCACAGATTCAGGATAACATTTGCTACTCATACATGTGTAGGGATCTCTGTCATCGACTCTGTACTATCTTGAGGACCAAGTGCAGCCACACTTGGCTTCCTACTGTAGGATTTTCTTTCCTGGATTTTACTATTAATCTCCAGCTGAAGTCTACACATCTGTTCTTGCAGTTCACTGATCAGGTTCACTACTGACTATATAAGAGAAGAGGAAAGAAAATGAAAAATAGAAAGAAAATGGAATGAAACAAAGAAAGTGATGAACACCTGTGACATAAGAGTCTGGAAAGAAAATTCAAGTGACAAGAACAATGGGGCTCATGAGATAGTATGGTGTTGGGGGCTGGGGTGTGGAGAAATATTTAAGATTCAAAGCATTAAGACTTCCTCATGAAGCAGATTAATGTACTTAAAACAACAAATTCTTGTCTCATATGTTCTCAAAGAGTTCTGAATGACAACCAGTGTCTTATAAGAAAAAAAATAATGCAGCATGAAAACTCAAGACCCAATTGCATGACTAGAATTATCCTTTAACCCAGGGGCTGGCAACCTACGGCCCGCTCTTACCGGCCCAGGCGGACCCCTGATGCCGCCGCTGCGCGCCACCACCGCTGCACGTTTTGGCCGCCATTTGGCCGAGTATTGCGCACGCGCAAACGTGTCGTGGCCACCATTTTGGAAATCAAAATGGCAGCTGTGCCATGTGCGGAGGCGGCTTGCGCACAGTGGCGGGGGTGCGCGTGTGCGTGCCGCCATTCCCCCCCCCTCGGCCCGGCAGAGGGGAGGACTTCGGGGGACTGGCCCCTGGCTCAAAAAGGTTGCCTATCCCTGCTTTAACCTATTGCAAGAAATCTAGTATGTGAAAGACTTTAGAAAAAGTTGATGAAATGTTACCAATTCATTCAAAATAAGTATTCAATACTTACTTCCCTGTTCCTGGGAACATTCAAAACCAATTCTTCTTCCACCATGCTGGCTTACAATCATAGCCTAACTACACAGTTTAATACTAAGTCTTTGAATGGGTCATTCACAGAAAGAAGGAATAGGGTACCTCTTTACTGTCCTTGAAAAGGTTCTACTCCTACTATACCAAAGGGTCTTCAGGAACATGGAATTCCATGCAAACATGTCAGGAATTACTCAATAAAATCTGTTATGATTCACACTTATTTTAAATGGATCCTAGGTCTCTCAGTTTGGGAAAAACAAGGCACAGATTTGTGCCATACATGAACCAAAGAATGCTTTCTAGAAAGTGCTCTAGATTTCTCTTTAAAGAGTACAGGTTCAATGGGAAACAAATAGATATGGAAAAGGTTTTCAAGTTTGAAACCCAACTCTATAAATAAAGGGTAAGTCAGCATTAGTTGATATGGGAGCTAATTTTGCCCATGAAATCTGTGGCAGCACCAAAATTCAGCAGCAATTACTGTAAATCTTTCATCAATGTGAGTTTTAATGTCCTCCCCTCCTCCAGTTTGCTGCCAGGTTTCAGTATCATACTACACATATACATAACATTTTCTTCTTGCTCTAATGGCATAAGTTTATGAAATAGCTGCTGAAATTTGGCAGCAAAAGTAGAGGGAATGTAGAGGTAGCAAAAGTAGCTTGGGGACCATATACAGCCTGCACGTTATGTTTGCCTTCTAATTCTAAATGATCAGAAATAAACTGTAACTAAAAAGCTATGGAGATTTCTGCAGGCTTTAACAGATCTCATTTCTTGAGTGAAGGATGCAACAGAATGATGGGGTACATACACACTAGGCCATCATTCTCTGCTGTCAGCTGCTATCTTACCATCAAGCCAGGAGTCTGAGATATTCCATTAGAAGACAGAAGAAAGAAATATAAACTTGCATGGTAGAACTAAGATCCCAACTAAATGTCTTATGTTTACAGCCACTGTTGGCCATCTACACTCACATAAAAAAACAAGGGTCAGTTCTCAAAACAAAACAAAACAAAACAATGCATTTCAGTTTGATGAAAGCTCAACATATCTGTAAGGTAGAAAACAAGAATGGTGTGCAAAGGGATGTGGTCTCCACCTGGTAGCAGTTGCATGGGTCAACATGCTACTGCATATATGAGTCCTTGAAAAAACTCAAGAACAAGAATGACATTGATTCCAAAGTCTACGCTCTCATCCTTCTTCTTATGAGGACAAAAATAGAACATAAAATGTATAAATAAAAGAGACGCCTTTGCAAACGTTATAAAATTTTGGAGAGTAGCCCTTTGTTATTAAGCCAAACTCAAACTGCAGGTGTAAATGATGTGTACAAAAGGAGAAAAGTTGTTACACTGGTAGGTTTATGTTAGGCACTCATTCTCAAAGAAGAGAAAGTGGACAAGAATGGGACATTTTCAGTCAAATAATTAGTGTTTTGCTCAGGACATAAAAATCTAAGAAAAAATGGAGTGGCAGCAACAATGAGATGACAAAAAAGCACTCAGAGGGTATAATGCAAAGTGTGATTAAATTACATCAAGAGGGCTTCAGGAAGAAACTATCCATATCCCAAGTTTATGCTCCAACTAGTGAGGAAGAAGAAAATAACACAGAACATTCTATGCTGGCATCCCCAAACAATAAAATAAGAAATGTTGGTAATCATAGGCAATTGGAATGAAAATTGTCAAATTTGGCCTAGGGGAACAGCTTGCTGAATTGGCTCACAAAATTCAATAAATTGTTTTCCTGCTTCATTTCTTGCAAACATGTTCCTCAGACAGACAGGCACATGTATGAACATGACACAATGGCCAACACAGAAATCACACTACATAACTGGAAGTAAAAGAAAGAGGATCTTCATCTTCCATCCAGAAGCAGCAGAGACCATGAAATAAAATAATGCAAAAGTATATTAAATCAAGTATAGTGCCAAAATACAATATAAAGAGGAATGCCAAAGTATTTAAGGACCATGTAAAGAACACCCTTAGAGCCTAAATGCCCTAAAAGCACCAGGTCCTGTCTGATCTTGGAAGCTAAGTAGGGTTAGCCCTGGTTGGATAACTTGGATACCTGGATGAGACCACCAACAAATACTAGCACTGTAGGCTATATTTCAGAGGAAGGGACTGGCAAAGCTACCTTTGAGTATTCCTTGCCTAAGAAAACCTTATGAAATTCATGGGGTTAAGTCTACAGGTAACCTGAAGGCACTTATACAGAGAGAGAGAGAGCAGACTTAAATTATCAAGCCTAATCCACTTGGAAACAGGTCTCCAGACCAAAATAGGGATCATTCTTTGAAAAAAGTGAAGAAACTCTTCAAATAGTTAAAGGCTAAAGAGATGAAAAGATGTGAGATCTGGCAAGGAGGAACCTTTTGATATTTTTGAAAATGAAGTGAAAACTGCTCTCAAAGCACTTGGGAGAAATAAATCACTAGCAACACCAGGCATATCAACAGAACTGTTTTAAGATATTGAAACAAAACCCATTCAAATTCTAAGAAAAATCTATCAACAGATATGGAAAACAAAACAATAGTCCACAAACTGGAAATGTTCAATATACACATTCTGCCTGAAAAGGGACACCAGGGATTGTATATGATTGAACGATTGCTCTGATCTCCCATTTGAATAAAGGGAGGTTCAAGATTTAATAACTGAGGGCCTCTACAGACCGGCTGAAAGGGCTGGCGACAGGTTAGAGTGGGGGCATGGTGATTGTCCGCTGCCCGCCCCGATTCCACTGTGGGTGGTGTTACGGTGGTCCTTTGGTGTGGCAACCACATGCTGAATGCCAAAATGTGTCAAAAAGTGCCATGGGGGCAGCAAGGATACCCTTTTGCTATTTTAAAAAGGAGTGGCATTTTGCCTCTTCTTTTTAAAGCCAGCAAAGCACCGGGTTGGGCCGCAGCTTGCGGTTGCCGTGGCCCCGATCCAGCAAGCAAAGGGGCAGCATGGAGTCGCTCCTTTGAGGCAGTCTGTACAGCCCCAAAGACTTTTACCATATATGAAGTGGCAAATGTCAAATGACCAAACTGGATTCAGTAAAGGAAAAGCAACAGAGATCATATTTCAAACATCGGTTGGCTAATGGAGCACAACAAAGAATTTCAGAAGAAAACTAATCTGCACTTTACAGATTACAGCCAAGTATTTATGTATATCATAAAAAACTATGTCTCACTCCAAAAGAAATAGGTGTGCAACATTGCCAATGTGTAACCTATACCCAAGTGGTTATGGTCAGGCCATAGGAGCCAGCATAGCATAGAGGTTTGAACACTGACGTGAAAGCAAGTAACAATTCATTCTCAAAATGCCAAAGGCAGCATTAGGCAGCAAGATGTATTCCCACTTAACTATACAAGATGTCTTCACTTCACCAACAAATCATTATGAACTAAGAAGATGCACCTCCCAGTCTATGAGACAGAACTGAAGAGGAATGATAACAACAAGTCAATTTTTCATAAAAATTTTGCTTCTATCTACATATTATGTAGTTCAACATGGCTCTGCTGCCTTCCTTCTTTCTTTGTCTTCTTGCCTACTTGGCCCTGTTCAGATTTTGAAAGATCATTAAGAACACATATCTAATAACTGTCGCTCACTTTCTGCATTAAAACTGGCAGAACATCCCTAAAGGTCTACAGAATGAAAGGGTAAGGAAGATCTGTCTCAGTGAAGCCAATCTTACCTTTCTCCATAAGACACTAGTCTATGCATGTGTCCTGAATGGAAGGAGGGGAGTACAAAGAAGCAATTTATGCTAAAACACAACAGTCTCTATGGGGAGTGGGTAATTTAATTGGATCAGGAATAACTCAATAACTGAATGACACTTGGTGTAGAAAAATGGCAGATTACCTCAATCCCGTGAAGAGTGACTGGAAGGGAGAAAGAGCAGTAATTTACTTTGAGATGCAATTGGCAGTCTGTTGTGTGGATAGATACTTGGTTTCTTTCATTTATTTTTCATGGCATGCCCTGACACACTGTTTTGGGAAGGACTGTTGCAAGTTGTTTTCATAACCCACATACCTTGGCAGTAACAAGTCATTTTCACTGAGCTGTTGGCCTTTCCATCATTTATTTATTTGCAATGAGAAGATTGGTAAAACTATTTGCAATATATAAAACTATTTCCTCAAACAAGCAGAACTTTAATATCTGTCGTAAAAAGAAATGCATGAGTAACTAACAGAGTAGTGACCGCTGAAGTTCTTAAACAAAAGGAAATACTTCCCTAAAAGCATTTAGTCAGGGCTTCTACATTGATTAAGAACAGCAGAATGCGTACACAGTAAGTAAAAAAATAATATTGTGAAATGAGCCATTTAGATCAGATATCTTTCAGGTCTGTAAAAGAACCTTAAAGACTGAAAATGCACATTCTGCTCCTGCCAGTGGTATTCAAAATCTGGACACTGTTTTATCATTGAAAAGGGGAATTAGAGTGGTTCAATTTCCAGTAAAGAACTAGGGGGTTTCCATAACCATCCATCCCCAAAAGCTGGTTTCTCTCGAACAAGAAATCCAGTTCTTTGCACAAATTGCAAGCAGATTCTGGGCTGGGAACATAGCAGCTGAAGCCTGTGCTACTTAAAAGAGAAAGGCAGAAGGTGGAGGAAGATATCAACAAGCCAAGCAGTGGTCAGACTTTAAAGATATACACTGTAGAATAGAAAGTCTATCATTTTGCTCCCAGTCTCACCAATTCAAAAGGCAACCAAGCAAAACTCACCTCAGCTTTGTTCTGCTTCTCTTCATACTCGCTCTGTTCTTTCTCCATCCCAACCAGTTTAATCTTGAGGTCTGACACTTCTGCCATTAGATCCAATTTCTGAGTCTCAAGCTGTGTCCGACTTAGCAGCTCCTGCAAAAGAAAGCATACTTTCAGTTAGTGAATTCCATAATATGGGGACAAGGTCTTTGGCTGTTTCTGGTCCAAAGTAACAATTTCTATGCACCACTGAATTAATCCAAAACATGTTTGGAATACGGAAGCATTCAGAATTAATACTTACCAGTATGAAATAAAGCAACTCTTAAGTTTTTTTTTTTTTTTTAGAATTGGGACATAATACAAATATCGTACAGGGAGGAATTTTCAGGTTTACTGTAGAATACAGAACAGAGTTGGATTGCTATGCCAATGTAACAAATTATGTACACACTTATGGGAGGGGGTGTTGAGCAGACGTTAAAATATGTTTTAAAAGCTTAGTAACGAGTGATCTGCATTTTATTCTCATGCATGTTAAGTTACAAAGACTTTAAGATTTAGTTGATGGATTTGGTGATTTTGGTAAACAACAAAGTAGTTGTTTGAATTGGCTCATTTTTATTTTGTTGGTCATCTTTTACTTGGCCCCTCCTGTCTAAGTACATATACAGATCTAACACTCTCACTTGAGATTTAACTGGATAACCACAGTTCAGTCCATAAAAGGGGAAACAAATGAATAAACAGTATGAGACAATCTCATACTCTCATCTTGGTGTACCAACTTTCTTTCAAAATCCTGTATAAAATTTTCACCATTAAATAGA
This sequence comes from Phrynosoma blainvillii, assembly GCA_026167975.1. NCBI lineage: Eukaryota > Metazoa > Chordata > Lepidosauria > Squamata > Phrynosomatidae > Phrynosoma > Phrynosoma blainvillii. Next base: position 340,812,804 of record JANUYF010000001.1, read on the forward strand.
GCTACAATATACAATTACCCTTTTCTGTTCCCCACACCCCAAAGTACTCCACTGGCATAATGAAGAAACAAGCTACTATATGAGGACTATCTAACAAAAATTCTGTTTCTAGTATCCAGTTGAATGCTTCTGGAAAGTGTATAAGTGGAGTATGATTGCAACAGTTTTCCCTCTTTTCTGAGATATACAATTTCTAAAGATAGTTCTCATGGCTAATAGCTAATCTGCTCCCTATGCCTTTGCCCAATCTTGTTTCAAATTCTTTTTCATAAACTCTCTCTCCCCTGAATTCCTCAGTTATATATCTTGTGGTTGTTCATTGATAAGGAAAAAGTACAATCAACATGATCAGATTCTCTTTCAAGCTGATTTTCTTTCTAGCTGGCATTTCACATTATCCAGGATTAAGTCTTGGCATTAAAAACAGTCTTGCTTCAAAAGGATGTTTCTGAAGCCTGTGTCAAATAAAAACGAGGTCAACTAAAAATTAAAACCACTTCACTTGAATCCAGCACAGAACATTTCTGCATTATGCCATAATCAGCAGAGTGAAACTGTTGGATGAAGTTAATATTTAGTTATGAAAGCAAGCAGACACCCCAGTCCAAAGCATTAGAAGGAACTTGATCAAACAAGTGCCAAAGGAATAATCACAAAAGTATTTTGTCACCATATCTGAGAAATGCTAAATAATCAGGGCCAGAACAGATGCCCCTTAAAAGACGCCTTCAAGGCATCATCAGAGTGTGGTGTTTACACGCCACACACTCTGTGGTTTACACGCCACACACTCTGTGGTTTACACGCCACACACTCTGATGATGCCCTGAAGCTGCCTGGAAGCCAGGCGGTTGCCCAGACGTGGGCAGCTTCAAGACACTCTCTGTTTTAGACAACACATGCCGCCAGAGCATCTTGAAGGTGCCATGGGGCAGCGGCACAGCCGCTAAAGGCGGCTTTTTCGTGGCCCAAAAAGGAGTGGATCTTTGCTGCTCCTTTTTGGGATGGGTTCAAGGTTTCAAGCTGCCCCTTCCTCCCTGTCTGTTTCCTCCCTTAGTGAGTTCAAAAAAGTAAACCGTATGGAAGCAGTTTACTTTTTGATACTGGTTCACACATGTATTTGCAGATTTGCATGGCTTGATTTCATGTTGACATCTATGACATGGGCACACATACACACTGCAGCAGAATTTTCATAATGCTTTTAAATTATACATAGGTTCGCCACTTCTCTGAACGTTTGTTTTTTAAAATGATATTTAAGTTATATTTCAGCGATGCTATTTTGATTTTAACCAGATGAAGGTTGTGCTCCAGAAAGTCTACTGAACTAAAAATTATCTGAAGTACAGCTTAAAGAAAATGCCATCATGCAGTTGCTAACATGTGGAAACAATTATTTCCATCTTCAAGCAGATGCTTATGCTGAACAATTCATTAGTGGAATATGACCCACTTTGTTATGTGGAAATTACAGAATATTCCAGCGGTATGATGCAATTGGAAGGCGGCATTAATAAATACAGACTAAGAAGTAAAAATACAGATCTGCCTTATTGCTTTTGAAGTGAAAAGATAATATGTGCCATGTGCAGGGCTAATTTTGGCTAAGGAAACTTGAGGAGGATCTGTAAAGAGTGGCTCTGAGACAGGCATATGGAATACAGTCCTTATTCTTTATTGTCTTCATTGACAAGCATTATGCTTTGATAATATACCTGACAAAGTAATTTATTGCTGTGTTCCTTCAAGTTATTTTTAGCTTATGGGGACTCTAAGGCAAGTCTATCATGGGGTTTTCGTGCAGGTCTCCCTGAGTCCCAGTCCAACACTCAAACCACTACACCATGCTGGCTCTCTAACAAACTAACAGTACTAATTTATGCAACAGTATAAATATATATTTTAATACTAATCAAGAAAGATTCCAAGAACTGTTTTACTTCTTTTTTTAAAATAACACAGTACAGTGATTTAAAAACTTGAATGATACATAACTTTTTAATTGTACACATAACAAAAGTCATGCAACATATAACTTTCTGTTTTATCATTAAATTCATATTCATTTGTAAATTATACCTTGAATGAGGTTGCTATATTTTGTCCCAATTTAGACTGGAGAGATTTTTTTATTCCCAACAACATTAAAAATGAAATGAAGTCACAAAAGGGCAACAGGACAAATACGATTCAGCAACAGCATTATTTATAAGGATTGAGAAGGTGTATTCTTTTATTTGAGATGTATATTTTATCTAAAACTAGTATTATTTATCCAAATATGAAGATAATCACAAATTTCCATTATCTAAGATGTTTAGAAGACAGAAATCAGAAGAAAACTTGGATATATAGCTAAACATCTGGGGGCGGGAAAGATCTCCCTTTACATAGCACAGCATTTCAGGCATATTTTTGGGAAGATGTGCCACTGAAAATTGAAGCTGCTACATTTCTTCATTAAAGCAATTTAGAAAAAAAACAGGCTCAGGTCCTTCCTGATTAGTAACATTCAGCAAGATGCACTGTAGCATAAGGGTGGTGCTTTACAAGAGCTGCGTGTCAGCTCAACTGTGGTAGAAATGGGATATTCACTAAGTCAAAACACAGCTGAGAATGTGACTGACTTGCACCACTTCAAGATTGCACAGTAACAGACATTAGATTACAGCTTTCCACTTCTCTGTTTACACACTACCTATCCAAGAAAAAAGGAAAGCACCAAACTTGCCAAGAGATGGTCTGTTTGAACACTTAGTCCATTGCACATATATACAAGGAGCAATTTCACACACAGCACGCAGGCGCTCAATCATTTCAATTCTGAGCATGAGCTCCAGAGCATGGTAAGAAAGCAGCTAGACAACACCTTCCTCTTAATCCGAACTACACTCGTCCCTCCATATTTGCTGGGGCTAGAGGCATAGGACACCCATGAACATGGAAAAACCACAAAGAACAAAAATATGTTTTACCTGAGAGAAGACCTCTCTAGGAATCTTTAGGTCCTCCAGTGCAACTCTGTGGTCAACATCTGCCTGACACTGACTACAGAATTGCACTGGAGGAGCTACAAATACCTAGTGGAGTGTTCTCTCTAGGTCCTTTAGTGCAACTTTACCATAGAGTTGTACTGGAGGACTTGGATATTCCTAGAGAGAACATATTAATAAATTCCATGAATAATCAAAGCCACAAAAGTGAAAGCCACAAATGTGGAGGGATGAATGTATACTAAAGGCCAGAGGATTTTCCTTCTCAGAAGACAATAAATGGAAATGAATCAGACGCCAAATACTTCCTTTATTTGGCATTATTTGCATCCTATCTTTCCTTCATGACGTGCAGGGCAGTGTATATAGCAGGGGTAGGCAACCTTTCCCCTTTAAGGGCCGAGGGACTTCAGCTCCCAGAATCCCAGGAGCTATTGGCCAACATGGGACTACTGGCCAACATGGCTAAGGCTTCTGGGAGCTGAAGTCCCTCGGCCCTTAAAGGGGAAAGGTTGCCTACCCCTGGTATATAGGGTTCCTGGAGGAAATGCATATAGGGTGCCTCATAGGTACTGAGACTCTCTCTAGCTTGCTTAGCTCTATGAGGTTGTTAGTGTATCATGGGTTCAAGTAGAAACAGACACTTTGCTGCAAAATACATGTGCCTACCATATACACACACTACAAAAACTGTCCAAATTTTAAGTAATAAAAACAGGAAACTGCATATTGAAACAATATTAAAGCAGAAGCTGGCAAGTTCTCAGTGCAAGCTGAAAAGAAATTCTTAGGAAATACAATAGTAATGTTAGCAGCTGCTTTTGACTGGGAAGCAGCGTTTAAGTCCCTAAAGCCATTTTCTTGCTGTTGTGTGCCTTCAAGTTGTTTCCTACAAATGGTAGCACTAAGGCAAATTTATCATGTGATTTTCCTGGCAAGATTTGTTCAAATGGAGTTTATTCTTGCCTTCCTCTGAGGCTAAGAGTGTGTGACTTGCCCAAGATCACCCAGTGGGTTTCCAAGTGGAGATTTGAACCTTAGTCTCCACAGCCATAGTTGAATGCTCAAACCACTGCACCATGCTGGCTCTCAATTTCATCAGAGACCACAAATGACTGACCTGGATAATAGTTCTTCCTGTGCTGATAGATTTTGTGTTGAACCTGTGTAACTAATAATGTTGTGGGAGGAGTTCTGATGTTTAGCAGTTTGTTCTATGTTATGAAATGCTACTAATGGCAGTTATTGCTTAGAGAAACATGTTGATGTGTTAAAGGCTACTTGGTTCAATCATTTTGTTTTGAACAGTAGTGACCCAGCTGGCTCTTGAGGAAGCTTGTAAGAAAAGCATAAGAACATTGATGACCTTCCATGACTGGATGCCTCCAGTATTTGCTACTCATACTGCTTGCATTCATGGAGATTCTGCTACTTGTACCATTGACAGACCTGTTCTCCATGAATCAGTCTAATCCTTTTCAAAAAGTCGTTTAAGCTAGGACTCAACAACACATCCTGTGAATTTAATAACATCATGATACAATATGTGAAGAAGCACTTCTTTCACCCTTCCCATCAGTAAAGTTCAGGAGTGAAGAAGCACTTCTTTCATCCTTCCTATCAGCAAAGTTCAGGAGTGACACTGATTTCTAAGTATCAAAAGAGTGGGGGACGGACTTGCTGTCTTTACTTGCTGTCTCTATTAAGGATGTACATCCTCAACTTTTTCATCCTCGTATGTGAGGATGAGCAATTATGGTAGTTTTCTCCTCACTGCAAGAGAAAATGAATACAGTGGACCCTCCATATTTGCTGGGATTAGGGGAGGAGGACCCTGCGAAAGTGGAAAAAATGCAAATAAAAAAAAACTACTTTTTTTAACCTGAGAGAACACATCTCTAGGAATTTCTAGGTCCTCCAGGGTAATTCTATGGTCAAGATCTGCCACAGGTTGACCATGAAATTGCGCTGGAGGACCTACAAATGCCTAGAGAAGTATACTCTCTAGGAAGCTCTAGGTCCTTCAGCATGACATTTGCCAGAAGTTAACAAGAGAGTTGCACTGGACGACCTAGAGATTCCTAAAGAGAACATATTAATTAAATCCATGAATAATCAAATCCGCAAAAGTCAAAGCTGAAAATGTGGAGGGTGAACTGTATTCTTCTGCTGTATTCTTCACTCATATTCAAACAACCCAAGGTGTTGTAGACAAATTACTCTGCAAAAAACAACAGGTAGTGTTTTTTTTCTACAAAAAGCTGTTTTCCACAATGAAAACAGGGTTTTTGCTCAAAACCTCCCTCCTTCCCCACAGAATAATTTTCCCTCAATACTTTAGGATGTTTGAAAATTGTGCAAGATTCTCTCCAATCTATCATTCTTCCCAATGCAGATTTCTCACTACTAGGAAACATGTTTTTTCAACATGTGAATGAAAAATTACAAATATTCTTTCCATCCCTAGTCCCCATACCCTCATAAGTTATTATGAGTTATTATTAATGATGGTCCTTCCTCGATGAAAGTGTATGTCAAGGTTTGCAAGCTCTGGGGCCAAATGGCCAAACCAACTCTCCAAGCACAAAACCATGAGTGGCAGGAATGTCACTTCAGGGTGTGTGTGTGTCCGTCCAGACAAACCCCTTTTAGGGCAGACAGATGGGAAGTGGGTGGATGCACTTTGTTTTAAAGCAGAATCATATCCCTAGAAGCTTGTAGGAGTGTCAATTTTAACTTTCTCAGCTGAATTTCTTGTGGAGGAGAGAGAAGTTTGTAGAGTTTGGGGCCTTCAAAAATGGCATAAGAGCTACCTTTAACCTGCAAACCTTGCGATTCCCCTTAGAATAAATGTTCCAGATATATTATCCCCTTTTCAACGCTGGTGATTCTGCTACAATAAGTGTTTGAGGCAGTCATAATGTACATGAACACAAATGAGCTGAAGATGTAAGCTGAAGTATGCCCAGTGGAGGAAGAAGAAAAAGATAGAACAGAGGATAGGGAAATGTCCAGATCTACTCTCACCATTTCCCTGTTAATGTAGGAGCACCCCCAGTTTTTGGCTCTGTACATATATGGGTCTGCCAGGCTGAGGTATAGACAAGGTTGCCCCATTAGGCAGGTATTTGCTCTATAGAAAAGTTCCCTTATCAGAAACAAACTGCACAGATGGCACAATCATCATCTTCCTTAGTATGGGCTGAGTCATTTTGGATGCTCACATCATAAGGAGAATGTGTGCTAGAACACTACACCTATTTGCTTTCACCTGAGTTTTTTACTCCTTTTTGGGGGCCTTCTTTACCTTTGGCCTCCACACAATGGATTTATTGTTTAAGACAAAATTAATCTTAGTCTAGTTTAGTGTCATAAGTTTCCCTGTTACACAGAAGAGGTATGCAAAAACTTTTGATTACCACTAATGTAGACTGACTACCTAAAGGAAAAAAAATAAACACCATAAGGCTAGTAGTTCAAGAAGTAAACTATCATCTTTCCTTGAGGACAGAGAAGAAAGTCACTTTCAGAACACAAGGATATACAAATTACAACATGCTTGTCACAGAGTTGGTGAGCAGGCTGCCTGAATTGCCAAGATCTCCCTCTGGGACAAGGCATTGTCACTTATGGGGGCTCAATATTGCAACAAACAGCAGAACTAGCAACTCTCCTGTTGAAGAAACTAGATGCACGCTGAAAAATTATGCAATTAAAAGAACTAGAATGTCAATAATAGAATCAATCCCGCCTCATATCACTACGACTGGCCACCAGTAACTTACATGCAGGACCAGAAATGGTATCAGACAGAAACCAACCAAAGCCCACTATGTAATAAATGAACGAAGAATGAAGGAGTTCTCACTCTTTTTGAGTTATCATCTTTCTTTACTGATATATTTATATTCATCTTTCTACTGGAAAAAAAAAAGTTCTGCAGCAAAACTGTGTTGTCTCTTTATGTGACCCTCGGGCACTTTGTACAGACTCAGAAGACATAAGGAGAAAACTGCATACTTCCTAACAAGCAAGGCAAGCAGCTGTGCCATTTGTCTTCTTATTCTAGAGTAGGCATGGGTGACTTGGACCAGTGGTGTTTCCACACAGGGTGACACCCAGGGCTGGGCTGGGGCTTCCAGGGGTGGGGCCTCTGGCAGGGTTTCTGGGGTGGGTGATGGTGTACGGGAGAAACCACGAGGACTGAAGCAGCACCCTTGAGGCCTCCGCACAGCCCTGACAGGCACCGGCGTGTCCCCCAAATCCTCCATGTGGGCCCCCAAAACCCCCCAGCTGGGTCAAAAAACCTCCGTGTGGGACTGAGGAGCCCCTGACGCAGCCCCAAAAGCCCCTGGCATGCCCCCAAAAGCCTCCACTTAGGACTGAGGAGCCCCTGGCCAGATCAAAACAGCACATGTGGGGGAGAGGCAAACTGGTGTCATCCCCCTTCTGCGCCCACACACCCTGCACCCTCCAGTGATGCTACTGACTTGGACAGGGTCCATTTTTGCCCCTTCCTCTGGTGGGCCACGATTCTTCATTTTTTGGCTGACATTCAGCCAAATATGTGACTCACATACTGGGAAGTCACTTCTAGTTTTCATTTCCTTTATTCTTTTCTTAATAGTTTGGGTTGAAGGTGTTATGGATGACATGAATCAATTGCCTTTGGCAGTGTTCTTGTCATGGTTTGAGTGATCCTTGTCCTGAAAAAAAAATATTTTTAGGGGTCTGGGGAACATGGAGCACCTAGGAGTGCATAAAAAAAGGGGGCACTACACCTCTGCTCTAGGGAAGAGACAAAGGACAAACGTATTACCCTAGCATGGGAGCTAGGGACCTCTGCTCCTTATTGTGGTCCTAATCTAGACCCAATTTCTGTTGCAAAAAAGTTATTTAAATAAATGGTTCATTTTTGATAATAAAAACTGGCAGGCACAGGAAACAACATATGATGAAGAAATTTTAAAAGAGTTGGGCATATTTAGCTTGGTGATCATGTCACCCCTCAACCTTCTCTTCACCAAGCTTCTTTAAACTTCCCTCATGTTTTGTTCTCCATGGTCTAAAACACATGGAGCAAAAGAAGTGGCTTCCAGCTGCTTTGGGGGGCGTGGCATTTACATGACACATGCCCCCAAAGCAGCCAGAAGCTGCTCTGAGGCCACCAAAGATGGCCTGAAGCCACCACAAAAAGGACCCGATTAAATCTGGCTCCTGGCAGTTGTCAGTGTGGGACTGCGGCGCCTGCCCGCTTTGGAAGTGGCCTGTGCAGTCACTGCGGTTCCAGCACAATTGTGGCCTGACTGTGGCCAGAGTGCCCTCTGGCCACTCCTGGTGAGCCGTCTGCTTCACTCCAATTCTCTTGTCCTTGTTTCCCATCTCTGAACTCATTCCAACTTGTCAATATCCTTCTTAAAATGAGGTACCCAGAACTGAACACAGTACTCCAAATGAGGCCTGACCAGTGCAGACCCTCAGCTAGGAAACTATGCTTCTATTCATGCAGGCTAAGATTTTTGCCTTTTTTGCTGCAGCATCACACTGCTGACTCATGTTCAATACCTGATCAGCAATAATTCCAAGGTCTTTTTCACATGTAGTACTGCTGAGCCATGTATCCTGCTTTCTATACCTGTGCATTTGAATTTTGTGGCCTAAATGTAGAATTTTGCATTTGTTTCTGTTGAATTTCATTTTATTAGGCTCAGCACATTTTTTTAGTATATCAAGATCCTTTTGAATTCTATTCCTACCTTCCAATATGTTAGCTAGCCCTACACTTTGTATCATCTGCAAATTTAATATGGATTCCCTTCACACCATCACCAAATCATTGATAAAAATACTGAAGAGCATCTGCCTGCAACACTCTGCTTGAGACCTTCCAATCTGAAACACAGATACTGATGACAACTCTTTGAGCATGGTTTTCTGCCCAATTATGGGTCCACATTTAGTCAGTTTGCTAATCAAAATGTCATGGGGGACCTTATCAAATGCTTTTCTGTAATCCAAATAAATGACACCCACAGTAATCCAACCATCTACTAAACTCATGATCCAATTTAAAAATAAGAGAAAAAGATAATTTGGCAGGATTTGTTCTTGACAAACCCATGCTAGTTCCCACTAATCACTGCTTTGTCATCATGATAATTACAGAGGGACTGCTATGTAATACATTCTAATACAGTGGGCCCTTGGTATCCGCTGGGGTTTGGTTCCAGGACCCCCCTGTGGCTATCAAAATCTGTGGATGCTCAAGTCCCATTAAATATAGTGGTGTGATAAATGATGTCCCTTATATTAAATGGCATTATATATACAATGGCAAAAACAAGGTTTGATTTTTGGAAACTATGGTATATACATTTTGAAAATTTTCAAGCCATGGATGGTTGAATCCGTGGATAAGGAATCCAAGGATACAGAGGCCCAAATGCATTTTTCCTGGTAGTGAGGTCAGGCTGACTGACATGTAGTTTTCGGGATCTCTTTTGTTGTTGTTGTTGTTGTTGTTGTTTTTGAAGAGGGGGACAATTTGCTTATATCCAGTCCTCTTGCACCTCACCTGTTCACCAAGATTTCTCAACAATGATAGCAAGTGATTCTGAAAGTATATGAGCAAATTCCTTCAAAACTCAGCGATGCAGCTTGTCTGGCCTTGCAGATCTGAACTCATTTAGGTTTGCTAGGTGATTTCTGACTAACTCCTTATCAGTCTTTATATGCAACCCAGATTCCTTTCTAAGGTCTCTGCTGATACTGATTATACTCTTCTTTGGGCTGTTCCACAATTATAAAATTGTACCAGCATGAAATGTGCCTAAAGTACCAACTGCTGAGATTCCACTAACCAACTTCTCCCTATTAGTTAGGTTCAAGTCTAGGACTGCTGATCCCCTTGTTCCTTCCTCCATCATTTGAAACATGAAATTATCTGCAAGGCACATCAGGAATTTGTTGGAGAGCCTATGCTTAGCAGAGCTCATCTATAAGTGAAGTCCCCCAGTTCTTGCTTCTTGGGAATTTCTGAGATATATTTCAGGAACATATAATCTCTTCCTGGCTTGATGACCTGTAGTAAACTCTTACAATATTATTTTTTTATTTTCTCCTTTTCTTTAATTTCTCAAAATGCTCTCCAATCATCCAGTTTGATCACTCAGATGGATTTCTGTACAAGTGACCTTGTCTTTGACATATAATGCTACTTTCAATCCTTTTCTTCTCCATCTGTTCTTTCTGATCAGATTATATCCTTCAATGGTTATATTTCAGTGACAGGAGTCATCCCACCAAGTCTTTGTTATACTTGTAAATTGTATTTACCTTCTTGCACTAGGACTTCAAGCTCATCTTGTTTGTTTCTCAAACTCTGTGCATTGGTATATATATGTCTAAAGCATTGCTTGTTCTCATCTTTTACTCTGTTGCAAATTTTACTTAAGCTCCCATTCTCTCCCACAACTTTTCCTCTAGAATTCACATCCTTGTGTTGAGAGTTTGCTTTTGGACAGATTTTAAGCCAGCCCCCACAAAGATTCAGTTTAAGCCCTCTTGCTCAGATTCATCATGCTTTTGCCAAAAACATTCTTCCGTGTCTTTGTGGGGTGTTGTCCATCTGTAGCCAGTAGTGCTTGATCTAAGAAGTGAAGGTGATGATCCTAGAAGCCAAACCTCTGCTATCAACACCATTTGAGTAACAAATCATTCAACTACAGTATCTTCCTGTCTCTATGTGGTTATCTATCTTTCATTCATAGAGTTTGCCAGAATACTGTGCTTCAAACTTTTCCCTTTCCTGCCCAAGTTTCATAATCCAAGGTGATCTGCTCAAAGGTGTTCTCTGCAGTGTCGTCAGTGCCCACAAGAACCAGAACAAAGGGGTACTTTCTCCATATGAAAGACTGACTTTAGTTCTTCTTCTGCCCTCTTCTGTTGCTGTAGACTAAACAAACAATAATTTATCACACTTAGAGTACAACACAATCCATAAACAATTCAAGATTGTTCACATAATTTCCTCTGGCAAATAGTCACATTTCTACCATATAATTCTGGTAAGGAAGTGGAGGGAACAGTTTGCCATACAGAAACCAAAATGCATGTTAGTGACTGATGTAAGAAAGCAGGCTTGTCTTTCCTATTAAGGCAGAGGTAACCATCTCAGGTAGCAGATGCCCTGGGGGAGAAAGCAAACAGAGCTGCATGTCCCAAGTGGTTGGCCCTGAGACCCCAAAGATAGTTTATTGCCCTCAAAGGCAGTGGAGGATGGTGTTTTGTGATCAGTGTTGAAGAATAATTACATTCTGGGTTAGTTGGCTTTTGTTTGTAGCATGTGAGAAGCCATCATCTTGCTTTTCCCTTCAGGCAGAAAATCTTCTTGGACTATGTTTGAGAGTAAGGTATATGGGTATTTAAGCTGCTTTGAATACTACTATTCAGTAGTATGGTAATCTCCATAGAAGAAAATTCATCTTTCTGCATCTTTGTGTTTGAAAGATGGTGTGCATTGCAAAGATGAGTTGGAAAGCAGCTACTGGGGCGAGGCTAAAGATGAATGAAAAGGAACCCAGTTTGTGACACTTGGCAAATTGCCATTTCCAAATAATTCCTTTTAAATTTAGCCACACCAACTGTTCCATGACTATACTGGCACAGAGAAGTCTATTATAGGAAGGATGTTACTAAAGCCTATAATAGGAAGAAACCAAAGCTAAGCTCCAGATGACTAAATTAAGATATTGCTGTGTACAATGAAGAGCAAAAAGATACTTTGATCCCCCCCCCCCCGCAGAAGAATTTCAAAAGGTTTTTTTTTTCTTTTCTTTTTTGAGAAAAAAAGAGTAAAGATGATTCCATTATTTTGAGTTATTATTCCTAGGGAAAATGGCTTCTGTGTTGTAATTTTCCAATGGAAAGGAAAACTATCCCTGAGAATGATTTAAGAATGCTAGAAGAATCCAAGTGTTTTAGAACTTAGCTGCTACAATCTCAGGAGACCAAAATCCATTTTCATCTTGCATCTCTTCAAGCTCTTTATTGCATGCCCTTTTTGTGTGTGTGTCATACTGCAATACTGATACCAATTTTCACATCTCTTAAGGTACTGATCACCTGCTGACATCCACACTGAGGCAAGGGCCTCTTGGGCAAGGCAGGCCTGGAAGGAACTGAGCATAAAGTCCTCCAGTTCCTTCATCAAAATAACTGAAGTGTTGGCAAAGGAATAGAGTCACAATAGGAAACAAGACCTTTTGATAGAACTTTAGTCTATGCACCTTGGCTGTATCGTATTATGGAAACTCCATCTCATAAAAATTCAGGCAACTGGAAAAAGTGTAGAAAAATATTTAAAAGTACATAATTTGGAGAGCCAGTTTGGTGTAGTGGTTTGAGTCCTGGAGTCTGGGAGAACTGGGTCTGAATCCCTGTGCAGACATGGAAACCCAATGAGTGACCTTGAGCAAGTCATACTCTCTCAGCCTTAGACGAAAGCAATGGCAAACTTCTTCCAAATGAATCATGACAAGAAAACCTCAGATAAGGTAGCCATACATCAGAGATGACTTGAAGGGACAAAATAACAACAAGAGACAATTGAGATTATCACATGAGGAATACCCTGTCATTGTACCATCCTTCCTGCACAATCACGGAAAGAACTTTCACACCGCATTCACACTTATCCTGTCCAGGAAGCATGAATGATGGTGATGGCGCTAAGGGCTTTCTGATGAAGTCGCATTGATCCCGTCATTAACCTGTCACCAACTTGTCATTAAAGCAACATTGGCTGGCATTTTGTACTAATGGAAGTTCACGTTAATATAATGACGCTGTAATTAATGACAGGATTGGCGCAAAGATTTGAAAGACTTTTGCCCCATCAGGATTAAGGATGGGATAAGGATGGGAAGCAATCCCATCCTTATCCCGTCCCCATGTGATAATTTCCAATGTGTTTGAGCAATGTTTTATCACCATGATCATATGCTTACTACATTGTGATAATTCCCATGCACATACCATTGAAAGCAATTTAGCACACTGACAGCTATAGCAGCATGCGCGTGTGTGTGCATGTGCAAATAATTCCCTTTAAATTTAAAAATCCAGGCAACTGAATTGCACACACACGCACACACACATACACACATTTTGTAGCTACTAACAAAGGGGCTGTACAGACTGGCACTATGAGCTGGAGTCAGAGTGGAGTGGAGATATGGTGAGCGCAGGAGAGTTGCGGCAGGAGCAAAAGGAGAGCTTCTTTTCTGGCCTCCCAAATGCTTTTCCAGCATTTTCCCACTCCTTTTGGGGCCGAAAAAATGGTGGATCGAGGCTGTGGCATGTGGTTGACATGGCCCCGATCAAGCACTGAAAGAGGCAGCACAGATCCGCTCCTTTGGGGTGGTCTGGTTCACCCCAAAGTCATCAGATCCTGTTTGATCTTAGAAACTAAGCAGGGTCAGATCTGGTTAGTACTTGGATGACACTGCTAATGAATACCAAGTGCTGTAGGTTCTATTTCAGAGGAAAGAACTGGCAAAACTATCTCTGAATATTCCTTGCCTAAGAAAATCCTATGGAATTCATGGGGTTACCATAGGTTGACAGTTGAATTGAAGGGTTTTTTTAAATTTTTAATCCTCTCTTGCATGATAAGACTAAGTGTTGGACTATGGCTCTGGGAGATGAGAGGTTAAATCCCTATTCAATCACAGAAACCCAGTGGGTGACCTTGGGCAAGTCACTCTCTCTCAGCCTCAGAGGACAACAATGGCAAACCTTCTTTAAAGAAATATTTCTAAGATAATCCAGTAACAGGTTTGCCCTGGAATCAGCACAAGTCAGAAATGACTTGGAGGCACACAAAAACAACAATCCTTACATGAAGCTGAAGCTAGTTTAGGTCAAAGAAGTCTTTGTTCACATAAATGACAGGCAAGGAAGCCACCGCTGCAATGTTGCAAGACCCAAGAGCAAGGGAAACAAATTATTTCTACATCTGAGTGCAGGTCTAAATGGCCTAAAGGCAACAGATCCTGTCTGATCTTGGTAGCTAAGCAGAGTCATGCCTGGTTACTTCTCGGGTGGGAGACTGCCAATAATTATCAGGTGCTGTAGGCTATATTTCATAGGAAAGAATTAGCAAAACTACCTGTGAATATTTCTTTCCTAAGAAAATCCTATGGAATTTCTAAGAAAACCCTATGAAATCATTGACAAGCAAAGTCACATACACCCACAGAATAAGAAGACCCTGAATGCTCCGAAGTGATATCCTATTGCTACATCTAACTGGCTATGTGGTGCCATGAAGTCAATCACTAATTAATTAATTAATTAATTATATTAATTTGTATCCTTTTTCTCCCAAAAAATTTGTCCCAAAATTGGGACCCAAAGCAGCTTATAGTCTAAAAACGTACAATTAAAAACTTACAAAAATACAATTAAAAAAATTACAAAACTGACAATTGAAATGGAATTAAAACTACTGCAATATTACAACAGATCATTTGTTTAAAAATAGAATACAATTAAAAAGATGAAAGCACTTAAAAACCATGCACCTACACTATATGCATGTATTATCTGACTGAATATGTTCCTAGGGTAAATAAGTATACAAAAATGTGACTAAACCAGCAAGAAGTTAAGGGAACAAGGGCTGCAAAGAGACGCAAACAAATGCACACAGAGACACACATGCAAGTTAGAAAGTTATTTGGTGGGGAAAAACAAACAACCCTTTTCACCTCCCAGAAATAAGCTTTCACATTGAAAAGTACTTGCCACAGAAATTTAGCACAGAACTAATTACAAATACTGCTTACTTCCTGTATTATTACCAAAAAAAGAGAGGATAAATTGTCCTTGAGTTACCACAGGAGTTTGTAAAGGGCAGGCGGAAATCAGCAATGAAAGTGCACCATGGAAAACAAAAGCTTATTAGTTTACAATGCATGAAAATAGTCATGTGTGATGGTCTGTGACCATTTTGGAGGTCTATTTAATTTACACTTGCTTAGTAAGAATGTTATGCAACCAGGAAAAAAGAAGCAGTTAAATTAGCAACAACTGAAATGGAAATGCCACAACGCCAGAGCAGAGCAAGCTTGCATAAACAAGAAAAGATCAAAGAGGAAATAGAGTAAGTAAAACATTATGTGTAACTGGTTAAAAGTAAGCTTCAAGTAAGCATTGGTTGTGAGAGAAAAAATACACAGGCCTGCAAAAGTGAGGGTCATAAAAGCCTTTTTAAAAACTCTGTGGTTTTATGGGACTTTGGCATTTTAAATCCAAAAATGACCTTATTAGCTCCATCACACACAGTTTTTTCACAACTTGCTTTGACGTTTCTATGTTTAATATGTGACTGAATGAAACGATCCTGCAAAGGATTATCCCACAAAAGGTAAGAAAGTGGTCAAAAATCTTCTAATAGACTTTTGAATCACTTTAATTCACTGATATGAAACACAAACATGTTCAAAAGCACTAATTGTGCTGGAACATCAGCACCTGAGTTGAGTAACACCTGAACCCTAAAAATATTGAATTTGTGAAAGAACTGTGTGTGGTATGAAATTTAATTATGTTTTTTGAATACAGCATTCAAAGATACATTAAAAACAACTACAATATTAAAAAAGGTTTTTTTTCATCGCAGGCTTGTGTTATCATTGTCTGCCATGAAAGAGAATGTAAAAGGATCATATTGAAAGATATATGACAAAAGGGAAAACAAAGCCACTTTTCTCCACAAAACAAGCAATTGGATACCAGAGAGAGACACTCAGGGTTAACAGTGGGAAAAGTCAACAATTTCTTAAAAGACACTAAGGGCTCATTCCCACTTACATTTAATCCACTTCGCGAATCATGTTGACACCAGGTTGTGGATTCGATCAAGACCGATGCATGTTCCCACTATGGATGTGAATTATGTCCTTATTCCATGTTGTTCTCACTAGCGACATGGAATAAGCTGCACCGCAGCTTAACACCGCTGCCCAACACTCCCTGCTCCGCCCCACGCCCAGACTGGACTCTGGCCCCAACCCGCCCTTGGCTGTCTCAACCAGGGAGCCCAGCCGCCCCTCCAAGAGTCCCGGCAGCAAAGGCAACAGTGAAGGTGAGAGCGCTCCCGGGCCCTCCTCAGCCTCTTCCTCCTCATCCCTGTCCCAGTCTCCACTATGGTCCCCCCTCTGGAGGCAACTCTGAGCCCATTGGAGCTCAGGGAGAAGCAGCTCCCATAGGTGCAGATCATCAAGGTGAAGAAGGGCGGGACCCGTGCCCTCCTGCAGGTGCTCCACCCGAGAAAAAGAAGTGAGAGACGGCGCAGCCCCCAGAGCACCCGAGCAGGGCTCAGGAAAGACAGCGAGAAACAGCTCAGTCCCCCAATGTGAATCAGACCCGTTGTTCACACTTGCTGAACACGCTTCAGAACCGCTTCTTTTCAAAAGAACCACCAAAAAACTAGTGTCTAAAAAAAGTGGTTCTTTTGCATTTGTCTCACTTTAATGCAACTCTGACTGAACTCAAACAGTTCCCAGTGTGGGGATGATGCACATATAATGCACATATAATCTGATCAGCAAATCAGTGTGTATCTTAGTGGGAATGAACCCTAAAAGAGCAGAGATGAAAATCTGCTCTAGCAGTTTCAGGTAACCATTGCATACATTTTAAAATGCATTTCATCAGCAATGTGAGGTTACAGCTCATGCAAAGGGCCAATGCCTGAGTACTAACAAGGGCAGGAAGGATTCAGCTTATGATACTTGTTCTGAAATCTCTGCATTGCCTGCCAGTGACACAATTGGAGGAATTCAAGGTGTCAGTAGTAGCACACGAAGTCCTAAACACTCGGGATCTAGGTATGTAAAAGAACCCATCCAATATTAAATCCCTGGCTGGGATTTAATAACAGTGGGGGAGGTTCTGCTTGTGATTTCTCAAAGTAATATGACACATAAGGTTATCACACGTGGCAGAGCTTTCTTGTTGTTAACACACCGGTTATGCAACTCCCTTCCGTAAGTGATCCCATTGTCCCCTATGGTCTTTGTGTTTTAGGCACCAGTTAAAAATATATCTGGACAAGCTTGGGGGGAATAAGCAAAAGTTTTTATCTTTCACTTCTGGTTCTTTGTATAGCTTTTAGTGGGTTTTTATCATTTGGATATTTGTAATTCATTATTTTAGATATTTGTAATTTAATTGTAGATTTTAATTCCATTACAGTATTTTATGAGGAAGGATGGGAATATGTTGGAGTAATAATATAGAATCTGAATGAAAACTGCCAACAATAACATCAAATAGGTTATGAAATGGGAGGAGAATCATCATCATCATCATCAAAAATCTCAATCAGAAATATCTGGTAGACTATGTGACTGAGAACACTAATAATATAAAACTTACCAAAAAGTTGACATTTGGAATACCAAAGTCTTAATGACTATGAGATATTTGCATTGTCTGTCTAGGATAACAGTCTGATTTATGCATGCTCACAGTAATGCAATTCTACAAGTGCTCTGTCATGAACACAAGCCACAATTCAGCTGCCTCCAAAAACCATGTGCAGTGACAGCTGGCATGTCAGACCACAATTTGTGCATGCAATATAACCTTGTAGAAATACATTTTCATTAGCATTCATGAATTCATCCTGCCAGCCCAAAAAGAACATTTAAAAAATCACAATGCTGTCAGCTGTGTGTAAGGGAGAAGGGAATTATGTGAATCATTTAATACCCTAACTAAAAATGCCAGTTGTAATCTCATTGTTTGAGAAAAAGACCAAGCCTACTATGCATCAAATTATGCAGGAATAATATTACTTGACAAAATTCACAACAAATTTTGTGCATTCACATTCCTTCAGATGCATTATCTTATAAGATGTGGAACAAAGTAGACCAATATCACTATCATCCTTGCACTGGAAATAGAGGGCCGGGGCTGAGAGACCACAGCTTACAAAAGGCTATCTAATGAGCTCAGCACCATGAAAAAAGCATGCAGCTTAGATACTCAATGGGAGAAAACAGATGTCTCTTAGGGCTTATCGCCAAATTGCTATGATTGTGTTCTTTACAACCACAAATTCAAATTAAACTTTCCTTTCAAATGACACTACCAAATATTGTTAGATATGCCACTTCACATGGAATGGGAAAATACCATTGTGTTTTTACCCTGAGAACTGCAGGCTGACTACATATTTTCCTGAAACATCTGAAGTGGAAAACATGTACATCTGGAGGAATGCAAGTGATACGTGTCTGGGGAGCTCTACCAACTGCATCTTCATAGGGCTAGCTCCCAGTGCTGCAGGAAGAAAATGGAGGGGTATTTCCTCACAGCAGGGATATGATCCCCAAATCTGATCTTGTCCTCTGTACAACACAGGAAAGAATCAGGTTTTTAAGTACACTATGATAAAAATGCATACCTAGAACTTGCAGCTTATAAGAATGGGGAGTGTGAGTAGTAAATTCCTCAGAATTTGTTTCATAAATTAACTCTTACTACTATTTGAATATATACGCCACACTTAGGGACGTTGCAGACCGGCCCAAAGGTCCGGCCAGGGGGTAGAGTTGGGACGGGGTAGCCACACGCCGGCCGCTCCAGCCCTAACCCCACAGCAACACCATCCTGACACCATGTGACCGTATGCACGCCATGCGGCGTCAGCATGCCCTTCTGGCGCAGTGTTTAAACACACTGCGCTGAAAGGGCGCTGAAGAGCCGCAGCGCCGGCTCTTAGTGTGGCCTTTTGCCACCCCTGAAAGGAGCGGCATTTTGCTGCTCTTTTGGGGGCAGCAAAAGGGAGAATCGAGGCTGCGGTGTGGGGTTGCCGCTGGCTCTGTGCCGCCCGTCTGCAGAGGCCTTTACTGTGTTTAAAAAAAAGTGTATTTGATGCACTGTAAAATAGCAAGGGTTGGGTTTCCGAAGTAACCCAGTGGTGTAAGGAAACAGGTTAACACACATCCTCAATTAAAATAAACAGCTCCAATGTGAACTCTTGAAATCAAATATCCCAGTTTTTAAATGTTGTCCATTTTAAATCTTATTCTACTTTCAGGTTCAAGCCGAACTGTGCAACAACAGTTTCTAAGCTGCCAACTTTATTGAGTTAAATTCTATAGTTTAAAAAACAAAACAAAACGCCAACCAGTCTAACAGGTTTTCAAGCCACATCCAGTCGTCTTGTTGACTTTTCTCTGTTGGATTATAATAAACAATACATACAGTAGAGTCATTTTACATCCCTACTGGCTACGGCATTATTCCACAGAATTATATATTATCAGCAACAGTGAAGCAAGCAAATACCACTTATTAAAATCAGTTTGTACAAAGACTGGAGACCATCTTGGTTCAAGAGATGATAGAACAGGGTATGTACAGGAAGTTTCCTTGTTTGTAAAGAACTTCCACAGAAGCACTGCAGTCCTACCTGTTGAAGCATCTCTTCAGTAGCATTAAGCTTCAGCTGGTGCCCTTCAAGGCAAACTTCTAGGTCTCGGATTTTTTCTCCCTGGGCCTCTACTTGGTCTGTGAGAACACTCACCTGTAATTGGAGACAATAATCAGACACAGGATAAAGAAAACACATTTTATACTTTCTGTAATAAAATCTATTTATTTTACTAGTAAACGTTATAGTTACACACACATATATACACGTATACACTCTTCTGTCTTCAGGTTGATGGCATAGGGAAATCCCACCATATTTTCAGAACAACCTTGTGAGATAGATTAAACTGAGAGGCAGAAACCAATTGACCCAAAGTAACAGAGTTTCATGTCCCAAGTGGGGATTTAAACCCACATCTTTCCATGCCTAAATATAAACTATAACCTCTATGCTTCATTGCTTTTTTTTTTTTTTAAAGAACGCTCTCTACTTCTCTTGGTATTATTTACATTTACCTGATTATAGAAAGCTCTTAAATGACTGACTAAATCCAAAAGGACAACTTTGATTCTTACCTTAAAAAGCCATTATACTACACTTTGAAAATAATTGTTAGAACTGGAGTTAAAAAAAAAAAGAGGAGGGAGAGACCATCTTCTTGAGGAACCAGAAAAACTATAACATATCACTGAAAGCCATATATTAGTATTTTCAGTATATAATCTTTCAAAGGAAAATGCTATTGTAGAATCCTGTTAATTTTTTAAATTAGGCTCCGATCATGCAGTGCTCTTTCAGCTTCTGCCAAAACTCTCCTTAAACTGCGGAAAATACAAGGAAAAGGTTCTTCAGGTATCCAACCAATTAACTTCATTCTTACAACACCACGAGAACAGGTTACCTATCAATAAAGCTTTTTGTAGCTATTAAATAACGTAATGAGCAGAAGACATGTTTTAACACTGGCAGAACTCTGCTTTTCACAGGTTCAAAGCATTACAAGCTTAAACATGAATAGAAACTTTAGGCAGTGGGACTGCTGTAAAAGAAATAATTAGTAATAACTTCCAAGGAGATCTAAGAATGCTGTTGCCCATCCATTACCAAAAACATGGACTGTCATATAGAGACATAAAACGCACCTGAAATGAAATGGTAACCAGGAAAATGATAGCTAATGGAGTTTTAAAAACAACATCCCTTGCACAACATCTGAAAATTTAGATTTTTACAAGACTGCCTACCATACACCAGAATTCTAGAATTCTTTTACCCAATTAAACTTGAATCCTGGGGGACAGGGGGACTGGTGGAAGAGTTTGAAGACTTGCTAGGTTTGCCTGCCACCTTCTTTCTTTCTGAGAAGTTTGCTATTAATAAAAATTGGAAAAGAAATATTGCAGAGGCATGCGTCAAGAGACACACCTTTTGTACTTTGGTAAAAACACATAATTGTAGGCTTTTCTGAGTAATTTAGTTTAGGGAGAAGGAGGTTGGCTATGAAGCACAGCAAGCCCAGTCATATCTAGAAGAGGATTCTAAATCACTACATGCCTAGTTGCCTACAGCTGAGAGTTTCTGGTGATTTATTAACATATTTTAAAGTAGAGCTGGCAAAGTACACGTTCTTCCACAGGCTAGTACTATTTGCAAGGCAAATACCAACAGATTACAAGACATATATGATTTACCCTCATGTAAATCTACACTTTTACAAGGTGCTGTAATCACCAGAAACTAATAACAAAACTGTTGCAAATAATTTCTGTTGAACTTTCAACACACAGTGCTTTACTATTTGTATGTCCTTTAAAATGAGCCACTGAATTGAACATGACATCATCTTCATGTCACATCTAGATCTGTGTGCATTTCAGACCTAACCTAATTATGTACTGGGTATGGACAGAGGAACCATCTCCAGTGCCTCCATATCCACTTGTTATATTCCTATCTCTCTGCCAGTCTGACCTTATTTTGTGTCCTTCATGGCCACACATCATTGTTGTTATGGAAGAGAAAAGAAAAAAGTGATAAGGAACTGTTAATTGTTTTGAGACATCACTTCTATTTTCTAAAACTGCTTCAGTATTTTGACAAGGGGGTTTGATTTGTTGTTAATTGCTATCAAGTCAGCCTCAACTTATGATGACCCTATGAATGAGAGACCACTGAGAGCCGAAACAGATGGCCCTGAATGGGCAGCTTGAAGGCACCACTTCTGAAGACAGATTGGGGCTGTGGCAACCACACATCGCATCCCCAATCTGCCTTGCAGCCAGCCGAAAAAGGAGTAGCAAAGAGCCGCTTTTCCCACCCTGCTGCAGCCCATGGGCAGCTTCAAGCCGCTCCGGCAGCGTGGAGTGTATAA
Organism: Phrynosoma blainvillii; assembly: GCA_026167975.1. Taxonomy (NCBI): domain Eukaryota; kingdom Metazoa; phylum Chordata; class Lepidosauria; order Squamata; family Phrynosomatidae; genus Phrynosoma; species Phrynosoma blainvillii. Next base: position 340,834,627 of record JANUYF010000001.1, read on the forward strand.
ACGCTGTGCTGCCAGAGCGCCCGGAAGCTGGCCTATGTCTGAGTGCTGCTGTAACTTCTGGGCATCTTGGGTGTGTGCGGCATCTGTAAGCCACACCCCTAAGCCAGTCTGTCCCCCCCCCCCCCCCCCGACACCCTGTCATCAACTACTCAGCTCTGGCAAACTCAGTGCTGTAGCATTCTTACATGGTATGATCCTCATTGAGTTCCCGTTCTGTGCTCTGACAGTCCCTAGCCCATTCCAGCAGAACTGTAAAAATGTGTCTTCAGCCAGAAGAACGCTTCCAGACCGTTCCAGATGATGTGTGTGAAATAATACTACCCGGTCTCAATCTGTCCTTGTGTTCTGATTGGCTAAGACAACCTCCTCCCTTCCTGTCCTAGAACGTCCATAAACTCAAACTAAACTCTTCCGGTGTTGACGCAAGGAGGGTGCCACAGGTAATTTTAAAAATATTTTTTATTTTTGTAGACTGAATTACATCATGTTTACGAGAAAAAACAATGAATGCTCGCTATCTAAACCTCTCGGTAGCATTCTTTCCAATGCAGACATAGGGGGTTTCGCAACACAGTGAGCCTGCACCAATGAGGGACGGCTGGGGAACTACTTTAGCTCTGGTACAAGTACAATAGTAAATGCAGTGCGATAATATGTGTTCTCATAACGTTACTATCATGTTATCAATAGTCTAATGCGGTAACACCCGTTCTCATACCGTTACATTCCAGGGACTCGATGGGAATGTTACAGGTACTGGCACAATAAGCTTATGAGTCTCTCCACCCATAATGTGGTCTTCTTCTTTTCCTACTGCTTACCACTTTACCAAGCATTATTGTCTTTTCTAATGAGTCATGTCATCTCATGAAATATCTAAAGTACCATAGCATCAGTTTAGTCATTTTAGCTTCTTGGGAGAGGTCAGACCTAATTTGTCCTATTTACACTCATCCCTCCACATTCGCTGGGGTTAGGGCTCAGGATCCCTGTGAATGTGGAAAACCGCAAATAACAAAAAACATTACGTTTTTATTTGAGAGAACAGCTCTCTAGAATCTACGTCCTCCAGTGCATCTAACTCTGTGGCCACATATGCCAGACACTGACCATAGAATTGTGCTGGAGGAGCTATAAATGCTTAGTGGAGTGTTCTCTCTAGAAATCTCTAGGTCTTTCAGTGTGACTTTTGGTTAAAGTTGACCATAGAGTTGCACTGCAAGACCTAGATATTCCTATAGAGAACATATTAATAAAATCCGTAAATACTCAAAGCTGCAAATGTGGAGGGACGTGTGTATTTGTCTTTTTGGTCATCCACAGTGTCCACAATGCCCGACTTCAAATGAAATGATTTTCTTCCTGTCAGCTTACTTCACTGTCCAGCTTTCACAATCATACCAGAAATACTATGGCAAGAGGTTTGAACCACTTGCTTGAAATACATAGATTTTTATTATGATACTGATTTACATATTTTAATAACTAAATTATTTAATTTTTATAAACAATTTCACTTATTTATCTTCTGTCAAAAAAGTGAATGAACGTATGGAATACACCAGGTAAGTCTATTAGTCACAGCATATTTTAGGCATTTGAATGTTATTTTTGTACATCAAATAAATTTTTGTCTGCACACTTTGTACACTTGACTTTCATATGACATTGTGTACCTTTCTGGCATATAACTGGCATTGTTAATCCTAGACCAATGGATCTGAAAAATCCAGATTGAAGCTTGGGATGGAGGTTATTTAAGAGTGTTCACAAGGGGCATTTTATCCCAAGGAAAATGATCTCCAGGATTTATGATCTTCTAGGTAACTTTCACATTTGCTTCCTAGGCCATTTTGCAAAGTGTCCCATACCCTCTATCTAGTATGTACATGAAAGACAATACATCCTTCAAGTGATCTGTCAAGTTCCATATACAAAAAATGTCCATTTGGAATTTAAAGCTTATAACTGGAATTATTCTATTTTACAGGGTGCTGCTAAGCACTTGCATTAGAGAATTAATTTTTCAAAGCAAGTCCTGAGAAATTTATAACAGGGCAGAAAGCTGAATCCAAATCTTGTGTCTATGTCAAACACTGTTCACTAAGCAGCATTTGGTCCTGATTAGAGTGTGCAAACCGGAGCTTGGAGGCAAAAGAACTACATAGGTAGATTGGAAAAGGAAAACTGCAGAATTGGAATTTATCCACAAACTATAGTTCCTCAGCAATGAACTGAACAAAGACAATGGGTTCCTTACGCACTACATATACTTCAACACTATCTGAACCTATCCTCATAGGGGTGCCCTACATTCACTGATTCCTCTCAACACAGGCTAGTCCCATTACAAAATTGGATCTGCCAGTTCAGCCCCATGCACAAAGACCAGTTTCCTATGTCTTTGTGCACTAATGACTATTGTTAAGACTGGATCTGCCACTTCATTTCTATGCACAAAGGATTTGTAATTTGAATTGACATCCTCACATATATATGTCTCTGCCTGGTCTCCACTCCACCAAATGCATCTGAGGAAGTAGACTGAAGTCTACAAAAGCTCATGCTGACAATTTCTTTCTTTCTGTTAGTCTCAAAGGTGCAACAAGATCTCTCTACATTATTGATTCTACAGACTAACACAGCTACCGGTATATCTTTCAGTTATATCACAATCATGTTATTTTAATTGCAGGCTGTCATTTTCCATTCAGAAAACACAAGTCACAGCCGAGTTAGAAAGCTTTATTCAGAAAACTGAGTTGATCACAGTATAACAATGTAGTCAGGACTGAAGCCTTTTCAGTTACACAGTATATTAAAAGCAAATAGCAATTCAACCATTTTTGTGGGTTTACACCACAACTATAAACCCAAGCATTCTGTCTTCCCAGAGCTACCCCCTCCTTCTCCCTCATTTCAGGCTTTTTCACATTCCAGGACATCTGCTTCTTGCCCAGAACCTTGCCTGCTAAACAATCCTTTTACCCAACATCACCAGTGGTGTAACACTAGTGTATCATCCAGTATTACAAAGCATATATAAATGTAGGGCTAACAAACATGGCAGGACCTATCATATTGACATAGGCACAGCAGCTGTTCTAACATGTTGCCTCAAGCTCTGGTTTGCACACTCTAGCCAGGACCAAATTCTGCTTTTGGGATCCAACCAATGCAGTGTGGCTATATCCAGAATTTTAAAAGCCCATCATTAGGATTTGGCTATACTTTGTTTTGAAAAACAGAAGTTGAAAAATTCTTGGTGCATCTTGGAGGAAATGAAAAATATCAAAGTTGTATTATGAAGCTTGGAAAGAACTGTACCTCTCTCTTCTGCCAAAGATAAAAGCAACAAGAAGTACCCCAATTTTAAATGTAGATTGTTTTAGAATGTGTATGTTTTATTTGTCCTTTTAAACTGTTACATTTTTAATTAATGTGTTTTAACTGATGTTGTGCATTGTTTATTTGTTGTTGTTCCCTGTCTCGATCCATGGTGAGAGATGGGTAAGAAATAAATATGATTATGATTATTATGTCACGTTACCCAAGATGGACAAAGATTATTTTCCATTTTGGTAACTGAGGTGCCTGTTCCCTCAGGCAGGGTTGTGGCAGAAGTAACAAAAGGAAATGCATATCCCCAGGAAAAAATAGTAAGCCATGGCAAGTAAGGCAACACCCATAGCAATAATTTCAATGGGGCTTTATGAATGGGATGGTACTGGGTCCTCAAATTCAATAGCACATTAGAGGCCCTGGGCTTTTTTTTTTTTTTTTTTTTTTTTTTTTGGAGGGGGAGAGATAATGGATTTCTTAGCCTCTTTTTTTGATGCTACTGTTGCTCTATGTCATGCAGCTCCATGATGGAATATAAATAGTAATTAATAACACCTAAGTAAAATGTGTTGCTAGGACTAACATGGATGCAAAAATTGTCAATACTCCTAGCCTTGACATGAATGTCTAGTGGTAACTGACTTTAGGGGGCAATGCCAATCTCCCTTACTAAGCCAAAGAGCCAGTATTGTCCAAAGACAAATTAGGTGGTTATGTGGCCAGCATGACTGTACCAAACACTGTTACCTTCCCACTGAAGTGGTACCTATCTATCTACTTGTATTTGCATGATTTCAAACTGCTAGTTTGGCAGAAGCTGGGACTAGTGGCAGGAGCTCACCCCAACATGCATAACTTGGGCCTCAAACTGCCAACCTTCTCATTGTCAGAAATGGCATCTTAACCAATAAGCCACTGCATCCCCTCAACAATATATATAACTCCTAATATATGTAAAATACAAACAGTGCAATTTTTAAAATGAGGAAACATTGTTGCTGAGTCATTTGTAGCTTCTCAATAAGAAGAACTAAAGAATGTTCTTTGGTTTCACTCTTGATGAAACCATAATTTATTTCCCCCAGAAATTTAAATCTAGAGAACTGAGCTTCTTTAATTTCATTATCAGTATTGATCAAGTTAAAGCAGTATCTGAAGAATCTAAAAAGTATGCAGGATTTTTCAGACAGTAAACTAAGCTTAAAAGTTTACACAGGGCATTACATCAGAGATGAAATAACTAATAAATTCTTATAATTAACTTTCGTCAAAGCACAAAACAGAACATTTTAAATGACATTTCAAAAAAGATAAGCTGAATTGGTTTCATCTTTATATTGCCTAATCCCAAAATTCTTTCACATTGGGTAGCTAAGCATTATTAAAAAATAATCAAGATTATTGTTTTGAAAAATAGTGTACATTTTTCAAATAACACATTGTAAATTATTTTTTCTGCTGTTATCTTTAATCTATAAGTGAATTAACAAGGATACTGATGCAATTCCAGAGCCCATTGAAGGTTCTGTAAAGAACATACCTGCAATATGAGAGATTCTTTATCACCTTCTAATCTCGCCAGACGTTCTTGATAGGTTTCATTACTGGCAGAAGTATGGTGACTCACCTGGGACTAAAAAGAACAATATATTAATTATGCAATAAATTAAATAAGCAATTATATTGTTAGATGTAGAGTAGAACTTCAGAGTAGAGTATAATAATAGTTATATGAACATAACATGGATGCATTAAATAGCTTACAATTATGTCAAAAAGACTGGCAAACCACAAACCTTTTAGCGGATTTTAAAATGTGATTTAATTCCCCACCTTTCTTAGAATTTAATCAGCAAGCTAAAACCTCTTCTCTGAAAATCTAGGATGTTGGGGGGGGGGAGGAGTCAGAGATAGTGGTAGTGAGAATCCACAACAGGTAGTGAGAATCCAGCTGCAAGGTCAAACCACTGTTATCCATAGTACAATCCCGCACATCTCATAAGCAATCTAAAAATGCCCCTCCTTTTTAAAGCAGAAAATGCATAAAGTATTATATGCATGACCTACTCTACGGGTGCTCACTGGATACAAGCCTTTAAGCCCCATCTGGTCCACCATTCCTTTCCTTGACAGAGTTCTTCCACTCTGCTTCTATGGTGGGCAAGATACCAAACACACCCGACAGGCAGGTAAGGGGCATAAAAAGAGAGATAAGAAAAAGAAGAAAAAAACATGGCTATGCCATTTATTATTATAAAGGGGGAATTTTAAAAGGCATGTATCCTTTGTGAGGTAGCAGTCCAAGTTTGATCCTAAGATTCATTGTGGGCAGGCTTGTTTAAAAAAATATTTGTATGCTTATAAGTAATTTATAAATAAAATAGCCAATGAATTGTAAGAAGTCACATTGTATATTAACACTAACTTGTATACACAGAGAATGAAAACATGATATAATAAAGGTAAAGGTAAAGGTAATCCCTTGACATGAATGTCTAATTATAACTGACAGTAGGGAGCAGTGCTCATCTCCATTACTAAGCCAAAGAGCCAGTCCGAGGACTGCTCTGGTGGTCATGTGGCCAGCATGACTGCACCGAATGCTGATATAATAAAGCAAATACAAGTTAAATGATACCACAGTACAACTTCATTTAGTGATAGAATTATTTATAATTAGTTCATTTTTGGCATTCTGATACATCACAAGAGTTCCCCAAGAAAAATCATGTTGCAGGCAAGCTGTGGAAGTGTAATATGAGAAAGCTGTCTCCATTAGGACATCCACAGTATATATGTCCAACCTTTGTGTTAAGAAGCTCAAAGGAAACATGCATGGTTGCTCCTATTTCCCCTCCCATTTCCATTTTATCCTCACATCTACTCAGTGAGGAAGGTTAGCCTGAGAGACACTGTCTGTCCAAGCTTCTCAGTTAAATTTGGATTTGGAGTCTAGGACTATACATTTGTACTTGAAATACATGCAGGTTATGAAACTGTCCTGAGATCAGTATCATGCAGAATTCACCAGGACCAGAAGTAACAGGCAAGCATTTATGCATCCTTACCTGGAAGTATCATCCATGGAAATCAAAGGATCTTATTCCTAAGAAAAAGGCCCTGTGATGTTGGTTTATATCATCTGACATATGAAATAATATCTGACATATCTTCAAGTGGCCAGTCTGATCACAGATCAGGCTAACATCAATAACACAGAAAATCCACAATAAGATAAACCTGGGGATAAAAACACCTTCTGTCTAACAGAAAGGCATAAAGCAATACAAACAACAGATGTATTTTGCCTGTTACTTATAATAGTTCCCCCCCCTTTCAATTCACTTATTTCCAGATGAAGATTTATTCTGCATTAAGTCATAAATAGATAATGTATTACCATGCCTTCTACTCTAATTTATCCTTCTAAAATATCCCAGACTGAGAAGCCACATTAGCCAACATCCACATCAGAGAAAATAATCCAAGGAGAAAATATTAACTCTGCCAAAACACCAGCTACTGCACACTTTAATAAGAATAGACAAATGCAGTCCAGACAAGCTCACCTACTAAGCAAACATCTGCTCTGTTTCAGTCAGCATCTTCTATGATATTGGCTATCTTTATGGAAAGAGTAATGACAACATAATAAATAGTCATATAACCCAGGGGTACACATGTGTGGATGATACAGGAACCAAGTGCTGCCATGGCTACATGTGAGGAACTTTGTGTGGTCATTCAAGCGGTACAGGAAAGAGAGAGAGAGAGAGAGAGAGAGAAACTACTGCAACATCTGCTTTTTGCACTTTTGCATTTTCCAAGTTTTGGCAGCTGTTCACTGGTTGTGTTTAAAGAATATTGTGTTCTACGTGTAAATCCAGCAGAGGCTGCACAGTTATCCCTGCTTTTCCAAATAAACATGAAAGCTTGGACTGCAGAGAGCGGAACTAAGGATGGGGACAGCTAGAACAGTTGTTCTGGGCCCAAACCTCAGAATTAGAGCAGGCACAGCTACCAAAAAGTAGTTCCACAGAGGAAATGGAGAACTTCTCACAAAAGGTGAAGTCATTCACCACAGGATTGTGAAATGATTTAGATATCAGTTTGCACGAACCTGTGTGTGTAAGAAAGAACAATCTTTTCTATACACAAGGAGTAGTGGGCATCTCCTACATTGTCAATGTGTGAGAAAGCTCTCCAAGACTTCTCAAACATTTGCAAAGGGAAAACAGGTCTAGAGAAGACCTAAGGACACAAGAGAGGGCCTATTTGGTTGCTGGTGGCCCCAGAGTTGTAGGAATCTCTACCAAGAGAGGGCTGGTTGTCCCCCTCACTGTTGGTGGTTGTTATTTCACTGGCAGTAAAGGACCTTTAAAAATTTGCACTGGTTTTTCGCAACTGGTTGGCTATTTTTTTTAGTCCTTACATTTTTTAAAAAAAAATTCAGCTGTGTTATATTATAATTTAATTTGTTTTGTTTCCATATTACAACTTATACTATGTTTCCCTGAAAATAAGACACTGTCTTATATTTATTTGGCTTCAAGAAGACGCACTATGGCTTATTTTCAGGGGATGTCTTATTTGTCCTGACTCCGCCCTGACTCTGAGCACCTATCCGCATGCTGCGCAGTGTCAGGGTGCCAAAAGAGTGCTAAAGAGCTGCAGCAGCGGCTCAAAGGCCAGCTCTTTTCCGTCCCTGAAAGAGCGTCTCAAAGGGCCACTCCTTTCGGGGGCAGCGAAGACGAGGATCGTGGCCGCGACCCTTGGAGCCGCAGCCATGGCTCTTTTCTGGGCTGCCGCTGGGAGCAGTGGATCTGCTGCTCCCAGGGGCAGTCTGGAAAAGAGCTGTGGCTCAAAGACCGGCTCTTTGCCGCCCCCAAAAGGAGTGGCCCTTTGAGCTGCTCCTTTCGGGGGCGGCAAAGACGAAGATCGTTGCCGCAACCCTTTGAGCCACAGCTGCGGCTCTTTTCTGGGCTGCCCCTGGGAGCGGTGGATCCACAGCTCTCAGGGCAGCCCAGAAAAGGGCTGCGGCTACTGCTACGGCTCGAAGGCCGGCTCTTTGCCGCCCCCAAAAGGAGGTTTCATAATAAGCATTACCTTTGCAGCAAAGATGAAGATCATAGCCCTATGCCTTATTTTCGGGGTATGGCTTATATTGCGTCAAAGTTTACAAATCCTGCTACAGCTTATTTTATGGGTATGTCTTATTTTGGGGGAAACACAGTATTTTTATCTGTATCTCCCTCCCCCCCCCCCCGTGTGTTTGTGTGTGTTTGTGTGTGTGTGAGAGAGAGAGAGAGAGAGAGAGAGAGAGAGAGAAAACGAACTGTCATGAGTTTCAGTTTCAGGAGAAAAGCAGAATATAAAGTAAAAAGAGCAATAAATAAAGATATCCCTGGCAGACACCTATGGCTTGTGTAGACTGTGAAATCTGAAACGTTGGTGGATTGAAATAAGAAAGGAGTTAAGGAAGCTCCTGCTTATCTGAGGGGTTAGGGACAGGAGGACTGTGAGAAGTTGAATTGGTTAAGAGGTCAAATCTAGGTTGTTGTTTTTTTTAAAAAAACTTGCAAATGTTTTTTGGCTATTGAAAATGTAAATAACACACTATATCACCTTTGAATGCATGCAAAAGTTAAATTAACAGATTACATATAATTTAGCTTTTGCACACATTCCAAAGTGGTATCATGATTTCAATGATTGCAAATTACAAATAAGTTCCATTAATTCAACAGGGGTTCTGCTCTTTCATCAGTTTGCACACACTTTTGTGTATACACAATACACACACATACAAAAGTGTGTCTGAGCAGTCCCAAGCGAGTCAAGTGCAGGAGGAACAGAGGGATTCCTCTGCTTCTTAACTCTCAAAGCAGGAATCTGGTGTGTCAATGGGAGACAGCAGCCTCCAGCTTCATGAACAGGGTGCAGGAGGAATCTAGGGATTCTTCATCCACTTAACTCCCAAAGCAGGAGGCTGTTGTTAGAATGGGAGACAGCAGCCTCCAGCTTTGGGAATGGGGTGCAAGAGGAATTTAGGAATTATTTTTCTGCTTAACTCTCGAAGAAGGAGGCTGGTGTGTCAATGGGACACAGCAAGTGCCAGCTTCAGGTGTAGGGTGCACACTCCTTTTGACTCCCAAAACAGGAGGTTGATGTGTCAAATCACAGCGGAAGTAGGAAGAATATGTCCCTGGTGCTTGGGCCTTGCTGTCGCAGCCATCCTTCATGTGCCACAACTGCTTCTTAGCCTGGGGGCTGTCATAAGATAAATTAAAAATTTAAATACTGGCTTGAGCACCTGCTTTTTTGGATCAGTGAGGCCTGGAATGAAACCCTCACAGACCTGAGGACCCACCGTACTTTGTTGAAGGGGATCCCTGACATGCACATATAGATGTAAAGGGGGAGCCTGGGGGGAATGGTTTGAGAACCATTGCCTTTGACAATAAAAGCAACTGCTTGTGCAGAGAAGTGTAGCAAACTTGAGACATGTTCAATGTATTCCAACTTTCTTTTGCACAATGAGAACTGGCAGAAGGAAACAGGGAAGAGACAACAGAAAATGAACAATTATTTGTTCAGTAGCTCATCCTCACAGATTATTCTGAAAGCTCTGGATATAATTAATAATATGCATTCAAATTTCAAAGGACAAGAGAGACAGTCTGTTTGCATTTTCCAGTTTATTTCTTTGGCCAACTATTATTTCACTGTTATTGTTCTAGTTCTCACCCATCAAACTAATCATCTCACAACTATTATTTTATATTTAATAACATACTGGGAATTGTCTGTATTACACAGACATAACACAATGTAGGGTATGTAAACTAGATGAGTGATGCTAAGTTTTCTGAGATTTATTTCATATTTCTCCTAGACAGGAACCTGGTAGCTGAGGCAGATGTCTCACATGGAGACAACTGATAAAGAATGATGCAGTCATGTGGCCCTCAGTGGCCTAGTGGTGACTACTACATTGGAGTATAGCATGAACTTCTTCCTATCAGATCCAGAGAAAATCTGGGTGTTTCTGTTCTTCATATTCCCATCAGAGGCAGTGGGGAATGAGGTAAGCACCTCAGCTATGGAACAGTCTCTCCAGAGAGGGTCACATGGTGACTCCTATGCTTGGGATCCTATTGGATTTGCCAGCTCTTCATGAGACGCAGCTGCATATTTAGGCTGACCAATGGCCTCAACAGTGAATTCCAACATGACTGCAAACCCTGAGACCAGCTTCAAACTGTGATCCTGTTTTGGCCTTCCTACAGAAATCTTGACTTGTGGGTAGAGTCAGATTCAAAAATTAAAACAAGTCACAGTTTAGCAAAACAAGCCATGATTTTGTGTTATGTCTGAATGCAGCTAATAATAATACAGTCACCTCTCCATTTTCGCAGGCGATCCATTTCGGACCCCCTCCCCCGTGAAAATGGAAAATTGCCAATATTCACTGCCTTCCTCCATTTGCTGCCCATGAACAGGCAAGGGATGAGGACTCCAAGTCCATGAAAACGGAGAAGTGACTGTAGTAGTAGTAGTAGTAGTAGTAGTAGTAATAATAATAATAATAATAACTGTTGTTGTTTTTATTATTAGCAGTAGTTTATTGTGTCCCTTCAGTTCATTTCTGACTTATGGCAAATCTAGGGCAAGCCCAACATCACCCAGTGAGTTTCAATGACCAAGCGGGAAATTGAACCCCAATTTCCAGAGTCCAAGTCCTACACTCAAACCACTATACTATGCTGGCTCTCATTAATGGTAGTAGTATTCAGTTTCATACTGCTTGCTAGAAATTCTGTCTTGTCCAAATGGAAACAAGATAAAAGTACAATACATGCTATATACGCTCAACAGGGAAAAAAAAATTAAGGAAGTGCTCATTAAGGATAATTCACAGTACAAGTTCTCCTCCTAAAGACAAATAATCAATCTCTTGCCTATCTATCTTTATACCAGGGACTCCTTAATAAGTGTGTGTGGGAGCATTATTTTCCTTGTGCTTATTTTATGAAAAAAGAGATTGCTGTCTGTTTGGCTCCAATTACTTCCTCTCTGTTCCCCCTCACCCCAAGCAGACGCCTTCGTGGTCAGGGCCTCTGTTGACATTGCTCTTTGAACCAGTCTCTTTGAGGCTGGAAACAATTCAGGCAAGGACTGTTTTGTTAAAGACATCTGCTTGAATGAGCTTTATGAAATCTTGCATGACACTGTCAGCTGGTTCATGTAAAGCAGACAAATGATAGTTGATCTCATCAGCATTTTTAAAGGTTTCATTTCACCTTAGCAATTTTATATTTACTCATTTACTCCAAATGTATAACTCCAACTCACTGCTAAATAAAACAGGAAACCCAACTCTGGACTCTTGCAATGTCAGAACTAACAATATATCTGATTCATTCAACCCAACCCCCTCTCCAGCTCTCTTCAGTAAAATCATAGCCTGCTTTGGACAATGTCAATACAAACTGATATAAGTCCAACTCCAGTAAGACCTGATGGAAGTCCAATTCCGTTCTCCCTCCCCACCCCATTTGGTGAAGGAAATAGGGCTTTTATTAACAGCCAGAGGGTATCAGATTTCCACCAGTCGGTGCCCAAGCATGCAACAGCAAAGGGATCATGTGGTACAAGAAAGAATTTCACGTACAGCTTTGCGAAAATGTTTAATTGTTTATCAAATGAGCTTGTGAGCACAATGGCAATGAAGCCCCCCCCCCCCCCCCGGCCAGAGTTTGGGAATCTAGAAGAACCTGGATTGTCATAATCTACCATTGCCTCACTACTTACATTCTCACCCCCATTCTAATTCATTAAGATTCACTATTAGAAGGAGGAATGTTAGAAATGGTGTTGTAATTTTTAGAAACCCTCCACATAAAAACAAATTACTTACAGCTACTGAAATTCCATCACACTTTCATTTCCTCAGAACAAGGACAGAGACACTATAGGATGTCTCACCAGAGCACATATGCGTGGAAAAGCATGTTTGGAAAGAATTCCAATTACGCCTGCGCTTTCAAGAATGAGTTCTCCCACAAGAATGTTACACAGTGTCAATGTCCTCTCTGCGATAGGAAACCAGAGATTAGTTTGCAATTCCAGTATGGCTTTCTGGAAATTGCATCCTGACCTACTAAGCTCCATTTCAAACAAATACTACTTGTCCCAACTCCAATGTTCCCGGTTCGCTATTTATTTTTTGGAAAAATGTAAAATGTGAATACGGAATCTTACAATTTAATTTAGAAGCTAACATCCGAGTTGCGACATAACCAATATGTATTTTTTTATGTTGTCATTCATAGCATTTGTACAAAGAGCTGCTATTTCTTGTCCTTTTGTGTATCCAAAACTATAGACCTAATGCTCCAATCCTAGAAACTGGGAATAATCACAACTGAACATGATGGGAATTACTTACTTTCCTGTTATTGCATTGTAATGCAATACTTTTCTTCAGACAAAAACAGAAGTCCCAGTTCCCAATCTTTTCAAACTTCAGTTGTTTACAGAGCCAGAGATAAATAAGGCAAAATGTTGATAAAATACTTTGAAAAATAATACAGAACTTAATGTACAAAGATATGCACAAAATACACATTTATGTTCTGTTCTAGTACTGAGATCATATAGTATGATAATTTTTTTAATGTAAAGTATATATTTACTGCAACTGTAAAAGCAGTTCCATAGAAAGATCATTTCAGAAATAACTCCTCAACAAGGAAATTCTGGCTAACACGTTTTTACTTTCTGGGTTCTGGGTTCAGAACAAAATCAAATTGGTTAGTGTGATCTACATGCAGGATGAATTGGACAACTGGCTTTAATCCTATTGGAGAAAATGGGATTACATTACTTAAATCTCAAGCTATGTAGCTTGTTGGTTAGTCTGAAAGCGAGTCTTCTTTCATTTAAAAAGCATACAAATATCTGTGCAAAAGTTACACAAGCAAAGAAAAACTTAAAAAGAAAGCTAGGATACTGACTTTTTAAAAACCATCAGTTGCTAAACATGAGCCAAACCATTTGGAAAGTTGTTTTACTTGCAGTGTTACTTCATCGTCTTGCTCAAAACTCTTTCTCATAAAGACAAAGGACTATTGATAATTTCCCCATTTTCCTCCCTCACTGACCACAAGCCATTATTTCCCCCAAGGAGGTGGAAAATGGGAAAATCGTGTGTTCTGTTTTCTTTACCCATGAACTTGTTAAGCACTGCAAGTGCAGAGTCACTTACCCTCTTTAGCCACGTGAAGTGTTTGTAAATATCAATCTCACTATCCATGCTTTGGGCCCATTTCAGCAATTGTAATTCCCTGGGTTCAGAGCAATCACAGCTTCGTTATGGAGAACCACAACCGTGCCTGTTCTCTCTCACTTTGTCTTCCTCCACTTCTAGCAAGCTGAATGGCTGTGCATATTTGACTTTGAAAATTGTCCTGCAGGCTTATTCTACACTCTTCCACTGGGTGTATATATTACAACTGTATAAACTTCAGACTGCATTCCCTCACCTCCCCAGCTCAAAGCATCTGTTTTTTTAAAAAGTAGAGATCAGTCATCAACAGGCAGTAATATCATTCTCAAGGCTTCAAAAGATGCATAATGCCAGATGGTCTCAGGAAGGAGGGGGAGAAGCTTCTGTAGCACAGTTGAAATCTGCAGTGAGAGTATTCCCTTTTAATGGTAAAATAACAAGCTAAAAATTGCCAGGCTGTCATAGAGAAACTATTTTCAAGTAATGCCTTCCCGAGCTCTCTGTTTCGAGTGTGGCTGGAATTCATTACCCCAAGACCCTCTATTTCCTGTCTCTGTTTTACTCTGTGTTATTGGAACACTCCTCAACTTCCCAATTTATTTCAGGCTGGGACTAAGCCTAAAAATAAGCCCTGCTGCTTGAGAATTGCTAGTTACTGCAATCTCAAAAGACACAAATATTTGGTGGCCTCCTCAGTCCAAAGCATGTAGTTTTGTAAGGCAGGGCAATACATGAACATACTATAAATATGAAATTCAAGATTTCAATGTTCATTGTAAAACAACAACAACTATTTTTACATTCATTACACTGGCTGAAGCTGCCAAGCAGAGCAGCATCCAAGAATTGTTATGGTCACATGAGGGTACTATCAATGCAGTCAATGTGCCCCCTTCTCTTCTATGCAATACCACTAGTTTTATAATTTGAGTTACTGAGCATCATACTTTCCTCAAGTAAAACTTGAGCAAAAAAGCTGGCATCTGAAAACTGTCAACAATCATATTTCAGGGTACATATGTCTGTGATATATGCCTATTGTGCTATTTTCAATATAATTCAACAATTTTAAAATCCCTTTAAAACTGAATTCATTTGGGAGATATATAGGAAGCTGCCTTATTCCAAGTCAGCCTGTTGATCCATATCTGCTCTCTGGATTTTCAGATAGTTTCCCAGCTTTCCCTGATGACATGTCTGACACACAGTCTTTTGCATGCAACACATGTCTTCTACCACTGAATTATTGTCCTTGACAAATAGAATGCCCCAGAGAAATTTCTACATATTCTGTAGTCCTCATAGATATGCTAATTATGGATAAAAGCCACTACTCAATGGTCTGTTTACCATGGTCAACTGGACCAGCTAAGGAGCCTCTTTTGTTTTTCACACAGGTGAATAGGCTTCACTCCCTGAATAGCCAGTTTTGTTGTGCCAGGAAAGAAGACAGAGTTTCGTATTTGGATTTAGTAGACAAAATGAAGGGATTAAAGACCATCTCACATCTACTTTACTCAGTGAATGAGGAAGCCATGCACCATGAAGCAGAAATATGCAAATATGGACTTCATCACTGGAGACACACAGCAACAGCAGAATGGTATAGGGCAGTGTTACTCAAAGTGGTACTCTGTGGCCCGATGATGTTACACAAGCCATTGCCTGCCAGTCCTTGGTGAGTTTCAAGGAAAGAAATAACCAATTTTAGTGAATGGGCTCAAATATGGTACTGTTCTCTGGCACATTAGGAAAAATAACTCCTGCCATTCTGCCACCTCAAATAGCTTAAGAAGCATTGGTATAGGGCACTCTATTCCATCACAAAGCCACTACAAAAAATTATTTTGGAATTGCAGTCATGTTAGGCATTGGGACTGTCTAAACAATCAGTATGGTCCTAAAGTTAATAGGAATTACCCTAAAGCACACAATGAGACAAATACATGTGAAACTCAGCTTTTCTGCAAAGAAAGAAGCCTTAAACTAAAATGGAGTTCTGCTCCTCCAAATCTGTAGGCAAATAGTAACTATAGTAGATTTTTCCACTATACATAGTTTATTATGTGTTTAATTTTCCTACTTTAAACAGCAGCTGTGGGAGAGCCCTACAGACCAATGGGGATCCCACCTCTGAGACTGGAAATGAACAAAAACTGCAGCCTACCTACACCTGCTGGTAAAGTTAGAAACAGTTTAACCAGTCAGCTAGCAGATAGGCATATACAGGTGGGTAGACAGCTGCTGCTTTAGCAACGTATAATTTGCACAAAACTTTATTGATTTACAGTTTTGTAAATTGATCTGAGGATGCTTCATCTCAAGAGACTATGTAACAACAACAAAACAAAAACACACATGGAAAATGCACATGTTGGTACACTGCAGGTGTGTTGATACTGAACAGCTTGGCTCTTTCATAACAGCACACACAAACATGGAGTTTAATGAAAACATTTACACAGGATCACTAAAACCAATCCCACCCGAGACCACACATATTGCTATTTACGTCTGTAAATGAGATCAGACAATTCAATTAAGTCTCTAGCCTGGAGGACATCTATTCTGGCAGATTTTCAACAGAAACTGTTTCACCATCCATATATACATACACACCATACCATCATCTACAGTGAGAGGAAAAATGTTTTAAAGACACATGAACATCCAGTCAAAGTGTCTCTCACTTTTAAAACTAGAAGTTCATATAGATAATATTTCCCTACCTCAAAATCTTAATTTGGGGAGTTTCAGTTCATACACTCTCCCAAGCCCCAGATACACTTCCCTCACTTGGTGTACTATGGTGTACAGTTCGCATGATTTCTTAGCACTCAGCCAGGACAGTTAAAGTGGCCTCAAGCTGCATTATTTCTGGCAGTCTGTAAAGGCCCTAAGTCTAGTTTGCTCTATCCAGAAATACATTCCCTGCTAGAAAACTGGCAAAGCAGCTCTCTTGTTTGCCAGGCTGAATATTCTGTCAGGTGGATGCCAATGTCCCTGTCAAAAAGGACTATTTCAAATATCTAACATACCTCTTTCTAGTTCAGTGGCTAGTTCCAGATTCTGTGCAACTGCACCTTGATTTTTGTTGCTGTTCTTCTTGTTGGCCAAAACGGAAATTAGAAATTCAAAGGCTTTTATCTGGCACTCCCTTTCGGTGTCCTATCAGTTCAGAATGCTATGAGTTAGGAATGCTGAGGAAGTACATTCCACTGAGTCACAAGCTGCCTCATACCTGCGCCTTAGTTTTATGCCAGGTTTGTGCTTTGGTAGCATGCAAGTATAAATCTAAATATTATTCACTCTTTTTAAAGCAAACTGGATAGTATCAACGCTGCCCAAAGAGTATCTCTGTGTTTTAATAAAGCCCTTCCCATGCCATTTGTTTGTTCTGTTCACAACCAGAATGTTTGCATTTCCAGTTTCTGAAACATAGTTACTTACTTTTATTAATTGCCTTTATTTACTTACAAATGCAGAAATCCACTGAAAATGGTCTAGTCTTTCTTCACTTGGTATATTCATTTAATATTTTACTTTTGTTGAGAAGTATACTGTCATTTCTTCATGTCAGAAAATAAAAGTAAACAGTCATTGTACAAACTGACTGTAACTTCCTGGAACATAAGTTAACCCTTCAGTTTACAAAACAAGTGGAACAAAATCCCTTAGTTTCCTTACCTGTATGAATTAATAATTTATACACCACTTCTTCCTTACTGTTCCTTATTACTATAACAATTTTAATAGTCATAAATCACCATTTTGCTCTAACAGCAAAATGTAGCCCCAATGTAGTTTTCAACTGAAATATAAATACAATTACAACATCAAACTCTATCATGGAGTTAATAAATAGCAACAGTGTAGAGCAACAGTGTAGAAAAACAAGGTCCAACTAAAAGGACAGTAAACAAAGATAGATAAAATCAAACACAATATTCATCTCCAAATGTCTAGAGCTTAAGGAACTGTCTCTTTAAGAATGAATCAGAATAGCAAAGTAATTCTACAGAACAGACGCTCCAACAAAATGCACCTGACATAACCTGGCATTGGGACAGAGCTTTGGTTGATTATTTAAGGAGGTTATTAGGGGCAGCAGGGGCTCATGTGGAAAAAGGCATTTCCTAGGATAACCTGTACCAAAAGACTATAGTTTTAAAGTTAATATAGCAGACTGAACCCAGGAACTGGTAGCTATCTTAAAGTCTGAAACATATGTGCCCTGCAGAATAGTGGAACACCTAGGATCCTGGTTTGAATGTTGGACTGTGACTCTGGAGACCAGGGTTCAATTCCCCGCTCTGGAGACCAGGGTTCAAGCCATGAAACCCACTGAACATGCTCTCAGCCTCAGTCACTCAGGGGAAGGCAATGGCAAACCTCCTCTGAACAAATCTTGCCAAGAAAACCCCATTAAAGTTTTGCCTTAAGGTCACCATAAGTCAGAAATGACTTGAAGGAATAGAACAATGATATATGCCCCTTTTTGTTACATGACAAAAAAAGAGTGGTATATAATCACTAGCAATCCCCGTAGAAAAGCAAACTATTCTTTGTCTGAATAGATGTCAAACATTAGTTCTAGTCAGACTGGATAGCCGCAGGCACCCAAACAATTCTTTTTTCTTAAAGTTGCACACAACTAATTACAGTTTTTTTCTTTCACTTACTTAAGGAACTCAAGGTGGAAAACAATGCAAACTCACTACTAAAAGCTCAGCAAAATCTGTCCTAACTACACTATTTGCCCTACTTATTGCACTTACGTAAAAGATAATGGAAAATCAGCCTGTGCTTTACAAATTATAGCAAAGCCTTTGACCCTATAGATCAGGGGTAGGCAACCTAAGGCCCGGGGGCCTGATGAGGCCCCCTGAGGCCTTTGGACCGGTCCCAGGCCGGTCCAGCCAACTCCCACCGCCGCTGCAGCCAGCTATGATGATATTGATTATTGTTGTTATTACTTGTTCTTAGGGTTTTCTTGGCAAAATCTCCACAGAGGTTTTGCCATGGCTTTTCTGGGGCTGAGAGAGTGTGCATGCATATTTTTTATAATTTAAAAAAATATTTATTTATTTATTTATTTTTGGTGCTTCGCGCCCCCGCCCCCCCAATTGTTCGAGGGACAGCAACCTGGCCCCCGGCTCAAAAAGGTTGCCTACACCTGCTGTAGATTATGTGAATCTAAAAGAAATGGGTATGTCACAACATTTGATTGTCCTGACATGTAACCAGTACTCAGTACTGTCAGGACAGAACATGAAGAAACGGATTGGCAAGGGGGTCAGGCAAGGCTGCATTTTTTATCACTCTATCTGTTTAACTAGTATGCCGAACATATCAAATTTAAAGCAGGATTAGAATCCTACAGAGGAAGATGTCAGGAAAACTGAAGGAAGAAACATTAACAATTTAAGATAAGCAGATGATACTATGAAAGCATACTATGATACCATACTATTAGTCAAAAATAACAAAAACAAAAAGGTGAAGTTCTAACTGCAAGACTTAGTATGATTTGCTTTGTCCTTTCAAAAAATCACTTCTCCTCTTCCTCTAGCAGGAATCTAATTTCAGCCCCTTCCAATCATGAAAGGCCAATTTAGGATCCAGCCCTAGAAGCTGCAATAGACTCACCTCCAAATCACACTCCAGAAATAATCTAGATTGAGACTGCTTTAACTGCCCTGGCTCACTGCTAGGGAATTCTGGGAACTGTAGTTCTATGAGACATTTAGCCTTCTCTGTCGGAGAGCTCTGGTACCACAACAAACTACAATTCCCAAGATTCCCTAGCACTGAGCCAGGGCAGTTTTTTTTACATCTGAGAAGAAAAAAGAACAAAATGAAAATGATTACAACTTACTGTCTTTCCAAGACTGAAATATTTCACTTGTAGAAATATACCATATAAGACTGCTTTTGCCTGTCAAATGGATTGTATCAATTAGCTTGTTTCCTTTCCTGATGACACTTTATTTGCATACTGTAATGGATCATTAGGACTCTCTTGGGTTTGCACTAACTCCCAGGATTTTTACTAAGCTCACATAGAACTGCTTCCTGTTTGGAGAAAAGAGGGATGAGAGATTTTATTTTATGAGAGGTAAAAAAAGGGACGATTGAAGTTGAGATTTAATTGCCATGTTTCTTACCCTACATGACAGAAATGGAACTATACAAAGTAAGGAAAATTTGATAAAACATCTGATAGAACATCTGTTCTGGCAGCAACAGGGTCACTCCAGACATGTCCCAATGAAATCATCAAGGCAAGTCAGTCTGACAGATTTCAATGGGCATTATCTTCTAAATTCAGCTGGATTCAAACCAGTAACTTGACAAAAGTTAACTGAAATGTTGTACAAATGGGGAAGAAATGATGAATCAACTGAATCTTGTACTTTGGTATCTTTAATCTTTGTTTAAGTAAAATTCATTAATCAAAATACCATTCACATTGGCTTGAGAGAATTTGAATCTGAGGAGCATAAATGATAACAATTAAGCCACATTGCCTTTCTCCATCAAATTAAAGACACTGAATTTTAGAAAGAGAACCGCTAGATACGTAATCAATAGCATACTCATAGTTGTATCGGGACAACTACATAACCTGGACTATTTATATTTTATATTTATATTTATATTATAATATAAATTGGTAATAACATCAGTCATAATACCACATACACACCAATATTTCACAGATGAAAACTGTGATGTGTGTGTAGTCAAGCAACATCAAAGTGTGGTCAAGATGACAAAAGATAATAATGAGGAAGAACACACAAGTTAGGAGAGGCTGTAATAGTTTGCTTTTGCCCTATCCTACTGGGATTGGCAGGATTCCTCCTCGTCCTCTCCTTTCGTCTCCCCGCTGTTGGGTTACCCAAGTGCCAACTCTGCAGCAAATTAAGTAAGCTGAGAAGAAAGCGGGAGGAGGAGACAGAAACTATGACATTTTAAAATCAGTTGAAAAGTGGGACGACAAAAAATATTGGGACTGTCTTTGCCAAATCAGGACAGTTTGAAGGTAAAGATATAAAAATATCTGCATAAGATTTCTAAATAGAATGCCTACCTGGGCAAAAGGTTCAGCCACTTACTCCCATATCCCACCATAGTTTTCTGTCAGACAGAGATCAACAGGGCTGATGGTGTTCATTTATCGGGGGGGGGGGAGTTGTTCCTGGGGGAGTTGCAACAGGGGGGTGAAGGCCATGTTGGTTGGCCTTGTGAGTGAAAAGGACTAAGCAGATGCTTGTCTGTTGCCCATGGCAGGTAGTGTGGGTTGAATGATTACCTTTGGCACCCTTTTTATGTAAGGCAGGGCTCTGAAACCTCTTCTTGTAGGGGTCTGAAGCCTGGGGTGGTTGCGGAAGAAGGCTACCCTTGAGATTAGGCAAAATCTGAGATCTGGGCTCTCATTTGTAGAGCTCTGAAGCTTAGGTGGGAATCCCTTAGGTTATATTTGAGTTGCAGCCAGCCAGGGAGCAACCCAAGAATCTGGATTGTCCTCGGGGCTAAGGTTTTGCCCAAGAGAAGGCAGAGGAGGTTATCAAGGGGTTGACACCTGGCCTCAGATGGGCTTTCATCAGGTTGCTCACCCCTCTTGCTTCATTTCCAGGCCAACACAACTTAAATATGTTAGATCAAATAAAATGTCCCTTGTTTAACCCAATTTTCTGTGTCTGGTCTTGTTATTTCCATGGTTGGTTATCAATACAGGGATGTCGATCTGGTTGTTGGGCTTAAAGAACTGTAATGCAACACTAAGAATACAAACAGAGACTCTGACCTCCAGCTCTGCAGATCACTTACTAACTAAACATATCAGTGTCTTTGACTCTTTGGAACCTTGTAGCCACATTTGACCTAATAACCTATACTGGTCTTATTATAAAAGCCTTAGTGAAGGTTGCTTTATACTTTCCACATGTGGTTGGATATATAAAAGTAGAGAGGAAGGAAAAAATTCTTACTACCAACACTGAATTCCAAGTTTGTTTGTTTTTAAAGCTCAGGAAGTAGACACTAGCTAGAAAATTGATTGATAGGGATACATTCCACAGATGCTCCCAAAGTATTTTAAAGTATTCCACAGAAATCAGTTTCATGAAGATCAAAAAAACTTTACTGATAGTTTTTCACAGAGGCTTATGGCATTTTAGCCTCCATTAGTAGAACTGCAGCTTCCAAGAAAAGGGAAGTAATAGCCCCACTTTATTTCACACTAGTCTGATCTCATCTGGAGTACTGTGTTCAGTTCTGGGCATCTCAGATTAGGAAGGATATAGACAAGGTCAGGCAGGTTCAGAGAAAAGCAACAAGAATGATAAGAGGTATGGAGAACAAAGCATATGAGCAGGGGTAGGCAACCTTTCCCCTTTAAGGGCCGAGGGACTTCAGCTCCCAGAATCCCAGGAGCTATTGGCCAACATGAGACTATTGGCCAACATGGCTGAGGCTTCTGGGAGCTGAAGTCTCTCGGCCCTTAAAGGGGAAAGGTTGCCTACCCCTGCATATGAGGAAAGATTGGGGAAGTTGGGTTTACTCAACCCGGCGAAGAGAAGACTGAGAGGTCACATGGTAGCACTCTTTAAATATCTAAAGAGTTGTCACAGAGAGGAGGGTGCGAGTTTGTTCACTGCTACTCCAGAAGGCAGGATCAGGTCTACTGGTTTCAAGTTACAGAAGAGTGGTTTTAAGTGAGAAGGATCCTCCAGGGGTAGGCAACCTTTCCCCTTTAAGGGCTGAGGGACTTCAGCTCCCAGAAGCCTCAGCCATGTTGGCCAATAGTCCCATGTTGGCCAATAGCTCCTGGGATTCTGGGAGCTGAAGTCCCTCGGCCCTTAAAGGGGAAAGGTTGCCTACCCCTGCTCTTGACAGTAAGAACTGTTCAACAATGGAACCAATTTCCAGTCAGCCTGGCATCAATAACAGGAAAGATTACAGAGCAGATCATTAAACAGACAGTCTGTAAGCACTTAGAAAGGAATGTTGTGATCACTAAAAGTCAACATGGGCTTCTCAAAAACAGGTAAAGCCAGACTAATTTTTTTGAGAGACTTACAAGATTGGTAGATAAAGGGAATACTGTGGATATATCTTATCTTGATTTTAGTAAGGCCTTTGACAAGGTCCCCCATGATATTCTTGCAAACAAGCAAGTAAAATGTGGGCTAGACAATGTGACTGTTAGGAGGATTCTAATTGGCTGACCAACTGAATGCAAAGGGTGCTCACCAATGGCTCCTGTTCATCTTGAAGAGAAGTGACTACGTTGTCCCTCCCCATTTGCGGACTTTGAGTCCGGGGTATCACTCTTCATGGGAGGGACAAGCAGGTAGGGATAAAATGGCAGTGTGCAGGCCATTACTTTCAGTGGGACTCTAATATTTGCAAGCTCCTATTTTTGTAGGGGAGGGGCTACTGTACTGTGGGGAGGGAGACACAGGATTCTGTCCTGGGTGTCTTCAAAAAGAGGCTAGATAGCTACTTCCTGGAGCTCCTCTAGCTGGCTATCTTGCACTGAGCAGGGGGTTGGACTCAATGGCCTATGGGGCCCCTTCCAGTTCTGTGATTCTATAATATTGAGGATGGGGTAAACATAATTTCAGCAAACATTCAGATAGAAATATTTCATAAGGATTCTGCCCAATAATTTTCTATTTGGGGGCATATTGTTTGTCACAACACAGTAATCGTGTTAATCAGTCTGTGCAGAATGAAAGAAGTGCCGTAACAAACCACTTTTCATGTCAATTAGTCTGCTTACTACTAGCAGTAATTGTTGTAGTTGTCATTGTCATCACCATCAATACAGCACTACAATATCGATATGTATGTCACTTTCCGGAATACCAGAGGACACAACAAATAATAATAAGTAAAATAAGCAAAAACAACAAACAGGGGAGAATACAAAGCAGGACTATCAGGGAATGACATTTCATATACATATAGAGAGGCATAGGTACACACTTGCAGTGCAAATGGAACTCAAAAATATGCCAACCAGAGGGGTTTTTGACTAAACACAAGCATTTTATGTTAGTGAAAATTATCTTCAGAAAATTACTGACAAAAATAGCCTGATTGGAGAGGCCAAGCACTGGCAGCAGAAGAGCTGGGGGAGGGGGGTGAGTTATGCTGGATCCAAAATTCTTACAGCCTGGTAACAAAATTATAATATTGGCACAAACTTAAGTCAGGGTGACAGAAGTCATAATTAATTTCTAACACTCCTGGTCTGGGAGGGGTCTGGATTCAGCACAGCTTCAACAGGTTTAGTGTCAGCTGAACTATGATTGTACTCTTAGGGCCTTTGCAGACTGCTAGAAATAGTGCAAATTGAGTCCACTTTAACTGCCCTGGTTCAGTGCTAGGGAATCATGGGAATTGTATTTTTTTCTGAGACATTGAGCCTTCTCTGTCAGAGAGCTCTGGTGCAACAATACACTACAGTTCCCATGATTCCCTAGCACTGAGTCAGGGCAGTTAAAGAGGACTCAATCTGCACTATTTCTGGCAGTCTGCAAAGGCACTTAGTTGATTATGCAAACTTGCATCAGCGCTCCACCAACATGGTCAGAGATATGCAGGGAGCTGCAGTCCATTAACTTCTGGATGGCCATGCTGTTTCTAGCCATGAAAGAGATCATGGGAACTAGGGGTTGTGAGAAAGGTTGCATGGAGAAGCAAGTCAGTGTTACACAGTACAGAAGTTTCTGGGATGTGTTATAACACAGAGCCCTGACTTCAAATATACGATGGGCCCTTGGTATCTCCTGGGGTTTGGTTCTTGAATGCCCTGTGGATACCAAAATCCATGGTTGCACTAGTCTCATTAAATACAGTGGCATAGTAAAATGATACCCCTTCTATAAAATGGCAATATCAAGATTTGCTTTTTGGATTTTATTTGAAATATTTTCAAATGATGGATGGTTGAATCTGTCGGTAAAGAATTTGTGAATACAGAAGGTCAACTGTAACTCCTCATATGAACTTAATGTGTGACCCACAATGTGTCCAAGACTGCAAGTACCACAGGAAAGGACTGGTAATAACAGATTGACAGAAAAACTGTCTTTCAGGGAAGTTAATCTAACTGTTCTCACTGAAAGTCTTTTCCTCAACCACATTTTTAATTTTTTTTTAAAAAAAAGCTTGCCACTGTTCTAACTAGATCTATTTTTAAAGGTAACACTGAAACCAATTTCCCCTTCTAAATGATATGTATGCAGGCATGTGTGCAGCAATAGCCATGTCAGTCATGCAGGAAAATATTACAAAATTAAATTAAATTCCATTGATACATATTAGTCAAACCAAAAGATGCAAAATACTTTAAGCAAGCTTCAAAGCTCACATGCTTCTTCACCAGGCATAGATGCTAAAAATCATTTTAGGGGGAAAATGTGAAAAGGGAAGTCAGAAAAGCTACATCTTTCTTGAGATGTTAAAGCTGAGTTTAAGATGATGGTGGAAGGAAGTTTGACACAGTTTACCATTCATACCTGATGGAGGTTTACCATCCATGCCTGATGAAGAAGCCTGTGAACTTTAAAGGCTTTTGTAATGTATTTTGCACCTTTTGGTTGGTCTAATAAAGATATTAATTCAATGTGAATTTGTTTTGGAATTTACTATATTTTGCTATATGGCCAACATGGCTGCCCCTGAATATACATCTTTTGGATTTGAATATATCTATTCAGTCTTATCAGGGGAATCCTAAACAAGAAGGAGCATATGGACTGGGACTCACCCTGTGAGGTTTTCATCTTGGCTAAAGCAAAATTATTTGAGACTGGCAGTCACTGGCACATTTTATGAGGGGGTATCGTAAAGTTTTAATTATCACCTTTAATTTTTTTTTTTTGACAGAAAGTTTGTTTTGATTTGTAGTTGTTAACTTATCTTTATGTAGTCACTATCCAGATTTACACATTTTTTTCAGCGTTTCTTGACCCTCCGAATACCGCTATTGTAGAAGTCTGCAGATTGTGCCTTAAAACACTCTTCCACTTCATGAATGGCATCATCTGTGTTGTCAAATCAGTGACCCCTCAACGGATTTTTCATTTTGGGGAAAAGAAAAAGTCACTTGGTGATAATGGAACTGACAAAATTTCATCAATATACCATAATCCAGGGGTAGGCAACCTTTCCCCTTTAAGGGCCGAGGGACTTCAACTCCCAGAAGCCTCAGCCATGTTGGGCAATAGTCCCATGTTGGCCAATAGCTCCTGGGATTCTGGGAGCTGAAGTCCCTCGGCCCTTAAAGGGGAAAGGTTGCCTACCCCTGCCATAATCACTTCCAGTTGATAATTATTACTTTACAGTACCCCCTCATACCTTCCACAGCATCTTAAATTTGTTTCCAGATGTGTCAGTATAGAGGCTTCTCAAGTGACCTGCTGTATTCTGCCTATAAAGCAGCTTGTATCCTCACATAGGACAGATGTGAGCTGGATCTCAAAGGAACTGCTTTTGTTTCTAACAATAGTGTTGTTTTTTAACTACTTTGCCTTGCTTTTGTGCCCCGATCACCACATGGCCAGCAAGGGGTGTGCCTTTACTTGAACCAAACCACTCTCCATCACCATTTTAAACTCAGCTTTAATATCCCAAGAAAGATGCAGCTCTGTGACTTTCCATCATCCTATTTCTTCTCCGAAAATGATTTTTAACAGCCATGCCTGATGAAGAATCTGTGAGCTTTCAAAGTTGTGTAATGTATTATGTACCTTTTGATTTCATCAGTACCTTTTGATTAATGAAGGTATTACTATAGTGAGGCTTTTTTTGGGGGGGAGTGCTACAATCTCCCACTGTAAGTTTACAGCTACAAAGATTGCACCCAGGAATTAACTAGTAAACTGTACTTTAAGATGCAGAAGATTACTGGTACTGTAGAAAAACTGTCTTCATAACCTAAGAGATGCCAGTAGGAAGGGCCTAGAGAAGATCCAGCATTCTATCAAATCAATACAAATCTTTTAATCTGGAAGAACTGGTAAAGAACTGGTAGGAAAGGAAGATTGTGCAAAATGTACTCTATCACTGGTAGCCTGCCTAACTAACCTGAAACAGGATGTCAAAATGTTATATTTCAAGTGAAAGTTATACACTCCTTTAACTAAAAGATTTTGGTACAATGTTAAGTTTTCTATTTTTAAATATATTTTTTTTAAAAAAATAACCAGCATATCAGATTAGATTAGAGCCTAAACATTTATTTTCCCACTGAAGGGAATGTGTGGATCAATCTATTATCAGTGGTATTAGGATTGTTATTTATATATATTGACATTACACAAACAATGTTAACAAGGAAAGGATTTGCAAGCCTGTACTATCTGAACACTTTACCGAAATCAATACAACTAATGAGAGAATAGGAATAGTATGACAAATACCAATTAAGAGAAAACATATTTCTATTTTTCTTGTGGTTTCTCAGTATTGGGCAATTTCCGGTACAGGAAAGTACTAGCTGAGAACACTTTCATTTATCTGCAAAATTATTACAGAACAACAAATCAGATGTCAAATGGAATAATGCCTTTCTCCCTACTGCTATACTCTTTATTAGTGTTAGAACTACAACAGAGGAAGCAGACAATGAGAATCAGAATCAAAGATAATTAGATTTATTATTTGGGATGTGCTATAATGTAAGTACACTCGACCCCTTGCCGTTCATGGTTTTGCTGTTCGCGTCCCTCACTCTTTTGTGGACGGCAAGCCGTGAGGGACAAAATAGTGCACGTGCCCATGACGCACGCACTGTGCTGTGCACAGGAGCATACCCCCATTGGAATCAACGTGGCTCCAATATTGGCTTTTTTCCCCAATTTGCGGAGGATGGGTGGGTTCTGGAACAGATCCCCCCTGAATTGGGAGGGGCAACTGTACTATTTTAAAAACATTTCTCATGAACTGCTAGACATGCACCTTATGACAAATTCTAAGATCTCTCCATGGGATGCAATTTCCTTGCATAGAGGCTTTTGACCTTAGAAAAACTGTATCAACAAATAAAATACTTTGAAATCTGCACTAGCTATTAGTTCCCAGTGTTAAGTTTCCAACTGGGATACAATACTTTACAGCATGCAATCTGAAGCCTGATCATTTTGCTAACAATCAAACTGAGTATTATAAAGTGATAGCACATATTAACTTGCTCCAAAGTGTTAGGATATATTAACTCACAAGACAACCAAAGTCTCTCCTGCATTCTAGGAAGTCTTTCCCAAACAATAACAAAAGCCAAATTAATAAACCACTTTAACAGGCTCTGCCCTGTCTCCTGCTCTTGAATAGGAGAAGTACTCTCGAATTCTATCCAGCTGCCACCACTCACTAGCCCACCCCACATGATTCAGTAACGTGAGTAGTTACTGGGAGGTTTAACTTGCACTTTTCCCCACCTCTGACTCTGCAGAGATTTTGCCTCCATCTCCCATGATAGAAGAGAATCCTGTGCACACATATGTGCACCCATGGAGGCATGTGAAGAGTGAATCGAAAAGAAGAGCTCTTTTAAGGAAAGCTTTTATTCTAAGCAAGCAATCCTACATTAGCAAAGGGGTATCTTAAACATGAAGGCAACTTCCTTCAGGCTATTACTTATGAGTAGTTACAAAACAGTCTAAATCATATTCATTAGAAAGAAACATAATCTCTAATGTGACTAGCTGAACATTTCCCTGTACTCATGGTACAGTGTCTTTGGATGTTCATGGAAAGTTGAAAGTCTAGACCACTTTGTCCAGCCTATAACCAAGCTACCTAGGGACACTGAAGCAGGTGGCACCTCTCCACCTCTCCATCAGTCCCAAAATCATGCAAGTCTCAGATCTCACTTGTGTCTTGTGACATCATGTTTTTATAATCTCTCATTTTGGAAGCATCTCAAAACTTTCACACTTCTCACAAACTTGTCATCCTCATTGGACAAATGTCTCCTGTGATATCTGCTGCTCCTTTGTGATGCTGGCTCTTAATAAACAGTAACGTAAATCATCACTTCATTAACTCATTGTTTACCTGGAGAACAGCACATAGCCATGCTGCCTAGATAACGAAAGACCCCATTATCACAACTGCTCTTTCCCAGCAATTGCTGTTCTTGTAGTTTTACTACAAACCTTCTCGTATTCTGCTTTAGTTTAGCTCCATACCCAAAATTGTGAATCCCCCCAAGGCTGTGATTCTTATCATTTATTTTTATAAAGGCATCAGTATATGTGATGCTTTACACGAGCAGTTTACAGTTGTTTATTTGAAAGTGCCTTGCCATACTTCTTAGCTATCCAAGCTTCACTGAGCAGCAACCATCTTCCAGAATCTCCTAGCCAAATAATAGAGCAGCACATTTATGCATTTAAAGTCAAACTCAGGTCTAATGCAAACACAGAAAGTGAAGAGTAGGGTGGGTGGGTCTGATTATAAAAGCAAAGGGGGAAAGGAATTTCATTGTGCCAATGACTTTATTAAAATAATAATGATAATTATAATTATAATAAATTTCCTACCTATCTTTCCCCATGGATCAAGATGGGGAACAACAACAATTAACAAATACATGACATCAGTTAAAAACATATCAGTTAAAACACATATCAATTTAAAAGGACAAACAAGATGTTCACATATTGAAAAAAATCCACATTTAAAATTCACAATATAAAAATCATCTGGATAAGCCTGCCAGAAAAGACTGTTTTAAGTTCAGCCTGCATATTCAGCTGTCAAATCTCTTCCAGCAGATCATTCCACAGTCTAGAGGAGGCTGAAGAAAAAGTACACTGGCTGACAGTTGCCAACATAGTTCTGGCTAACTGAAGTAAATGCCCACCAGAGGACAGGTCCCTCCAGTCTGTGCCAGAATGCTGATTTTCCTTCAATACAACTGAGATACTGGGAGCAAAATCAGTTGGTAGACAAGACTTCAGAGAGGAAAGGTCCATACAAATAAGCAGTGGGCACTATCATCCTCCTTAAAGCCACAATAACTTATATAAAATACCATCTATATCTTGGTTTTCTGGACACTTTCTATATTGGTATATCTCAGTTAATGAAGTATATATGTTCCTGAGCATTACTTATTTAACAGAAAATTTGGTACCAGACAGAGAAAATACATAGAAAGAGCAGGGATTTGTTCCTACACCACAAAAAAGAAGAGGATTTCAACATGTTCCAGAAAACCTTTATTAAGAGCTAACAGTATGCTCATGTAAAATGAAGCAACCAGGTCAGGTAAGCCTTGCATTAAAAAAAAATGCATTTTGACCTTTCTAGAGACCACTTGAAGGGCTTCATCCAAAATATAATCAGGGGCCTCATTCCCACTTGCAAATAAATCAGTTTGTGATCTGAATCAATGGATCGGTTCAACAGCAGGGCATGGTTCACACTACATTTGCCCCAAACACATTTTCTTGTTGTAAAATAACCCACTTGTCATTCACAATGACTAATGAATCGATTCGAAATAGACCCTCTTCAGTGGGTCACTGATCACTGATCATATCATAGGAAATAGATTCTGATCCACATCTCATTCACACTTGCACTGAGTTGATTTATTGCAAAAGACACGGAAAAAATGAGCGTCAAAAAAACACATGTTAAATGGGTTTAGCACAAGGTCCCCACTCGCCAAACTGCTTCAGCGATTTAGCTCAACTGCAAACAAAGGTCATTTAAACCACTTCAAACTGGTTAGCAAACTGGTTTATAATGTAGTGGGAACGAGACCAGGGATTACTTTTGCTTTCACCAGCCTCAATCCTTATGATTTACATTCTGGTGGCAAAATGTCTAGATCTTTGCTTTTTTGACCCGGGGAGGGAGATAGGGGGGTTTATCTGCTATCCTCTTTCACACATGCTGAGTTAGGGATTCTGAAAATATCTACTGTTTATTCTTGCTTGTTGTAGGGAGGTACACACGTCCACAGTGTAACTGGCTAGAGTAGTCTCCTGTTCAAGCTTTGTTGATTGCACTGCATACTACAGTTGTGTGTTTCTCCAGCCCTCCTCCACAATCCCCCCAAATGCCAACTAGGCAGAGGACTAAGAGGAAAAGCAAAGGGAGCTCAGCAGGGGCAAAAAGCCTTCATAAAAAGAGCTTTGCTATCAGAGGTATTTGTTAACTAAGTGAAAAACAAATTCAATGGAGGGGTTAATATTTACCCCAATACACATGTCCACATTCTCATTTCGCCTGCTACTTACCAAATTTTCCTCCAGCCAATCATGTATACAAGCAGCTGTGGTCCCTGGTATCTGATTTCGTAAAGCTTCTTTTTCTTGAGGATCCTTGAGCATCTCTAGTGCCAATTTCAAATCTTCTAATAAGTGAAGGATTTGGAGTGTGCCAAAATATACTGACTGAGCAGGTGACACCATGTCATAGACTCCATTTGTATATTCTGCACCTGCTTTGGTACCTAAAAAAAAACAAGCAGAATGAAAGAAAGAAAAAAACAAGTTCAGCCTGTATTTTCATATATACAAAATATTCCTGCTTCATATGAATGCATTCCATATGAGTCCATCTGTGTCCAAAATATATTAGACTTCAGTAGATTTTTAAAAAATTGTTAGCTACAATTTATCATTGAACTCCAACCAGTGATTACAAAGAGAAGCAGCAAATCTGTTGACAAGAAGCTTTAAATTACTCAACACTTCTGCACCAAAAGCCCCCCTCCCCTGATTTACAAGATCATTTTCTTTTTTATAGATACTTAATAATTTTATAATAATAATATAATATAATAATAAAGAGCCCTGGTGGCGCAGTGGTTAAATGCCTGTACTGCAGCCACTCACTCATAGACCATAAGGTTGAGAGTTCAGTACTAGCCAGGGCTCAGGCTAGGCTCAGGCCTGCATCCTTCCGAGGTCGCCAAAATGAGTATCCAACTTTTGGGGGGCAATGAGCTTACAGTTGTAAACCGCTTAGATAATAATAATATTTTATTTATATCCCGCCTTTAGCCGAGACTATCAAGGCGGCTTACAATCTAAAAGCACAATTCCATACAAAAACATTCACCCCCAATATATATATATATATATATATATATATATATATATATTAAATTCATAACAACATTAAAATGTAACTTAAAACAAAATTACAAATGCAATACGAATTAAACAGGACACTCTGATTATAAAGGAGTGATCTAATGGTGGCGGAGAGATTATGGAAAATATCATTCTGGGAACGCCTGCCGGAAGAGATCTGTCTTGATGGCTTTTTTAAAGCCATCTAAGTTGATTATCTGACGGATCTCATCAGCAGGGCATTCCACAGTCTAGGAGCCATGGCAGAGAAAGTCCTCTGGGACGTTGCTGCCAACCTAGATCTTATTGGTTGAAGCAACTTCCTCCCAGAGGACCTGAGGGCATGGGGCGGATTATATGGAGATAGGCAACTCCTTAGGTAAGATGGGCCCAGGCCATGTCGGGCTTTAAAGGTTAATACCAACACCTTATACTGTGCCCGGAAACTAACTGGCAGCCAGAGCAAAGATTTTAAAACCAGAGTACTATGATCACTTCGTGATGTTCCGGTGATCAGCCTGGCTGCCATATTTTGTATTAATTGCAGTTTCTGAGTTAGGTATAAGGGTAGCCCCATGTAGAGTGCATTGCAGAAGTCGAGTCGTCAGGTTACCAGAGCACGTACTACAGTTTCTAGGTCAGGGGTAGGCAACCTTTCCCCTTTAAGGGCCGAGGGACTTCAGCTCCCAGAAGCCTCAGCGACGTTGGCCAATAGTTCCATGTTGGCCAATAGCTCCTGGGATTCTGGGAGCTGAAGTCCCTCGGCTCTTAAAGGGGAAAGGTTGCCTACCCCTGTTCTAGGTCCTTTACTTCCAGGAAAGGGCGCAGCTGGCGTATCAGCCATATATAAATGAATCTGCTTTGCTTTGCTTTGCTTAATAAGGCTTCAATGATAATTCAATTGTATATCTTCATTGGCCTCAATGCCACTATATCTTTGGGGAGATTTTATGAGGGAGTATTGAGAAGCTACAATGAGTATTAAGATAATCTTATTTTATAATGAGAACATCTATACATTCTATGAATTGGCTCAATGCAGGGTGGGGTGAAAGGAGTCATCTGATCCAGACCCATCATTCTTTCTTTTCTACCATCTATGCTGATAAAACTGGATTCAAGCTGAAAGGATGTTCAGCTGTTGACATATTCAGAAGTGAAAGGAAAGACACAATACATATTATAGGAACATGGAATGTGAGACTCATGAACCAGGGGAATTAGACATTGTTAAACAAAAAATAGCATGTATAAAAATTGCAGTACAAAAATTGCAACCTAAAGTGGTCAGGAATGGGGCATTTTCAATTAAGTAATTACATAATGTTTTACCCAAGAAATCATAAGTGACTGGACTGTAAAAGAAGGAAACAGAGTAGAACCAAACATTGTTGAATTTAGTCTAGGATGAATATAAGGCAGGAGAGTAACTGATTTAATTTTCTGAAGCCAGCAGTTTGTTTATTGCAAACACATTCTTCAAGCAACTAAAGAGGTGGTTGTCATGGATGTCACCTGATGGCTAACAGAGAACTCAAATAGACTACATAATTAGAAGCAGAAGATGGAGAAGTTGCATTTTCTCTGCAAAAACAAGACCAGGACCAGACTGTAGCATAGGCAATGAACTAGTAATATCAATAATTAAAGTTAAAGAGGAACACTAAATCAATCATTGTTCCAAAATACAACCTGAAGAACATCTGTTTGTAGAATTTCAAGGTAATGTAAAAATAGTTTTGCACTATTAAGCCTAACTGAGAGCCAGAAGAACTCTGAACTGAAGCAAGTGACACTGTAGGGGAAGAATGTAAATAGACACTATATGTAGCCCAAAAGAAAGAAAAGCCTCACTGAATGACAGAAGAAACTCTTCAAGCAGTAAGGAAATATGAACACTGAAAGAAAAAGGTGACAGAAATAGAGTCAGAACCCTGAAGGCAACTGTTCAGCAATTTGTGTGTAACCATAGGGAGAACTTCTCTAATAGTCAATGCAGAGAAAAAGAAGATTCCAGCAAAAAAGAAAGAACAAGAGATCTCTTTCACAAGATGAGAGAAATCAAAAGGAAATTTAAACCAAGAATGGGGATGCTCTATGACCAGCAAGGAAACATATTATATGACCAATCAGAAATAAAAGGATGATGGAAATAATTCACTGAAGAATTCTATAGAAGAGATGAAAGGGTGACATTCATTCAAAGAAGAACCATATATGAAGATGAACCTTTGAAGATAAGGGCACCAGAAATTACAGCAACAATCGAGACAATTACATTAATTTGATATGCAATGAAAGTGATGCTAAAAATTTATGAGATGTTTATCATATATGGAGCAAGAAATGCCAGCTGTCTAGGCTAAATTCAAAATTGGAAGAGAAACTATGCAAACATAGTTGGGTAATGGGGTACACCAAAGAATTTCAAAAGAAAATCAGCCTGTGCTTTACAGACTATAGAAAACCTTTGAATGTGTAGGTCATGAAAAAGTACAGATTGCTCTTAAAGAAATGGGTGTATCACAACATTTGCATAACCTGTACAATAGGCCACCATTAGGACAGAACATAGAGAAACAATTGTGTTTACAATTTCTATGCAGGACTGTGAAAGGTGGCCAGTGAAAAAAAACTGGTAAGAAGAGCATAATCTCATTTGAAATGTGGGGGGCTTGTGGAGATTTCTGCAGGTATCATAAACTGTCAAAAAGTCAAATAAACGGATCATACAGCAAATTGCCCCTAAATGTTCCCTAGAAGCTAAGAATACTTAGCCTAGACTGTCATACTTTGGACATATCCTAAGAAAACATGACTCATAGAAAAGACAAAAATGCTTGGCAAGGCCGAATGAACAGAATATTACTGTATAGGTCAGGGGTAGGCAACCTTTCCCCTTTAAGGGCCGAGGGACTTCAGCTCCCAGAAGCCTCAGCCATGTTGGCCAATAGTCCCATGTTGGCCAATAGCTCCTGGGATTCTGGGAGCTGAAGTCCCTCGGCCCTTAAAGGGGAAAGGTTGCCTACCCCTGGTATAGGTGGATGGACTCAATTAAGGAAGCCACAGCCCTGAATTTGCAAGACTTGTACAGGGCTATTGATAACATGGTGCCTTGGAAGTCTTTTATTCATAAGCTGAAGTTGATTTGACAGCAGTTAACAACAAATGCCTACAAACAAAATTATGCAACATTTCCATGGATTCTCAGACAAGAAACAATAGAATGATCATCTATTACAACAGACCTCTGAAAACAGGGAAAGTGAAACACACCTTTAAAATTGACCCTAGAAAGAAAACTCATAAAAGAAAAGCTATTAAGATTTAGACATTTTCAAACTCATACAGAAATAACTTCCTTGAGGAGGTTTTTAATTTTAGCACTCTTTTACCCCCCCCCCCCCAAGTTAATATAAGTTTTTATTTACTATCATTGGCTTGTTCATATCCAGCCATTCTAATAAAAATGTCACGGTAGATACCAAAAAGTATTTTGAAACTTGAATAATGAGGAACCTGCAACAGTTGCTTGCAACCATTAGATGTCACTGTCTTTTCAAGGACATGCCACAGAAAACCCCATGAAAGACTTTCTGCAGAAAAATGTAATATATTATTATTATTATTAGTAGTAGTAGTAGTAGTAGTAGTAAAAGTAAACAAGTTTCATTGAAAGAATTAATATTTTTATTTCACATTCACATAAACACTCCAGTGACATCATTTGTACAAACTAATGTTGCCAGGTTTCAAAACAATAAGAAACAGTAAAAAATTCCTGACATGGAGGGTTGACTATCAGGAGTTTGTGTGCTACCTACATGCCAAATGAAAGCATTAATTTCAGTTAATTTAGCCATGTATTTCTATCTTTATAGATGGCCCACAACAAAAATATGGGATTTGGAGGCATCTTTTCAATCTACATAAAAGGAAAGATTGGCAGCCCTCAAACAGGAGCCATTACTTCTAATAAGGGACCCTTGCCCTTCCAATAATGGGCAAGGTTTCTTGCCCTCAAATAAAGAATCCCCCTTATAGTAAGAGACAACTGGCAACCATGACCAGAGCATAAACAGGGAGACAAAGTAGGCATGAGGAATTCATCTTATAAACAAGAGGAAAACTGTTTGGTATTTAAATTTCATTTCTAATGTTCCAAGTTGAAATGTTTGTTTTAAATTTTATCTTCCCTTATTGCAGCCACAGTGGTACTCAAGATGCCTTATGGAAAAGAGAGCCTATTCGCTTCTTATCAGAAGTTTGGTGAACAAGTAATCTTACTAATTCCTACGCATTTCTTTTTTATTATTATTATTTTCTCAAAAGAAATATATTCATTCCCACATACCTAGCTCAGATGAGCCATGGACTGTTTTGCACTGATATAGGGACATTATTCTTCTATGTTTTTGCGAAGACAACAAGTTTTCTCAGCGATTCCTTTAGTACTCGTGAGTCAAGTATTTGTGTTTTCCAGATCTTAGCAACATAATTTTGGAGCTCACAAGAAGCTTAAAGGAAATGTGGGATTAACTTAGAGATCCATCCAGCCTCTATTTAAAGACCTCCAAAGAAGAAGACTCCACCATACTCTGAGGGATTGTGTTTCACTGTCGAACAGCTCTCGGAGTCAGGAAGTTCCTCCTAATGTTCAGGTGGTATCTCTTTTCCTGTAGCTTGCCTCCGTTGTTCTGGGTCCTATTCTCTGGAGATGCAGAAAACAAGCTAGCGCCCTCCTCAATATGACATCCCTTCAAATATTTAAACAGGGCTATCATTATCACTTCTAACTGTCTCTTCTCCAGGCTAAACATACCCAGTTCCATAAGTTGTTCCTCATAGGGCATGGTTTCCAGACCCTTCACCATTTTAGTCGCCCTCCTCTTTTTGAATTGTGGTGCCCAGAACTGGACACAGTATTCCAGGTGGAACTTGACCAAAGCAGAATACAGTGGCACTATTACTTCCTTTGATCTAGATACTATACTTCTATTGATGCAGCCCAAAATTGCATTGGCCTTTATAGGTGCTGCATCACATTGTTGACTCATGTTCAACTTGTGGTCTACTAGGACGCCTAGATCCCTTTCACACGTAGTCTTGTTAAGCCAGGTGTCCCCCATCTTATATCTATGCATTTAATTTTTTCGCCCTAAGTGCAGTACCTTACATTTCTCCGTGTTGAAATTCATTTTGTTAGCGTTGGCCCAGCTTTCTAATCTGTTAAGGTCATTTTGAATTTTCATCCTGTCTTCTGGGATATTACTATTCCTCCTAATTTGGTGTAATCTGCAAATTTGTTAAGTATGCTCCCTATTATTTCATCCAAGTCATTGATAAAGATGTTGAATAGCACTGGGTCTAGGACAGAGCCCTGTGGCACCCCATCCTTCTCTTAAGGATGAAGAGGAGCCATTGCTGAGCACCCTTTGGGTTCAGTCAGTCAACCAATTACTAATCCACCTAACAGTCGTATCGTCTAGCCCACATTTTACTATCTTGTTTTCAAGAATATGACTGTGATGACTGTGATTTAATGATATTCAGTCACCATGAAACAGTATTCTAATTATGTACACAAGAACTACCCAGGAGCCACAGCAGTGTTTGATGAAGATGCAGATGGACACTCAAATCAAGGACATGACACATACTGGCAGATCTAGTAGAGCTGATTTAGAAATTACCTTCACCCGTGAAATGAAACTGAAGATCAGTGAACAAGAATTCTTTTTGTGCAAATGAAAGAACAGCGACTCATCACTGTACTTACAACATAAATGAAAGACAAGGATTTCCAGTCCTTCAAGCTAGTTTTCATTATTGAAACATCTGTCAAGCCAGCCCTGTCCACTGACATCATCCTAGTAACAGATGACACTGATTTGCCCATCCAACTTTGTTTTCAGGCTAACAAAAAAAGGCAAGAAAAAAGGAGGCCCCAAAGGCTTGAAAAAGTACAACTGCTCAAAAGACGAAATAACCAAAATATTCTTATTGCACATGCTTTCCTTGGTTGTGACACAGCCTCCAGCATTTGTGGACTTGGGAAAGGGCTTAATAATAATAATAATAATAATAATAATAATAATAATAATAATAATTTTTATTTATATCCCGCCCCTCTGCCAAGCAATCGGGGCGGCGTACAGTATTCAAAATATCAAAACAAGTCACATCAAATCCGATCCCATCCCTCATTCCCACCCCCACTCACCCCCAAAAAACAAATCAAACCAAACAAATTAAAGACAATTATTAGAAATATACAATATAAAATATACAGTATACAATATAAAAAACATGATTACATGATTGCATTGCCGCAGCTGCTCTGGGTGAAGGGGTGGGCTAGATAGCTTCTGGAGGACCCTCTTCCACCACAACCACTACAGATGGTAAATGGCTGGGGGATGGGCTAAATAGCCTCCAAAGAGGTCTTCTTCCACCGCTGCCACTGCAGATGGTAAATGGG
The DNA here is from genome assembly GCA_026167975.1 of Phrynosoma blainvillii. Lineage (NCBI taxonomy): Eukaryota > Metazoa > Chordata > Lepidosauria > Squamata > Phrynosomatidae > Phrynosoma > Phrynosoma blainvillii. The sequence goes on from JANUYF010000001.1 coordinate 340,872,857, forward strand.
TGGAGGGATGGGCTAAATAGCCTCCAGGGATGTTCTCTTCCACCACCGCCACAAAGGGGATGGAATCAAAGCTGGATAGGGCACACACCCTTCCATGGTGGTGGTGAGGAGGGAGCTGATGTCCCAGGCTTGGCTTTCTTGCCACGCCTGCCCTCACCATCGCTGCTGCACTAGTGTAGCCAGTGGTTGGGCTGGGGAATGCTGGGGGCGCCTTTTGAAGGTTCCCTCTGAGGCCAGGTGTTGCACTGGGGGAGGAGGGCAGGCAAACAAACACACACACCCGCCACTCCTCTTCTCAGCCTCCTCCTTGGAGGCTTAGCATATACATAATGATGGCCAGAACATTGCTGTTCCTTCACCAAGATCTTGTGTAGGTTGTTACTGCTGTAGAAAAAAAACCCTCTAGGAGTCCTGTACAGTGTTCTATCTGAAATAATAATGGATGGTTATGGTCTCTAAGTATCCTCTGAGGAAGTGGCTGGTTCCCCAGTATTTCTTTCTCAACAATGGATTCTAGCATATTCCCCAATACCATTGCATGAAAGTATATTATCAAGTACACTTGTGGACAGGGAGGGAGCATTTCAAGCGTGTGTGTGTGTGTGTGTGTGTGTCCATGGTATCCTCAGCACTCTTCTCTAGCACCCCATCTCAGAAAAGTTTATTTTTCTCTTATCCATCTTCTTCACTGTTCAGCTCTTGCATCCATACATGATGAAATAAATGTTAGTATGACTCACAATTTCATTTTTCTGGACTTAATGAAGAACTTCCAGCTCAAAGCAGCCAGTTGCAGGTCTGTCCAGTTCTGGTGTGGAAACTCACTATGCAGTCAGGAAGAGCCATGCGACTTGTATAACAAGCCTTGCTACTTCTTACGGAAAAGATATGAGGATACTCTATGTGGGTGTTCTCTAAAACAGATTCCATGTGATGAATAAAATGCAAATAAGATTGTGATAAAGGCTATTTAGCCCATCCCTCCACCCATGTGATAAAGAGCAAATAAGATTGCTGAGGCATTGTAAAAATGAACAATTTTATTTGGTTTAAGATTTCACACACTGTATTCTATGAAATTAAACTTTTTGGGATGAAAATTGGATTGAGCCCTAACTAGAAAGGATACATTCAAACAACAGTGCTTATGATAATAATAATAACAACAACAACAACAACAACAAAATTTATTTATACCCCACCCCTCTGAACACAATCGGGGCGGCTAACAAATGTTAAAAATACAGGGTACAATCAAACCCCTATACCCTCCCCCCTTAAAAAAGTATTAAATCAACTAAGAATTAAAACCATACAGATTAAAGCAAACATTAACAACATAGCCATTAAAGAAAAACGGTGGTTACATGTTGCCGAGGAGGTGGGCTAAGGAGAAGGTTAATGTTAATGTTGGCTAACAAGTTCCAGTCATTTCACTGCTCTAGGTGGAATTAAAATCAGATTTAGCCCTTTGCAGCTTATTGCATGCCCTAAAGAGGAGTTTTACCTCTTCTGGCTTCAGTCTTTGATAGGGGATACAGCCAGATGTTATCAGACACAATTCGCCGCCGATTCTGCTGTGATGCCACTGGCTAAATGCAGGATCGCTCAGCCAGCCAATTTCTCAAGTCAGAAAACTTCTGTTTCTGAAAAAGTCCTTGGACCCGGGCTGCATTTGGCCAGTGGCATCATAGCAGAATTGATGGCAAATTATGTCTGACAACATCCAGCTGTATTCCCGATCAAGGACTGAAGCACAACTTTCCCCCCAAAACCCCTCTATCCAAATTCAGCCTGAGTCACTTAACTCACTCCTGTGGCTATTTTTCAAACTCAGAAGGCTTAGCTCAAGAAAGGTATCATCAGATTTGAAGCATCTTACTGCATAGCTACTATCATTCAGAGTACTTGGAGATGTTTTACCATTCATTAACCTTTGCATTCTGTGCATGATTTGACATTTTTCTGCACTGAAGCTCTTGCCAATGATAATACATTTAGAACTGTACATTTTCCATGGGTATAATTTAGAAATGTAAATAAGAGAATGGAGAAGAAAAATAAAGTTGTATCTTTTACCATTTCATTTGCTGCTTCTAATTTATGTAACTCAATTTGTATATTTTACTGGATGAATAAATGCCAATATGGAGCCAGGTTAAGAACTAAATGAGAGAAATCAGAGTCCTGATATCTTTAGCGTCATGTTCATGTTCAATTAGTTAAAAGTAGAAAATCGTATGGTTTAAATCATTCCTTGAATTTCTACATCACTCCCCCTGCCCCCTGTACACAATTCCTTTTGATCATGAGTTCCTCTGCAGGCAATATCCTTTTGTCTTCTCTTTTTCTTCCAGAGAGAAATCAAAATAGCTAATATGGCAGCTTCAGCAACTTGGGATAAAAATAACAGCTCAAAAGACTGTTTCTCTCCCCTTCTATTTTTCCCTCTCTTGTTTTGTCAGTGATGTTGCTTTCCCTGATGTAGAGGATTCTGTGCATTTGAGAATGGACTGAAGTATAACCGTGATCCCAGGAGAAGTAAATTAATTAAAAGCCATGTTTCCACCTCAACATTAGGAGGAACTTCCTGACAGTAAGGGCTGTTCGACAGTGGAACACACTCCCTTAGAGTGTACTGGAGGCTCCTTCCTTTAAGCAGAGGCTGGATGGCCATCTGTCGGGGATGCTTTGATTAGGAGTTCCTGCATGGCAGGGGGTTGGACTGGATGGCCCTTGTGGTCTCTTCCAACTCTATAATTCTATGATTCTAAGAATGGCACATGTTTGTGACTGGAAAAAGATGTAAAAGAAATTCTATTCCTTCCACAATGTGCTAAAGTGGGGACCGGCAACCTTTTGGAGACCTGGGCCGGTCTCCCGTAGCCCAGGTCTCGGCTGGGCCAAGGGGGGGATGGCGGTGCACGCGCACGCGCGCGCCCTCCACTGATGCGCGCAAACCCTGCACATGCCGCCGCTGTGCATAGCGTGGCGGCAGACGCATGTATGGGGGGTCGCGCGCACGGGGATGCTTCCCTTGGCAGCGACGGGCCTCCTGGAAGCCCGTCGTGACCAAGAGTCCCCCCGGGAGGCTTCCCTCGGTGGCGATGGGCCTCCTGGAAGCCCATTGCCACCGAGGGTGCGCGCGGGGAGGCTTCCCTCAGTGGCGAAGGGCCTCTTGGAAGCCCATCGCCACCGAGGGTCCCCGGACTTACCGGCCCAGGCGGATCCCTGCCGCCTCCGCCTCCTCCGCAGCCGCCGCCTCCGACTCTTGTTTTTGTCGGCGCGCGCATGTGCAAATGTGTCGCAGCCGCCATTTTGGTGAACAAAATGCCAGCCGCGGCGCATGCGATCACACGCCGACGAAAACAGGCGGCGGAGGCGCTGCGGCGGCGGCAGGGGTCCGCCTGGGCCAGTAAGTCCAGCATCCTGGGGGCCATAGGTTGCCGACCCCTGAGCTAGAGTCTAAGATTTCATCCTCAGTGGAGAAATAATCTAGATTGATACCACTTTAACTGCCATAGCTCAATGTTATGGAATCCTGGGATTTGTAATTTGTTGTGGCACCAGAGCTCTCTCACAGAGAAGGCTAAATGTCTCACAAAACTACAATTCCCAGAATTCTGTAGCATTGAGCCAGGGGAGTTAACATAGTGTCAACCTGGATTATTTCTGGAGTGCAGGTGGAGCCTTAGTGCCTATTCTACCCACTCACCTGAAAGCAAACTTTGTTTACTTATTAAAATATCTATATATCCTACCTATATTATAGCATCTCAATAAAATTTAACAACTTTAAACATTAAAAACAGTAAAAACAATTTAAACAGACTAAGACATATTAAAAAAATACAGTTAAAACTCCTACAAACCACTTTAAAAGGTAACATTTGTGAAGTTAGGTAAACTCAATTGGGCCAGAAGGCTTTAATTAAAAGCCATGTTTTTACTTGGAATAAGAATTGATCAAATTTTGGTTTTGCAACTGTTGTTCTAATTTTTTTTTATTTTTATTATAACATAAATATATTACAAACTTTATAACAAAATACACAAACAAAGCTTTCAAATTACAATTTTGTCATTACACCTATATTTCGACTGATTATACAATTATCATCCTTGATATACCCCGTCTATAAGCTGAATTTAGTGTTATCAAACAGTGCTTCCAATTTCGTTAATTTCACCTATTATCTTTAACTTCCATTCTTGCTGTAAGAAACTTCCCCAAATAATATAATAATACAATTCCTTTTATTTTTATTATATGATTATATTCCCCATCTTTCCTTACAGTAGACATTTAATGAATTCCACATGTCAATACTCTCAGTTTCTGTTTTTCCTTCATCTAATTGGTCTTTTCTATCTAATTCCGCAATGTCCAATAACCTGAACAACCATTTATCCATGGTTGGCATTTCTTCTGTCTTCCATTTAGCAGCTAATAAAATCCTAGCTGTTGTGGTCATATATAGGATTAGCTTCCATTTACTATTCTTTTCTGCTCCCTTTATCAAATGTATCATATTCAATAAAAATATTTCCGGGCTAAAGTCAAATCTTAAATTCGTTACCTCCATAATTATCCTATGTACATTCTGCCAAAAACTTTTAACAACCGGACAGGTCCACCAAATATGAAACCATGAGCCACGATTTATTTTGCACTTCCAACATGTATCATTGTTATTTTTATACATTTTTGCCAATCTGATCGGGGTAAGATGCCATCTAGTTTCTAACTTGAAATAGTTTTCTCTCAATATTTGATTGCTTGTAAACTTATATGTTACTTTCCTGGCTTTATTCCAGCTTTCCAAAGAAATCTCCTTACCCATGTCCCTTGCCCAGCATAACATATGTTCCTTAATCACTTCATCCTCTAATTTCCTTTGTATTAGTACTTTATAAAGGTTAGCTATTTGTTTTGGCTTATCTACTATATCTACTGTCAAAATTTTGTCTAATTCGTTTTTAACAAGATCTATCCCTTGCGTTTTAAGGTCCGTTATCAATATATTTTGTAACTGATGGTATTGAAACCAGGTCAAGTCTGGGTCTTTAATTCTAACTTCCCCCATTTCCTTAAGTCTAGCTATTCCTAAACGTGATTCCTGTTTAATGATTTCCTCATATTTTAGCCAGTTTCTTGTTGTTTTAAATCTACCTAACAATGCCTCTTGTGGTGACATCCACCCTGGAATACCCCTGTAGAAGCTAGGTTTAATTTTTTCCCACATTTTTATAAGTGCTCTTCTTATTATATGGTGTGAAAATTTTTGATGAACCTTTCCTTTATCATACCACAGGTACGCATGCCAACCGTACCTTAAATCATAACCTTCCAAATCCAACAACCTTTTATTTGTACTCTTAATCCAATCCTTTATCCATATTAATGCACAAGCCTGGTAATATATTTCCAAATCTGGTACTTCACATCCTCCATTATTTTTATTGTCAGTTAAAGTTTTCCATTTAATACGAGGTTTTTTCCCCTCCCAAATAAATTTTTTTAGTTCTTCATTCCAAACTGAGAATGGTTTTGTGTTATGTATAATTGGTAAATTTGTAAATAAGAAGATTAATTTTGGTAATGCAAACATTTTAAATGCCGCTATTCTTCCATAAAAGATAGCTTTGATTGTGCCCATCTCAATAAATCTTTTTTAATTTCATTCCATGTTTTCGTGTAATTTAGCTCAAATAATTCTGTATTTCTAGCTGAGATGTGAACTCCTAGGTATTTAGCCCTTTTAACTATATTACATGATGTTTTTTGTTTCAGGGTTTCCTCCTCTTGACTTGATAAATTTTTAGTGATAATTATCGATTTACCCTTATTTACTTTAAAACCCGGATATTCTCCAAATTCTTCAAGAGTGTTCATTAATTTGTCTATACTACCTAAAGGATTATCCAAAAAAACAACAAGATCATCAGCATAGGCTTTGATCTTAAATTCAGATCCTCTTACTCTAGGGCCTTTTATTTCCTCCTCCCGTCTAATTTTATTATTCAAGAGTTCTATCATTATCAGAAAAAGTAAGGGGGAAAGAGGGCATCCCTGTCTTACCCCCCTAGCTATACAGAATTCTTCAGTCCTTTCACCATTTACAATTATCCTGGCCTTCGGATTAGCATAAATGCTTTTAATCCACATTGTAAATTTTTCTCCAAAGTTTAACTTTTCAAGAATGAAAACCATAGTCTCCCAATTTACAGAATCGAAAGCTTTCTCAGCATCAATTAGCAGCATTGCCAGTTTCTCTTCATTATTTTGTTCATAGAATTCTACAATATCAACCACTGTCCTGATATTCTGTCTAATTTGTCTATGTGGTAAGAACCCAGCTTGGTCCTCATGTATTCTTTTTTTCAGGACTTCTTTCAATCTAGCTGCCAATATACTGGTAAATATTTTATAATCTATGTTCATAAGAGAAATTGGTCGATAGTTTTCAATTCTTGTATCATCCTTTCCTTCCTTTGGAATTAGCGCGATATCCGCATAATTCCATGATTCTGGAATTCCATTTTTTATTATATCATTAATTGTATTTTTCAACGATTCTATTAACAAATTTGCAAACTTAATATAATATTCAGAAATAAAGCCGTCTGGTCCCGGTGATTTTTTTGTTTTAAGTTTCAAGATAGCTTCCTCTATTTCTTTTTCTGTTATGTCCTTGTTTAAATCATCTCTTACTTCATCGCTCACTCTCATGTAATCTATATTTTGGAGAAAAGACTCAAAATTCTCAATCTTTAAATCTTTTTTCCTTCGTTCCCTATAGAATTTTGAAAAATAGTGACGGAATTTCTGTTGTATATCTTTTTGAGTTGTTGCTTTACCTTCCTCGTCTATTATTTCTTTAATAGTTCTTTTCCCTAGCTTTGGGTTTAATTTGTTTGCCAACCACTTCCCTGATTTGTTATCCATTTCAAATATATTTTTTCTCCATCTTCTCCTATTCTGATCAATTTCTTTGTGCAAAATATTATCGAGTTTCTTCTGCCAATAATCCATTTGATTTTTTATTTCTATTGATGATGGGTCTTTTATCAATTTCAATTCTGTTTCTTTTATTTTTTTTCTCTAACTGCTTAATTTCCTCACCCTGTGCTATTCTTATCTCCTTAGCTTTTTTCACAAATATACCCCGCAAGACTGCTTTGTGTGCATCCCAAATCCATTTGGGTTGTATTTGCTCCACATTATTTTCTATAAAATAATTTTTAATGTTCTTTTTTAAGTCTTCCACAATTGTGTCTATAGAAAGAAGTTCCGTTTTAAGTTTCCAATTATATTGTTTTTGGCCTATTTCCCAAGTTATTAAAATTGGGTTATGATCTGAATCAGTCCTAGCCAATATGGAAATATCTTTGACCCTCAAGAGTATGTTAACTGTTACCATAAACATATCTATTCTTGAGAAGGAGCCATATTGGCCTGAATAGTATGTAAACCCAGGCTCCCTTCCCTTAGTTGTAGACCACACATCGAATAAATCAAATTTTTGCTTCAAATCAAAGAAGGAATTCGGTAATTTCCCGTGTTTGCTCTTTTCTCTATTTTTAGCCAACCTATCCACCTCTGGCTTCAATACCCCATTCCAGTCACCCATAATCAACATCTCATCATAATTGAATTTTTCCAACTCCTTATTCAATTTTTTGAAGAATTTAGAATTATTTTCATTCGGTGCGTAAATACCCACCAATAAAACTTTATAGTATGGTAGGTGTATCTCCAATACAATGTAGTGCCCCTCTTTGTCCTTATGAATTTCTTTTACTGGTATTGTATTTTTTATGTATAACACTACACCCAATTTACTTTTTTCATTAAGGGAATAGAAACATTTTCCTAGTTTATGATTTTTAGCATAAAATGCCTCCTGCCGTTTTATTTTTATTTCCTGAAGACAAATTATATCTAAATTTTTCTTTTCCAAATAATGAAAGATCTTTTTCCTTTTACATATCCTATTTATACCTCTAACATTCCAAGAAAGAAGTTTAATAATTTTTGCCATATCTTATTTATTTCTGAAATATCACCTAAAAAAACAGCTTATCAAAACAAAGTATGTATAATATCAATTATTAGTTACAATTATCTTGTATCAAATGTCACCTAATTTCACATCAGCCATTTGAGTTCCCTTCAATTCCTGCCCTATGCTTGTTTCTTGATTACCAATTGCCTTCTTATATTCAATAGCTTTATCTGTTTTTACAGCCTCCTGTTCTTGATCTCTTTCTTTTTCTTTAGTCGCTCTTCTAAGGAATTCTTCTGCTTTTTCCTTTGAATTTATCCTAAATCTTTTCTGTTTATATTTAAATATCACACCCTCAATCCTATCCCACGAGTAACGAATATTATATTTTAACAAGAAGTTCGTCAGTTGTATATATGGCTGTCTTTTCTTCAAAATCACAGTTGGGATGTCTTTATATACTTTTATTGTTTGTCCCTCTATCTTTAAGATATTATTATAACTCCTTTGCAACAAGTCATCCCTTATCTTAGATCTAGTGAAGCGTATAACAATATCTTTTGGCAGGTTTTTCTCCTTAGCAAGCTCAGAGTCAATTCTAAACAACTTATCAATTTCCACTTCGAGAAATTCCTCCGCTGTATCCATGAATCCAGCTAAAGTTGGTATGACCCTAAGATATAAGTCCTCATTTGCTATCTCTTGTAGACCTCTCAATTTAAGACATTTTTCACGATATCTTAATTCTTGAATCATTATTAAACTTTCGTCCACCTTTTGTTGCTCTTGTATTTTTTTTTGTAGTTTCTTGCAATTGTTGAGTTTTGCTTTTAATAGAGAGTTGTTCTGTTTTCAGTATAGACATCTCCTTTGTTAATTCCTCTAACTTCTTTTCAAATTTATCTAGTCCTTTATTTAGGTTATCATTAGATTCCTTCCTATGATCCTTCAACTCTTGGCTTATCTCTTTTTGAAATTTTTTAAATAATTCTTCAAACATTGCCTGCATCTGACTCGTCTCCTGTGGTTTGGGAGGCATTTCTATAGATCCTCTTCTACCGTATTGTAATTTTGCAGATTGTAACCTGGTGGTTACAGACATCCTATGCTATATTAGCTAATTGTCAGATCTTTTCACTATTCCAACCTTACCACTCTACAACAGCTCATACAGATTTCTGTGACCGCTAATCCTAAGTTTAACAGCTCCAATAATCAGATTAGTTGCTCAGGTAGTTTGGTCATTTCCGGGATACTTACTATCTACACTTTTTCCTAAATTCCATCTGTTATATAATTGTTTTAAAGCATCTACTGTGAAGCCATATTTATACAGCAAATAGACGTTCAATCCTTACTAATCTTTAAAATGAAGAAACTATGTCTGTGTATCTTGAAACAAGTGCTGGTTGTTACAGCACCGTCCTTAAGTAAGGGTGTGGCTGCCCCACGGCTGACTAGTAGGCTCTACAGCGATAAGCCTTTTCTCTTCCAGCCTCCTATGGGCCCCAATCTATCAGATCTCTTCCCAGAGTTCTGAAATCTAGGGAATTACCCAATTCCCTCCCCCTACCTAAGCATCAATAAACACCCTATGTCTCGGCATTTATAAACAAGATACGCCTTATAAAATATATCAAAGACAAAGCTCCAAACAATTCAGATTTAGCCGAAATATGGCTTATTATGTCCAAATCAAAACTATGTAAAAATGCGGGCTTATGACGGAGCGCTGCAGCCGCCTGCCTTCTCCGCCGCTTCTCCTGGGCCTCCTTGCCCGTCCTCCTCCAGCCGGTGGCGTGGGCTGAAGGGTGGGGGCTTATGAAGGAACGCTGCCGCCGCCTGCCTTCTCCGCCGCTTCTCCTGGGCCTCCTTGCCCGTCCTCCTCCAGCCGGTGGCGTGGGCTGAAGGGTGGGGGCTTATGAAGGAGCGCTGCCGCCGCCTGCCTTCTCCGCCGCTTCTCCTGGGCCTCCTTGCCCGTCCTCCTCCAGCCGGTGGCGTGGGCTGAAGGGTGGGGGCTTATGAAGGAGCGCTGCCGCCGCCTGCCTTCTCCGCCGCTTCTCCTGGGCCTCCTTGCCTGTCCTCCTCCAGCCGGTGGCGTGGGCTGAAGGGTGGGGGCTTATGAAGGAGCGCTGCCGCCACCTGCCTTCTCCGCCGCTTCTCCTGGGCCTCCTTGCCCGTCCTCCTCCAGCCGGTGGCGTGGGCTGAAGGGTGGGGGCTTATGAAGGAGCGCTGCCGCCGCCTGCCTTCTCCTCCTCCAGCCGGTGGGGCTTATGAAGGAGCGCTGCCACCGCCTGCCTTCTCCGCCGCTTCTCCTGGGCCTCCTTGCCCGTCCTCCTCCAGCCGGTCTTGTTCTAATTTTTAAATTTAATTTGTGTTTTATATACGTAAGAAAAATGTATACAGCGAGGTCTTGGAATCCGTGGGCTTGCCCTTTGCGGATATGAGCATCTGTGGACGCCAAGCCCCACTGTCCCAAATGGTGGCGTGCATGATTTGAGGTCCTGTTCTTTTTTGTATCGGGATGGTGGTGGTTGTGGTCCGGAATGGATCCCCTATCAATATGAAAGTCTGACTGTACATTAAAAAAGAAAAGAAAAGAAAAGAAAAGAAAAGAAACCACTGATATCAGAATCAGAATCAGCACCCAACACTGGTGCCAATTCCACAACCAGTACATCACAGCAGACGAGCCTAGAATCATAAGAGTTGTAAGGGGCTGTATTTATAGTCCATTGAATCCAACACCCAGCTCAATGCAGTAATGTCAGTTATGCAGCTGTCCAGACTATTTTTGAAGATGTCCAGAAAAAAAGATCCCACTATCTCTCTAAATAATTGGTTCCACTGCTGAACTACTCTTATCATCAAGAAGTTCTTACTAATGTACAATAAAAATCTATCCTTCTGTAACTTAAAACCATTAATTAGATCTGGTCCTACCCTCTGTGGCAGCAGTAAACAAACCTGCACCCTTCTCTGTGTGACAGCCATTCAGATACTTAATGTGTAATTAGGTCACCACAACTTCAGTCTTCTCTTCATAAAGTTGAACATGCCCAACTCCTTCAACCTTTCCCCATATATTTTCTTCTCCATATATCTGATCTTCTTTGTCATCCTTCTCTGAACCTGCTCCAAATAGTCTATATCAGGGGTAGGCAACCTTTTTGAGCCAGGGGCCGGGTTGCTGTCCCTCAGACAACTGGGAGGCCGAAGCACCAAAAATAAATAAATAAATTAAAAATATATGCATGCACTCTCTTCTCAGCCCCAGAAAAGCCATGGCAAAACCCCTGTGGAGATTTTGCCAAGAAAACCCCAAGAACAAGTAATAACAACAATAATCAATATCATCACGGCGGGCGGCGGCGGCAGGACCGGCCAAGACTTGGGGGGGGGCACATCTGGCCCCCAGGCCTTAGGTTGCCTACCCCTGGTCTATATCCTCCTTATAATGCAGTATTCCACATGAAGCCTGTCCAGTGCAGAATATAGTGGCACTATTACTTCCCTTGACTTGGAAATTATGGTTCTATTAATGCAGGCTAAAATATTATAGCTGCAGCATCACACTATTGGGGCAAATTAAATATATCAACAATAATCCCAAGGCCCTTTTCACAGGCAGTTCTGCTAAACCAAGTATCCCTTGTCTTATATCTGTTCATTTTGTTTTTGCACCTAAATTTAGAATTGTGCATTTGTCACTGCTGAATGTCATTCTATTAGTTTTAGCCCAATTTTACAGTTTATCAAGGTCCTTTTGAATTCCTGTAAACTACCTTCCCAGTTTTGTATCATCTGAAAAGTTTATAAGGATTCCCTCTACTCCATCATCTAAGTCATTGGTAAAAATGTTGAAGAGTGCCAGCCCCAAGGCAGAAACCTTCAGCACTTTGCTCAAAACATCCTTAGAATTGGAAACATAGCCATTGATGACAACTCTTTGAACCAGGTTTCTCAGACAATTATGGAGCCATATGATGGTGTTTCAATTTATTCCACATGTAATCAGTTTGCTAATCAAAATATCATTGAGAACTTGGCTTGCTGAAATCCAGATGACATCCACAGCATTCTCTTGGGGTTGTATTTTTTACCACTCCTTCATGAGCTCCCACTCTTCCTAAGAATCTTTTTCCTTTTTCCGTAAGCAGTCATGGGATTCCTCCAGTATTTCCCCAAGTTTGATAAAATCAGGCTTCCTGAAATTCAACTCCTGTGTTTGACTATACAATGGGCCCTTGGTATCCGCTAGGGTTTGGTTCCAGGATCCCCCATGAATACCAAAATCCACGGGTGCTCAAATCCCATTAAATACAATTGCATAGTAAAATGGTGTCCCTTATATAAGATGGCAAAATCAAGGTTTCCTCTTTGGAATTTACTGTGTATACTCATGTATAGGTTTAGAAATTTTAGTCAAAAAATTGATCCCAAAAACCTAAATTGACTTATTCAAGGGTCAAGGTAAGTACTGTACTTGAACTCCTACTTTCAAAAAGGAACCATTCCCTAGTGAAAGGCAATCTTTCCTTGAAGCACTGACCCCACCATAGTCTCTCATCCATCCAGACTTTAGTATGAGCACAAACAGTTATGCCTGCTGGAATTTTGTAAATTTTTGGCACTGTTTTCCTTTGCTTCATCATTTAGATCTTTTGTTTCATGCCCCTAATTTTTATCCTCAACTTATCCACAGGTCATATCAAAATCTGTAATTTTGGCCCCAAAAGCCTGCCTCAACTTATGCATGAGGTCGACCTATAGTTGAGTGTATACAGTATTTTTTTTTAATATTTTCAAACCGTGGATGCTTGAATGGAGTGCCAGCTGTACTCTCCTTTGGCTCATTCCACTAACTGCAAACTCTAGCATTACATTATCACTTCCCCCAAAGTACTGCCTATTTTGATTCTAGCGACCTATTGGTTAGGGTCAAATCCAGGATTGCTGATCCCCTTGTTCCTTCCTCTATTATCTGCAAGGCATATCAGGAATTTGTTGGAGCCTATGTTTGGCAGAGTTAGTCTCCCAGCAGATGTCAGGGTAACTGAAGTCCCTCACAACTTTTAATTCTTTGATCTTTGAGATCTTTGAGATTTGCTTCAGGAAAGCATCATCCATCACCTGTTCTTGGTTTGGTGGCCTATAGTAAACTCATACCACAATGTTGCCTTCATTCCTTTCTCCATTTATTTTTACTCAATTGCTATTGACTGGTCTGGTCATTCTCATGGTTATTGTAGGAAGTCAGGTGCCTCTCTCATATCCTTGCATAGTGAATTGTAGTCCTTTTCCAGGGTATGTCCTATATTTCATTCTTCTGCCCAGGAGGAATTTCAGAATGTCCTCCATTTTAAGCATGACTAAGAAGCATGAATTTATAATGTAAGTGTTTTTAGCTTAAGTTTTATATTAACTGGTGTTTTTCAGTCCTACATTGTTCTTAACATTTCACATTTTGTGGTGCCTTATCCTCCTTTGTGGTTAGGCAACTTTTTCAAGGACACATCCTACATTTCAACCTTTTGTCCAGGGGCCTGATGAAGAAGCATACATTTCTATGTATATTAAGTGTTTTTAGCTTAAGTTTTATATTAAGTGGGGGTTTTTATACCTAAATTGTTCTTGAATACCCTCCATTTTGTGGTGCCTTGTCCTTCTCTGTGGTTAGAACAACATCTGGTCACCCTGGCTTAAATGCCATTGCAAGAAACAGCAAGGATAACATGTCTACATTTGTGTATTGTGTGGGGCAGTAAGTGTGAGAAGCATGGATACACATGCCTAGAAGGCCAGACACTTCATACCTCATAGCTCTCCCAAGAGGACACACAACAGATAGAAACTGTTACCTCTAAAAGGCAGTTGTACTCTTGTGCCAGCTCTCCATCCTCTTTCATGTGGCATATGGAGGAATGGTGTGTGTGTGTTTTGTGTTGTGTGCCAATGAGGAGTGCAAACAGCACACAGCACAAAGCTAGAGACTTGTGGTGGCCTGGAGCTGAGAGAGTGATCCTTGATTGCCTCTCCCTCAGCTAACTTTAGCTAAGTTGGGAGGCCAAATGAGCATCACGGATTCCTCTTATTGCTAATTCTGACCCATCTAATTTATTTAAATCTTGATTTTAAAGTCCTACTGGACAAGGTGACCAGTTGTTGTCCTAACCACAAAGGAGGACAAAGCACCGCAAAATGTTCAACATTAAAGAAATAATGTAGGACATGGCCAAAGAAAAGCTAGAAACACTTAATATAAATGTAAATTCATACTTCTTAGTGATGCTCCAAATGGAGGACATTCTGAAATTCCTTCTGGACAGAAGGTTGAAATGTAGTATGTGTTCTGGAAAAGGAGGACACTTGGTCGCTTAACCACAAAGGAGGACAAGGCCCTGCAAAATAGATGTTCAATGAAAATGCTGAACTTGGGAGTTTAATCACATGGAGTTTATCCCATGCAGAAACAGGATTTAAAATGGGAAAATCCCACAAAAGCAGGATCATTTTCACACGATGTCAGGCATTGACAAGCACAGAAAGTGGACAAATCCCACAAAAGTGGGATCGTTTTCACATGACATCTGGGGCACTGAGCATTAACGCGAAAATAAGATGCACAGAAAGTGGATAAAATCAGGCTCCTTTTACTTTCAGGATTCTCCCGAAAGTAAAACGCAGCCAATTTTGTCCACTTTCTGTGTGGGTTATTTTCGTGTTAATGCTCAATGCCCCTGATGAGTTTGAAAACGATCCTGCTTTTGTAGGATTCTTCTAGGATTTAAATCCCATTCCTGCATGGTATTTAGGCATTTAGCCTCCCGTGTGATAAACTCCTAAAAATATTGAATATAAAACTTAATATAAAAGTTATGCTAAAAACATTTAATATAAATTCATGCTTCCTAGTCATGCTCAAAAGGGAGGACATTCTGAGATTCCTTCTAGTTAGAAGGTTGAAATGTAGGAAGAGGAGGCCTTAGGGTTGCTATAAGTTGGAAAGGACTTGAAAGCACAAAACAACAATATGAAATTACCACAAAGGTCTTGTGGGAATGGATGGGTTGTTTAAAGAAGAGAAAGAGATAATTTCAAATACATATTTTGTTCTGGGAAAGAGTTTTCTGGCATGAGGGGAACTGTTGTTCAAAGAGTTCTGTGGCTTTAACAGACGAGTCACAGACAGAAGACATTGAACAGGAAATGTTAGTTGTTGTTGTTGTGCACCTTCAAGTTGTTTCCAACTAATAGTGACCCTAAGGTGAACCCATCAGGGGGTTTTCTGGTAGCTGAGACAGTGTGACCAGACATCCTATTTTTTTGGGAGGGTAACACCATAAGTTAACACACTGGGCGACACCAACCCTAGTGATGCCACTGGTGCATTGTCCCACACTTGTGGGACACAAAGGAAGCCTCCTCCTGCAAATCTCAGTGCTTCGGCAGGTATATACAGGGAGATGCACTTGAAACTGTATGATATAGGGGAGAATTATGCAATATTTGTGCCCTCCAAGGTTCAGTTTATGCTAACTAACATGAATTTACAGGCCAGTAACAGAACTGTTCAAAGAATCAGAGGGGTTTTGTTTTATTTTGCATTTTTTTGTTTTTGTTTTTTAGAAAGGGATGGGAACACTTAGCTTTTTCTGATGTTTTGCATTTCAGTCCAGCCAGTGTGGTCATAGTAAAAGATTTCGAGGGCTGTAGACTAAAACATCTGGTGGGACCAAAGTTTTCATCCCTGCTGTGAGATGTCTCACATACAGCTTAAAATAACTACATTGTCATTTGCTTTTTTGTAATAGGGAACTGTTTAACAGAGACTGTTCAAGGAAGCTTTTCTGTAACCTTAATTGCAAACACAAGAAGACACTGGGGAATATCTACAGAAGAATCCAGAGAAAAGGCTGAGAGCACTGCTCATGATAAGTAAAGAAGGTTGTTTTATTAGCAGAAAAGCCCTAGTGCATTTTGACATGTGTCTCCTGTTTCCTAGTCACAACTGATGACTACTTTGGAAGATGGCTGTTGTCAAAGTTAGAAGATTAGAAGGGAACTACAGATATTTTCATCTTCACAGATCATGCAATTCATGTTCTTAAATGGCTTGGTTTTATTGTACTGAGTTTATTTACAGCACAGACCATTTATAAAAGGGTAAAAGGGTATGAAAAGGAATTACATAATATCTAATCAGAAAATCAATAAAATCAGATAACATGTCATAGCAACAGTGAAGGATGAATGTATGGAGTTAGCAATTTTTAAAATCATTTTTGATCTGGTTCTCAAAAGGATATTTAAAACATTGCAAGCATTTCAGTCATTCTGATACTGTATCGCACCATACATATTGAGAACACTAACTCGTACAATGGCATGGAAGGGATATTGAGCCTTATCGCATAACAAGAGTAAGACAGGAAGTAGCATGATAAAAAGGGCTTTCTGCTTACCTCCCTGTATGATTTTGTAGTACTTCCATTCTCTTCCTGAGGGAGATGGTTGTAAAAGCATGGGAGAGGTTTTGTAAAACCTTTTGTTGCCCTGGCAAAATCTGTCTGGCAAAAGAGAAGCTTTTACAACCATTTCCCTCTGGCAGGAGAATGGAAGTACTTTGACGTCATGTGGAAAAGCAAGAAGAGAAGATGCTTCTCTCTCACTGAGTGTCCGCTTTGTTTTGTAATGCAATAAAGACCCTAAAAGGCACATAATATTTTGAGATGGTTACATTCTGTAAATAATTAATACTCTGTATGGCATAAGGGAATGTTAAATGCAGATGCAAATCCTTTTTAAGTGTATGTTCTAAACTTTTAATCCTTTATAAGTGTATGTTCTAAATTGTTTTAATATCATCAGTAACCCAATTCTATTTGAATTTTTTGTATGTTGTTAACTATATTGTAATTATTTTAATATGTAAGCCACCTTGAATCTCAATCTTGGGAGAAAAGAAGGGTTTAAATAAAGATGATGATTTAAAAATGTCCTTCATTTTGTTAGTAGTTTAACCGGAATTTTCCACTAAAGGGAAGAAAAACACAAACATAATTAATAATTGAGGGATATCTAACTTTCAATAATCAAGACTAGGGGTAGAACAGACGGCTCCTTTGCAGCCTCTTTCCAGTGGTTTGGAGACATGTCATTTAGATCACACATGCCCTCAAGCCGCCAGGAAGCCACTGTGAAGCCAGCTGCCCGCTCGCCTGCCCGCCCACACACGGGGCAGCTTTTCAGTACTCCGACAGCATGGCATTTAGACACCACACACCATAGGAGTACTGAAAAACTGCAGCAGCATAGAAAATCTGGTATTTTGTCAGCACAAAAAGAAGCGGCTTTCTGCTGCTTCTTTTTGTGCCGGCAAAACAGTGGAGTGGGGCCATGGCGTGTGGTTGCTGCAGTCTCAGTCCTGCATCAGCTGGGCCGGCTTGATACCACTCCTTTGGGGCCATCTGTTTCGCCTCTAAGTAAAGTAAATCTGCTGCCATGCTATAAATGCTACTATGGGCACACCTGATTCCAAATTTAATCCTGCTCCCATTGCATATCCTGGAAGTTCTACTATCTTCCTTAGAAGGCCTACTTCTACTTAATTTCCCATATGTCTTTAGATAATCTGTACACTGCAATAGAGCTCTATAAAGAATTGGAGTAGGTGCCTCAGCATAGTAAATCTACATCACAGATTTATTTAATTTAATTAAATACCAAGAATTCCACACAGACAGTGCATAACTCTATCTGTTGAATATGCTCTATAGGTAGACTAATTAAATGTAAGCAATTAAATAATTAAACTTTGTAGTGTAAGACCATAATTTACATGGGCACGCTTGTTCAATAACTTACCTTAACTACCATTTATATTTAGGTTTCCCTTTTGAAAAAAAAATTGCTTTAGTCTTTCTATGATTTATACATGTGTTGAAATGGGTTAGTTTACCATCATCTACTTAATCTAAAATATTACTGCAATGTTTGATTTTAATGCAGTAGACTGGCTAAAAAGACCCACCATCAATTCATCAGATAGCAAATCAAAAATTGAGTGGGCTTTTTATTATTTTTCAGTAACAATAAGAACAGGCTGCTTACCTGTAACTGGTTCTCCAAGTGGTCATCTGTGGCCTCACACAATAGGCTTTTGCGCCTGCACGGAGACTCCATTCAGAAGTTCAAAAACTGAGTAGATTGGCGGGCAGCCCCACCCACTCCCATATACTGAGCATGCCCAACCCCACCAATCTAGCTCCACATTCACTTCAAGTCCACCACAAAAAATACAGGGATCTGACAGAGGGGAGGTAGGGCAGGTTTGTGTGAGGGGACAGATGACCACTCGGAGAACCAGTTACAGATAAGCAACCTGATCTTTTCCGTCATGGTCTCTGTGCCTCACACAATAGGGTGACTAAAAAGCTTACCAGAGGAAGGTGGGAAGGTCACTGTAGAATAGAAAACAGAACAGCACGGCCAAAACTGGCATCATGACATGATCTGTAGGCAAGGCTATAATGCTGAATAAACATGGAAGGCTGTGACCATGTAGCAGCTTTGTAAAGTGGAACACCTCAAATGAAAACAGCCAATGAGGCTACAGCCTTGGCTGAGTGGGAGTGGACACCGGTATGAATGAATCACTCAAGAAGTACACAGGCCAAAGAATGGTTTGAAAAATCCATTTCGCAAAATGTTTGAAGAAACAGGGTGGTCTTTCCCAGGCTCACAATAACAAGCAAACAACTTGCTAGAGAAACAGAAATCAATAGTGTGTTGAATATAGAAGACCAGAGCACAACAAAGCCAGTATGTGCATAGTCCTCTCAAGTGAAGTTGACAGTTGAGGATAGAATGTAGGCGAAACAATATCTTGTAAAGACATTGGGGGCCACACACTCTGCTGAAGCTGGCAAGGCAAAACTAGAGCCTGACTCAGCTTCAATCCAGGTCCTAGTTGAGGCTCTAGCTCAGCCTCCTCATCCTCAGAGTCCTCAGCCAGGCTGGGCATGACAAGAAGTGATCCCATCCTGTAGTGTGGAACAAAAAAAGGGCAGGAGGAGAAGCACTTGGAAACTAAATGAAATAGTCAAGGCGTACTATGGTGAGGAGACAGGTGTCTGAGGAGATGTTACACCCAGGGTTTGTAATGGCGGGAGAGCCTGGGAGTAGAAAACAGACCCAGCATGTAGAAACTTGGCATCATAAATAATGTCATCCTTTGTGAGGGATCAAAAGCAAGTTTCCAGAGGATGACTTCCTAGAAGAAAACTGTTATGCCACTGGTATTGTTGTTGTCCAAATGGACACCTGGAAAAGAATTAGAAGCCAGAGAGGAGCTCCTAGGCAGTACTGAGAGGGAAGGTCCAGATCCCGAGGATGATGAAGTGGATACCGGGCATCATTGAGGGCAAAGGGGTCCCTTTACACCATCTCTGTACCGAGGTGCCAACCTTCCAAGCTGTCAAACAAGCCTTAAACAAGTGGACTAGTGACACATTGGTCTTGCAAGAGACCTCCACTTCCAAAGTATCAACATCAAGGCTGATGGTCATGAACAAAGTCATGAACCAAAGGGCAGATCCCCAATCCTACTACAGGCAATGCCAGACAGGTCTGTTGAGTGAAGCCACGCAAACCTATGCAGTGCCACAGCACCAGAGAAGACACTAGAAGCACAGTGCACTGTGTCTCCAGAAAGTGAACCTGACATTATAGAAAGACAGGGCGGTGGTTCTCTGGCCATCTGGCAGATTGGGGATGAATGCTGCCACCTTGTCCCATAGAAACCTCTGGTAAGAAGACATGCAGGCCTGCCTGTTTCCGACCTTGACGACTAGAGATGCAGAAGAGTAGCACCTCCCTCCAGTGATATCAAGTCTCCCGCCTGCCCCATCAACTGGAGCAGAATGGGCTGTCCCAGAGGCCCTGGACTGGGATAATCCAACCAGCAGAGAATCTGAAGTTTGATGAAAGACACAAGCAGCAATGTCAGGTTGCATGAGCAGGAGATAGAGAAACTGACTTTGTCCATGAGTGTTCCAGGGCAGGCAGTAAAGGCAGCAGGGCAGGCGTGGTAAGTGTCAAGGCCACAATTTGGAAGACAGGATCTGCAACAGGTGCAGGAGTACATTAAATGTTCAAAGCTAGAGCCCTGGTCATGCGTACTACAACCTTGGAGAAGAGTAGAACCCTCTGGTGGTAGAAACAAAAGAGGCTGAATAGGCATCAGCAATGTCGGTACTGACGTCGGTATCAACATTGACATCAGCGTCAGCATCAACGTCAATATCAGTGTCAGTATCGCTCTCAGCATTGACCTTCATATCAGCAATGGTATCGATGTTGGCATCAGTGCTGATACCAGCGGTGGCATCGACATCAACATCAGCATTGATATCAGTATCAGCACTGATGTCAGCATTAGCACTGGTATCAGTGTCGGCACCAACATCAGCATCAATGCTGTCAGTATCATTGCTGTCGGTATTGACATCGGTATCACTGCTGTCAATATCAATGTTGGTATCATCATCAGTATCATCACTGCTGGTATCATTGTTGGTATTGACGTCGGTATCATCACTGTTGATATTGACATCGGTATCATTGTGAGTATCATCACTGTCAGTATCATCGCTGTCAATATTGACGTTGGTATCACTGTCAGTATTATCACTGTCAGTATCGATGTCAGTAATATGATTGCTGGTATCATTGCTGTTGGTATCGACATCAGTATTGATATCGGTATCATTGCTCTCGATATAGACATTGGTATCATTGTCGGTATCATCACTGTCAATATCATCGTCAGTATGGGTGTCAGTATTCAGGTCTCAAAGCCTGAGTGGTACCAAGAGGCCATGGTACTGAGAGGTCTTGGTACTGAGAGATGCAAAAGCCTTAAAGATGGTACCAATGATAAACTCTTGATACTGAGGGGCCACTTCAACAAATTCATTCCGTACAGAGTGATGTAATGGTACTGATGATAGGCCATTAATAATCTACTCCAAGAGCAGTGTTGGGATGGTCTGAGGCTAATGGCAATGCTGGCATGGTTACCACAAAACATGTGTTAGTCAGGATAGGAATAGGTGCTATGTAAGACCGCCTGAGGGCCAATCGGTCCGACAAGTCCCTGGAGTCAGAACCAAAGAGGATTGAGATAGGGCAGGAAACAAGAAGCCTATGATCCATCAGGTTAGACAATTCTCCTACTGCCCAAAAAGCCTCAGACAGGCTTAGTTCATACAGCAGTGCTGTTAACCTCACCTCAGTATCACAATTGGCATATGCCAAGCACAAAGGGCAAGGCACAGTGGCCATTTAAATCCAGTATTTAGTCAGAGATTGTTGAGAAACCAACTGCCCAAGAAACCTCAGATATGCTCTGCTCATGTAATAAAGCTGCTCGCAATTTCGCTTCGGCAACCAAAAGAGACTTTCCCAACAATGAACCTTCACTCTCTCTGCCTGGATCCTCAGGGCCCAGGATGTGTGTATGAACACTTTGCAGTTGGAATAGCGTTCAGCCAAGTGCCCCTTCCCAAGGCAAAAAGAGACTGAGTGTCTATCTCAACAGAGAAACTTTTATACCACAGGTAAAATAGAGTTTGAAAAAGAAACACAAAGTTTGAAAAGAGAGGTAGAAGCCCATAGCAGGGTGCCCAGTAGGGCGGAAAAATGAGGGGGGGGGGGAACCAAACACCTCTCTTTTTAATCGTTGGGCAAACTCAAAAAAAGTATAAGAGGAAAAATAAAGAAAAAATAAAGAAAAAAATAGATAATCTAAACCAGGGGTAGGCAACCTTTTTGAGCCGGGGGCCGGTCCCTTGAAGTCGTCCCTTCCGGCGGACCGGGGAGGGGGGGGGATGGCTGCGCGTGCTGCCGCCACCACTGCCACAGCCACGCACACTGCCGCAGCCGCCTCCACGCATGTCGTGGCCGCCATTTTGTTCTCCAAAATGGCGGCCGCAATGCGTTTGTGCATGTGCAGGAGTACCGGAAAATAAAATGGCGGCCGCGCGGTGACCCAAACGCATGGCGGCGGTGGCAGCAGGGGTCGGGGGGCGGTAAGCGGGGGTCCACGGGCCGATTTCGGCCCGCGGACCATAGGTTGCCGACCCCTGATCTAAACGTACAGAGACTGATCAGCTAGAGAACTATCAAAAAGAACTTTCTCTTGCAGCAGATGAAAGAGAACTGAAGGTGGAGTTAGATTGGTGGGGTTGGGCTTGCTCTGTACATGGGAGTGGGCAGGGCTGCCCACCAATCTATACAGCTTTTGAACTTCCGAATGGAGTCTCTGCAGAGGCACAAAAACCTATTGTGTGAGGGCACAGAGACCATGATGGAGAAATACATTTTCAACACTTTAGACAACAAACACCATCTAAAAAGACCTGTGCCTCATTTCTCACACATAGTACAGGTAAGGTTGCTGGGTGCTCATTATCATAAGGAATATCCTTATTTGAGGGATGGAAACCTTGTCCTTTACAGGACTGGCAAGTATTCCTTATTATAAGATATATCCCCATTTGAAGAGGATTGTGCTTTTCCTTTTATATAGACTGAACAAAACAAACCAGTATTTTTAGGAGTGGGTCTCTTCATAATGATAGATATATGTGCATCACATAATTTATGAATGTGGACAACACAGGTTTATTAATACCTACATTCTGACTATCAACCCTTCACATCATTAATTTTGACTTTCCATTATTGCTATTTTGTAAACTTGGCAACACTAGCTCTGCTCTAGATTTTACAATTTTTAATGTCACAAAGACCAACAGGACTGTTACATCATCAGATTTAAGGATGTTTTCCAAATGTAAGAATAGCCTTTAACAATGTCTGTGCTCACTAATTCTTAGTACATTATTCAATTAAGATGGAAAAAAGGATATTTAATTTGTTCCCTTTATGGAGTTCATGCAGCACAACAGAAATAACAACAGGAAAATCATAACAGTCCAGCAACACAAAAGAAATGAAGTAATGCAAATGAGCCATGTACTACTGAGAGAATTAAAATCTATTCTGAAAGCCTAAGAAATTATTATAGATGAAGACGCTTAATAGTCTCATAGACATTACAGCTATTAGTGTCCAGTTACTAGACTCAAAGTTAATGACTCTTTTCAGTTACAATTAAAATAATGTGGACTGAAGTAAAAACAACTTTGTTAGTGAAGTACTGAGAGCAAAATTCTCAGTTATTTCCATGACAGAAGATAAGCAAGTACACAACTATCAAACTAAAATAGCTTTTTCTGCCCCTTCAGTTACCCTTCCTTAAGGTGAAATATAAAATGAGTACATAAAGATACTCCTGGAAAATTATACAGGAGACATGGATTTAAAGACACTTTACCATAGCCAACTTACCAGTACACCATTATTATTATTATTATCATTATTATTATTATTATTATTTGTATCCCAACTTTCTCAAAAAGTTTAGTTTAGAATCAAGACAGCCTACTGAGGTGGAGAGGAGCAGTAGAGCTGAGTGTCAGTCTCATATTCATGGTATTGCACCCCAAAACTACGTCTCTCAGTGGTTTCATGTATATATTAAATAGCACTGGGGACAAAACAGAACCCCAACAGATGACACAGGACAATGGATGGGGGTCAAAGACGTGTCCCTCAGAACCACCTGAATTCACCCCTCCAGGAAGGAATGGCCACTGTAAAACAATGCCTTCAAGTCCCTGTGGTCCAGAAAGATGCCATAGTTGATGACACTGAAGCCAGTGAGAGGTCCAGCAGAATCATCAGGAACACTCCAATAACTTGGCCCAAATTGGTACATTTGACACTGGCTGATAATTATCCATTATAGACGGATCCAGGGATGGCTTTTTCAACAAAGGCTTAACAGTTGCCTCTTTTAGGCAAGATGGAACTCTGCCTTGTTATAAAGAGGCACCAACTACCCCTTTCACCCACTCAGCCAGTCCCCCACTAGCCTATTTAATGAACCAGGATAAGCAAGGGTCTAGTACATATGAGAGGGCTCTAATTTCTCCAAGAATCTTGCACATATCCTCAGGCTGAACCAACGGGTAAGTATTCAATAGCACAGACAGGGCCAAGGTTTAATCAATTAGAACTGAATCAAGTGCAGCATCCAAACTGGAGCAGATCTGAGCAATTTGATCTGCAAAGTGCCATGCCAATTGTTCACAGTAGGCTGTTGAATGGTCTGCATTCTCTACTTGAGGACCAACATGTAATAGACCTCTGACCACTCAAAACAGCTCTGCTATGCACCTACTTGCAAATGCAATGGTGGCATCTGAGTCCCACTGGCAAAACAGCAGACCAAGGCAGCAGCTACATACAGCAGCCTATTCCTCCCTCCAGATAGTCTCTGTGGTCCTATCTCTCTAATTAAGTGCTGTACACCCATATATCCAACAATTTATTTAAAGCCTACCTTTCTCCCAGACTGGGCCCCAAGGCAGCTTAAACCAGTCTATGAGTTTCAGCATCAATGTATTTGAAAAAAATAATAATTTTCTTTTAATCTCTAAATTATAGCTAAGACTCTGTCAGTGTGAAATGAGCAACACTAGGGACACCCAAGACATTTTTATTGTATATAGATTCTATGACACTTGTTTAAATGGGGATGTTTTAAGTGCAAAGCTTACAGCACTAATACATACACCAACATGCTAGCTAAGAGATTAGTCATCATGCTCATTATAATCTCATCTGCATTTCCAAGGCTGAGCTAGCTAACTAAGGCTGACCATCGAAACATCCTTAATTCTCAAAGCAGTTAACAGCGTAGCAGTAACAAAGCAAAAGAGCCCAGAGACACTGACTAATCTGTCACATTTGATCATATCAAATGCAATTCCACTTGGTGATCTGGTCAGACAGTTGTACCTTCATACGCTTCAATCATATCATATTTAAATTGTGCAGGATTGCAAGCAAGAAAGCTTTTATTTCTATGAGCTCTGGAAACATGCCAAACCATAAAAAGGGAGGCAGATTGTCCTTTTATGATACACCCAATTTCTGTTCTCTACATTATGCTCATTAAATTTCACACACAGACAAACATGAAGTACCACGCTAGACAGTAACGGTTTAAATGTCTGGGCTCTCCTCTTTACCTTTCAGATGCCCATCTCTGTGGAAGATGTAGTTAAGTTTTCTCCATCACAGAATGTAATTCTATACTCTGACACATGTATTCTTTTAAAAAAAGAGATTGGCTCTTTCTCAGGTGTGGAATGGTCTAAGTAAAATGGACAGAGCAACACACTCCAGGCTACAGCTCACCAAACATTATTTGAGTTAGATCAAAATTTCAAACACAAGTGACTCATGTGACATTATTCTCTGTGGAGGAGCTGCTACATTCTAAATCTAAGGTCCAAAACACATTGCAGAAATAATCCAGTCTGAGACTGCTTTAACTGCCCTGGCTCAATATTAGGAAATGCTGGGAACTGTAGTTTTGTGAGACATTTAGCCTTCTCTGTCAGAGAGCTCTGGCGCCACAATAAGTTACAATTTCCAGGATTCCCTAGCACAGAGCCAGGGCAGTTCAAGGGGTCTAAAAATGGATTATTTCTGTAGTGTGTTTTGGACCGATAACAATAATAATAAAATTTATTTGTATCCCGCCCCTCTGTCAAACAATTGGGGTGGCTCACAGCAGTTAAAGCTCCATACAGTATATTAAAATACAACCCAAAAACCCAGAACCATTTACATTGGTTATGTCACATGAATATATTTAAAAGTATTAAACCAATAATAGCATTAAAACATGATAATTAAAACAATAAACATTAAACTAAACAAAAATCTGCAGACAAACAGACAAAATAGACGGAGCAGATATTGCAGCCAAAGGTGGAAAAAATAGAGAGGAGGGAGACTCCTGAGGCCGGGAAATCTAATCAGGAAAGGCCTGGCAGAAGAGATCTGTCTTAACAGCCTTTTTAAAGCTGCTTAAGGTAGTAATTTGACAGATCTCCTCCGGCAGGCCATTCCATAGTCTGGGAGTGGCTACCGAGAAGGCCCTCTGGGAGGTAGTCGACAGCCTTGCTTTCATTGGCTGCAGCAAATTCCTCCCAGAGGACCTGAGTGCGCGAGGTGGATTGTATGGGAGGAGGCTGTCCCAAAGGTAGATTGGACCCAAGCCATTTAGGGCTTTAAAGATAATAACCAACACGTTATACTGGGCCCGGAAACTAATAGACAGCCAGTGGAGAGACTTTAGTACTGGTCTTATATGGTCTCTCCTAGATGTACCTGAAACCAATCTGGCTGCCATGTTTTGCACTAACTGAAATTTCCAGACCAAGCACGAGGGTAGCCCCGTGTAGCGAGCATTACAGAAATCCAGACGAGAAGTTACCAGCACATGCACCACAGTCTCAAGGTCCCTTACTTCCAGGAAAGGGTGCAGCTGGCATATCAACCGAAGCTAATAACAGGCGCTCCTGACCGTCACTAGTCATCTGAAGCGACGGATCTAGGAGCACCCTCAAACTGTAAACACAGTCCTTCACGGAGAGTGTGACCCCGTCCAGGACTGGAGGTTGCAACCCAATTCCTGGTTTTGGGGCTGCTACTGTGAGCATCTCCGTTTTGTCTGGATTCAATTTCAATCTGTTTTTCCTCATCCAGTTCATTACTGCCTTAAGACAGTCTTTGAGAGGAGAGATGCCATCAGGAGCTGAGGCTGACATCCGGGACATGGAGAAATAGATCTGGGTGTCATCAGTGTACTGATAACACCGGGCACCATGTCTCCAGATGATGTCTCCCAGCGGCTTCATATATATGTTAAACAGCATCGGGGACAAAATGACACCTTGAGGGACGCCACAAGTGAGATCTTTTTTTGCAGAGCAACTGTCCCCGAGCGATACCCTTTGGGACCTGCCTGAGAGGAAGGAACGGAACCACTGCAAGGCAGTGCCTCTGATTCCTAACCCACCCAGGAGATCCAAGAGGATGGTATGATCAATCGTATCGAAAACCGCTGAGAGGTCTAAAAACACCAACACTACCCCTGTCGATGCTCAGATGAAGGTCATCGGTCAAGAAAATCATGGCAGTTTCAACTCCAAATCCAGTCCTAAAGCCAGTTTGAAATGGATCTAGATAATTGGTTTCATCCAAGACAGCTTGGAGTTGAAGAGCAACCGCCCTCTCGATTACTTTGCTCAAAAATGGTAGTAGGGAAACTGGCCTATAGTTGTTCATATCCAGGAAGTCCAGGGAAGGTTTTTTCAGAAGCGGCCTGACTGCTTCTTCCTTCAAACAAGATGGAATATGACCTTCCCTGAGGGATGCATTGACAATGTCCGTGAGGAACATCTTCAATGCATCCCCTCCGGATGGCCAGCCATGATGGGCAAGGATCGAGGGGGCAGGTTAATTTTCCTCACTCACTTGTCCACGTCATCGGTTCCTGGGGATGGGGGGAGTTCAGTCTTCCCGAACAGCACCACTGGATTACATTGATTTCATTACAATCAATCAATCAATCCTTTTATTACGGCCATTCGGCCAGCACACTGATTTCATTACTACTTACACCCAATATTTCAGACAGGGTCAGCACTGCTATCAGGCTCAGTGGTGCCTGAGAGAGGTAAAGTCAGCAGTTCCCTTTGCTTTGACAGGGCCCTTGCTGCTCACTCTCCCATGCCACAAAGAGATGACCATCGTAACCCCTACTCTGCACTGTCCAAGACAGAAAAGGGCATAGTAGCAGTATCCATGCTCCCTACCCCAGAAAATAAGGCTGCAGTAGTGCCACTTCAAGAAGAGCAAGAGATCATGGTTACTCCTACTTCTTCACCAAGCCTACACGCAAAACTAGCTATTTGATGAAAGAGTCGACTTTCTAGCAAAGCCAGCCTCTAGAAGGGTTGTGGCTGTGCTCTCTTCCTGCTTGTGGCAGGATGGCATTATTTTCTTCTTGGAAGCAGGGAGGGTGTGTGCATCACTGCTGCACCCTTCTCTCCTTTCTAGGGCATGGGAAAGGTACTGGTGATGCCAATGCATCCTCCTTTTAATGAGGCTGGGAGGGAAGCACCACTGCTTTCAGGTTTTCCTTGTCCCTCTGTGTAATGTGGGGAGAGACTGTGGCACTTTGTTTTCTGACCCAAGCAATAGGGGAGCTTGAATTGCCTCTAATTTTAGAGGTACAATCAAAGAAAGGTTTAGGCTGCATTTTTATATACTCTCCTGTCAGTGAATCTTACTAAACTTAATAAACCTTGCCTCATACCAGATATGCATACATCCCACACTGTTAAATTTTAGACTGCTTTAATTTATGTCCCCATTCATTTGCTTAGGATTACACCACACAAACATATATTAAGTAACAAAGCAGTTCAGTTGTTCTCTTGAAGACAGGATATGGTAAGCCTACCCAATATGACAACCAGTTTTTCATATGAATGCCCTCCAGTAAGTCACTCCAGACAGTCTATTTGCCTTCTTCTGAATTTCACAACTGAATTAAGATTGCTTTTCCTTTCTTTCTTTCTTTCTTTCTTTCTTTCTTTCACCACTTTTCTTTAAGCATACCATCAGCAGCAGGGTTACCAGACGCAAAAGAATGACTTAAGAAGAGGTTTTCTGTACCCTTAATGGTTGTATAGAAGAAGAAATTTCAGCAGGTCTAACTTGTTACTTGGTTATGTGACAGGCAACACCAGCTAGAATTCCTCTTCTGCACAGGAGCCCTCTCCAGTTTTCAGTCTGGTACCCCTAATCAACAGATATACCAACAACCGAGCAAGTTTTCAGACAGCTATGCTGCTTATTATAGAGTTGTACATGCCTCTCAACCTTAAATCTGGCTTTCTCCCTTAAATAAAAGGTAGCTTGAAGTTGTGATAACAGAAAAATCTGGGGAGGGGGAGAGGTGAGTGTAGGGACACTTAAACATTTCTCTTCTTGACACAGTTATTCAAGACATTTGAAGACAGGTCTGCTATTAGAAGGGCTTCAAAATAAATAATTACCATACCTGCAATGATATCATCCATTTGCTCTAGAGCAGCTTCAAGCATATGGCTAGCATCGGAAGTCATGATTTCTTATCTTGCTCAGAGCTTGTTTTCTTGGCCTAAAAGGAAGGAGAGAAAGCTCATATTTATTCAATCATAGCAAGATTGCCATCAGTTTCACCATATGGGTTTAACTGACCACCAGCAAAGAGTGGCACATTTTGAAACAAACACGGTGTCTAAGTAGAAAAAGCAGTAAGACGAGAGGAACATCACATTACAAATGGATTGATTCAATAAAGAAAGCCCTGGCTCTGAGTTTGCAAGGATGTTGATGACCAAAGCTCTGGGAGGTTTCTCATTCATAAGGTTACCATTTGTTGAAGCCAACTTGAGCACAAGTAACAACAACCTAAGTGGATGCATGGGGGGGGGGATCTGTAGTTCTGCTCTTCCAGTGTTGTGAGGGAAACAATACTATTAAGAACCTGATAACCCACATCTCATCTTAGTTACAGCAAGAGTATGTATCATTCAGTAAAGTGGCTAACCAACAAGCAATGCCTGGAAGAACTACAGAAATATAGATGGGACAGTTATGACACTATGGCAGCAGATACTGGTGCTCCCAAGACATTAAATCATATTGCAAGATAATGATTCCATAATGAAAAACAAATTTCCATTCTAGGGTGTATTAGACATGCTGGGAAAATCCATTCAGTTTAGTAAGAGCTTTTTCAACTGACTGATGCAGAAATCTGAATATACTACGATCTAATTTCAGGCTGTGGTTGAAGCAGTTGTTTTCAAGTCAAAACACAAAAATTATTGTACAGCATAGAGAATGATTCTTTTAAAAGAAGAAAAGAAAGAAGAAACAGGGCTTTCAGAGCCCTAGAAATCTAACTACCAAGCCTATTTCATACCTGACCTATTCTTGAAATCATTTCTGTAAAGGAGATAAAGACATTCATTTCTATCAGTTTCATCCCAGCTTTCTTTTAATAAGCAAGGCAGCTTGCAAATTAAAATAATTACTAAAAACAGAAACATAAATTTTTAAAAATACAATGCAGCTATTATAAAACAACTGGCACCCACCATCATCCAAAATGGCACTGCATTATTTAAAAGCATACGCATACCACAAAACCTGCCTTCAAGACAAAGTTTTAATGGCAGCAGAAGGCCACTAAAGGATGGGAAAATAACTTCCCAGCTTTTGTCAGAAGGAAATTCTGAACCTAAGTGCACCTACTGGAAAAGTCCTTCCCTTTGTCTCACCTAAATGTATGTTTGGTGATATTGGAATAGCCAAAAATATCTCAATGAAGGGCAACGCAATCACATAAAGATCTGGAAAATTTATGCTTAGGGACATCATAAAATAAATATATTTCACTTCATACTCAATGGTGGAAGCATTAATTTATTTTACCTAATCTATATTAATTTACTTAATAAAATAGATTAGATTCATGTAAGATGCATTTTCTCCCCTATTGGGCCTGTATGAAATCCAGGAATGAAAAGCAAACCTAATTAGGCTCGTATCACTGTCTTATAACCATGAGGAACCATTGTCCCTGTGGAGTGTATGGGACACATCCTTTGTGGATCTCAAAAACTGTAACAAGGGACTGAAGGTCTCCCCTACCTCCAAGCTGATGGTGAGTCGGTTCTGAGGAGATTCTGAGAGGAAGAACTAACAATTTGAGGAAAGAGACTGGAGATTGGACTGGTGGCAGTAAAAAGAACCATAGGAAAGGAACCTGATGCAGAGAAAGCAGCTGCCTCCTGCCATGAAACAGTGAAGTATATACAATAGCACTCCAGAGTCAGGGAGAGGTAGGCTGACACTAGGACGGTATTTACACTACACAGTTATGGCAATTGTCAGTTATCAGTTTAGCTGTCATGCTTTTATCCTGTGATTTGTAATTTTACAAACTACTTAGAACTTTCTGTTAGAGATTCTCTAGCCTGGTGCTACTCAAAGAGGTTCACAACAGGTTTCTAGGAAAGAAGAAAGTGTTGTAGCCAATGGAAACAAACATGGTACCAATCCCTGGCACACTAAAATAAAAACCTACCAGGCCTCCACATGGTTTAGCTTAAGCAGCACTGCTCTGCCCATTCCTAGCAGAGAATTCTAACTACTTCATTAAACAACTCCCAGGATAACTCATGAAAGTTGGAGTAGTATTAAAATGCTTAACCATGCAATGCAAATATACTCTTGCATTCCAGCTTCAGACTCTATATCTAAATACCGGGCCCTTTCACGTCACACAGTGATTCCTCTTAAATCACTATGGTTCTATCCTCCTGAATCATGGGATTTAGGTAGGAGTATTTAGAATTCTAAGCTGGAGATCCCTTGTGCCTCATTAAATGATCAATCCCAGGATTCCATAGGATGCAGCCATGGCAGCTAAAGTAAAACTGTAGCACTATAAATAAATATTTGTGTAGTGTGAAAGGTCCCAGTTTCTCTAAGTGATTATCAATTGAGGGAGGGAGGGAGGAAGTCCAGTTATCCATGCCTCTAACTGTCATCCATTAGCCATTTCATCAGGCTGTAAAAGAGGAAAAAAACATCAAGTGGGATGGACTCCTCCTTTCTTCAAACTTTTTCCCCTTTCAGATGATCATGAGAAGCAAACCAGCAACTTCCAGCTTCACAGCTAGTTCTTCTAAAACCCATATAAATCTAGAATGGATACCTGAGTTTTATTGTTTTTCTCTCCCTTCATCTTTGGGAGGAGGGATGTTTTGTAGCTCGTAAGTTACAACTTGACTTGTTTCATTAACCTATAAATGGCTCTGGCTGCCTTTCCATTTCTGTTACATAAACAAATAGGGGAAATAAATAGAAGGTGTTGTGTTGCTGGTAGAGAAAATAGGATTATAAAAAAGGACATGCAGGAAGGCAAGTTTACAATCACATTTCAACCTTCAACCTATAGTGGGAGGGAGGGGAAGATTATACATGTGGGCTATTGCTCATATGTTTTCCCCAATTTCATATTTGGGAATGCCCTCCTCCCCATTTTACCCTTTTTGGTTTCTTCCCTCTCTATCTGTGGTGGGGAAACCCACTTCTGTGCAGATTTCTTTACTGCTGCTTGGAGCAAACAACCTCCCAGCCTTGCCAGTTGGAAATGAAAACAAGGGGTTGCTGAAAGAAATGATTGTGGGGCTTAAGCAGTCCATTATCTGTGGAACTACATCAGAGTTTAGTTTCAAGCAACAGCCAAGTGGAGGAAAATCATCTTTTCTTGCAGTGGCTGGAACACTGTCTCATTTGGAAAGAGAATGGTGGACCTGAGAATAGTGCGAATATGCATTAACTGAAACAGGGAATGATTCCCAACTGAGCTTTAAAATAACAAGTTATTTCCACTTAAAGATGTATTTGCATTTTGAAAGTTTAAATAAGTATACAAAACAATCTGTGACACAATAAAACTACCAGTGCTCCAATATACTAACAATTTCCTACACATTCATACCAATATTCTCATCTTGCATCGACTTGGGAGAAATAGAATCAGCATTTATACTACTCAAAACAGACCACAGAACCAGCATGTCAAAGGGAGAAAAACAAACAAAACATCTTCCCATCTCTACTGATTTTGTTAAGGGAAAAAATACGCCACTGTTTGTACCTGAGGCTATTATGAGCAACTAAGGAGCTTATTGCACTGTTTTTTAAACTGGCTTTCCTCTTCCAACTTAAATTTTAATTCGGGTGGCATCCTGATACTATTGCAGGAATTTTGCTGCCGAATCCACCACCTGGGTCCATTCCCCCCTCCCAGGAGCACTCAGTGCGCCTCTTTTCTAAACTGGAAGTTTTCCGACTTAAGAAAATGGCCGCCAGAGCACCCCTGGAGTGGGGATGGATCGGGGATGGACTTGGGTGGCGGATTTGGTGGCAAAATTCCTGCGATAGTATCAGGATGCCGTCTAAATTAAAATTTAAGTCGGAAGAGATGAGCTGGTTTAAAAAGTAGTGTGACAAACTCCTAAATGAAGTTTATTTCCCCTCTCCTTGTCAGAAGAAACAATAGGCTGTGACTAGAAGAAAGAAAGGCAGACTACTTGTTGCTATGTGGTGACTGATGGTTCAATCTGTGGGTGTCAATATCTGTGAGAGAGAAAGAAACTTCCCACACCATTTGGGAGGGTGATGTGACCCCCAGCTTGGACCACACATTGCCCCTGGTACATACATGTTTGTTTGGATATATGGATGAAAGTAAGAGAAAGTTGATCAATGCTCAGATCACAAGCCATCTCTAGAGTGTTTTGGGGTGGTGGTGGTGTTATATTATTACATATTTTTACATGTCAGTTGAATAGAGAATAACTGGGTTGAAAAGTGTATAAATCTCCAAACTAAATCAATAAAATGAAATTTGTTGTTGTTGTTAAGTGCCCTCAAGTCAATCTCGACCTATGGCAACCCTGTGGATGAAACATCTCCAACACTTCCTACTTCCCTCTATCTTTTCCAGCACTATTGTCTTTTACAATGAGTTCTTCCTTCTCATGATGTGTCCAAAGTACGACAGCCTCATTTTGGTCATCTTGGCTTCCAGAGAGGTTTCTGGCTTGATCTGCTCCAGGACCCATTTATTTGTCTTTTGTACTTGGGATCCTCAGCACTCTTCTCCAGCACCACATCTCAAATGCATTGATTTTCTATCTGCTTTCTTCGCTGTCCAGCTCTCATATCCATACATGGTAATAGGGAATACAATGGCTTGTACGATTCTCATTTTTGTATTTAGTTGTATATCTTTGTATTTTAGAATATTTTCTAGTTCTTTCATAGCCATTCTCCCCATTCTTAATCTTCTTCAGATTTCCTGGCTGCAGTCCCCGTTTCTATCAATGTTTGATCCCAGGTATGAGAACTCTTTTACCACTTCTATTTCTTCATTGTCTAGGCTGAATTTGTCAAGATTCTCTGTTGTCATTATTTTTGTTATCTTTATGTTCAGCAATAGGCTTGCCTTTGCACTTTCTTCCTTGATCTTTATTAGCAGTTGTTCCAGGTCTGTGAGGTATTCTGCTAGTACTGTGGTGTCATATCTTAAATTGTTGTTATTACTTCCTCCGATTTTCACTCCTCATTCTCTGTGTCCAAACCTGCTTTTCTTACAATATATTCTGCATATAAGTTGAACAGGTAGGGTAATAAGATGCAGCCTTGTTTGACCCCTTTGGCAATTGGGAACCATTCTGTTTCTCCTGTTCTTACAGTAGCCTCTTGTCCTGAGTACAGATTCCTCATCAGGACTATGTTGGCATTCCCATGTCTTCAGGGGTGTTCTATAGCTTTCATGATATATGCAGTTGAAGGCTTTGCTATAGTGTATATAGCACATGCTGATTTTCTTTTGGAATTCCCTGGTGCGCTCCATTAGCCATAATATGTTTGCAATGTGTCCTAGTGTCTCTTTTTTCCCTGAACCCGGCTTGGACTTCTGGGATGTCTCTCTCCATGTATGATTGGAGTCTATATTGCAGAATTTTGAGCATAATTTTGCTTGCATGGGAGATTAGTGCTATGGTCCTATAGTTGCTGCAGTCTCTTGTGTCTTCCTTTTTGTGGATGGGGATGTATATTGATTGCTTCCAATCTGTTGGCCATCATTTTGTTTTCCATATCTGTTGACATATGTTGGTTAGCACTAGAGTTGACTCTGTTAATGTGGATTGCAGCAATTTAGTTTGGAATATCATCTGTTCCTGGTGATTTGTTGTTGTTGTTTGCCATTTCTCTTATTTCAGCTTCTACCTCACTTTTTAGAATTTGGAGTTCATATTCATATGACTCTTCATTCCATGTGTCCATTTGTTCATCTCTTTTATATAGCTCTTTTGTGTATTGCATCCAACATCTTTTTATTCCTTCCTGTCTTGAATTATGTTGTTATTATTGTCATAGAGCAGCTCCAGTCCTTGGTTTGAATTTTCCTTTGATTTCCTGGATCTTGTGGAATAGGTCTCTTGTTCTTCCCTTTTTGTTGTTGTCTTCTATTTCTCTGCACTGGTCGTTACAGTACTTTTCTTTATCTTTTTGCACTAGCCATTGTATTATTCCATTCATGGTTCTTAGTTTGTTCCTATCCCCTTTTTGGTTTTCTTCACTTCTTTCCTTTATTGCTTGTAGAGTTTTATCTGTCATCCTTGGTTTTGCTCTCTCTTTTTTTGGCTCTTGTAAGTGTCTGTCTGCATTCTTCTTTTATTATGTCCCTGGCTTCAGACCATAGTTCTTCTGGTTCTCGGCCTATTATGCTAAGTAGTGCAAATCTGTTCCTTATATTGTTGCTAAATTCTGTTGAGATATTGTTTAGATTAAGGGTAGGCAACCTTTCCCCTTTAAGGGCCGAGGGACTTTAGCTCCCAGAAGCCTCAGCCATGTTGGCCAATAGTCCCATGTTGGCCAATAGCTCCTGGGATTCTGGGAGCTGAAGTCCCTTGGCCCTTAAAGAAGAAAGGTTGCCTACCCCTGGTTTAGATCATATTTTGGTATGATGACTGGTTTTGTTTTCTTACTGAGTTTTACTTTTATTTTTGATATGATATGATCTGTGCCACAGTCAGGTCCTGGTCTAAACTTGGTTACCAGTATGAAGCTTCACCATCTCTTACTTCCAATTATATAATCTATTTGATTTTTGCGTTGACCATCTGGTGATGTCCATGCGTATAGCCTTCTTTTTGGTTGTTTGAAAAATGTGTTAGCAATGAATAGGTTGTTGGCTTCACAAAAATCTATCAGAGGCTCACCGAATCTGCCTACTGTTTTTGATTCTTCTTTTCTTCCAACTTTTGAGTTTCAATCTCCAATTATCAACTTGACATCCTGTGTTGGTATGCTGTCAATTTCTTTCTGTACTCCTTCATACAATCTTTCAATTTCTTCCTGTTCTGCCTCTGTAAATACTATATTATAAACACACACACACAAAAATAAATAATATTGTCATACAAATACTTTAGACATCTTTAGACAGCTTCAAAAAGGCTGTTAAGACGGATCTCTTCCGGCAGGCCTTTCCAGATTAATTATCCCAGCTTTGGGCTTCCCAGTCCCCTCGGGTTACCCTTGGGTTACCGGCCCCCTTAGGATACCCGGCCCCCTTTTTCCTCTTGTGGCCCCATCATTCTGATGGATGAGGAATTGTTTTAGAGGTTGGCTGGGTTTTGTTGGTTTATAAATGTTTTTATTTGTTATTACTTATATGAATTGTTTTATGGCTACTATTATTTTAATTATGAGATGTTTAATATTGTTTTAAGGGGGGTGGTCTTAGGGGTTATATTGTATGGGTTTTTTATGTAAGCCGCTTGGATTGTTTCTTTCAATAAGTGGGATATAAATAATAATTATTATTATTATTATTATTATTATTATTATTATTGCTACTATATAGTTGTCTATATGTTTGGAAGCTACGTGCTGCGCTTAGTTGAGCATGCATATTTCCCTCCTGGTTTCCAAGATGATGAAAAGTGACAAAACATAACAACTGCAAAATCTGATCATTAGTAAGCACCAAATTATTTTTTAAAAATGCAAATTTGTAGCAAAACTTATCTGTTTGTCCTTGGCATCCTTGTTTTAAAAGCTTCACATTTTCCAGTTTTGTGGCACCTGCAAATAGTTAATTGAAGTACTTTGATGTTTTCCAGCACTCCCAGACTAACTCAACCCCAGATTAACAGAGCTCTTCAGGTGAGAGTGCCAACAAAGCAATTTTGGCCCAAAGTCAGGCATTCCTGAACAAAATCTTGTTTCAAGTTTGCTGTTCACAAGCTGATTAAAAGTTCATTTCAGCAAATAAGAATTTCAAATAAATCTATGCCTTCCCTGAAAAAATCTTTATAAAATAAGAGAGTTTTTGTATCTTAGTATGTAAGTACATCTTCTAAATATGACTATTGTTTTACTGACTATTAGGACCTCCACAAACATAAAAAATCAATTTATACCTCAATACATAAGAAGGATTTGTAGCATTTTTCTTACATCCAGGATGGGTTAATTGTGGTCTAAGGACTCATGTAGACCCCAAGTTGTTTACTTTGTATTCTTCATTTCTTACATAGACAGCAGATATAAATTTACATTTTTTACAAAAGAACACACCTCTAAGACACTTTCTGATATAGGTGCAGAATAATAAATACACAGGCATAACATGGACAGAAAGTACCCAAAATGCCTACTCTGTTGTATATTTACAAGTTTGGAACTTACAGCATCTTCCAACCACGTGAATATGTGTGAAAATAAACAGCTATACATTTTTGTTCCACACAAGATGTCACATTTCTTCTCAAGATGGCATCTACATTTTTTTCTAAACAAGGGAATTGTAATATCGGGATAAATCATGTTAGGATTAGCTAATGGATTTAAGCCACTGTGCTCCATACTGGATGGGGCTTGATCCAGAAGGAAGCCTCCTATTTTTATTAGTTACGTAACTAGTATAGAAACCATTTAATTGACTTGGAAAAGGCAGGCTGTTCCTCCAAGATAATCCAGATGCATTACTTTAGGAAACCCGTCTCCTTAATATCCTATGACGATTTCAGTTCATTTAGACTACTGCTGGGCACAAAATAAACTTTGCCCTGATCTATAGCCAAGGGTGATCTTACAGCTTTTCAGGAGCAGCGTAAGAATCAGCAACTCATCAGTATGTTTCAGAAATAATGACACCATATTCTCCATATGTAGAACAGTTTAGAACCTAACCATTTTGCAAACTGTTTTATTGCCCCACAAATCCCAGTTCTGCCCTCCAGACTCATTTGGTAATCTTCATAAGGTGCCTGAGGCACTGAAAAATATTAACAGTTGGCCTAATTCTTATTTGGGTTGTACATCTAGTCTGGACAATAGTCCTTTCTGTCTGGGGAGTGATGTTGTCGGTAAGTGCCTCAGAATTCCCGCCTCATAAAATCTCTCCACATAAAAAATAAATAAAAATAAAAATAAACAAACAAAAATAGAACCCAGGTAAATGGGTTCTAGTCTAACTTTCTCATACAGTTTTCTGTATGAAGGAAATTTTACTATAGAGGACCAGTCAGACATAGGAGCTACTAGCTTCAGTGATATGGCCCAGTGAAGTGATACAGCCCAGCTGTAGGTGCATCCTTTCTTTCCCTCTATATTTTCTTTTTAAAATATTTATTTATCACACTAATTAGGATACACAGAAAACAATACGTAAAACAACCATTTTAAAAGTTACAAAAGAATATCGAAAACACCCAATTAAGTTCTATCAAAACATTCCTATCTACACACATACATACATTCCTATACCAATTGAGGTCCAAAACACACTGCAGAAATAATCGTTTGAGACTGCTTTAACTGCCCTGGCTCAATGCTAGAGAATTCTGGGAACTGTAGTTTTGTGAGACATTTACCGTAACCTTTGTCAGAGAGCTCCCATGCCACATCAAACTACAATTCCCAGGATTCCCTAGCACTGAGCCTGGGCAGTTAAAGCGGTCTCAAACTCAATTATTTATGCAGTGTGTTTTGGACCTAAAACATACATACATACAACAAAATAAAATGACATCCTAACATCTACTTCCTAACATCAACATTTGTATGCCGCCAGGCTTTCATATACTGACCTGGGTGTTGTTTTGTTTTTTTAAAAAGTTTTAAAGAATTTTAAATTTTAATAATGTAATATTTTAATAATTTAAATTGTTTGCTTTAAGCTATGTATTTTTAATGTTTCATACTGTTTTAACTTAGAGTGTTTTAAATTCTGTTGGCCTCCATAAGCCCCTG
This sequence comes from Phrynosoma blainvillii, assembly GCA_026167975.1. Taxonomy (NCBI): domain Eukaryota; kingdom Metazoa; phylum Chordata; class Lepidosauria; order Squamata; family Phrynosomatidae; genus Phrynosoma; species Phrynosoma blainvillii. The sequence goes on from JANUYF010000001.1 coordinate 340,911,757, forward strand.
TACCAGGAGGAAGGTGGGATATAAATAAACAGAATAATAATAATAATAATAATTCAAAATAGTTGCAAATGTTTTAAATTTTTCCCTTTTACTTATACATGTATTTGTCTGAAACACTATTTTATTATTCTTTTTTACCCTTTTCTATCTTTTATCTATCTATCTATCTATCTATCTATAAATTCTTTACTGTCGTCTTTCATAATCCTCCATTCCTACTGCTAGTAGGTGAATCCTTTCAATGAAATCTGGACCACTCATCATCCATCCTGCTAGACCTCTTAATTTTATTTTGGACATCAGTGAAAAAGAATAAGGACAACAACAAAAAAGAGTGTCCCTGTCTACAAACAAAGAACAGTTACCACAACAACAAGAGTAAAAAGACTCCTCAGCATCTTGAAAACTCATGGATCAAAAAACAGCTAGTTATCAATAGGCCAAAGCAGATGGGCAGGAAAAAGCAGCTCAATTCTGCTTTTTTCCGAAAGCAGGTTGAAGCCCTACTGCCCACTTCTAAGGAGGGTCGAATACACAAAGCTTGAGAGCATGGCACAGTGTCATTGTCTCCCCACCATACAGGCGTATGTATCGTCCTACAAAAACACCACCTGCGACCTCCAAGTGCCTCCCACATCTGCCCAGATGCCATCCCATTGCTCGGCTGCCCCGTGATCAGCCACAGTCAAAATACTGGGGGGGGGGGGGGGGGGTGTAATCACTTTTAGGAAACTAATGATGGCAAAACATATGCTTCATTTCTACATTTCTAAGAGAATATTAACCTGAATAAAACGTGTTTATTTGGGTGCAAGAGCACTGATCCACACTTTTTATTAAATGCAGATAATGAGCCTTCCCTGAAGAAAAATTGGTTTTGCAAGGGGTTTTCCTGCCATAACTTGTTTTCAATTACTTTCCATATTGTAGCAACTTCATGTAGCAACTTCATATCACTTGGAGAAATAACTTGGCTACAAAACAGATGTTTGAGAATTTCTGACCTAGAACAAGAAACTGAAGACCACTTAGTCTTACATCACATCATTATCTTTGATCATACAGTACTAATGTGTTAAATAAACAATAGCATCACTCTATAGCTATCGGTTTCAAAACACTAAGGTTTTTTTATTATTTGCCTACAAGGTCTGGAATGAGCTAGAACTGTCCTGACAAACTGTGGTTTGACCAGATGTTTTTAGACAGTAAAACCCCAGGTGGGAACAGTGTTACAGTTCTATTGAAATCTTTATAAAATAACGATGATGACACACCAACCACTGTTCCATTCTGCAAATCAAAGAGAGAATTTATGTACTAAAGAAGAGGAGAAAGGCAGGCATGGACTGGCCCCAATGGTGCTCCTGTCAACAAATCACCACTGAGTGGATTCTGAGCAATTTCTGTTGTGATAACACAGTTATCACACAGTTTCCACATATTTTCAGTAACCTTGTAGAAGCTACTGCGAGTACTGTAAGCAAAGTTCTGAAAAGCAGAAGATTCAACTGTTTGCTGCAAAGGTTACAGGACTGCAGCCACTTGATTCTTTGATGGGTAAAGAATCAGAAACATGGTTAAACAGCATAATGCAATTCAAACAGATCTGCTGCAGCTATTTTTATTTATTTATTTAAATTATTTTATAAGGCTTTGAAATAGCAAAGCCTCACACAAGACAATTTACAGGGTAAAAATGAGAGTAGCAAGCACATACTCTGGTTGGTACTGCATTTCTAAAAGAGGGAGTTACGATATAAGAAGGGCATACATGTAAAATTAATGGAACCATAATGATACTGAAGAAGCCTACATTAATTAATACTTAGATATATTAAATGTTTACCATGGGGTCATTGCTTTGAAACAGGTGTGGGCAACTTTTGAATGTGGTCATTCAAATATTGTTGGATTACATTGCGCAGTCAACATAGCCAGTAGTGAAGGATGATGGGAGCTATGGCCCAACAACATCTGGGAGAGTTAGGTGTTTCCTAAGGCATCTATGTCCACAACACAAACTATTTACAAATGTAAGGGATGTTTTTCACAGTGTACTCTCTCTCACACACACACTCCTGAGCCACACAGCAATCGGCTAGTCATTCAACCCACATGGAAAATCCTTGAAATATTCAGTTTTCTCCTGTATGATTTTTAAATCTTTGCCTGATGAAGAAACCAGTGAAGCTTCAAAAGCTTGCACAATGTATTTTATGCTTTTGGAGTTGGCCCACAAAGGTATCACTGTTTTTGGATTTTGTTGCATTTTGCAACATGGCCAACACAGCAACTCCGAGTCTTTTTTTCCAGTTTATCGGCTTCACTTTCTCCTTTTCACAGTGTATGCCATTACTCTTTTCTCAGTGGAAGCAACAATATTTTCACAGCTACCTCTAATTCCCCCAACAACACAGGGAAATAAACAATTGTTATGAAACCAAATAGATAGATAGATAGATTTCTGAGAGTAATGAAGCAAAAGCAAAACAAAGCAGCTTCATTTATATACCGCTTCATACCACGCTATGCAGTGTCTAAGCGGTTTACAACTGGATAACACCAAAAAATAAATGACATTCTTTTTAGAAAAGCAACCAGGAACTATTCTGCATTCTGCTTTGGACCAATAAGGTAACATTACTGGCTGGGCATCTTTTTCTAGTCATACCTGTTGCTGCAGCTTCAGGCGAGTCAGTTGTTCCCAGGCACTCCCTCTTATTTGCCTAGCTCAAACAGACAGCTTCAAATTAACACACAAAATCCTGCATGTGCTTTGCTAATACACTGCTGGATTATCTGTCTCTGAGCAGACAATTCTCACTCGTGTAAATGTGCAACTTTCAAGTCTCTCAGAAACAAAGGAGAGAGATTGTTCAGCACATGTATGACACTGGTTCTTTATAAAGAACTTCCTGCTTAATCTTGGGGGGCAGGAGAATATTCTCTGACACGGTCAGATCCTAGGGGAAAAAAATGTGCTCAGTTTTATTAAAGCATTACAATCTCCTTAGAGGTTTTCTGTACAGAACTTTCTTCAATTAAAACTATGACCATAAAAACAACATTTAGCAGTTTACATTGGGCTCTGAGATTAATCCAAGCACTCTGAGTAGATTGTGTCAATAATTTCTACAACAACATTATGAGGTATGTAACTATTATCCTCACCTGTAGCTGAAATCCGATCAAAAATGTCCAAGCTCACATTCTTTGCATCTATAAAAACTGACCTATTGAAATATAGGTCCCTTTCCCCACAATGAAAAATCTGGGGTGGGTGGGAGAATAGTCAACTTCTTTATCATATAACAGGGACAAAACCAAGATGACGCTCTCACAGAGACTGAAATCTAGATATAGGGTAAATTTTAATCCAATTTATCAAAGAAAGATTGTTTAGATTATTTCTTGAAGCTACACAGTTCTATCTATGCCAGAATAAACACACTCTCTTGAGCTTGGGTGGGGAACAGAAATTAGCTCCCAAGACACTCACCTTTACCAGTCCTCAAAGGCAGAAAGTTCATTTCGGTTGTTGCCTGCAAGAAGTTTCATTGCTACAAATCATTGTCTCCGTGCAAAGTAAATGATAGCTTTCATTCACAACCTCCACCCTAAAGCCACATGCTTAGAAGAGGTTAAAAAAAAAGCCCAACCCATAAATAAAATGCTTACCACAATTCAAAGCCCAACCCACAAACAAAATGCTGTTATCCATTTTATAAAATTACTCAGAAGCTTTCAACTAATGGGAACTGTCAGGATTATAAGCAGCTAACAAGTTTTGGAGTGTCATTCGTTCATAGACAGTACAAAGACCACAACAGAGAGACTCCTTTTATTTCTGGATTTCAAGTAGCAAACAGCCTTGATGACATATACTTTCTTCCACTGCTTAGAAAGAACTAGTTACAAATAAGGTGTTATATGTAATTAATTCCTGTTTTACATTATAACTGTAACTTAAAAAGGCATAATTTCACTGCTTTTAACAGTGTAACTACAGCTATTTCACTTACTTTTATAATTAAAGGGGTGTAGCCTTAAGTAAATGGTGCAGAAGAAATATTATGTGATTAAAAAGCTGGCCTGTACTGTGCCTCACACAGCTTTAATATCTGCAGTGTTGTTGATGTTGAAGCAATGATGAAGTAGACAGGAGGTAAGCACGCTTGTAACAGTCAGCTAGTCTACACATCTCTGATGGAGCACCTCTCTGGGCTGGGATCCCAAGGGTTTGAAATTGCAGGGCAAGCCTGAAGAGGGGGTCACATTTGAGAACTCTTCAGAACTACTTCTAAGAAATGTTAAAATACTTTTTAAAAATTGCAAAATTATATTGCCTCCTTACTTTGAGAGCCTTAGAATTACAGTTGTTAATAATGTGTAGAAGTAATTTTCCTGGCTTTGCTCTCATCTTTTGCAGATAGTTGTGTTTTTGTTTTTAAAAAATAGTCACACAACATCTTGCCATTAACCCTAGTCCCTCCTTTCTCTGATGACTACAAAGCCAATCGGTTTCATCATGCATCAGCAGCAATCGCAAACTAAGTAAGTATGTTGTCCACAATATCTGATATGAGAATGTACATGCATCATTAATACAAGGGAAACCTGTAAGCCCATGATCATCCTAGCAAGTCCACATACCACCATGCATTAATTATGCACCACAGTATTATGTGTTTGCAACAATACCAAATGACTTCAGAGTTCAATAACTAGCTGGCCTTGTTATCTTTCAATATGAAAGCAGCTGCTAATTAGAAGAAGAAAAAAACCTACCACCCTGTTGTCTCAGCATTTAAAGCATTTAAAGTGGAAGAAACAGACCAGAGGCCACACTACTGGGAACTTTGGAGTTCCACTATCAGAAAATCTGTCATAAAGAGAAAAGCTTTAGGGGAGGGGGGGGGGAGTTCTTTCAAACATTGTATTATGGAAAGTATTAAGCACCAGACAGCCTAAAGATAGCTTTTGCCAGCAGCTCATTCAGTAATATTGCAGGATTAAACCGTAGGAACTCAGAAGATACTATTTCACAAAGAACATAAATAGAAATTATTTCTCAAGCAGATATCACCAAGTGAGGCATCAATTGTTTACTCTTAAGGGAGTAGAGATTAAGAATACCCTAAAAAAACAAAAATGCAGACCACATCCAAAGCAAGGAAAAGATTTACACTATTGCATGTTCAAGTGGATGGGCATGCGCAGTTATAGATTTTACATTCCTATACTACATATACAGCTGAGGAAGGCAGAAGTTTCCTTATATTGCCAGTTTAAAGACTTTGTGTGGTTATGATACCTTTCACTTCCTTAATTGATTTTGCATGGTAAGAAAGAAGATGGAAGAAATAAATCTAAATCTAAATATGCTGTCCACTTTAAAATTTGGTGAATGAGGCAGGGCTTCTTTAGAATAAAAGCCTCATCTAGAAGCACCCCAAGTTTCTTAAACAGCCATTCTATCCCATTCAATGGGAAAGACAACCTTCCAGAAAAGAGCTTCTCACTGTGAATGTCTCACAATGGACTCTAATTCAGTCAGCACCAGCTGAATGCCTTCCACTGCTCCCTGGTGAGCTGCTGGCTGCCAAGAGATGATGGGGACAGGGGAGAAATGAGAAAGTCCTCTTCCCCCCTTATTGAAAAGTAAAGACACAGCTGGGCATGCAGGGTTAAATTCTGAGTCTATTCGCATCATTATTCACACTGCCGACAATGGGAATCTTTTTTTAAAAAAAACTCAGGAAAAACCCTGGTACCGCTTATCCTGGGTTAAATGAGTATTCTGGCATCCCCCCTCCCCAAAACTGAATCGAATGCATTTGGGGTGCATGTGAATAATAAAGATTCAACTCAGATTCATTCTGGATTATTTTCACTGTCTGAATAACCCCTATGTGTGCTCCAAGAAATCACAGCCAATATACCTCTGGCTGGTTTGATACGCACTATAGGAAAATGGGGGGGGGGGGGAAGTGTTGGAAATTTTAGAAGGAATTCAAAGAAAGGAAGAACAGAAGGGTTGTCATAAAGACTAGCACAGATGCAAAATAAGCATAAAAATTACTCAGGAGGAAAAAACAAGAACCTTTTGTTAGCAAATGGAGCTAAATCAGACAATGGTGGAACACAATGAAAAGAAACGTTGGGCACTTGTTTCTATAGGGCAAGAGGAAAGGATGCTATAGCCAGAAATACCTGTTATCACTTGGGTAAGATATTTTGAGAATAATTTTGGAAAAGGAACTTCAAATAATTTACTGAATCTGACACAGCATGAAAAAGAATGATCTATTTGGCCTTTAGTAACCACACAGGATACTGAAGGATCGATTCAAACACTTACACCTAGCAATCTGGATAGAATATGTTACTTTCAGAAATATTTAAAGATAATATGGAATGGTGGGTGCCAATTCTAACCAGGTTGATTACAAATATAATACAGGTAATGTACTTTCAGATGGGTCACCTCGCACAATAGTACCCATTGGTAAATAAAAGAAAAAAAGAGAGAGAGGAGAGAACAGAGACAACCCATATAATCACACACCTATAAGCCTCTTAGATGTGACATCCCAGCTGTATACACAATATCTTCTCTATTAAGTGGAACAGTGGGAAATATCTATGAAAACCATAAAAGAAGATCAGGCAGGCTTTTTAAAGTGACATTCAATACTTGAACAATGCTTTATTCTACATCATATAATTACAAAATCTATTTTCAGCCCCATAGAGAGTCTTTTTACAGCTTTTGTGGATCTTTCATCAGCTTTGAATTTAGTAGTTACTTGGTAGCAACTCTGGGATAAACTTAGTAACACCAATATTGAAAAGTGTCTTTGGCTAATGTAGAAACAACATGTCTAAAATAGTATGCATACTAGAGTTGAGTTTAAAGAATCTCTAACCAAAAAAAAAAAGGGCAGCATTTATAATGGAGTCATGGACTTCCTCAGAGTCATCTTGGCCCCCTTTCTGTTTAACTTTTACTTCAACAGTGTCATTCAGACCTTTGCCTATACAACTTTCCATGCTCCAGCAACTGGGGATAGAATTATTTGATGTATAATTGTATGATGATGATATAGTTTTGATTTCACTCTCTGACAAGCCTTATATGTTATTAAAGTTTGGCCAGTTCTGTAAGCAATAATATTTTCAGATTAACTACGAAAAGGCAGAGGTAGTGGTCTTTGGTAGAAAGTATATGAGGCACATTTGGAGAGTGAATGGGCAGATACAATAATAGAACAAGTAAACACATTGAAATACTTGGACTTTTTTCAGCACCAACTCAACATGGAAGACACATATAGCAGTATAATAGCTGCCAGTAAGTCTGGAATTCTATTACATCAAGGGAAGACAAGTGGTAAACCCCATCTTGAAGGTTTGTTTTGCTATCCACCCTTTAGTCAATCTCAACTCATGGTGACCCTGTAGATGAGACATCTCCAAGATTCCCTGCCCTCCACTGCTCTGCTCAGTTCCTGCAAATTTATACCTGTGACCACTTTTATAGAGTCCATTCCTCCCTTTCTGATTCCCTCCACCTATCCTAGCAGTATTGTTCTTTCCAATGAGTTGTGCTTTCTCATGATGTGGCCAAATTATGACAGCCTTAGTCTAGTCATCTTGGCTTCCAGGGAGATTTCTGGTATGATCTGTTCTAGCACCTATTTGTTTGATTTCTTGACTGTTTATGGTATGTATCTTCAGCAATCTTCTTTAGCACCACATTTCAAATAATAATAATAATAATATTTATATCCCGCCTTTGGAAATCCAATCAGGGCGGCTTACAACCATAAAAACATATACAATAACCATAAAAAACATATACAACACAACAAGCCCCCCTCCCCCCTTAAAACAGTATTAAATCAACAGAGGTTTAAAACAACGATTCAATTAAAAAACCAGTACATACCAATATATAAGCCCAGCAGCAATGATCCTAACTATCCTTAGATGGGGCCACGCAAGGATCACTGGGGTGGGAGTACCCGAGGCCGGAGAAATTAATCTGGAAAGGCCTACCGGAAGAGATCCGTCTTGACAGTCCTTTTAAAGCTGTCTAACGATGTTAGCTGACGGATCTCATCCGGCAGGTCGTTCCAGAATCTAGGGGCAACGACTGAAAAAGTCCTCCAGGAGGTAGCCGCAAGCCTCGATTTTTGGGGCTGCAGCAGATACCTCCCGGAGGACCGGAGAGCGCGGGGAGGATTGTATGGGAGAAGGCGGTCCCTGAGATAGCTTGGACCCAAGCCATTTAGGGCTTTAAAGGTAATAACCGACACCTTGTACCGGGCCCGGAAGCTGATAGGAAGCCAGTGGAGGGACCTCAGAACCGGAGTAATGTGGTCCCTCCGAGATGTTCCCGTAACGAGCCTGGCTGCCATATTTTGTACCAGCTGTAATTTCCGAACCAAGCACAAGGGTAGCCCCATGAAGAGCGCATTACAGAAGCCAAGGTGTGAGGTTACCAGCGTGTGCACAACAGTCTCGAGATCCCTTACTTCCAGAAAAGGGTGCAGCTGGCGTTTCAGCCGAAGCTGATAACAGGCACTCTTGACTGTCGCATTTACCTGATTTGTCATCAGGAGCGACGAGTCAAGAAGCACCCCCAGACTGCGAACACAGTCACTGGAGGAGAGTGTGACCCCATCCAGGACTGCAGGTTGTAACCCAATTCTTGGTTTCGGGGCCACTACCGTGAGCACCTCCGTCTTGTCTGATTCAGTTTCAATCTGTTTTTCCTCATCCAGCCCATTACCGCTTGAAGACATTCATTGAAAGAAGAGATGCCATTGGAATTCGAGGCCGACAAACGAGACATGGAGAAATAGATTTGGGTGTCATCAGCGTACTGATAACACCCAGCACCATAACTCCGTATTATCTCACCCAACGGCTTCATATAGATGTTAAATAATATCGGGGACAAAATAGCCCCCTGAGGGACCCCACAAGTGAGGTTCCTCTTGCAGGAGCTACAGTCCCCGAGCAGCACCCTCTGGGACCTACCCGAGAGAAAGGACCGGAACCACTGTAAAACAGTGCCCCCGATACCTAACTCCCTCAGGCGGTCCAAGAGAATGCCATGATCTATTATATCGAAAGCCGCTGAGAGGTCTAGGAGCCCCAACAGGGTCACACTACCCCTGTCGATGCTCAGACGCAGATCGTCGGTCAAGGCAACCATGGCAGTCTCAACCCCAAAACCTGTCCTAAAGCTGGTTTGAAATGGGTCTAGATAATCGGTTTCATCCAAGACAGCTTGGAGCTGAAGAGCAACCACCCTCTCGATCACCTTGCTCAAAAATGAACTGATATTCTTCCTATCCACTTTCTTAACTGTCCAGCTCTTGCATCCATACATGCTAATAGGGAATACAATGGCTTGTATGATTCTAACTTCCTTGCTCAGCTATATCTCTTTACCTTTTTGGATCTTTTATAGTTCTTTCATAGCTGCCCTCCTCATTTTTAGTCTCCTTATGGTTTCTCAACTGCAGTCCCACTCTGATCAATGTTTGGTCCTAGTTGTGAGAACTCTTTTACTATTTCCTCATTTGTCTAGGTTGAACTTGTAGAGATTCTCCGTGATCGTTATCTTTGTTTTCTTTATATTCAACAATAAGCCTGCCTTTTCACTTTCCTTCTTGATCTTCCTTAGTAGTTGCTCCAGGTCTCTGTTTTCTGCTAGTAGTATTGTGTCATCTGCATACCTTAAATTGTTGCTATTCCTTCCTCCTATTTTCACTCTTCCTTCTTCTATGTTCAAGCCTGCTTTTCATATCATGTGTTCTGCACACAAGTTGAACAGATGAAAGGAGGTACATACATCTAACATCCTGGCATAATTATTATGGGGCTGAAACATGGGGTATGTCCCATCTGAAAGATATGTGGAATGCATTTTTGAGAAAGTTGCTGGGCTTACAATCTGGAACGCTAGCAACCATGCTAAGACATGTTTTCCCTCCATCTCAGCCAGGGGTGTATTGTGCAAGTTGAAATTATGGCTTGAGATGAATCAACTGGAGGATGATTGCCTCCTCAAAATGCCATGGTTCAAACAACTTAGCAAAGTGGGAGATGGGTTCATTATTGTGTCCCACTCATATCTAAGTACAGGCTCACACCTGATACATTAATCAGTTTAAGTCTAGGGGGAAAATTAAAAGCGCTGGTATTTAGTTATAACACATCCACTGATAACATCTTAATCCAGTCTAGCCACTTCTCCAGCTAATATAGCCTGCTTATGAAAAATCATTTTGTTGACCAGGTTATTTGGGGACAATAACCATCCCACAGATAATGAAAGCACTTGCCGAATTGCTATTGCAGATAATGCCAACAGCAATTCTGACTAGCAAATATGTGAAAACCATAATCGCCAAGAGAGAATGTGTGTGGAGAGCTGGCAATATTGAGGATCTTTGTCATTATCTTTTTTTTTTATTATGCACTATACAATTCCCCTAAAGAGAAATCTTCATCTTATTATTTAGCTGTTTGAGACAGGAAAAGATAGTATTTTTATTGAGGAATACTAACAGTAGGGCTTCTTATGTAGCCCTCTTTGTCCTTGAAAGTGTTAGCAATACTGGACGTCTTCCAAAATTTTGGTGTGTGTATGCTTTCCTTGCCTAAATGGACCCAGAAACCTTGAGCCACCATGAGCCCAAGAGCGAGAGACCATGTACCCAGGGAAATTAGATAAAAATCAAAAAGAAGGTTTGGGAGCTGCATTTCGGAAAGGAATTCACACCTCCAGAGACAGGAAGGCTAAGATAATTTACAACCAGGATGTTTTTGCAACCAAGCCGGAATCCCACTTTATAATCCATTCCCACCTTGATATTGCTGTTTTTTGGGTGATCTCTCTCCTATGCAGATTTGGCCTCTTTGATGTATCTTTGCCTAAATCTAGTTTTTCCCTATATAAGGTATCCCAAATCCTTTGTTCCTTGAGCTAGATAGAATTGATAGTGACTCCACATCACCCTGAATTATGACTAGTGTCCAACTGGCTGCCATCCAATTCAGTGCTCCCGAGCAGCATAGTCTAGTGCAGCGGTTCCCAAACATTGGTTCTCCAGAAGTTTTCGACTTCAACTCCCAGAAGCCCCAGCCAGCTTGGCCAACTATCAGGAATTCTGGGAGCTGGAGTCCAAAACATCTGGAGGACCAAAGTTTGGGAATCACTGGTCTAGCGCCTACCATCCAATCAGACCCTTCGGAGTCATACCAAGCTTTAGTAAGTATCAGCGTTAGTTCAGCCTGTGGGTCTATTCCAGGGGTAGGCAACCTTTCCCCTTTAAGGGCCGAGGGACTTCAGCTCCGAGAAGCCTCAGCCATGTTGACCAATAGTCCCATGTTGGCCAATAGCTCCTGGGAGCTATTGGCCAACTATTCCAATGGTCTATTCCAATGCTAATCCCTTTATTTCTGAGCCTCTTGTATGAGTGTATGAGTGAGTGCATGTCTTGGTTTGTGGTTCCCTTAATAAACATTCAGTTCATTGAGAGAATTCTGCCTCTGTCTTTCCTGATATTCCCAGCATCTCTGTAAACTCTGAGACATATCCTATGGCTGTTTTGCAGCACAGCCAAATTAACTGAGCTAATTATAATTCTCCTAGAGAGATTTTGGCTACACAAGAAGAAAGATTAGAGAGAGTTTTGTGAAAACCCATCAGTCAGATCACATATTTTACATTATTTTATTTTGTCATAAAACTTTGCATAAGTTTTAAAAAACTGTGAGGAGAAGGATGTTTCCATGTCCCTTGGATGTCTGAAAGCAGCCACTACGCCCTTTTCTGGAAACTAGGCATCTTGAAACTGTGGTACATGCGCTGTAACCTCACGTCTTGTCTTCTGTAATACGCTCTTCATGGGGCCACCCTTGTGCCTAACCCAGAAACTCCAATTGGTACAGAATATGACAGCCAGGGTGGTCTCGGGAACATCTAGGAGAGACCACATTACACCTGTGTTGAAATCACTTTACTGGCTGCCTATTAGTTTCCGGGCACAGTACAAGGTGTTGGTTACTACCTTTAAAGCCCTAAATGGCTTGGGTCCAACCTACCTCTGGGACCGCCTCCTTCCGTATAATCCTCCCCGTGCACTCAGGTCCTCTGGGAGGAATTTGCTACAGCCTATTAAAACATTTTGGAAGGCCCCAGAGCGCCTGCGCTGGGCAAATTCCCCCGGTGTACGCGCGCTGACGCCTTGCCAGGGCCCAGGGAAGGCCCCAGAGCAATTGGTATGACTCCAGAGGGTCTGATTGGATGGTAGGCGCTAGACCAGTGATTCCCAAATGTTGGTCCTCCAGACGCGCGCTGGGGCCTTCCCAAGGCCCAGGGAAGGCCCCACAGCGGTTGCACCATGCGAATTTGCATGGCGCAGCCGCCATGGGGTCTTCCAAAATGGCACCCGCACCCATGCACATGCATGTGCAAGCGTGGGCACCATTTTGGACGCCAAAATGGCACACATGGGGCAGCCGTGCCGACCCCTGCCCTAGACAGAGCAACTGTCAAAGTTTTAAGTGTTTACATACAGCATATAATAAAACTTGCATCCTAAAGAGAGAGCCAACTGATTACACACACAAGCACACACTAGATCATGTCCATATTTGCCATTCACATGCAAAGTGGCATCATATTGGGTTTACATAACACATGCCAACTGTCAGCACAAATATATGTTGAACGCATTCACAAAGTCAGCTCCATACAGTTTATGGCCACAAAGCTATTGCAAATTGATGAGTAAATAGCCTTCAGTGGGAGTGGGAGTTATGTAGCCCTCCAGTTGTTGAACCCGACATTCCTTACCATTGACTATCGCAGCTATGGCTGCTGGGAATTGCAGTTCAACAGCAGCTGGAGTGCTTCACAATCTCTTAGAGATACTGCTTTGCATGCCCCAAGTGTATAACAGAGGCTTTGATCTCAAACAGCCAAGCATGATTAAGAAAAGTGTCTTTAAAAATTATCAAGTGTTCAGGGCAATGCAAATAATCTGTTCTATCAGATGACATGACATGAGAAACACTAGAACACTTTTGTTTATATATAGAGCAGTTTATCTGCAGCATGCCTCACATGCCTGGAGTTCTTAGCCACCATACGCCTTCCAGTGTGTTGTGCATGAAAGGGATGTTTGGATGCCAATAAGACTGACATAAATAAAATAAACCTGGGCATGCCAATTAAACTGACATAAACATAACATAAAACTAACATATATAAGGAATCAATAGCAAAATTGCTCAGTAGTGTTGATAAGCATAGTTATATTGATGAAGATCTCTGCACATATTCTAAGGTTTCTTCAGAACAGTATAAACATTTTCAATTCAGGATATCCCATTTCAAACTTTGATTTTTGGTGGTGCATGTCTGTGTAGATCTGTGCCTGATATATATATATATATATATATATATATATAGTGGCTTGGCAATCAGGCTGCCAGTGTTTTATTTCTATTAAAAAGAATTACTATAATTCCAAGAATTAAAATATAAAGACATGTAACACCATAGTGTAAAACAATACTATAAAAGTAATCAGAACAATCAAAAAGCAAACAAGCTACTCAAAAACAAAGTACATAAAATAGCTGGTATTAATTAATAGAATGGGTAGTGAAGTAACTCTTTGGATTATAAACCTTTCTGAAATTGCTGATGCTTATTACTCCAGTGTTCTGTTTCTTTCCAGAAAAAGATTCATTTCAAAGAGAGGAGACTTGATGTATTTGTGAACAAACAATATAGCACAAAAGTATAATGAACCAGACCATTGGTTTATTTAGCTCAGTAGTACATACATAGACTGATAGTGACTCTTCAGAGTTTCAGAAAGTCCACTGCTCCCAGTCCTACCCATGTATACAAGTGACTGAACCTGGACTCCTTTGCACTACTGTGCTACAACCCTTCTCATTGCATAAGTGTTTTCTAAAAAAGCAAAACTGTAAAATGTTGAGTCAAATTTCAGAAGTACTGGATGAAGCTGGATATCTTTAGAAATATACCATTGCTCCAGAGATGATGGTTTGGCTTTATTTTCCTCATAAAGCTAATACAGTGGGCTTTTGGTATACGCTGGGATTTGATTTCAGGACCCCTCATGGTTTACAAAAATCTATGAATGCTCGTCCCATTAAATATAATGGCATAGTAAAATGGTGTCCCTTATATAAATTGGCAAATCAAGGCTTGCTATTTGGAAGTTATATATTTTAAAAGTATTTTCAAACTGTAGATGGTTGAATCCACAGATTAAAAAAATCTATGGATACGGGAGGCTGACTGTACAGGGCTGTGAAGGAATTTGACAGGGCAAATCTGTGAACAAGACAGGATTGTGAACTGTTTGATGTAATTCCATGTACTCTATTCAGCGTGATTTATGTATATTAAATCTTGATTTTAGTATCCTTACTGAATTGGGTATAACATTATTTGAGCTTTTGTCTTATTTCAGTTTTGGTATTGCTGAACATCTTAAGCATTAGGTCTTAAAATGCTTTCTAATAGAAATGTTAAGATTATTAGCCCAACCTTTATCAACTCAGATATCAAAATGTGTTGAGATTTTTTTTGAACATTCTATTTGTAGCTTTTTGCTTCTTTTGAAAACATTGGGAAATGATATGCACACATAAAAATAGCATCACTTCCACTACCAACAGCACATTTTAAAGCAAGATGGATACTCATCTAATTAATTTTTTACTGATTTTTTACAATAAAACACATAAAGGGAAAAAAATGGATATTCATCTAACCTGTGTTTAATTGTTGTTTCCCTCAAGCAAAACCTGTACAGCTTCTCCCAACAATACACACTGCTGTGTAAAGCTATCCTTGGACTGTACAGACTGCCAAAAAGAAAAAATTAATCACACGAGTTAATATCAAATTCAAAAATTCAAAGCCTGAAGGTGACATAAAAGTCCACAAGCACAAAAACTATGAAGGAAGGAACAATGAAATAGGAAAGAGATTCTGCCTCACAATATGCATCCTATTTGCTGTTGTACAGATCTGTAGAAGACACATATTATTACTTCCAAGATTTTGCCTTAATGTTAGTCTCTTATCTTTTTAACAAACTGGATTCATTCCATGGCATCATTTTGAAAAAGGGTACCATTAAACTGATTCAGTTGACAAAGTACCATTAGTGTAACTCATCATCAGATTAAATTATATTTAAAGTCTTAGTGCAGTGAGTCATTGGAAAGTGTACTAAATGCAGATTCTGAAACAGATGCTACCATTTGGGCAGGCTATTACACTTTGCACAAATGCACATGCACACACACACCAGCTTTAGGTTGAAACATATGGTCTGTATATTGAAAATCAAAGCCATCATCCACTTAAGAGATGCTTGCACATTGAGAACAGCTTTTTATCCAAGAATTTTCAGCTATGCTCATGTTTTTGAAAAATGACAAATTAAACAAACAAGTGCTTGTTAAAAAGTTCCAAAGACATTTGAGTCAGAGATTAAATCATTCAAATACCATCATACATCCTCCTCAAAATCTACAAGCAGGCTCATTCTGTGTTTAGATTTCAATTTACCATGGTTTTAAAAACAAGTAAAACCTTATATTCAACCTGTTTTCACTAGTTTTATGGGGGGGGGGGGGATTGGGATTACAATCCCACAATTCCCTAGCCAGAAAATCCAGGGAGCAGGCTGGCTGAGATGTTCTTTCAGCTGTAGGACAAAAAGAAACCTTTATACGTTTTGATTTTTAATTGTAAAATCCAGTCTCAAGTAAAACACTAAGCATTTATTACAAGGTGCACACAGTCTAATGGATGCATGAACACAGTTTATGGATGAATTATCCCCTTTTTTAATGTTCAACTAAACATCCATACCTCAACATTAAAATAAGAATCCATATGTATTCTAGAACCCAAGCCAACAAACTCAAGGTTCAGGTATTTAACTATATAACCTCAATTTCAGATCTTGCCAGACAACACGATCAGGTGTCATTAGCTTTCTCGGTAAGAAGAAAAGTATAATACAGCTGTGATCGCTGATGAGACTTGCAATACTTAGCACTTTTAAATCAGATGAACTTTGTGCCTGTGTGTATACATACATACATACATATCTCTATTCACATAGGAATAAATTGTCATTTTCATTGTCACACATGCATACGAGTCTTAGTGGACCACAAGCTAAACATGAGTAAATAGTGTCATGCAGCAGTTAAAAAACCAATATGATCCTAGACTGCATCAATAGGAATGTAGTATCTAAACCAGGGATAGGCAACCTTTCCCCTTTAAGGGCCGAGGGACTTCAGCTCCCAGAATCCCAGGAGCTATTGGCCAACATGGGACTATTGGCCAACATGGCTGAGGCTTCTGGGAGCTGAAGTCCCTCGGCCCTTAAAGGGGAAAGGTTGCCTACCCCTGATCTAAACCTTCTTTGGAGGTTTTTAAACAGAGGCTGGATGGCCATCTGTTGGGGAGTGCTTTGTGTATTTCTGCATGGCCAGGAGTTGGACTGGATAGTCCTTGTTGTCTCTTCCACCTCTATGATTGTATGACAAGCTATGCCTTCACCTAGTTTAGTGTAGCTGACTCAGAACCAAAGATTTATCTAGTCCAGCATTCATCCCATTTATTATGGGAATCCCACAAATGCACATGACCGTTATTTTGCCATTTGACTTGTGTATTCCAGGAACCAGTATTTGGAGATATAGGCCTAAATCCTCTTGTTAGCTCCAACTAATGTAGACAGTGGTAATTTGATTTTAAAAAAAAATCATCTGTTGGCTTATTCATGGGTCAATTCAAGTACTGTAACTCTTATTTAAAAAAGGAACCATCCCCTGATAAAAGGCAATCTGTCCTGGAAGCCCTGACCTCCCCTTTACATCCATCCAGCCTTTAGGGTGAGCACAAACAGTTATGCCTCCTAGAACTTTGTAAATTATTTGCATTGTTTTACTTTGCATCATCCTTTAGTTCTTTTGCTACATGACTTATCCATGGGTCATATCAAAATCCACAATTTTGGCTCCAAAACCTGCCCTCAACTTATACATGAGGTCGATTTATAGCTGAGTATATATGGTAGCTATACTGACTACTTTTCTTCTCTATGAATGTGTGCAATTTTTTATTAAAGTGGTTAACAGCCATCATTAAATATTTTCGAAGTGAATAGTTTTATATAGGGGGGTTGCAGACTGCCAGAAATAGTGTGAATTCAGTCCACTTTTAGGGTTAGGGTTAGAGTTAGGGAACCATGGGAACTGTATTTTATTGTGGCATCAGAGTTGTCTGACAGAGAAGGCTCAATGTCTCAGAAAAATAACAGTTCCCATGATTCCCTAGCACTAACCCTAACCCTAAAAGTGGACTGAATTCACACTATTTCTGGCAGTCTGCAACCCCCCCTAGTTTTAGCTATACTTTTAAAATATGTACTGTATAAAATATTTGGTTCTGTGTGTCCTAAACTTTCCATGATTTAATGCAGGGCAGGCCCCAAAACCTGCCCTCAACTTATACATGAGGTCGATTTATAGCTGAGTATATATGGTAGCTATACTGACTACTTTTCTTCTCTATGAATGTGTGCAATTTTTTATTAAAGTGGTTAACAGCCATCATTAAATATTTTCGAAGTGAATAGTTTTATATAGTTTTAGCTATACTTTTAAAATATGTACTGTATAAAATATTTGGTTCTGTGTGTCCTAAACTTTCCATGATTTAATGCAGGGCTGAGTAACTGGCATCCCTCTAGATGTTCTTGGACTATGACCACAATCAGCCTTAGCTAGCTCACCTAAAGGTAACAGATGCAATCCAACACCTAGGGAGCCACAAAATTCCCATGTTTGCTTCAATTTCATTGTACGAGCACAAGTTCTAGTATTATGAGAGAGGAGGAAAACTTCTTAGACATGTTCTCCATGGCATATACAT
Source organism: Phrynosoma blainvillii (assembly GCA_026167975.1). Lineage (NCBI taxonomy): Eukaryota > Metazoa > Chordata > Lepidosauria > Squamata > Phrynosomatidae > Phrynosoma > Phrynosoma blainvillii. The sequence goes on from JANUYF010000001.1 coordinate 340,929,791, forward strand.
TATACTTTTCAATCCTATTCCCTTACCTGCCTTTTTATGTCCACTAAACAGCTGCTAACACTGCAGCCCATCCTAATTGGTGGGTTGCTGCAATCTCTTTGATTGCCATTTTCTACATATTTTCTAGACCTAAAGCAACCTTCTTCTAGATGCAGTTCCTAGAACTTTATACAGCATTCCAAATGTGCTCGCATTATAACTTTGTATAAAGGCACTGCAATATCGACACGTTTTTTTAAGATTCTTTTCTAGTAATTCCCAGCATGCTTTCCAGCACCCAAGAATCCTTCATTCATTCAAGCTGGGACAGGTTTCATAAGCACCTCTCACAAATGTATGTACAGAGCTAGTGAGATTTATTTATTTATTTATTTATTTATGGGATTTATATCCCACCTTTCTCCCAAAATGGGATTCAAGTTGTGGCATCTTCCTTGCATAACTCTTTCTTCAGGAAAACTTGCCTGGTGCTATGCTTAAGACTTCTGGGCATCTGGCAAAGACCTTTTTATATAACCAGGCTTATAAAATAAGATGCATTTTACTCTAGCTGCAATTGCTTTTAACACTGTCTTTAACTTTTACTAATTATTATCACAAACTGCACTGGAAACATCTAAACCTTATATGGAGGATAGAAGTAAAGAAATATTTTAAATGGATTTATTCTAAATAAATGAATGGATTCCAAAAATAAGCTCCACTGTGCAGATTGGGTGTACAATCCTATATATGAGTGGGAATCACACGGAGCCTGCTAGGCTAGTTTTGCATCCCTCACTCAGATTCTCCTCTCCGGAGCAGTGAAGCTTCTCTTAGATTTTGCCCATGTTATACCCATTTAATCGGGCATATGTCCCATTAAAAGTAATAGCTAAGATTCAGTGGGATACATCTGTTGGACTCTGCTACCTCCCCAAGAATTATGATCCCTTTCCACCTGCACCCTCCCATACACCCCAAGAACTTTCCCTGGACAGGTGGGAAACCTGCAGGAGGTTTTTGTTTTCACAAAGCAAAGGACTGTTCCACAGGAAAGAAAGAAATTCACACTTCTGTTAATGTTGCTCATTGTGCTATGCCACTGGCTGTTGGTCAATAAGACTTCATTTGGAGTAAACATATCCTGCATGTCTTGTGCCACAACAACATGACAGAAGTACAAGATGGCATTGGCAAGAAATCACCTCTGTCTCTTGCAGACTATGTGGCATATGGCCATCCATTTGCATTCTTTCAGTCACATTCCATACAGCACTCCAAATGAGAACATTCCCCACAGCTGGGAAATGCAAATGCTTAATTCCAGCAACAACTGATTGCATGGTAGGCATTTCCCCCCCAAATAGCTTCATTAAGAGAAATTATTTGTCTCCTACACAACCAATGATGAACAAATATACTCCCCCCTCCCCAAAACTGAGTACAGACTAGGCTCAAACTAGCTGTGCAGGTCAGTGCATGTAGATGTAGATATAGATTTAATACTTCTTTTAATTGTACTTATCCAAGGGCCACAATAAATCTCATGAGCAAAAGTCAGATTAATATGAATACAAGGGCATCACAAGTGTAACCTAATAAAAGAACAGTAATGTTTTTTCAACATATAAAGGTAAGGAAAATCCCTTCATTCTTCTACTCTAAAGGTAAATTTTATTAATGTCTAGCTAGACATTAAGATGAAAGCCGAACACTTTGTGAGTTAGCTTCAATTAACTACTAATACATGCATGCACACATACACTTGCACTTATCTCAAGGGTCATTAATCCGCCAACCCATTAAAATTATCCTGGAACTACAGAAAGCTATCAACATCTAAAAACTGAGGTCCCACTTCAGGAACAAAGTAATTCTATACTAACTTTAACTGGCTTAACATCACTCGCTTCAGCAGAGCTACTGGGAAGAAGGGGGGGGGGGGGGAAATGCAGACTTTAATACCAGTCTCAGCACCTGATAAGAAGAGGTTGGGGCAACTAGATTTAACACTCCCCTGCAATTTTCACTATTAGAACAGAACAAATTAAAAGCCATCTTCCCTGCAAAGACACTTGCTTCATTTCATGTACTTTGGAATACTTATTTTAATCTTCTCAGCTTTGTACACCAAAGCTATAATTTTGCCCTACAAACCTTACTTCATAGCTGATAGGATGCATTAACTCTTTTATGCAACTGCAAACTGGAATTTCCCTCTCCTGCCTTCTGCATTAGAGTATTGCAGAAACACCTAATAAAAGATAAAGGTATCCCCTGTTGACAAGGTTGTCAAATTATGTCCAACCATAGGGGACGGTGCTCATCTCCATTACTAAGCCAAAGAATCAGCGTTATAAGAGACTGCTCTATAATCGTGTGGCCAGCATGACTGCACAGAACACTGTTTATCTTCCCACCAAAGTGTTACCTATTTATCTACTTGCATTTGCATGATTTCAAACTGCTAGGCTGGCAGAAGCTGCGACTAGTGACAGGAGCTCACCCCATCATGCAGCACCTGGGCCTCGAATTGCCAACCTGCTGATCTTGTAATCAACAGAGTCAGCGTCTTAACCACTTGAGCCACCACATCAAGGATCACTGTGTCTAGGATCACCATGGATCCTAAACTAGCCAAAAGAGTTCCTCACATGCACAAGAGAAATTTATTAGCAGGTTTGGATTGGCAGAACCACAGAATGTTAAAAAATTAATTAGTGCGAAGAAACACACATACACTCACCCTACAATATCCTGCAAAGGGGCATGGATGGATGGACAGACAGTATATAGAATGGGAGCAAATCACACTGCAACATATGCCTGTATTTATAAGTATATATTTACATGGCTATTTCTACAAGAAATGTCATTAAGGGTTACAATTCATGTATTTATCATATGTGGAGTAGAACCACACATTTTAAATTTGCATTTGCTCCCTTTGCTCCTTGAACCTGAGACAAATTCTGAGTTGACACCCACACCCAACCCCAAAACAAATAAAGTCTTACCCCATTGACTTCAGCAGTATTCTATGGTACTTTATGGAAAGTGTTGTGCTGATGAATACAGATATCAAAGCATTATATATGGCATAGCTGGTGCTGCATAATAACCTTCCCATTCATGTTATGAGGTATCCGTCAAGGTTGTCAGTCTTGTCATTATTTTAATTACCTCTTGGTTAAATCACTGAATAACTCTTTTGTATGTCTCATCAATGATACAGATCTATATTCTCAATGGAGTATTGTTACGGTTAGTACAAAGCTACAACCTCATAGGAACATAAACCGCAAGAAATGAGATTTTTTAGATCAAGGCCCTTCATTGGATTGCAAGTCCTTGCATTGCCAGCCATACCTAGCATAGTAAAAATTAAGAAACTCTGAGACTCACAATCCAACAGTATCTCTAGGCTTGTATGATTCCCATCCCTGTTCTAAACCAAGTAAATATGTTTTAGGATAAGATTTTGTTGTTGTTGTGTGCCTTCAAGTCGTTTCTGACATGGTGAGCTCATCGCTGGAAATTCATCAGCTTTACAAAATTCACAAAGGATAGACTAGGTTGGCCCTGTTACTAGTTATCCTGATGCAGACAGGCCTCTCTGTCACAGTTAAAACCCAGAAAGAGAAATACAATTCCAGTTTGTTATTGGACTGTAATACCCATGATCCCTCACAATTGGCTATACTCACTAAGACAGAAGGAAACCACAGTCCAACAATATCAGGGGAAGGAGCACATTTCCCCATCCTTTGTTTAGGTAAAAAGTTTTATCATGAAAGTCACACTCATTTCCAAGCACCCTGGTCCCTTTCACATGATACAGTTATGGAATCCTAGAAATTGAAGTTTAGGGAAGGAGATTTAGAAGTCTCAGCCAAAGAATTCTAGTACCACACCAAACTACAAATCACCAAATTCCACAGGATATCACCATGGCAGTTAAAATTGAATCTTGTTGTTAATCGCCATTAAGTTGACTTTGATTTATGGTGACCCTATAAACAAGATACCTCCAAGTCTCCCTGTTAGCAACCTTGTTTGAGCGCTGCTAGCTCAGAACTGTGGCTTCCTTGCTTAGGTCCATCCACCTGTAGTGCAGTCTTCCTTTTAATGAGTCCTCTCATGATAAAAGTGGAATCACAGTACTATAACTGTGTTGTCTGAAAGGGCCCCAATGTATAATTCAAAGCTGACTGCCAGGTATCATATTACCTATGTCTTTGAAGAATGTGTTATATAGACTCCAGAAATTCTCAAAACAGAGAGCTCCAAGACCTACCATAATTCCTGCAAATATATAAGCATGTTGTCCAGGGCTACATGTATTTACTTACGATTGTTTACTCCCAGGAAGCATGTATTTATTTATTTAGGTACCATTTTTGTATATTGATATCTCACATGTTTCACTGAAAAGGGAACACAAGGTGGTGAATAAGATAGCAATTTTTAAACACATTCTTTAAAGCTTAAGTAAATAACAGGGACATGTTTGTAAGAGAGCACTTAAACCATAAAGACAAGGCACATACTAATAAAACTGTTAAACAAACATTTTCTTAAAGAACCAGGTTCTCACATACCATTCAAAACAATATGGTATTAGGGCTTAACAAATCTCTGTTTAAAGAGCATTCCATAAGGTGAGGAGAAATGCCTTATCTGGATATAAACCCACTAAACATAGAAGTATTTATTTCCATGTGAACATGAACAGGATTGGGCAGTTTGTTAAATCCACAGTAAACCCAAATTAATGTACCACTGAATGCAAGTTCCAGTATCACTAAAAAAAGTATTTGACTATCAGCATCTTCAACTAACTGTGTTGCAAGACGCCTAGACAAGCAGAGCTAGCAGCCACACTTTGGCTTTCACCTTTAACTTACTGACAACTCAGATAAGGTCAGAAGCTTTTCAATGGTCATAATTAGCCAGCGTGGTGTACTGGTTTAAACACTGGACTAGACTCTGGAGGCCAGGGTTCAAATCCCTGCTTGGCCATGAAAACCCACTGGGTGACCTTGGGCAAGTCACACTCCTTCAGCCTCAGAGGAAGACGAAGTCAAGCCCCCTTTGAACAAGTCTTGTCAAGAATCCCCCATGATAGGGTTGTCTTACGGTCTCCATAAATTTGAAATGACTTATAGGCACATGACAACAGCAATATAACAAGGTGGGGGGGGGGGAGGCAGAGCTCTGATATCTTGCAAAATCTAGATAAAGGCAAGACTTATTGTTTCAGGTTGTTGTCAAAGATCAAGGCACTCAGCTTACCAGGCACCTCCCAACTGGGATAATGCAAAAATGCTGCAGAAATTCAACCCATGCCTCCTAAAACTATTGTATTTCTGAATACAGTCATATCCAGGTGGTAATATTGTTCTGGATTTTATATCTGGATATAAAACTGACACAGATTTATAGGAGTGGGATCTCACTTATACAGTAAAAGGCTGATGCTTCAATATAAAATGCGCATAGAGAGAAAACATGCACACACCCATTTCACCCAGAAGCCTTGCTGATTTAGAGCACAATTCGAGGCATATCTGCTCAAAAGTAAGTCCAACCTAAATGGGGATTACTTGCAGATATGAAGGCACAGGATTGCAGTCTTAAACAGTACTGTACTTAATTAAAATTAAGCACAAATTGCAAGTTTTGCCACTTTCAATGTACGGTATATGCTTCTGTCCTAGTAGTTTACTTGGATGATGCCAGCCCCCAAGTAAGTCACAGTTTGAAGTGAGTCAGGGCTACACAATTTTTAGATTGATAAGCGCATTTAGTACTAACAAGCCTAATGCAACACCATGGGATTTATTTCTAGAAACACAGAAATTGCCTAATCCAGAGGCACACCACCGGTCTTGCTAACTCAGTACTACTGGCACTGACTGGCAGGGATTTTGTTCCCAACTGTATCTGGAAATATTGAGGATTGGACCTTTTGCGTGCATAAATGCATGGCATGTCCTCCGCCACTCAGTTAGGAGTCTCCTACGGAAAACAAGAGGGGTAGGGCTGTGCCATTGGGCTGCCCACTATTAGGACGTTATCACACGGGGAGTTGTGGGGAGAAAGTGGATATAAACCGGACGAGCGGAAGACTTTAATTTACGGGATTTGTCCCGTTCCGCCTCGTCTGATAACTAAATTCGAATTTAAAAGGGGGTTAATTCGAACAAAAACCTGATCTTTTCAAATCCTCAAAAATCCTGAAAATGAAAAGATCAGGTTTGTGTTCGAATTAACCCCCTTTTAAATTTGAATTTAGTTATCAGACGAGGCGGAACCGGACAAATCCCGTAAATTAAAGACTTCCGCTCGTGCCCGTTTATTTCCACTTTGTCCCCGCGACTCCCCGTGTGATAACGTCCTTAGAAGCAGGCATGAGAATGAAGTGTAATTCATGCAAAAACTGTGCACACATCAAGCATGTGGTGTGCATAAGGCAAAAGGAGCCCAATCAGAGTGATCAGATGTCCTAACCACAAAGGAAAACTAGGCACCACAAAATGTTTGACATTCAAGAAAAACGTAGGCTATGATCAAATAAAAGTTGAAAATACTAATATTCATGCTTCTCAGTCATGCTCAAAATGGATGTCATTTTTGAAATTCCTCCTGGTCAGAAGAAGATTGAAATGTAGGATATATTTTGGAAAAGGAGGAAGACTGGTCACCCTGATCACAGTCCTTCCCACCATCCATGCATGTATTCAGCTGAATATCTGGCAGAGCCTATGCATATCAGTTTTGGAGAACCTACTTTGAATAGGTTTCATGATCATATAGACAGCAGTCTGATACATACAATTCTTGTGCAGGTGCAATGACATCTTCCACAGAAGGAAGCAGGGCGTAATGCCACAGATGCAACCCTGCTCTATGCTCCCCATATGTTGAGGGAACAATCCAAGCAAGTCTTATAATGAATTATCAAAGAAAAGAGCAACTGAGCATGTCAGAGCATCTGTCCCTTCACTATAATCTTCACTAATTTTAAGGGCTTAAAAGTTTCTAAAGATGGAGTGTAAGGAGGGTGACACCTCAATACTCTATACATCCCTAGCATGTAGAAGATTGTACACACTGGTAAATTTTGAAGCATATGAACTCATCATAAGTCCCCCAAAGCCAGACTCGCAAGGAAAGCGCAAAAGTTCAGGCAGGTCCAGTTCAGCAAACCAGTTGCAACAGTTTTCATCTGCACCAGGAGGTGGTATTTTGTAAAGTCAATGAATCTTAATTTCGTGTTCAAGTTCAACCCACACCAGATACTTCGGATCAGAACTCGCACCAGTTTTTGTGGTGGTGGTGGTGGCGGCGATGTGCCTTCAAGTCGTTTCTGACTTATGGCAACCCTAAGATGAGCCTATCATGGTATTTTCTTGGCAAGATTTGTTCAGCGGGGTTTTGCCATTGCCATCCTCTTGGGTCTGAGAGAGTTTGAATTGCCTGGCATCACCCAATGTGTTTCTATGGCCAAGCCTGGATTCGAACTCTGGTCTCCAGAGTCCTAGTCCAATGCTCAAACCACTACACAGTACTTACTAAGAAGTAAACCAGGGTGGTGTTGCTGGACTAGGACTCTGGAGATCAGAGCAAGTCACACTCTCCCAGCCTCAGAGTGGCTGGCTCTATTCACATTAATATCTAACTAATTTTTAAAAAAATCCCAGTACACTGACCCTGCAAGCTCTACTGATCCCAAATTCAGTCCCTAGCATTTCCATTTTTGTTGTTATTATTGTTAGTTTGTCTTTGAAGAGATATTCAAAAGACTTCTGCCCAAAACCTGAAGGACATGTAGTCAGTCAGTGACAATAGTCCAAAACACACTGCAGAAATAATCCAGTTTGAGACCGCTTTAACTGCCCTGGCTCAATTCTAGGGAATCATGGGAATTGTATTTTTTTTCTGAGACATTGAGCCTTCTCTGTCAGAGAGCTCTGGTGTCACAATAAACTACAGTTCCCATGATTCCCTAGCACTGAGACAGGGCAGTTAAAGTGATCTCAAACTGGATTATTTCTGCAATGTGTTTTGGACCAATAATGAACTAGATTGGCAAATAGTTTGATCTGGGAAAGTAATAGTTCAACTACACCTATTATTATTATTATTATTATTGTTATTAAAGAAATCACACTCCAGTGGCAACAACAAGTACATTCCAGCGAGGCTCACACTAAAAGGATTTATTTATATTCCAACACCAGGCATGTTTATTCAGAAGTCAGTCTTCCCAGCCTCAATCTAACTTACCTCCATAAACTGCAGCCCGACTGTTCAATGGACTTCAGAGTAAACACAACACAACGTGGGATGCAGCACCACAACAAGATACCAATGCCTCTGTCATTTTGCTGATATTAAGTAGGTGTCCAGAAAACACAGACACAGCCCTGAGCGTCTGCAGTCAGTAATAAATTCCACTGATTCCAATGGGACTTACCTCGAACTCCATGCGACAAGGAGGTCAAGAATATTAATTTCCCGTCTCCCTCCACTAACCCTATACGCAACGCACAACATTGGCCTTCTTCCCCTCCTGTCAACTTCCACAGGTGAAGAAAAGTTAAGGACGAATTGGGTGTCACTGGTACGTATAGAGATCTTGTAGCACCTTTGAGACTTGCAGACTGCCAGAAATAGTGCAAATTGAGTCCACTTTTAGGGTTAGGGTTAGTGCTAGGGAATCATGGGAAATGTTGTTGTTTTTTCTGAAACATTGAGCCTTCTCTGTCAGAGAGTTCTGGTGCCACAATAAAATACAGTTCCCATGATTCCCTAACCCTAACCCTAACCCTTAAAGTGGACTCAATTTGCACTATTTCTGGCAGTCTGCAAAGGCCCTTACTGAAAGAAAGAACTTGACAGCAGGAGCTTTCCTAGACTAAAGTCTGGTGTCACTGGGAAAGGAAGTTTTAGAGTTGATAAGCGTCAGTGTTGTGTAGTGGTTTTTGAGTGTTGGACTGCAGCTCTGGAGAACAGGGTTCAAATCTCCCCTCAGACATGGAAACCCACTGGGTGATCCAGGGCAAGTCACACTCTCTCAGCCTGAGGATGGTGACGGCCAACCCCCTCTGAAGAATCCACAAACAGGGATACCTTTCACCCGCCGACCAAAATGCACAAAATATGTGATGCAAAGAAAACCCAGTGATAGGTTTGCCTTAGGGTCGCCATAAGTCAGAGAGGACTTGAAGGCGCACAAGAAGAAGAAGTGCCACTGAAGTAGCCAGAGCCCTGTGGTGACTCAAGATGTATCCACACTGCAGAATTAAAGCAGTTTGACACTGCTTTTAACTGCCATGACTCTCTCTTACAGAGACATGGGGGTGTGTAGTTTAGTGAAGTATTTCAGCCTGGTCTGTCAGAGAGAGCTTTATCATCTCACCAAACTGAACATCCCAGGATTCTGTAGGATAAGCGTCACAGCAATTAAAAGCGGTGTCAAACTGCTTTATTTCTGCAGTGTGGATACACTCTCCTTTTCAGAGGAAGACGCGGTGTATCTTAATGAAATAAAGGACGTGGAAGAAGTCCTCACTCCTTCTTCAGGCACGGCTGTATTTCTCTTGGGGTCAGGGTGACCGAGTGTCCCAACCACAAAGGAGGGCAAGGCACCACAAAATGGAGGACGTTGAAGGAAAATTTGGAGGACATAACCGAATAAAAGCTAAAAGCAACTCATATCCATGCTTCTTAGTCCTGCGCAAAATGGAGGACATTTGGGGATTCCTCCTGGGCAGAAGGCTGAAATGGAGGACAGGTCCGGGGGGGGGAAGGAGGACGCCTGCTCACCTTGTTTGTGAGGCAGGGAAGGTTGAAGACCTTGTTTGTAAAACTAGAAAACCTGGGATTCCACAGGATGCAGCCTCAGCGCTTAAAGCGGTACCAAACCGCATTATCCCCACAGTGTAGATGCACAAAGTAAAAAATAAAAGAGGCAAGAAGGAAAGAACAGTGGAGAGGCTCCTCTTGCTCCAACCCGACTATATATATATATATATATATATATATCAGATTATAGATGTCTGATAGCCACAAAGGAGGACAAGGCACCTTCCAAAATGTAGGGCATTCAAGGGGAGGGAGGGGGGAGGAAACGACCAAATAAAAACTTTATTTTTGAAACACACACACACCCATATATATATATATATATATATATATATGCATGCTTCTTGGTCATGCTCAAAATGGAGGACATTTCGGAATTCCTCCAGGCTGAAATGGAGGACAGCTCCCGGGAAAGGAGGACGCCCGGTCGGTCACCCAGGGAGAGAGGCTGTTGTTGTTGTTCTAACAACAACAACAACAACAGATTGTGGTGTCAATTCTAAATCTAACTTTTGTCTCCTGGACTGAAAAAGCCTAAACTTACTGTGTCTGGTAGGTTGCAGTGCAAAAAGTCCCCTTAGCATAGAATTTAAAACCATCTTGGCTCGGACAGTCACAATGCCAAGACTTCTTTTATTATTTTAGTTGTGCCATCTTCCACTCCCATCAGTCCTCCTTGTTTCCTCTGAAGTAAGCTGCAAGGGAGACTGATTCAGAGTTCCTAGCTGTTGTTGTTGTTGTTGTCCTCCTCCTCCTCCATCCTTCTTGCCTTTCCTGCCCGAAAGCAGCCGAGAGAGCGGACTCACCTGCCCAGAGAACTCCGGACGCAGTGGCTGCGAGTTCCGCGGGCGGCAGGGAGGGATCCCCTGGGCGCTTCTCCTCAGCCGGCTCCCTCTGCCCCGCTGGACGCCCCCGGCTCCCTCTGTGGCTGCTGCTGCTGCTAGTGCTGAGGAGGAGGAGGAGGAGGCAGGCAGCCATTGGCTCCGGCGCCAGGGCCGGCGGGAGGCTATTGTTCCCACGTGATCCCAAAGCTGAAGGGAATAAAGTCAAGGCGGCGGAAAGAGGGGGGGGCAGGGGACTCCAACTTCTTTGGGCAGCTACTAAAACAAAAGGCAGCCCTGGGCCCTAGAGAGGCATTGGAGAATACTTACCCACAGGACTTTATGGTTAAGAAGGGGAGGATTAATGCAGCTCCCCATGGGAAAATCATACATGACCATAGGGAGAAACCCTACTTGCCCATGTTTCTCTATGGTCACGTCTTCTCCAATGTTTCCCTATGGGCCAGTTTTCTTCTACGTATCCTAAGTGTCCTCCAGTGTTTCCCTATGGGGCAGTCTTCTAGGTATCGTAAGGCCTTCTTAGGCTGGCAGAAATAGTGCAAATTGAGTCCACTTTAACTGTCCTGGCTCAGTGCTAAGGAATCATGGGAATTGTAGTTCTACAATTCCCATGATCTGCTAGCACTGAGCCAAGACAGTTAAAGTGGACTCAATTTGCACAATTTCTAGCAGTCTGGGGGGGGGGGGGGGTTGCAGACTGCCAGAAATAGTGCAAATTGAGTCCACTTTTAGGGTTAGGGTTAGTGCTAGGGAATCATGGGAATTGTTTTTTGTTTGTTTGTTTTTGTGAGACACTGAGCCTTCTCTGTCAGAGAGCTCTGGTGCCACAATAAAATACAGTTCCCATGATTCCCTAACCCTAATCCTAAAAGCGGACTCAATTTGCACTATTTCTGGCACTCTGCAGCTCTCCTGAGTGTCCTCCAATGTTTCCCTATGGGGCAGTCCTCTAGGTATCCTAGTGTCCTCCAATGTTTCCCTAGGGGCCAGTCTTCTACATATCCTAATGTCTTCCAATGTTTCCCTATGGAAACAGCATACAAAGCATACAAAGGCATACAACCCAATTGAGTTGGTCCAATAAAGGTATCACTGTTTGGTGGATTTTGAGTGTTATTGGATTTGCTATGACCAAACCAACATGACCTTAAAATGACATACAGTTATAATCCAATAACATCAAAAATCCACCAGTGATATACGTTTACTGGGCCAACCAAAATGCACAGTATACATGTTGCAAGCTTTCGAAGCTCCACCAGCTTCTTCAATCAGGCAAAGTGATTTATTTTAATATATTTAGTTTAATATATATTTTAAGGGGTGGGTGGGTTAGGGAATGGGTTGTTGGATCTTGTTTTAACTTGTTGCAATGTTTTTAACTTGTTGTACGCCGCCCCGATTGCGCTGCAGAGGGGCAGGATAAAAATTATTATTATTATAGTGTTAAAAGCCATACAGGAGGAGAAAAAATAGATGTTAGGCATAGGCCTGTGTTTTGCTGTTTTTGTTCTCAGTTCAGATGGTATGGAAGGATATTACTTGCAGGCTGGCACGTACTTCCGCCTTCTGGCCAAGTAGCTACTGGACTTTGAGAATATGGACTACTTTGAGAATCTCCCAATTGCCACGAAGGAGGAGGTGCCAGCCTGCAAGAAATGCCCCTCCATACCATTTGAAATGTAGGACATATCCTGGAAAAGGAGGACATCCAGTCACCCTGTGCAGTAACATTTTTTTTCATCTATGTAACTCCTTACAGCCAAGTCCTAGCTCTATTTTATTTCCAAATAAATCTTAGGCCTCATTCCCACTACATAATAAACCAATTTGTTCACACTTGCACTGAATTTCTGGCGCGGTTTGTCAAGGGCCCCTAGCTCTAGTCTAAACCCATTTGAACTAGGCCTTCCAGATCCACTGAATTCCCCACGTCTTTTGCAGTGAATCAATTCAGCGCTAGTGTGAATGAGCTGCGGATCTGAATCGGTTCCCTGTGGCGCAGTCACCCATGTGAGGCGACTCCATGTTGAATCAATCCATTGCTGAATGTGAACACGAAGTGGATTAAATTGAAATTGGTAGGTTCAATCACGTCTCGAATAGTGTGAATGTCTATTCGGCACTACATCACTTCATCAATTCAACTCAAAAAACGATTTATTTTGTAGTGGGAATGAGACCTTAGTTGAGCATATCTTGCAAGTTAGCATGCTGGAGGCTAGCATTTATTTAGTTGCAATAAAGTCTTTTTCTGCAGAATCAAACTTGCTGTTAAGGAACCCAGTATATAAGATTGCAGGCTGAGCTGAACCATATTAGCAATGATTCCACTTTAATTGCATGGTTGTGTTCTATGAACCCTGGGGTTTGTAGTTTTGGGAGGCACTAGAACTCCCTGGCCTCACCCTATCCTGCAAATTCCAGGCTTCCATCCTAGTTAAAGTGGAATCATGGTGTTATAACTGTGTACAGTGGGCCCTTGGTATCCACTGGGGTTTGGTTGCAGAAGTCCCCATGGATACCAGATTCGTGGATACTCAAGTCCCATTAAATATAGTGGTGTAGTAAGATGGTGTCCCTTATATAAAATGGAAAAATCAAGGTTTGCTTTTGGGAATTTATTCCAAGCCATGGGTGGTTGAATCAGTGGACTAAAAAAAATCCCTGGATATGGAAGGCTGACTGTAGTATGAAAGATGGTCTCCCACTGATCTCATCAGGATTGAACTTTTTGGATAAATTAGCTTTGGGACTGCAGTCAGCAAATCAGAAGAAGACTAAAAATGGGGAGGGTGGCTATGAAAGAACTAGACAATATTCTAAATGCAAAGATATACAACTGAGCACAAAAGTTAGACTCATACAAGCCATCATTTTTCCCTATTACTATGTATGGATGTGAGAGCTGGACAGTTAAGAAAGATGATAGGAATAAAATAAATTCATTTGAGATGTGGTGCTGGAGAAGAGTGCTGAGGATCCCACGGACAGCCAAAAGGACAAACAAGCGGGTGCTACTAAAGCAAATCAAGCCGGAAACCTCCCTGGAAGCCAAGATGGCCATACTTCGGACACATCACGAGAAGAGAGGACTCATTGAAAAAGACAATGATGCTGGGGAAGGTGGAGGGAAGTAGGAAGAGAGAAAGGCCACATGCCAGATGGATGGACTCTATTAAGGAGGTTACAGGTATTAAGGGGTTGCGGGAATTAAGCAGAGCAGTGGAGGACAGAGGGTCTTGGAGATGTCTCACCCATAGGGTCACTTTGGGTCGAAATAGACTTAAGGGCAGTTAACAACAAAGCTTTGGGTTGCACTATTAAATGCAAAAGCTCCCATGAGAGTCTAGACCTAGCAAGATTCTAGATTTTTAGAATCATTAGTCAAAGCACATTGAGCAGCTACTGAATCTTTTCCTCCTTTAGTAGAATTTGGGTGGGAACAGGAGGAAAAAGTTGGGAGAGTTCCTAGTGGAATATTACACAAATGAGATACACACACACAGTAAATGAATGCCTCCTAATGAGGCAAAGTATTTGCAAGATAAAAACTTTGTCTGGAAGCAACCTGCTGCTCTTCAGATGCCTCTCAAAGAAATTGTGTGAAAGAAATATGTATTTTCAGTTAAAGAGAACCTACTTCAGCATTACACAGTAGTTCCAAAATGTGGAAGAGGTTGCCAATTCCTCTAATTTTATAATAGGTTGTTCTATTTTACTTGCTTTTTAAAATCCTGACCACTGAAATCATAGGAACCTCTACTTTCAGTATTTTATTTTAAAAAAACAAATTACTGTACTGCCTAAGCTAAGGTTTTGTGGTAATATAATGCTAGGGAGTGCCTGACGTCTTACAGGCAGCTGAAACAGAACCATCAGGATAAAAAGTAAACTGGCCACATAGTTTCAAAGGAGTAAACCCCACTAAATGTAGTTGTCTTTTGGCTTTTATTTGTGGAAGGTCACACAGGATTTGGTGCCACGATAAAAGGAAAACTGTCTTAGAATAGACAAGTTGGTGAGTTTTGCCAGCTGTGTTACACTCCCATTTGATTTGATTTGACAGATAGAATTGCAGTCCTGAAGGCCAATTGAACATAGTTTTATATAGAAGTAAGTGTACATTTGTGCAATAATCGATAAGATTTACTTCCTGAGAAATCAACCTTAATTTCCCACCATTTGCATCCACATAGATTGCACCATGGTTGAATCATGTATGCAGTCTTAGAAAGAGTGTCTGCCTGTGAATTAAAGCAGCAGAGTATAAAAATAGAGTGGATGATAAAGCGTAACTAGCAACATCAGCACCCATTTTTCAGATGCAAAATACTGCTGATTGGCATTATAATTTTGAGATGCATCATCATGCAACTGAAGAATGTGGCTAATGAATTCATAGGATTAGTTTTGCCCATAATTTAATCACATTGTTTCACAAGCATTGAGAAATCTTCAGTCATGCCTGATAAGCACATTGCAATAGTTATTTATTTGTATATTTATAGAAATTATACCCTGCCTTCCTTCTGGGATGGGTGTCAAGGCGCCTCCAATATGTGCTCTATCCTGCATTAGGTCATAGGTTCCCTAGCTAATCTGGTCTACTTTAATTGATCTTAGATGACTGGGATTTCCTAATTTTCAACCATGAATATTTATGCAGTCCAGCCTCACTGATCAGGTTAGCAGATAAAATTGAAATGTATGGAAACATATACACTGTCAGAGGAAAAGCTTCAAGTATAACCCATTCTCCTATTTGAAATACACTCATTGCTCCACATTCACTGAGGTTAGGGGCACAGGACCCCCGTGAACGTAGAAAAACTGCAAATAACAAAACCCATTATTTTTAACCTAAGAGAACACCTCTCCAGGAATCTCTAGGTCCTCCAGTGCAAAGCTGTGGTCAACATCTGCCAGACATTGACCATAGAACTGTGCTGGAGGAGCTACAAATGCCTAGTGCAGTGTTCTCTCTAGGAATCTCTAGGTCCTTCAGTGTGACTTTTGGTTAAAGTTGACCATAGAGTTGCACTGGAGACCTAGATATTCCTAGAGAGATCATAGTAATAAAATCCGTGAATAATCAAATTCACAAAAGTCAAAGCTGTAAATGTGGAGGGATGAATGTACTTTAAAAAGCTAACTTGTTCTTGTTGTGTGTTGTGCCTTCAAGTCGTTTCTGACGTATGGTTCACTAAGGTGAACCTGTCCTGGGTTTTTCTTGGCAACATTTGTTCTGAGGAGGTTTGCCATTGCCTTCCCCTCAGGTTGAGAGAATGTGACTTGTCCAAGGTCATTCAGTAGGTTTCCATGGCCGAGCAGGGAATCAAACCCTGGTCTCCAAAGTCATAGTCCAACATTCAAACCGCTACACCAGGGGTAGGCAACTTTTCCCCTTTAAGGGCCGAGGGACTTCAGCTCCCAGAAGCCTCAGCCATGTTGGCCAATAGTCCCATGTTGGCCAATAGCTCCTGGGATTCTGGGAGCTGAAGTCCCTCGGCCCTTAAAGGGGAAAAGTTGCCTACCCCTGCACTACACCATGCTGGCTCTCATTCAATACACTGCCATAGTGCACTACCATAGTGCATATGAGGGAAGAAGAAACAAAAATAATGCAGACATGACTTTTTACCTTGTTGCCCTGCCTCTTCATCCACCATAAATGATACTTCCCTTTTCCACCCCCTTTATTGCACATTGCTTCTCTGCTGGACATGTACTGCATTAAAATACCACACTACACTGTTATAGCCCTGTTATTAAACCTATATTGCTTTTGCTGCCTCCTGTGGAATCCTGGGATTTGCAGTTTAGGGAAGGACATTTAGAATTCCCGGTTTAGAGAGAGCTCTTTGGTCAGACAGAACTACAAACCCCAGAATACCATAATAATAATATAATAATAATAATGAAATTTATTTTAATACCGCCCATTGGTAGCCCAATCTGGGCGGTTTACAGCATAAAAATTGGCATACGACGTAAAACAACATTTCCCTCCCCCTTAAAACATTATTAAACCACATTATAATTAAAACCATGTTTAGCAGTTTAAAAAAACAAAATTAAGAATAATACAGTGCAATCACAATAACCCCTGTAACTTTCTTCCAAGAGAACAGGGGTTCTAGAGGTTCTGCTGGGGGGGGGGACCCGAGGCCATGATATTTAGTCTGGAAAGGCCTGCCGGAAGAGATCCATCTTGACAGCCTTTTTACAGCTGTCCAAGGATGTTAGTTGACGGATCTCATCCGACAGAACGTTCCAGAACCTGGGGGCAACAACAGAGAAAGCCCTTTGGGAGGTAGCCGAGAGCCTCGATTTTTTGGGGCTCCAGCAAGTTCCTCCCAGAGGACCGGAGTGCGCGGGGAGGATTGTATGGGAGGAGGCGGTCTCTGATATAGAGGCAGCATAGTAGTTAAAGTGGAATAATAGTGCCATAACAGTGTATTGCAGTATTCAGTCCTACACTGGCTTCCAGATCAGATGGTATTAATAAATTGGCAATAGGAACAAGACATTAAGCGGAATGAAAGTTTGTGGCATGATCCTATGTATATAATTTACTCAAAATTAAGGATGCATTGCCACCTGTGGCTAGATAGGGTATGTCCTGCCTTTCCTAACACCCCTATGTTGTGGCTGCAGCCTCTGTTGCACTTACGGTACATCAGAATTAAATCCTGTGGAACTGGGGTGAATTTACAGAGCAATTTGATGATACCTATCTACTTAGACATGATCTCCATGGGGATCAGGGCAACTTATTTCCAGTTTAGGGTGTGTAGACAGGATGAAGAAGCCCATGACTTTCCAGATACTGTGGATTACAGTCGCCATCATCTACCACTACTAGTCATGTTGTAGGCTACTGGAATCGAGTCCTAACACCATTTGCAGGATCATGGATTTCCAATCCTGGTGCACCTTTAATGATTTTACACCTAATAGTACAGATCCCCACTCCCTCAGCCAAACTTGCTCAACTCTGCTAACATTGTATATTTTGAAATGCTGGGAATTTTGGAATGCTGTAAAGATCCATACAAGGTGTGAGCACACACATTTATATTATTGAGAGCATCTGTTAGTTATTTCTGAAACTGGCTTCCTGTGGTAACCTGCTCATCTCTGACATGGAATTCTTTCCTATGATTGTAGACCTAAACATCTATTGGGAAGTCATGTTAAAATCACTGGGCCTTACTTAGGGCCTTTACAGACTGCCATAAATAGTACAAATTGAGTCCACTTTAACTGTCCTGGCTCAGTGCTAGGGAATCATGGGAATTGTATTTTTTTTCTGGGACATTGAGCCTTCTCTACCAGAGAGCTCTGGTGCCACAATAAACTATAGTTCCCATGATTCCTTAGCACTGAGCCAGGACAGTTAAAGTGGCCTCAATTTGCACTATTTCTGGCAGTCTGTAAAGGAAGTAGTCTATGTGTATAATAGGCTATATTTCAGAGGAAGGGACTGGCAAAACCATGTCTTGCATATTCCTTGCCTAAGAAAACCATAAAATGTATGGGGTAGCCATAAATCAACAGATAACTCGAAGGCACATACACACACAGCTGGAGGAGAGACCCATGGTCTTTGGGATGTTACTGGAGTCCATCTTCCAGGATCACTTACCATTGACCATGCTGGGATGTTGAAGTCCAACAAAACAAGCAGTGCTACTCATACTGGTAATCCATGCACTGATGCTGGTTGACAGACCATCAGCTGGCAGTACACAATGAGTATCTAGGAAACTATGTGATTGTAATAAAATGGTAATGGTCCCTGGCATGTTGCAGATTTACTCTAATCTGTAAACTCTACAGTAGAACCATAGGTGCAAGTATTCTTGGGCTCTGTTACTTGAAACCCTTTCTAAACTGGAGATGCCTCAGCTTGAACCTACAACATTCCCCATGCAAACCATTTGCTCTGTCCCAATAGGAGTAGCCCTACCATTAGGCCACATGGAGTCCTTTTAATATTTTTGGCATGTATCACACAACAGCAAAAGACAGGATAACTATTGCTGATAGATTATGGGAACTGCATTCCAAAAACATCTGAAGGACCATGGTTGCCAAAAACAGCAGACCCAGGGTGTCCTGAAAGGCAGAAGAATGTTAGTTATTTGTCATTATTGCCCGTATTTTCAGGCGTATAAGACGACTGGGCGTATAAGACGTGTCAGAGTATTGATGGGTTATGCAGTCAATGGTGAAATGTAAAGATGTGTGTGTCTGTATTTTTCCATTTGAGAACATGCTTCTAGGCCAAACACAACAACTCAGTCCAGGTGGCCAGAAAGACAAAAACAAGAGGAAACCACTAAATGGGAAAGTGTTCTTGTTTACATAAGGAAACAATAATAAAAGTTGTTATTGGAAAGTAGATCACATGATGGAAGATGAACAACAAGAGGTTGGGTTAGCATACGTCACATACAGATCATCCAATCAACCTGAAGGTTAACACCCAAAAGGTGGAGAGGGGCTGGGCTGAGAAATTGTGTGTTAGGCATTGATGTTATTATGCTTTTGTGCTTTCATTGGAATGGATTAGTTTTTTCTCTTTACTTTGCAATGGATCTATAGTATGTTTTTACTGCTTCACAATGTAGCCTTAAGATCTGCAAACATGGATCTGTAGTTTTGTTCCTGTTTAACCACATCTGCAAGATGTGTTGCTTTAGTGGACTTTATGTTTTTATTCTGCATGTTACTTTCTACAATAAAGCTCACTGTTAGAAGCTTGGATGTTTTGCTTCTTGACTCTGCTGGACTTACAAACACCCTACTCCACCGAAACTGAACAAGATGACCCCCAACTTTTCCAGTTAAAATATAGAGTTTGGGATATACTCGCCATATAAGACTACCCCTCTTCCATGAAAAAGTGTTGGGGGGAAGGACTGCCAATATACTAGGTGATGCATTCTGGAGTATGTACAATTTGCAGCCAAGTAAGTGACCCTGGGCATGTCACACACTCTCAACCTCAGAGGATGGTAATGGCAACCCCCATTTGATGAAACATGCCAAGAAAACCCCATGATAAGGTTGTCTTAGGGTCACCATAAGTCGAAAAGGACTTGAAGACACACACAAGGACAACAAAAAAGTCTGCAGTTGTCTTATAGGTAGTACATGGGAATAGGAGACAGCATGGTGTAGTGGTTTGAGTATTGGACTACCACTCTGGAGACCTGGGTTTGATTCCCCATTCTGCCATGAAACCCACTGGGTGAACGTGGACAAGTCACACACTCTCAGCCTCAGGGGAAGGCAATGGCAAACCTCCTCTGAACCAGTATTGCCAAGAAAACCCCAGGATAGGGGTTCACCTCTTATCTGCTGCTGCTCCCTCCTCCTGCCTCACGCCACATCATGCCACCCCTTCTTCCTCCTCCTCCTCCACCTGGCATATAAGATAACCCCCGACTTTGGAGAAGATTTTCCTGGGTTAAAAAGTAGTTTTATATGCCAGAAAATAGAGTATATATTTGCTACCAGGGAATGCGGGATTTTTGTGCCAGAATAATTTAGCTGGCTCAGAAACTGTCTTAGACTATTCCTGCCTCAGACATTTGGTGTTAGGAAAGTGTTACTCATCAGTGACATCACTAAGGTTGGAATCACCCAATGTGGTAACTCCTAGTGTCACCTCCATGAAAGTAAAAAGGGGCCTTTGAATAACTGGGAATTCTGGGAGTTATAATTTGCCTCCCCCCCGAAAGAGGACTCTGCCCAGGGATTCTAGGAGCTGTGGTCTCCAAAACAGTGAAAAGGTGGCTCTGTTCAAAGGATTCTGAGATTTGTAGTCCTACCAAAAGTTAAAAATAAACCTGAGATGTTATAGTTTTGTTTGTTGTAGTCCACTAAACTATTAACCATTGCTCTAAATCCAACCCATGTTGTCACATATATTGTCCTCATGCAGCAAAGGGACGTGATATTCAGAGAAAAAGAAGCGGTGGCAGTGGTGACCCTTTCCACTCTCTCTGTGATTTGACTTCTTCATTCTTCTCCATTCCTCTCCCCCTCTCCAGAACTGCAACCGCCACCATCACTGCCTCTGGCCTGTTTGATGGGGGTTTGTCAACACCACTACCTTAACAGCATGGCCAGAGGCAGCAGCTGGAATAGTGCAGGTTGCCCTAGACTGCACAAAATTTTTATACAGTCATTTTGGTGTCATCCCTTCTGATGGTGTTGCCCAGGGCAGTACTCACACTGCACCTCCCTAGAGCCACCACTGTTACCCATAGGACTCAAGTAGAAGTATCTGGAAACATACCTGAGGTAAATAAGAGGTACAATGAATATCGGAAAGAATAAAAGTTTATGCCACCAAATAGCCCTATGCATTTCAGCTGAGAAAATATTTGTATGGTCTTTTTCAGTAAATAGGCAGCAGGTGGAACAGGTGGGAGACAATGTATGGACGTTAATAATTCTAACATAACATATACTAAAATAAATACAAAAGTTGCATGTCAGCACATGCCTCATGGGTGAAACTGAGCTTTAAATGACTGAAGTTCATTTTGCTGTGGGTAGGGAAGCTCTTCTCTATTGCTGTTAATACATTATCAGACAGGCACATGATATTTCTGGTCCATTAACAGTATATTTACATTCTGGGTTCATCAGGCACAGCTGACATCTACATGCCCAGGCACAGCAGTGAAATAAGCGATAAGCATGCAGTTGAACTCATATTTAAGCATGACACTTTTGGCCACTGCAGCTTAAAGGCTCAGCTGTTCTAGGACCTTGCACTCGTTCAGCTGTCCTGGGTTCTTGACTAATTGATCATGCTGGAAATCCTTCCACAGTCACAAAGAATGATTTGTTTCAGTTCAGCAACAGTGGTGACATACTGAAGTCACAAAGAAAGTTCTGTCTGTATTAAAAGCCTGTTTCCCTCCCGGCAACAATGGGTCACATTTATGAAAAAAGAATAGGAACTCCAGTTCCCCTAAAAAGCATGACGGGGGAAAACAAACAGAGAGGAACTGATAAATAGTATCTGCAGTAGATCTCTTTTTCATTGTCTATCTATCTATCTATTGCTCTAACAAGTTACTTCTCTTTGTCTTTTTAAAATTATTATTGCTTAACAGCTATTGAATTTCAGGAATTAATTTATTATATCTGTAAATAGTTATTTTTGCCATTATTTTTAATGTGTTTGTATACATGTATACACACATGCATGCACAAATACACACACACACATATATATGCTGATATGCTGACATACGTATGCTGATAATATATATAATATATACAACAAGAATAAGTTTCAAAGGGTTATTTCACACACACACACACACCTGTGTGTATGTGTGTATATATATATATATATATATATATATATGTGTGTGTGTGTGTGTGTGTGTGTGTGAAATAATTGTTTGTAATTTATCTTTGTTCTTGTTGTGTACCTCCGACTTACAGCGGCCGTAAAGCAACCCTATCACAGGATTTTCTTGGCAAGATTTGTTCAGAGAGGGGTTTGCCTTTGCCTCTTCTGAGTCGGAGAGAATGTGACTTGCCCAATGCTACCCAGTGGGTTTCCATGGCTGAGCAGAGATTTGGACACTGGTCTCCAGAGTCATAGTCCAGTGCTCAAACCACTACACCATACTGGCTATCATACAACATGCTAGATCTCAACCCATTCTACTAATTTGTTTTTTAGTTCATACCAGAGCTTTGAAAAGTTACTTTTTTGGATTCTAGCTCCCCAAAACTCCTGGCCAGAATGTCCATTGGCCATGTTGGCAAAGGAATCCTAAGAAGGATTTTTAAAATTTTAAAAAGTTTTTTAAAAAGTGTACCCTGACAAGAAAGCAAAATAATAGTGTATTGTAATATCTGTGGCTGTTGCCACACTGGAATTACTACAATTTGGCTCTGTCCTATGGAATCCTGGGATTTGTAGTTTGTTGTGTCACCAGAACGATCTAAAAGAGAAGGTCAAATATCCTACCAAACTACAAATCCCAGAGTTCCATATCATTGAGCGATGACAGTTAAAGCAGTGTCAAACTGCATTAACGCCACAGTGTATACGTGTGGCCTCTGTCACTTGCCTCTGGGGGCAATTCATACAAAAGTCAAAAACCTCTTTTGGAAAATATCAGTAGCTGTATGCATGGTGGCTCTCTGAGCTATACATAAGTATTTGTGCAACATTTATTGTCATGAAAGCACTGGGTAAAGTACTGCATTTCCACCAGACTTGGACATAATGTGTTTCAAGTAATGCTGTTACCTGCAACTTACTTTTACCTTTGGTAATACATGCACAATATAACTTTATTAAAGTAACAGGAGTTATCATCACTTTTGTGAAGTGCAAGCATACTGTTTTCTAATTACATATATGTTACTTGTAATAAAGTATTTTGAGCTGAGTTTTTCAAGTTTAAATCTCAGGTTTTTTTTAATGAATGAAAAAACAACAAAACCGTAGTGATTAGCATAATACAAGCCACTAAATTTTCTTGTTGTGGGAAGGATTTGAAACAAGTTGCACAATTCATCACTTGAAAGATAGCATGCCAAGCAATGTTGGGGAAGAGGTGGGAAATTCCTGGCAATAAAAGTACTATTTCAATGAAGGACACGTGCATTTCATACAGTAATCCTTTTCTAAAAACAACAGCGCTGAAATCCTTTCCTAAAATGTAATTTGAACATGCTTCCTGGGAATTTTACCAATAAACTCAGGAAAGGTATAGGCAAGGATTTGGCGCCATCTCATGTCCACACCATTAATTGTGCAAGATTCATATATAGTGCGAAAAGTTGTAAAGTGCTGATTTTTAACAGCAGTTCATCCATTTGATAGGTTTTGAGGCCTATATCTATATGACACACACTAAACCTCCTAATTTGAGGGGGGACATCTTTTAATTTACATGACTGACTCCTGAGACAGTCTGTGTTTTGATGTTTAGTAAAGGATATGCTTTGATGCTCAGTAAAGGAAAACGACCAAAGGACTACCTTTCTATAGTGGTGCATTGCTATGAGGCAAGAGGCTATGCTGACTGAAGCAGTGCTGCTGGTAGGATCTCCAATGCCAGGTAGATTTTTGTGGAGGAGCCATACTAAATGTACAAAACAGCTACTGGGCAGCAGTAGTAATGGGGAGTGACATGGACAAAGGATCTCTCAGAAACAACAGCAGTGGCACCATAGCTAACACTTGTTGGCATTGCACAAAGGGAGCCATTGGTAGGCCTCCTTTTGAAAATCTTCTATCATGAAAACCCAATGATTAGACAATCAAAAATGAAACAAGAGATACTGCCAGAAGATGAAACTCCCAGGTTGGATAGCACTCAATGAGCTACTGGGGTACAACAGAGGACAACTACGAGTGGTACTGTGGATAATGACACAAGTAGACTCAAGCTGAAAGGATGTTCAGCTGTAAATGGAAAGGTGAATGGAAAGTCCAAAGCTGCACAACACAAATTATAGGAACATGGATTGTGAGAGGGATGAATAAATGGAAGCTAGACATAGGGCCTTTGCAGACTGCCAGAAATAGTGCACATTAAATTGAGGCACTGCCCTGGCTCAGTGCTAGGGAATCATGGGAACTGTAATTTATTGTCGCACCAGAGCTCTCTGACAGAGAAGGCTCAATGTCCCAGAAAAAAATACAATTCCCATGACTCCCTAGCACTGAGCCAGGGCAGTGCCTCAATTTAATGTGCACTATTTCTGTCAGTCTGCAAAGGTCCTAAGTAAAACAAGAAATGGAACTTGTAAATATTATAATACTTGGGGTAAGCCAGCTAAAATGGACAGGAATGGAACCTTTTGAGTCAGATAATTACACCGTGTTTTACTAAGAAAATAAAAATCTAAGGAGAAATGGGGGTGGCATTAATAGTGAGGAGAGATATAATTTTATATTTATACATTTTAATGCTATTGTATTGTTTTTAAATTGTATTGTTTTAATTTTTTTGTTTGTTGTCTTGAGTCCCTACATTGGGAGAAATGTGGGATACAAAATAATAAGTATAAGAATAAGAATAAGAACCCACAATTTTAATGTGGAAGCTGCACTTAGAGCACTTGAGTGAAATAAATCACCAGAAATAGACAGAATACCAGAAGAGATGCTTCAAGCTACAGAGACAAAATTTACTGTAGTTTTAACTAAAATCTGTAAAGCAGGGGTAGGCAACCTTTCCCCTTTAAGGGCCGAGGGACTTCAACTCCCAGAATCCCAGGAGCTATTGGCCAACATGGGACTATTGGCCAACATGGCTGAGGCTTCTGGGAGCTGAAGTCCCTCGGCCCTTAAAGGGGAAAGGTTGCCTACCCCTGCTGTAAAGTAATAGGGAAAACAAAACTATGGCCCACAGATTGGAAATGCTCAATATACTTTCCAATACCTAAGAAAGTGGACACCAGAAAATGCTGTAACCATCGGGAAATTGCATTAATCTCCCACACAAGCAAAGTGATGCTCAAAATTCTTCAACACACACACACACACACACACACATACATATATATAGGGCAAGAAATGTCAGATGTCCAAACTCAGTTAGGTAAAGGAAGAGGCATTAGGGATCATCTTACAAACATACATTGGTAATGGTGCACACCAAAGAATTTCACAAGAAAATCCATTTGTGCTTTATAGATTATAGCAAAGCCTTTGATTGTATGATCATGAAAAATTATTGATTGCTCTTACAGAAATGGGTGTACCATATCATTTTATTGTCCTGATGCATAACTTGTACTCAGAACAAGAGGCTGCCGTTAGGACAGAATATGGATAAGTTGAATGGTTTCCAATTGGCAAAGGGGTCAGACAGGGTTGCATCTTATCACCCTTATTTATTTACCTTGTATGCTGAACACACATATAAAGCAACATTAGACTCAGAAGGAGATGGTGTGAAAATTGGAGGAAGGAACACCAGCGATTTAAGATATGCACATGATGCCATAATACTAGCAGAAAATAGCAAAGACTTGGAATGATTACCGAAGAAAGTCAGTGAAGAAAGTGCAAATGCAGGTTTGCAGTTGAACAACCTCCCAAAATAATGGCCACATATTATTTACATAACTTTAAAGCAGATGATAAAGACATGGAAAGAATAAAAGGTTTTCCATACTTTGGCTCAGTCGTTAATCAGAATGGAGGCTGCAGTCAAGAAGTCAGAAGAAGAGTAGGAAAGGAACTAGACAAGATCCTGAAGTGTCAAGATATATGATTGAATACTAAAGTTAGGATTGTCTGTGCCCTTGTATTTCCCATTTCTATGTATGGTTGTGAAGAAAACCAATAGGAAGAAAAATAATTCATTTGGGAGGGGAGCTGCAGATACCAAGGACAGCTAAAAAGACAAATAAATGGGTCCTAGAGCAAATCTTACCTGTTGATGATAGGGTTATTTGGAGTTCTCTCCTTCACTGTAAGTTGAAGTTGATGACAGTTAACAAAACAATATGACTGGAGCATGATCCAATACTTCCCAGTCCAGGTTTTCCTACTTCACTGCAATTGCATCAGCTACAACAATTTTCAGAAGAGTTTTTTGTATTAATACCTATGCAGAGATCTCTTTAACATTACTGCCCCTAATCGAAAGGAAAAACTAGGTGCTTGTAACAGAACTGTTCAAGAGAGTATGATGAAAAGGCACTAACTGAAAACAGTGGTAGACAGAACTAAATCTAATGTCCTCAACATGGCGTTTATCCAGTATCTACTTTGAGGCCAGAAAGTGACAGGATGAGGCCTACAACTATATTCCTGCCAAGGCTTTGTACTAGGAAACAGGCTTCAGATTCTACATAGATAGTTGTTATACTCCATCTTGTCCTGTTTTGTTTTGATTTTATTTAGACTTAAATTATTGTTGATATTGTTGTTGTCTAGAAATAGTCAAGAATAGTTAATAGAATAGTTTATATTTCTTTCTTCCTGTCATCCCCTTTTCTAAACAAACAAACATATAAATAATTCTTTTTTTTTAAAAAAAAATCATTGACTGTTTTGTGTTGTCAAAAAGTTACACCATTTTGAAAATTCCATAACAGTGTTTATGGGTAAACTTTAAAAAAAAAAAAAAATCTACGCAGTTGAACATATATTATTTATAATTAATTAGGTATAATTATATACTTTTTCAGAGAGCTCAAGTCTGTTCAAGTCGCACTAAACATTTTCAGAAAGGACAATCCTATGCATGTTCCACAGAAACCTACCTTTTGTAGGGTAGCAGCAGTTTTATGAATAACAGCTTAATCTTTTTTAAAAAAAATCAATTTATAGAACAGCCCAAATTTCTTTTTTCAACAGTAATTTTATGAATAATTGCTTATTTTTTTTTTACATAATACCCCAAAATTTTGTTTATTAATCAAGATGACTAAATATTGGAAAAGCAATGTAAATCCAGAAATATTTGTATGAATACATGTTTGTTCTATTACATGTGAATAATATCCTGGTTACATATCAGTAATCTGGGTACAGTGTACCTGTGTTGAATATTATGTATGAAAACCTCTACCTGTGTACTGATCAACAATTTGTGTACACATGCACACAGAATGTACCTGTGTTGAATGTAATGTGTGAACACACCTGTAATGTTTGAAGAGGATCTGTTATCTGTCAATGCAGGGACTAGACTGCATTTCACTGGCTTGCTTCCACTGTATGTTTACAAATGTGTAGTTCTCCTTGAAACATTTCAGGTACCACCACAAGATGAATCATATCGTGGATGAGCATCAAATCAGTTTTCTGCATAAAATGCAAATTAACATCAGGATTGCCCCAAGTGTGGCCATTGCCTCAGAATGCAGATGCTGGGAAGCTGTTTGTTCTGAATTGTACAGCCATTCCTTTCTGTCTGTTGGAAGGCAAGGTTTCTTGAAGCTAGTCCACTGCCATCAAAGGAAGTAGAAGAGAAGGCTTTCTCTTGGTCCTGACACTATCACAGGTTTGTTTGGGGATGACAGAAGAGAGCGTGTCATCTAAAGGTGGCTGTTCCCACCTTTAGGAACTCCCTTCTGTGGAAGGCTGTCCTAGCCCCAGTAGTGTCTGCACCCTAGGTGTCATCCAGTACAGGGGGGCTGCCAAAGGGTACTAATGGTCAGGTGGCCGAAAGGGTGAGAGCACCCTCTTAGACTTTGCCATGGCAGTGGCTCCCTCCTGAGGAGGAGGCCATCCCGAGAAGCCTGGAGAAGCACATTTGGCTCTTCTCACCCCACCCCACCCGGTGGGAAGACGGCCCGACCGGATGTCACCCCTCTTTTGGGATGCCAGCTATAACCCTGAAATTCTTAGTGATACCACTGGCTGGCCCCCTCCCTTCTCCCTTACACCAGCAGACAAAGACCTTTTTGTTCAACATGGCTTTTAATCAGTAAGTGCTTGAAGGAAGCCCTTTTTATAGGGTGGGGGTGCTTTTTGTATGCTCTTCAATGATTTTTATACTGTATGTTTTAATATGATTTTAATTGTGTTTAAAATTTTATTCTAGCTTTATCTGATTCTTTTTATGAACCACCTTGGATCCCACTCCAGGAGAAAGATGACATATAGAAAACAAACAAACCAACAAATACAAGACACTATCCAATCCCTGTGTTGAAGTAAGATTCAATAGTAATTATCTCTGAGTATGGTAAAAAAAAAATTAGTGTCCTGAAGAAGAAAGATGAGTAGTTGGGATGGCGCGTAGCTGGAGATGAAACCAATGTTTTCAATATAGATACAATGATGGGTTTAGCCAGTGTGTGGGAATCCTTGACCCAAGACAGCCAAGAAAAACCTGGGTGGCAGACGAACACAGGCATGTTAGGAAGGGCAACATGGTGTTTAAACATCTTTGATTTGGATTTAAGCCACCAAAGCATTAACATTTTATTCTTGCTGGTGTGTTCTGAGATTACTTTTGAAAATCATTCCTGGTGTCTGGCTGCTCCACTGATTTAGTTTTAGAAGAAACAGCTACTCTTATGTTGCCATAAGTAAATAAGATGTGATATATCTGTGAGACTTTGACAATCACCCTTCCATCCCTCCAAGTTTGAATTCAAATACACTTAAAGCTGTATGAGCCATATATGCCAATACATCATTTTTTTATTTCATTTCTTTAAAAAATATATCCTCTACATTAAGAACACTAGTACACAGACAGTCACAAGAATATATAGAGATCATGCATTCTATCAGACCATCTAGATTTACTTGCAATATTCTTGAAAGCTATGGCACAAGTGCTGGCAGCTTCTACCAAGCTGGTAAGCCTTTGAGTATGAGTGCCAGTGGAACTGCATCTCTGATGTTTGATGCAAAGCCTAGCTGAATATGGAGAAACTTTTCAAGAGACATTTGGTTACCAGCTAATGAATTGGCTGCAGCAGCTCTGAACACAAAAATGTTGTACAATTGTTGTGATTTTATATTAGTGGAGGAACCACCCACACTGATGACATCACAGATCTCAAGTTATGAGAGCAACCAGAATTTTATACCCAGAGCCCAGTTCGGTAAGAGGGAAACCCAAGTACTGAAAGGAGCTTCTATATTAGGTTGTTCCCTACCATGTGTGTGAGACAAAATAGCTTCCTTAGCTACCAATAAGTAATCATCAGCACCCCACAGGATCATTATGTACCTAATAGGATTGCTCAACTATGCCTGTGGGAGCTCCTTCTCCCCACCCCATACTGACCATCTGTTTGCTGTATCAAGATGACTTGTTGTTTCCTCTGGAGCACCAAGAAGTATCTCCTTGACACTAGCTCTACTGTTAGGCAAAGTAATTGCCTCTGGTGGCAGATGCTAAGGATCATCACTAGTGGAAGCTCTTCAGTGTTCCTCCTTAGCTGTTCTTTCTTGGAGGACAGAGCTGTGTGTGGCACACAGCATATCTTGCATCTCTAATGAGATTATAGACCTAAGTAGTAGTGGAAGATCTTATCCCGTTGCAAGGGTGGAAGCAAGACTTAGCTGCAAGTCCAGGTGTCTTGCAACATCAATTGCTAGACTGGCAGGTCAGCAGTTCAAGGCCTGAATGCTGCATGACAGAGTGAGTTCCCATCACTAGTCCCAGCTTCTGCCGACCTGGCAGTTCAAGAGCATGTAAAAGTGCAAGTAGATAAATGGGTACCACTTTGGAGGGAAGATAACACCGTTCTGTGCAATCATGATGGCCACATGATCACAGAGTTGTCTTTTACAATGCTGGCTCCCTCAGCTTAGTAACAGAGATAAGCACTGCCTCCTACAGTTGGACATGACTTGACAACCTTGTCAAAGAAGAGTACCTTTATCTTTTATAAGGTGGCTTCTGCATACGTTAACAAAGGGAAGGAGTACCATGGGCAGCAAATGACCCCCCCCCCACATTTCATGTGGTAAAATTCTGTGTGGCTGAAGAAAAGTGTGTTGCAATTTTTTATTTTTTAAAAAAAACCTTTTTCTGAACTGTTGCAAGAACCCTTCCCATTAATTGGCATGGAATTATTATTATTTCCTGATGTTCATATTAGTATACATGTCAGGGGAATAGTCATGGTATGTTCAGAGACATGATGGTTCTGAAAGTTCCCTTCACAAAAAGAATTCAGCTGAGAGAGGATGTAAGAGAAGAGTAATGAATCATCACCAAGTACATAAATGCAATTTCTGTTTTGGAGGAAGTCTTTGAAGAGAGCAGGAGCAGCAGTCTCCACTGTCCTAATCCCCTATCATCCTCATGCATGAGCTGATGCTGTTCTCACCAAGAAAGGGAAATTAAGTTGGACAGGAAAGAAAGTGAGATAGAAAAGGGTAAATAAAAGCTACATAAGAAGCTGTATTATACTAAATTAGTTTGTTGATCTGTGTAGTGCAGGAGTCAAAATTGTGTCACCCTTCAATGTTGTTGTACTGCAATTCCCAGCATACTGCACCATTGGCTATGTAGGCTAGGATTGATGCAAACTGAAGTTCAACATCTGGAGGGCCACACAATTCCCATTCCTAGCGTAATGGGTCTGGAGCTTACAGGATCAAAGCACTAGGTCCTTTCACACTGTACAATTACAGCATTATGAATCCACTTTAATGGCCATAGCAACATCCTGTAGAGTCCTGACATTTGTACTTTAAGCAGAGGGTAAGCAGAACTCTGGTCCAAAACACATTGCAGAAATAATCCAGTTTGAGACTACTTTAACTGCCCTGGATCCAGTTTGAAAAGCTTATCGCATTGTTAAATAACTCGCCTTATCTGATCTGGCTTAAAATTAAATTCGGGCAGTGTCTGGATCCTATTGCAAGGGTTTTGCCACCAAAATTACCACCAGAATGCAGCCCAGGACCATCCCTTCTGCTAGAGCCACTCAGCGTGGCTCTTTTTGAAGCCAAGAGTTTACCAGCTTGAGAAAATGGCCACCGGAGTGGCTCCAGGAGTGGGGATGGCCTTGGGATGGTCCTGGGTGGTGATTTTGGTGGCAAAACCCTTGTGATAGGGTCTGGACATTGCCCACATTTATTTTTAAGACAGATCAAGTAAGGTGGGTTATTTAACATTGTGATAAGCTCATGAGACTACTTTAACAATGCTCCAGTTTGAGATTACTTTAATTATGGAGTTTATCACATGGGGGAAAATTAGAAATTTAAATGGGGGTTATCCCATTAAAATCGTGCAATCAGTATTAAAATGCAATTAAGATTTTCACACACAGCACAATAAAAAAGTCATTATCCCAGGAATAACCATGGAATAACCAGGCAATAAACAGCAACAAATCATTCACGGGAA
This sequence comes from Phrynosoma blainvillii, assembly GCA_026167975.1. Lineage (NCBI taxonomy): Eukaryota > Metazoa > Chordata > Lepidosauria > Squamata > Phrynosomatidae > Phrynosoma > Phrynosoma blainvillii. The sequence goes on from JANUYF010000001.1 coordinate 340,961,334, forward strand.
ATGATTTGTTGATGCTGCCTGATTACTCATGGAATAATGACACTTTAATTGCTTTTCACTGTGACATCATGTGAAAACTGTTATTGCACACAATTATCACAGGATATCCCCGGGATAATCGTGCTTTGAATGCAACGTAATGTGAGAATGTTAATCGTGAATGCACAATTTTGACGGGTTAATCACTGTTTATCCAATTTTCCTCGTGTGATAAACTCCAGTTTTAGGGAATTCTGAGAACTGTAGTTTTGTGAGACATTTAGCCTTCTCCATCAGAGTGTTCTGGTGCCATAATAAACTATAATTCCCAGGATTCCCTAGCAATGAGCCAAGGCAGTCTCCTTAAATTCGATCCATTTCAAACCGGCTTTAGGACGGGATTTGGGGTTGAGACTGCCATGGTAGCTCTGACCGATGACCTCCGCTTGAGCATCGATGGGGGAAGTGTGACCCTGCTGGTGCTCTTGGACCTCTCAGTGGCCTTTGATACTATAGATCATGCCATTCTCTTGGATCGGCTGAGAGAGTTGGGAATTGGGGGCACTGCTTTGCAGTGGTTCCGTTCCTTTCTCTCCGGCAGATCCCAGAGAGTGAGGCTCAGGGACAGTTGCTCTTCTAAAATAGAGCTTAATTGTGGTGTCCCTCAGGACGCCATCCTGTCCCCGATGTTATTCAATATTTATATGAAGCCGCTGGGAGAGATCATTCGGAGGCATGGAGGACGGTGTCTTCAGTACGCTGACGACACCCAGATTTACTTCTCCATGACCAAATCATTGTCTCAGACTCCTGATGGCATCTCTCCTCTCAATGACTGTCTTGGAGCGGTAATGGATTGGATGAGGAAAAACAAATTGAAGTTGAATCCAGACAAAACGGAGGTGCTCACAGTTACAGGTCCGAATCCAGGTTCGGGATTACAGCCCCCAGTCCTGGATGGAGTCACACTCTCCTCCAAGGACCATGTGCGCAGTCTGGGGGTACTCCTTGACTCGTCGCTTCACATGACTAATCAGGTGAACGCGACAGTCAGGAGTGCCTGTTATCAGCTTCGGCTGATACGCCAGCTGCGCCCATTCCTGGATAGGAAAGACCTGGAAACCGTTGTGCACGCGCTGGTAACCTCACGCCTAGATTACTGCAATGCACTCTACATGGGGCTACCCTTGTGCCTAACCCGGAAACTTCAGTTAGTACAAAACATGGCAGCCAGATTAATTACTGGAACATCTAGGAGGGAGCACATATCTCCAGTGCTTAAATCCCTCCACTGGCTGCCAATTAGTTTCCGGGCACAGTACAAGGTGTTGGTTTTGACCTATAAAGCCCTACATGGCTTGGGTCCATCCTATCTTAGGGACCGCCTCTCCCCGTATGACCCCCCTCGTGCCCTCCGTTCAGCGGGGAAAAACTTGCTCCATCAACCGAAGACAAATCTCAGACAGACTTTTCAAAGGGCATTTTCTGTCACTGCCCCTAAGCTGTGGAATGGCCTGCCGGAGCAGGTCCGTCTTAGTACATCTCTGACTGCTTTCAAGAAAGCAGTCAAGACGGACCTTTTCTGGCGGGCCTTCCCAGAATAACCCCCTTGCAGGGATAATAGAGGTGGATTAAATTTGCCCCTCGCCCTTCTGACTGGCCAATCTGCTACATGCAGCTATTGTTGCTGTTGGTTATTTTAATTTAATGTTAATTTGACAATGTCTGATTTTAAAAAATTAATTAGTTTAATTCTATTTTAAGGGGTGGGTTTTGGGTGGGGGTTGTAGGAATTGGGAATGTTTTAACTGCTGTATTTTAACTTGCTGTAAGCCGCCCCGATTGCGCTGCAGAGGAGCGGGTTAAAAATAAATTATTATTATTATTATTATTATTATTATTATTATTATTATTATTTTATTATAAACTACAAATCTCAAGATTGTATAGGATGTTGCCATGGCTGTTATGGATTCATAATGCTTAAATTGGATTATTTCTGCAGTATGTTTTGGACCTCACAGCCAGAGAACTCTAGTGCCTGACCAAACTGCAAAGCCCAAGACTTTCTGACTGGAAGGAATCTTCCACTTCCTCCAAGGTTTCACGTCACCCAATCATGCTTAACTGTAATCCTCACAATAGTGGAGGACAAGGAAGGCAACAATATATAATTATAGTAATGTTGGCTATTCCTCTTGCAACAGGAGGGGGTTAGCATGAATATGCAATTAAGTTTGACAAAAGACCTAGTGGAGATCAAAACTGTTAGAGCTTGTGTGCAGAACTGGCTTAGAGGGCGCACATGGCTTTATCCTCCAAGATTTCATTACTGTTCCCCATCTCCCACCTACCACTGTCTCAGGCACCTGCCTCACTCTGTCTTATGGTAGGAGCAGTCCCATGTAGCACTTCTGAGATTGTCTACTGTAGTAGTGATCCTATAGTTTTAAACAGGAGGCTTTCAGAAGATATTAGGGGCTGAATCAGAACCTGTTTACACACAAAGAATGTGCTGTACCCCAGATGTATTGGTCTTTCCCAGAAGAAAAGGAAAAGGAGAGATATATCATTTCAAGACGGAAGGGAAGATACTCAGGGCAGAAAGGAAATGATGGTTGGAGATGGGCAAAGTGATTAACATGATGCATAGCTGAATATTTTCACATTTTACCAGAGTGTTAGCATAATTTAGGAGTTTATCACACGGGGAGTCCCGTGCAGAAACCCTGCTTTAAAGTAGAAAAAAAAAAAAAACACAAAAGCGGAAGCAATTTATTAACGGGATTCCCCAGTGTGAAAAGTGAAAGCGATGTTAAAATGGGGTTAATCCGAACAGAAACTGCTTCCTTTTACTTTCGTAAAAACCTGAAAGTAAAAAGAAGCAGTCAATGAAGGGTTTCCATTCAGATTAACCCCATTTTAACCCCACTTTAACAGTTACGTCGTCTGAAAAAACATCCGCTTTTGCTTTGTTGTTTTTCTACTTTAAACCCCCGTTTCCGCACGGATTTCCCCCGTGTGATAAACTCCTTAGCCAAGACAGGCAGGGAAAACTTGAAAGACAGAAGAATAGCAGGGACATTTTGGGAAGGAAAAAGGACATGATGATTGAGGATTTTTGACTCGGATACAAACAGCCAACTCATTAACAGGATTGCAGGCTTGTTATCTTCCAACATTGCTCTTGGAAATCATTTCATGATGTCTGTCATGGGTGGAGGGCAGAAAGTGGAAAGAGAAAACAAAAACAGAGAGTACAAAATGGGTGAGGATGCTACCCTGGAAAGGGTATAAGCAGGAGGGGTACAAGCAGGAAAGGAAAGACAAATAGACCCACCATGGGAAAGATGTTCAACAATAAACAAGTGGGTGCTGTTTCTGCATTAACACTTGTGTTACTTGGTTTTCCTAACTGGACCCAGGACAGAAAATATATATGTTCAACACTTTCCTCAGTCATAAGGAGACCTTCTCCCCTCTATATTTTTTCTCAACCCTAGATATGGAAGAATTCCCCTGGAAGTTGGAAAAGGTACTTTCTGGGCTACAGTTCCCAGAATCCTCCTAGCTAGCATGACCAATGGGAGTTGTAATCCAAAAAAGATCACTTGTTCAAGCTCTGAAACTTCCCAATAAGAACACCAACAACCACCTTGCTATTCAGTACCTTCTCCTCAGTCTGTCACCCAAAACAGAAAGGTTCAGGTTGTGGCATCAGAGAACCAGTTTTCTTTACAAGGAAGAAGAGTTCTGCAGGTGTCTGGAGAGGGGTGGGGTGGGGAAATCACTTTTAAAAGTATAATAAGGATGTAAAAAAATCAATTCTAAAATATATGCAATGTAAATAGAAGAACAACCACATTCTGAAACCTAGTCTAGTACCTTATATTCATTGGGATAGGCAGAAGAGTGATTCTCTAACTTGGGAATGTCATCATTATTGTTCTAGTTCTTTTGCTTTGTCAGGAGCTTGTAAATGACCTGGGATCTGTTATCCCAGGCAAAGAGTTGCTTTTCTCTTGGATAATAATGTACCATGGAATGACTTGTATGGCGTTTTGGAAAATGAATCATTGGGATTTCATAAGGACTGATGGTATCTAAAGTATCGTAAATACACTCTATACGAGGTGTGCCTCCTCCTGCTGAATTGTATACTACATACAAGGCACCACACATCATGAAAGCTGCTTCTGCATTCTGGCTTTTGCAGGTTGTATCCCAAGTATACTCTGCAGCCATGGTTTCATGGTTGATTTTAGTAAGGACCAATTTTCTGTGGCTATCTGGCTCTGCATGGATTGCCCACAATCCCAGTTCATCCACAGCTAGATCTATTTTTGTAGAAGGATTAAGTTCATAGGCAGATATCTCTCCTGCACCAGACAGAAGCATCTGGTCTGTCACATTTCTCTTCTGAATATCAAACTTAATTACCTCATTTAAGGAACCATATCTATGATAAAACATAAAACCATTATATATAGCATGGCCTGTTCCTTGCCAGGGAAATGGCAGAGTAACTCTCCGAGCTGATGGTTTCTTGCTGCTTTCAGTAAAAGCCCGGATATTTGCAAACTCCGTGACGGTTCTGTTCTTTGTCCCAGTTAAGAAATAAATTTTTTGGTGATTCTTGCCTGGGTCTTTCAACCATGAACCATGCACATCTCCAGATCTCTTCACTATCTTTAGAGATTTGATGCCTGTAATCATGTAGCTGCAACCTTTAAGGAAAAAGAAAAACTTCAGTCAACGGGGGGGGGGGGGGGGGGGACATTCTGTTTCTCATCAAAACAGTCTCAACAAGTTCTTTTCTTTACTATGATTTTTTCCCCTGCCCCTCCACTTCATCACAACTGAAGAAAGGACATATTGTTTCCCAAAACTGGCACCATACTTACTAATATTTGTCATAATTGCTCTAGGTCTCATTAAAGAAAATAATTTACAAAATGGAGCACTGAACAGTTGGTCCAAATTCCACAGTATCACACCTAGAGGCCTTTCAGACTGTACAGTCATGATAATAATAATAATAATAATAATAATAATAATAATAATAATAATACCAATAATAAATAATAATGAATTATTTATACCTCACTCCTCTGTTAAACAATCGGGGCGGCTTACAACAATTAAGTCCCAAGCCCACCGTCCCCATTAAAAAAGTATTAAACTAACATCAATAAAAATATTAATATTATCATTACAGTTTAGCTGCCATGGCTGCATCCCATGGAATTTGCAGCTTGCTGAGGCCCTAGAGTTCTCTGGCTGATAATTATAATGTTGAGTGCATCTACACTGTAGAAATAATGCTCTTTGATACCACTAACTGCCATAGCTCCATCCTACAGAATCCTGGGATTTGTAGTTTTGTGAGGCACCAATACTCTTTGGCAGTGAAGGTTAAGGACTTTGTAAAACTAGATTCAACCTGAAATCCATGAAAAAGCCATACATTCTGTATACCACCTAACATTTCACAGATGAAAACTGGGACATGAGTAGCCAAGCAACATCAGAGGGTAGACAAGACGGTAAATTTTATTTTAATGAGGAAGACTGTAGAAGCTATGAGATGCTACAGCAGTTTCCTTTTGTCTGAACCTGCTGGGAAGGACAAGATTCTGGCTCTGTCCTCTCCTCTCTTGCTGAATTAACTTTTATACTCTGAATCCAGCTTAGAGAAACTGAAGTAAGCTGAGGACAAAGGGAGAAAGTAGAAGGGTGAGAAGCAGATGGAAAAGAAGGACCACAGAGGATTAATTGGGACTGCCCCTGGTTAAATCGAGACAGAGAGCATGACATTCAACCCTTCTGTACATCACCCCTATGGTTCACCACAGTATTTGTTGTTCTCAATTTATGGCAACCCTAAGGTGAACCTATCAAAGGGTTTTCTTGGCAAGTTTCTTCACACGGGGTTTGCCATTGCCATCCTCTGAGGTGGAGAGAATGTGACTTGCCCAATGTCACCCAGTGCGTTTTCATGGCCGAGCCAAGCTGGGATTCGAACCCTGTTCTCCAGAGTCATAGTCCAACACTCATACCACTACACCCAGTATAACTGTAAATAAATTGTATGCCATAAAAAATATTATGCCTGTGAACAACTCTCAATTCTGACAACAATGGAGTGCCACTGAAAACCTCTTCATCACATCATGAGGGGCAAAGAAATGGCACCCTCTCTCCTTCTTATATATCACACACACTTGAGCAGCAACAGAAATGGGCTACCCAGGTCTTACTGGAACTCAGGACACAAATATTTTGTTATGAGAGACATGTTTTCTGGCAAACACTTTATACAGTTTACTCACAAAAATAACCAGTTTGCCAAAGGCAACACAACTGAGAAGAAACACTATCTGAAGTTTAAAGAATGTCTTTTAATAAAATACAGCATTTGTAGCCAAACTGAGTGAAAAAGCCCTTAAGGCAGGAAGTGGTATCTGAAAACGTTATGCAACAGGCAACTTCTGTAGCTTTATCACTGCCCCTCCTTCAGCTTTACAAGTAGATACATTTCCATTCCCTTCAGGGGAATTATTTTCTTGGATGCCAGTGGCTAAGGCTTATGTATGCATCTGGGAGAAAACTAGCAGCCTTGAAAACTTGTGTAGTTGGTTATCCTAAATTGTATCCACATCAAATGAGAGTTTTAGACTTCATTTGAAAGTAGGACAAATGGTACTTCTAGCCACAGCAAAGTTGAAAATGAACTGTCAAGAGATTTATGAGCACATGTGTGGCCTCTCACAGAGCTACAGTTTGGGCAATCACTCTTTCACTTGAAATAGTCCAAACAGTGATTAGTGTTCATTATCAGTCTGCAAGAAAAATGAATTTGTGCTTGAAAATAATGCTTGATACTAACCGCTAAAGGCTTGAGACAGGTGATATTACCTGTGTTTTTCATGCGTTAGGCTATATTTCAGAGGGAGGCAAAGACATACCACTTCTGAGTATTCCTTACCTAAGAAAATCCTATAAAATCCATGGGGTTGCCATGTCGATAGGTGACTTGAAGGCATATATACACAGAGAGAGATGAACATATCAGTATATTCCTGTCTGTAGTTCAAAAATTTACCAGATTTTGGTAAATGGCAACACCACAACAGTGATTGAGATACAAAAGGCAACCAGACAAGGGTGTCCTCTTTCACCTTTGCTTTTTTATTTTAGTGTTAGAGACTTTATTGGGAGATGTTAGACAAGATGACGGAATCCATGGAGTAAGGGTAAAAAAAGGAGGGTATAAGATGAGTGTTTATGCAGATGATCTTGTGATAATTACACCAAATTTACTGGACTCAATGAAGACTCTGCTGGAAAAAAAGGTGTTTGGGATAAAACAAAACTGTTGACTAAAATATGACTTTCAAAGAGGAAAATGAATTAACTGCCTTTTCCACTTTGAAAGTAGGGAAAAAGGGGGAGTTGATTATTTGGAAGTTATAATTATGAAGAACAGCAGTTTATTATCTCAAAATAATTTTTAAAAAGCATGGAAAGAAATGAAAAGAGATTTAGAAAAATGGAAAAGTTAAATGTATCCCTTATGCAGAGAATCTCAGTAATAAAAGCAAACATTTTCCCAAGACTTCTATTTTACTTTCAAATGATTCCCATCATAAGAGATGGAATATCCTTCGTGCAATGGCAGAAAGAAATTTCCAGATTTGTCTGGAAGGCAAGAAAATGTTTGTTTCACACATTTTCTGCCCAGTTTCTATGCTAATCTGCATCTTTTAAAAATGTGCAAATTTTTAAAAATGTATATAGAAAAAGTAGAATAGGCTAGAATAATGTGATGCCTGAGCTGGTGTAGAAAGTGTGGCAGGTAGCCAGGAAGCTAAACAACACAAATATAAGAGTTCTAGGTATGAACGGGCCTTCAAACCCTAAAGGCATCAGATCCCATCTGATGTTGAAAGCTAAGCAGGATCACACCTGCTTGGATGGGAGACAACAATGAAGTCCAGGTGCTGAAGGCTATATTCCAGAGGAAGGAACTAGCAAATCCACCACTGAGTATTCCTTATCTAAGAAAAACCTATGAAATTCATGGGGTCACCATAAGTTGATAGGTGACTTGAAGACACACACACCGGGGAGGGGGGAGAGGTATGAATGATTTTCAATGTTTTTCACTCTGGAATGCTAGAATTTTGGGGACTGAAGGAAAATTTCACAGGTGTCCAGCAGAATTCTTACTGGGGGCCAATACCCCCTCCCCCATAGCTATACCCAGACTTCAAATATTGTAAGATGATGCTATGTAGGCAGTGAGTTAGATCTAGATTTGGCATTTCACAAACAGAAGGGATCCAGTAATAAAACAAATAATGATTGATAGAATCAAACCTATCACAATCCTGCTTGGTTAAAATGCGTATAAATTTATTGGCATTGTCATATCAAAATACGAGATGCAAGGGTTAATTGTGGGGGGAGTTTTACTGTATTTCTAAGGGCCTACATTTTGTTTTTACTCTGGATTATCTCATAAAGTTACTTCTTGACTTCTGCTAAAATCTCACTTCACATGATTCAACAGGTATGTTATAAAAGACTCACATTAGGACAACTGAGATGTAAACCGATGCATTGATTAAACAGGTAAAAAGGAAATATCATGGGCAAATAGCTCTTACTTGCATTAAGCATAAGTTTGATTTTGTTTTGCGACTCTTCTTGTTCCACTAACTGTTGCTCCAATAGATCTTCGTCTACTTCCACACACGGACTTGGTGACTCTTTTGCAGATTCAAAGTAGTCAACTTCCCTCTGAGCTCTTTCCACTCTTGTTAGCAAATGATCCACTTCATTTTTAAGCTCTATCTTTAAAATGCCAAGTCCTTCTAAGCGTGACATCATCTTCTTTGAAAACTCCCGGAATTCTTGCACATAATCTGCTATATCTTGATTGCATTTGTTCAACCTGGTCTTTAAGAAGGAAACAGTTTATATACAATTTACATACAGAAAACTAGGTACCTTTCAGGCTAGACATTTATCTTGCTATGATTCTACTTTTACTGCCATGGCAACATCCTGTGGTATTCTGGGATTTATAGTCTAGGGACAGGTGTTTCTAATTCTTAACCAGGGAACTCTAATGCCTCATCAAATGACAAACTCTAAGATTCCATAAGACACAGCTATGGCAGTTAAAGTGGAATCATAGTGCTATCATTTTGAGGTGTGATAAAGACCCTAGTTTAAAAGCTGACAGCTCCAAAACTGGACATCCACCAAATATAATTTTTGTCAGCAATGTGTCTTTGGAGTTGTCTACACAGGCAGGAAACTCCATATTCAACCCACAGCCGCAGCACAGTTTTCCTGTCCATAGTGACCCCAATAACATCACACTCATCATGGCAAGATTCCAGCAACCTGTTAGTGCAGGTGGAAGACTGAGTCTATACGTAGAAGACAGACAGCCGGGTAACAAACGCCACTGGAAATTCTGTAAATATTTGTAGGCAAAAACTTCATCCAAACAGAGTTTTACTCACACTGCTGAGGTTCTTCTGAAGAGGCTTTTAATCATAGTTGCAGTGAATATTTACAAGCACAATACAGCAATAATTACACCGTCAGACATAATGCTCCACCACCATTCAAGATTCACCTAACCACTATTGCAGTAGCACATTCTTCTTTATATACACAAAACCTGGTTAGGATTCTAACCCAACCTCCTGCCAGTGTTTCATCATTTTCCTGTCACATGTCCACAATGACTGTGCAGTTTTGGACTGTTATCACACAACTTCCTGCTGAAGTTTCATCAGCTTCCTCTGAGTCAGCTTTTCTCCTTTTTGCACACTGCACATTGCATGCACCTGGGACATTTAACATCCTGGGGCAAAGCTTCACTGACACAACCTAGAAGAAATGGGCAGGCTTACAACAATCACATGCCCTATAGGGTGGAGTATTTCCAGCCACATGGCCATGGCCATACTACGGATCCAGATTTTCCAGGTGAATACAGGCTAAAAGGAAGGATTTTCTCCCCTCCAGATTTTTAGAGAAAAGTCTCACATTGCCTGTGAACCCTGAGGAACATTGTGTGCCCAGGTCACACCTGCTACAGGATGAGTATGGGGTTTCCTACCAGTGTAGACAAGCCCTTTGACAGGGAGTTCCACCTAGTCCTGGTTCCAGGCTGATTATACTGTATAAACTCGTATTTGTGAACATTTGTCATATTTACACTATATTTTTAAGTGAACATTTTGAAAGACAGAATGGGAAGAAACCTTTAGTTTCTATGTTTTTCAGCAAGCACCCAGCTTTTGTACTTTGAACTTAAAGAAAGCTGGACCACAGCTGCTTGCAGAATTCACCACAGCCTAATAATTTCTTTCCACAAGGCAGCAAAAATAGTAGCTGTGCTGGCAGAAGACAGCAGTGAGGCCTCTGCTGGACCAGATGTTGCACAGCTGGAAGGGATGAAGCCAAAGAAAAGAGTCAACTGAGTACTGTTACTTGGAATTGTAGCTTTGCAATTTCCTTTGTAGGCAGCTCACCCTCCCTGCCCTCATTTTTGCCAGGAAGAGAGAGGAAAAGAAAGAAGCCATTCTTCTATCTTTTTGATCCCAGAAACAGGAGAGCAGAAATTACAAATATGTGAGTTTTTATATTTGACTTAAAGAGAACAATATTAGGAATTATTTGTGTAGCTGTAAATGTATAGAAAAAGAAACATGGGAAAAACAACCCAGGTGCTTCCTTTCTTTACACCACCTATGGACATAACAGTGAATCACTTTGCACGCTTAATCTCAGTGAGAAATATTTTCTGATTGTTGGACCGCTTCATAGTTGTACTGGGGATGTTATCATACCAGCCTGCTGTCCCACCACAATCAGTAGTTTAAGAATGGGTTTGCATTATTTCTTATCACATTTCCCCCCATGATAGTGCTTTGGAAATCCATAGTTTTTTGCACTGTCAAACACCACCTTCTGGGAGGAAGGGTTCCAACCACCTCCCAAAGCCAGCTGCTGTATGAATGTGAACACAGCAGCTGGCTTTGGTTAGATGTTTGCCACCACAATCTCTGCTCTGCCCTTTTTCGAGGTGCAGGGCTACTGTGTGCACATTCACAAAGCAGCCCCATGCAACTGCTGCTGAGCCAACCACCTATTGAAGCCAGCTGCAATGTGAATGTGCATACAGCAGCTGGCTTCAGGAAGGTGTTGGCTGCCACAATAACTATGAGGGAGAGGGGGAAAGAGGACAGGAGCAGAATCATGCCCACTAATACCATGTGACTGCCTGAGAGGTGGAACTACAGTGGATGAGACCTCTTGCACAAAGTTAGTAATGGAACAACAACATGATTAAGAGCCTATTGATGGATTTTGCCCATCAATGAAAAGGCGCACTACAGTAACAAATGGAACAGCCCATCTGCCATGGTTCTGGTATCAGAGTGAGAGAAGGGGCAGGCACATCTACACCAGGTCAAGCCCAGAGACAGAAGAAGGACCCTCCTTCCATTCCATCTGCCATCACCCTGCCTTGGAGGGAGAGAAGAACTGCTGGATTTGATCCCCTTCCTCACTGCCATTTCTTTCTCTTTTAATGTCATGTCTTTTTAAATTGTAAGCCTGAGGGCAGGGAATTGTCTAACAATTTGTAAGCTACTCTAAGAGCATTTCTAAAGAGTTTAAATAATTTCTAAATACAACAAATAAATAAAAAATATAGATAAATATGAGGCAGCAGCATATTGGGCAGTACGTTGTGTGACAAGTACCAACCAAATATCCTGTTAAAATTCTGCTTTCTAGCCTTGTGTGATAAAGTCCCAGATTGACTCTAATAAATCCAAGCTATTCCTCTCCTGAGATGAAAGCAGCTGAGGTAAACATGAGCTAACCAAACAGATGATAAGTGGCCAATCCTCTCTTGATGATCCTCCTCTGAATAAATCTTGCCAAGAAAACCTTATGATAGGGTTATAAGTCGGAGCTGACTTGAAGGCACGTCAGAACAACAACCAATGCTTGCCTTCTAATTCAAGTGAGTATTGCAGCCTCTGGGTCTCTGGGACACAAAATAGAAGTTTCTATGACATTTCCATAGTTATTGGTCTTCACAGTTAGGTTGGAAGGTGATGCTTTTAATAGACATTGAGCCATGACAAAGGATTACATGATAACTGATTACAGCACTTATTCACTTTATCAAGTGACAGTTGTAATCATCCATAATCTTGACTTCACCCTGCCTCCTCTTTCACTGCCTCTCAATTGTTCTCTACCTTATCCTCATTAGTCATAGGATTCCCTGATTTCTCACTTTGCCTCATCCAGGGACCGGCAACCTACAGCTCAGGGGCTGGTTAAGGTCCCGGGCCCTGGACTTACTGGCCCAGGCTGCAGGTTGCCGCCGTCGCTGCCGCCGCGCGCCACCACCGCCGCCACGTGCCGCTGCTGGGGTGCGTTTCAGCTACGCTTGTTGCGGCCACCATTTTGGGAGTCAAAATGGCGGCTGCGTCGCGTGTGCGCATGCGCAATACTATTGCGCATGCGCAAATGCGTCACAGCTGCCATTTTGACTCCCAAAATGGCGGCCGCGCATGCGCCGTGGCGGCTGCAGCCGTGTGCGCTACGGCGGCTGCGGTAGTGGCCGCAGCGGCAGCGTGCGCAGGGGGGTTGCGCGCAGAGGAGGAGGGTGCGTGCGCACCGCCATTCCCCCCCCCCCTTGGCCCAGCTGAGAGGCAACCTTTTTGAGACCGGCCCAGGTCTCAAAAAGGTTGCCTGTCCCTGGCGTAATCTATCCAGTGCTGATTGTAAGCCTGCTGAGCCAAGCAGGCATCCTTTCTGTTAGGATCTATTGATTGCTATCAGATAATCGAGAAACCTACTAGATGATACTTTCCCTGGCAAGAAGATGAAACCATACTAAAAATGTAAGCTTCAGACAGCCATTCAGAAGGTGGGTATTTTCCCCTGTGTAGTTCTAGCATGTTCTCAAAAAAACATTTCAAAACATTGAGATTTAAAACAGTTCCAGAACACTGAATGGTGTATTCAAAATGAAGAACATTTGTCTTTCAATCCTATCTCTAAAGCTAATAGTCACACCACAGTCTTATTCTTGTTTACTTTAAATGCCCATGGGGCTCATTGGGACTTACTCCTGGAAAAATATCACAGAATGATTCACTTACTTTGGAGCTAACTTCACTGAATACAATAAAACTTTCTCCTAATCTGTTTCACAATATGTAATTACAACACTGATATTATTTCAATTGCCATGGCTACATCCTATGGAAACCTGGGGTTTGTAGTTTCATGAATTTTGTGAGGCATTTAGGATTCTCTGCCAGAGAGCTCTAGGGAGCTTTTTTCTAGGTACCCTTACCAAACTACAATCCCAGGATTCCATAGGATGGAGTCATGGCAGCTAAAGTAGAAACACTGTGCAATAATTATGCTATGTGAAAGACCAAAGTACATCTATAGAGAAGGACTGAGGAACCAGTGGCCCTGTCATGGTTAGTGGTGCAATAATTATGCTATGTGAAAGAGACCAAAGTACATCTATACCGAAGGACTGAGGAACCCATGGCCCTGTCATGGTTAGTGGATCCAAACTTCAAGAACTAGGACAGCATGGTAGTGATAAAAATACTACAGCTTTATTTTGGATTCTTTAGACAGAGATACACCATAGACTTATTAGTGTCAAATCTGATTTTTCCATGAAAGTTTTAACCTTTTAGGCTTTTCCCTTCAGCCCCTCCTTTCCCGGCTTGTGGTCAGCACCCTTTGAACTACATCAAAAAGTGTTTTAAAGTCTCAGCATTTCTCCAGCTTCCCATCTCCTGCATCTGTCCTAGGGAAAGGGGGTGTTATCTTATATGCCATCAAAGCCTTGTTTTTGGAAGTAAACAGGATCATAAAATAACCATTTGCCCCTGATATCATCCATTTGTTTCTCCCATCTGCACTTTACTTGGATTACAGCCCTCTTCCAATTTTCCTTTACTTCTCTATATCGCTATTCCACCCTTTCCTTTTTCCTCATTCTTTTTATTATGAGAGATCCATAACTTTTGGGTATGACAGGCCCTGCAGATGTTGTTGGAATATGATTACCATCAGGTCAATTGGCTATGCTGGCTGAGAGTGATGGGAATTGGAGTTCATCAACCTCTGAAGAGCCACAGATTTCTGAGACTCAAGGTACAGAACTGTACTGTTAATTAGTACAACCATAATTGGAGCAAATGGCTATTCTACTAATCCCACATATTTCCAAGCAATTGTAATCCAAATTTGGATTTTGTGTTCACTCAGGGAAAGAATTTATACAATTCAGAATTCTGTAGAAAACAAACAAACAAAAAACAGTTTTCAGGATCCAGGAGTTTTAAAGTACCTTTTCATCATTTGGAAAACTGACACATTTAAATCCCTCAGAATACCCTATAGAATTATAAACAAAAATATTGAACAGAATCATCAAAAGAGCAGAGATTAAACAGAGAAGTATTTTTTAAAAATCAGATGGTGTATTTGTGGAATTAAAAGTTCAGATAGATTCTCACACAGATGTGTCCTAAAGATTGATCCCTGTGCTGGTCTCTGGTTTTTAAAAATTATTTTAGCATTATCATTACTTTTATGTACTTAGCATACTCTAAACCATAGTAAGCTCAATTTAAGTGTTCTTTCCCATTGAAATCCACTTAATTTAGAAATGCATTAGAAATGCTTAACTTTGAATTTTACTTGCATATAAAAACAATACACACATACAGTTGTCTTGACCTGTGTTTGTAAATAACTTTGCAGTTAGGCATTTTTCCTTTACTTCTAGTTAAACTGTGCATGCTCAAAGTTACAATTACAGATCTTTTAAGGAAAAGCAATTTATTTCACTGATACAGAAGGATTGTACACATGCTCTTCATAAAGAACATCAAATACATTTCCTGATATTACCAGCTTGCTCCCACTGAAATGTTCAGATAGTACATACCTCTATCGAGACAATTCGGCGGTCGATGTAGTGCACCAATCCAGCATCCTGCATTATATATTGTGCTTCTCCCATGGTGCTTGTAAAAAATGAAACTAATAAGAATCTGAGCTGTAAGGCTGCCATTGTTTCATTAAGCCTTCTCAAATACTTGTGGGGACACCCCAAATTTGACATCCGAGACGTCATATAATTTCTGCCAAGCACTTAGGTATGTGTGCCTTCGTGTCTTCAGACCAGCTAACATCGGAATGATTTAAAATGGCTGTTTAGGTTCCTAGAGTCTCTCATTAACACAATAAAGTTGTGCAAAGCTCTCAGCTAGATAAGTTTGTTTCTGGGAACCAACAGTCTGCTTTCCAGCTTGAGATCTTTTGATTGGGTCCAGATGTTCAGAAGGGAATTGTACAAAGCAAACAAGCTAGAAAATCTAAGCAAAAGTAAAAGTAACGATCCTTCATTCCTTCCTCCATTCCTTGCAATAATCTTCATCACCACCTAACATAGAAAGAGTTCCAATTTTAGAGTATCTTTACAAATTACATGTTTCAGGAATAATCTTGCTGAACGATTAGCATTCTTTTTACTGTTTGCAAAACAAACAAACAAACAAAAAAAAAACAAACACACAAACATTTGCTCAGCCAGATATGTAAGGACTGTGTTATACGTGACATTTTCCCTAAATGGGTGTACATTGGCATAGGAAATCCATTTACACCATCATGTGTGACGAATGCATTGCTTGTTTTGGCAATGTACTCTTAGGGAGTCTTGCTATCCTTAACACATTCTGTAACTGCCAGTTGAGCAATTTCAGACTGGGATATGCATGAACCACATTATTTTATTCAGGTCAGAAAGCACTTATTAAGCTTGGGCAGAATTTGAGAGTTGGGGCAGAACCTGATTCAACTCAGGTTAAAAAAAGAATCACAACTTGTAAATTCTCACATTGACTCTAACTGGAAATCAACAAATGGCTGATATAGTTTGTGTGTTTGTTAACATTTTGTAAAATTTGCAGATATGGTATTCTGTTATTTCATAGAATCATAGGACGTTTTCACACTGGGCTTTACACGGAGGCAAACCTACCTCCGTCCGGCCCCACTCCGGCTCCAGAACCTAAAAGTTCAGACTACGTCGCAGCAAGCCCCTCCTCATCCTGCGCCATCCCTGCCTCACTCCGGGGTCTTGCTCGTCGTGTTCAAACTACGTCGCAGCAAGCCCCGCCCCATCTTGCGCAATCCCTGCGCCATCCCTGCCGCTAGCTGGCTTTAGCCCCATATTTCTAATTCCTTTTCTAAAAAGGAATTAGAGGGGCTGCTGCCGGAGGCAATCAGGAGCCCTTCCGGCGGCTGCTGTTTTCGCCGCTGGAGCGGCTCTTGATTGCTTCCAGGGGGCTTCCAGGCGGCTTTAGAGCCGCCTGTGTGAAAACGCCCATAGAATCATAGAGTTGGAGGAGACCACAAGGGCCATCCAGTCCAACCTCCTGCCATGCAGGAACTCAAAATCAAAGCATTCCCAACAGATGGCCATCCAGCCTCTGTTTAAAGACCTCCAAAGAAGGAGACTCAACCACACTCTGAGGGAGTGTGTTCCACTCTCAAACAGCTCTCACTGTCAGGAAGTTCCTCCTAATGTTGGGGAAGCTGTCATTCAAAAATTTAAACAAATAGGAATATCTGTTCTCCACATCTTTACATTTTGATTTTTTAAAAAAAGGGGAGAACTGCCAAAAACCATCACCACAACAATATTTCAGACTACCTGGCTGCACTTTGGAAACAACTTGCCCAGCACTTTATAGCTAAAATCACACATATCTGCTCTGAATTGGATGCTACAATGGATACAGATTTTGTGCCTATAACTCTAGTACCTGTTTGTTCAGTGATAATGGATGCTTTTCACTTTGTGCAACCCAAGGATGTATACAGGTTTCTTGGATAGGTGAGAGCAACTACACTTCAGTTAGATCCCTGCCTTTTCTGGCTCAATAAAAAAGCCAGGAGTGCACTGGCTGAGTGGATAGAGGGAGTGGTTAATACCTCACTAAAGCAAGGCAGAGGTCCAGATTGCCTGAAGAAGGCAGTTGTAAAACCAATATTAAAAGCTCTTCCAGGATCCCACCATTCTGGTTAATTATCTGCCAATCTCTAACATTCCATTTTTAGGCAAGGTTCTGAAGCATGTAACCTCTGTAATGCACTCTACATGGGGCTACCCTTGTGCTTGGTTCGGAAATTACAGCTAGTACAAAATATGGCAGCCAGGCTTGTCTCGGGAACATCTAGGAGTGAAACCATTGGGAGTGGTCATCCAGAGTTTTGGGGTTTGGTGCCATCAGTATGTGGATGACACCCAGCTCTATTACTTTTTTTCACCATAAGCCAAAGAAGCCATTTTGGACCTAAACCAGTTCCTGTCATCAGTAATGGACTCAATGAAGGTGAAGAAACTGAAACTTAATCCAGACAAGACAGAGCTACTCCTGGTCAGTTGAAAGGCAGATCAGGGAATAGGGATTCAGCCTCTGTTGAATAGAATTACATGGAATGATAGAATCATAGAGTTGGAAGAGACCACAAGGGCCATCCAGTCCAACCCCCTGCCATGCAGGAACTCAAAATCAAAGCATCCCCAATAGATGGCCATCCAGCCTCTGTTTAAAGACCTCCAAAGAAGAAGACTCCACCACACCCCAAGGGAGTGTGTTCCACTGTCGTATTGTATTGTCTGGCCCACATTTTACTATCTTGTTTGCAACAATATCATGGGGGACCTTGTCAAAAGCCTTACTAAAATCAACATATGCTATATCTACCGTATTCCCTTCATCCAGCAAGCTGGTAATTTTATCAAAAAAAGAGATCAGATTAGTCTGCCATGACTTGTTTTTGAGAAACCCATGTTGACTTTTAGTGATTATGGCATTCCCTTCTAAATGTTCACAGACTCTCTGTTTAATGAACTGTTCTAGAATCTTTCCCGGTATTGATGTCAGACTAACTGGGCGATAGTTGTTGGGATCCTCTTTCCCCCCTTTTTGAAGATGGGGACATTTGCCCTAAATACACAGGTCTGCTGCTTGGATGTGCTCCTGGATTCAACCCGAAGTTTAATAGCTCAGATTTCAGTGGTGGCTGGGAATGCATTTGCACAGTAAAAGCTTGTGCACCAAATATGTCTGTTTCTTGGGACATCAAATCTGGCTGTAGTGACACATGCCTTAGATATATTCTGGTTGGATTATTGTAACACACTCTACGTGGGGATATCTTTAAAAAGTTTTCAGAAATTTCAACTGGTCCAAAGAGCTGCCCTAGGTTGTTAACCAGGGCTCCAGGCACAATTCAAAGTGACCAATAAAGCCCTTTGTGGCTCAGGTCTAGGTTATTTGAAGGAGCATATTTTTCCTAATGAACTTTTTTATGCTTTGAGATCTGCTGTGGAGCCCCTTCTCTCTGTCCTACCAAAGCTGCAGGTACATCTGGTGAGAACATAGAAGAGGGCCTTCCCAGTAGCTGCTGTGTGCAACGCGAGGCACCGTTTGCTTTCCAAAATGGCGCCCGCGCTCATGCATGCATGCACACGACAGTGGGCACCATTTTGGCAGGCCAAACGGAGGTGGCGGTGTGCGCATGCATGCGCGAGCACAGGCACCATTTTGGAAAGCAAAATGGCACCTGCGCTTGCGCATGCATGTGCACGACAACGGATGCCATTTTGGAACGCCAAACGTCCGCATGCGCGTGCCCCACACTCGTGTATGCCAGCGCACCATGGTGGGTGCGCCGTTTTGGAAGGCCAAACGGCGCTGGTGTTGTGCGCATGCATGCGCAAGTGTGGGTGCCATTTTGGAAAGCAAAATGTCGCCTGCGCTTGCGCACGCATATGCACGATGGCGGGCACCATTTTGGGACGCCAAACACCACTGGTGTCATGCGCATGTGCACAACGCCACTGCCGTTTGGCCTTCCAAAACAGCGCCTGCTGCTGTGCACATGCATGTGCGAGCACGGGGCGCCATACGAAATGGCGCCCCGTGCTCGCGTATGCATGCACAGCACAACATGCGTGCGCATTGGGGGACAGGGGAACGCCCCCACCCCCAAAAAGATTGCTGACCCCTGGTATATACAGTCAGTCCTCCGTATGCACAGATTCCAGCATCCACGGCTTGAAAATATTTTTAAAATATATAAATTCTGAAAGGCAAACTGTGATTTTGCCATTTTATATAAAGGACACCATTTTACTATCCATTATATATAATGGGACTTAAACATCCATAAATTTTGGTATCCACAGGAGATCCTGGAACCAAACCCCAATGGATACCAAGGGTCCACTGTATTACTGATTTGTTCAAAGAAAATAGCAGTTAGCGCTTTACATTTCTATACTGCTTCATAGTGAACTAAGCACTCTTTAAGTGGTTTACAATGTGTTAGCTAATTGCTCCCAACAAGCCTGAATACTCATTTTACCAAGCTACAAAACGATGGAAGGCTGAGTCAAACTTGGAGCTCTGTAGGTTTGAACTCACAACATTGTGACTGCATTACCAGCATTTAACCCCTGCGCCACCAGTGCTCCCAGAAAAGAAACCCTGCAGATATTCAAAAGGATAGGTGTGGGAGCTGGGGCGTTACAATTAATGCAAAACAATTTAAGTATTATTTTGTTTTCTACTCACCAAATGGCACCAAATTACAACAGGACAAGGCTAGATAATAGATGTGGGTGGCATAGTAACAGAGTCAGAAGGACGTGAATATCCGATATTCTCCAGGCAAACATCCAATATTACACCCTTCCATTCAGATTCTACAGGTGGCAACAAAACTCTTTTCACATTCCTACTCTTGTGAGAGAAAACCAAAAATAGGCATAGAACACAGACATAGTCCTTCAATAGACTACTTCAGTATCCCTCCTGAAAAACACTGCCATTGAAGGCCCTTGTAAAACCAGTTAAAGTTACAAAGTAGAACTGCTTGTCACAAGACTCCCTCCTTTCCTTCCTCTTCCTCGATGTTTTCTTTATAAGAAGAATCTAGGGGACCATTCAGATTTGGATTCATGCTGCTTCAAAGAAATCTTGTTTTCAGGTATCTTCCAGATATGGCTAAATAAGCCCAGTTTGATTCTGGATTTGGAATTTACTTAATTTAGACTTGTACACAACCTTCATACCCATGGGATGGTATGCCACATGTGCATTAGTTTTCAGTCTTACACTATACAGATAAAATACAACAAGTGTTCTCAGTGCCAAGCTTCTGCATAGAGCTGTGCTACCCAAACTTTGGTCCCCATATGTCATTGGATTTTGGGACAGTAGCATAGACTCTTCCGTGGCAGCTAATTACATGATAATGCAAAATTTTATCAATGCATTGTTACAGAGAAGCTTAGCCACAATGTTTTTTCTCCTTTATTTTGTTGTAGCATTTTCTCTAAGATGTTTTATTGGTCTGAGACTTGGGCAAGGAGGATCAAGGCAGCCAAGGAGCAAAAACAACCTCTTGGATAAAGTGCAAGCTATTTGTATCTGATTTATTTAGAATTTGTGACTTACGTTTTAGCTGCTGTAATGAAATTAATATGAATTAATTACTAGGAACTAATTAATGGGAATTAATTAATGGGAAGAGAGATGCTTCTTTTACTTCATGGGAATGAATTTTATTGTTGTGTACCTTCAAGTTGTTCCAATCTTATGGCGACCCTATCACAGGATTTTCTTGGCAAGGTTTGTTCAGAGAAGGTTTGCCATTGCCTTCCCCTGAAGCTGAGAGAGTGTGACTTGCCCAAGGTCACCCAGTGGGTTTCCATGGCCGAGCTGGGAATAGAACTCTGGTCTCCAGAGTCCTAGTCCAGCACTCAAACCTCTATGCCATGCTGACCCTTAGAGGAATGAATAGAAAGACAAATATAGGAAGGCAAATAGCTTTGTGACCTTCTACCCACCACTTCAATCAACCCATGAATGTACCTTAGGTATGCCAGTCTAATGCTTGGCAGGAAATACTTGTCCTCATCTCCAGATTGATCAAATCCCAAGTCTCCTTACCTCCAGACAGACCAGCTGGCCCACATACAAGCACTATCGCATGATAAAATGATTGCCTGTATCTGTCCCCAGAGTGTCTGTTTGAAAGAGGGTATTTACAGACCCACGACTTATAGAAATAGCTCCCAAAGGGATATTTCATTGTGCTCACATTTCCAGTGCTCTGCTTCTACTAATTAATTTGTTTCAGGGATTTAAAGCCCACTCTTAAATCCCCACAGCAGCTTATCAAATTTCAAAGCACAATACAATGGATTAAAATCATGCAAATTAAAAACAATGAAAGAAACAGAGAATAGGAAGTAAAATCAACAGACACAGCCTAAAAAGTTGACAGCTCTTCTTATTTGGAGGTCTTTAAACGGAGGTTGGATGCCCATCCCCAGGAGTACTTTAGCTATTCTTTTTCTGCATGGCAGGGGTGGTATGATCTAATCCTCAGGGCACCATTCTATCCCCCATGCTGTTTAACATTTATATACAGCCGCTGGGAGAGATCATCCGGAGACATGGGGCGCAATGTTATCAGTATGCTGATGACACCCAACTTTACTTCTCTATGTCTCTGTCTGCTGCAGTGACTAAGGATGGTATTACTCCTCTTGATGTCTATCTTGAATCGGTAATGGGCTGGATGAGGGAAAACAAGCTCAAGCTGAATCCAGAGAAAACAGAGGTACTCTCAGTAGGTACCCCAAGTCCAGGAAAGGAGCTTTGCCATCTAGTCCTGGACGGAGTCATACTTCCCCTAAAGGACAAAGTACGCAGTTTGGGAGTACTGCTGGATTCATCTTTACAGGTGTCATCTCAAGTGGATGCGATGGCCAGGAGGGCTTAGTATCAACTTCGGTTGATCCGCCAACTGCGTCCCTACCTGGACTGAAAGGACCTTGAAGCAGTAGTATTTTCCCTGGTAATCTCTCATTTGGATTTCTGTAATGTGCTCTACATGGGGCTACCTCTGTACCACG
The DNA here is from genome assembly GCA_026167975.1 of Phrynosoma blainvillii. NCBI lineage: Eukaryota > Metazoa > Chordata > Lepidosauria > Squamata > Phrynosomatidae > Phrynosoma > Phrynosoma blainvillii. The sequence continues at coordinate 340,983,403 of JANUYF010000001.1, forward strand.
TTCGGAAGCTCCAATTGGTTCAAAATGCGGCAGCCAGATTGGTCACCGGAACACCTAGGTCGGACCATATAACACCTGTATTAAAATCTCTTCATTGGCTGCCGATTAGCTTCCGGGCACAGTACAAAGTATTGGTTATTACCTTTAAAGCCCTACATGGCTTGGGCCCGAGTTACTTGAAGGAACGCCTCTCCCCACATAATCTGCCCCATACTCTCAGAACATCTGGGAAGAAGTTATTAGAACACCATAAAACTAGACTTACCACGATTTCCCAAAAATCATTTACGGTCACAGCTCCCAAGTTGTGGAACAGCCTGCTGGAGGAGATCCATCTTATTGCTACTCTAGAAGCCTTCAAGAAGGCACTTAAGACAGAGCTCTTCCGGTGGGCCTATCCATCCGATCTTCCAGATTTTTAGACTCTGACAATGATTGGCTATTTTATTTTATTTTATTTTATTTTCATTTATTTTATTGTATTCTATTCTCTTAATCTATTGTTATTGTTCTGATTTTTATTATTTTATTATTTATATTTTGTACATTGTATTCATTTTATTGTGTAATCCCACCTCAATCCATAGGGAGAGGTGGGAAATATAAACAAAACTTATTATTATTATTATTATTATTATTATTATTATTATTATTGGTTCTGACACAGTGAGTGACAGTCACCATTAGGTACAATGAAGGGAGTTGCCTCAGACAGCAGATCTTAAATAGCTAATAATTTGCCACCCTTTCATAAAATGTTTTCAAAGGAAAACAAATTGTTAGCTTTTTAATGTGCTATTATGGAATTTTTACTGCCAGGTATTAGTAGAGGTGCTTGTGGGAGGTTGAGACTTTGAAGCTTATCACTTAGTTAATTAAATCACCTTATCTGATCTGGTTTAAATTTTAAATCACGTGGCATCTGGACCCTATCGCAAGTGTTTTGCCACCGAAATTGCCGCTGAAATGCAGCCTGGGTCCATCCTCACTCCTAGAGCCACTCAGCACAGCTTTTTTCAAAGACGGGAGTTTTTCAGCTTGAGAAAAATGGCCACCTGGGAGTGGGGATGGACCCAGGCAATGAAGTCAGTGGCAAAACCCTTGCAATAGGGTCCGGATGCTGCCCGATTTAAAATTTAAACCGGATCAGGTAAGGTGATTTAATTAACTGTGTGATAAGCTCCTTCATATGCCAAAGTAGCTTGTGTGTTTGTGTTGCGTGCCTTCAAGTTGTTTCCAACTTATGACAACCCTAACACAGGGTTTTCTTGGCCCCTTTCTTCAAGCAGGGGTTTGCCATTGCCATTGCCACACAGGCTGAGAGTGTGTGTGACATGCTGAAGGTCATCCAGTGGGTTTTCATGGCCAAGTGGGGATTTGTACCCTGCTTTCCAGAGTCATAGCCCAGCACTCAAACCACTACATCATGCTGGCTCCAAAGTAGCTTAGCTGATGAAAATTATTAATGAGAAAGATGGCTGAGTTAATTGTATGCAAATACTTTTTCACTTTGAACTTTGTTGTTGTTGTTAACTGCCCTCTAGTCAATCTTGACTCATGGCATCCCTATATAGGGTTCATCTTCATATGGCTCTTCGTTCCATGTGTTCTTCATTTTTTCATCTCTTTTGTATAATTCTTCTGTGTATTGCATCCAGTGTTTCTTTATTCCTTCCTGGTCTTGAATTATGTTATTTTTATTGTCATAGATTGTCCCAGTCCTTGGTTTGAATTTTCCTTTGATTTCCTAGATCTTGTGAAATAGATCTCTTGTTCTTCCCTTTTTGTTCTCATTTTCTATTTCTCTGCATTGGTCATTGTACTAATTTTCTTTATCTTTCTGCACAAGCCATTATACTGTTGCATTCATAATTCTTAGTTTGTTCCTATCTCCCTTTTGTTTTTCTTCTCTTCTTTTCTTTATTGCCTGTAGTGTTTTTTCTGTCATGTTTTTTCTCTCTTTCTTTTTGTTTAGTGAAAGTGTTTGTCTGCATTCTTCTTTTATTATATCCCTGGCTCCAGACCATAGTTCCAGTGGTTCTCTGTCTATTATGCTTAGTAATGCAAATCTGTTTCCTATGTTGTCATTAAATTCTGTTGAGATATTATTTAGATCATATTTTGGTATAATCACTGGTTTTGTTTTCTTCTTGAGTTTTACTCTTATTTTTGATATGAGTAGTTCATGATCTGTGCCACAGTCGACGCCTGGTCTAATCTTGGCCACCAGTATAGAGTTTCGCCATGTTTTGCTTCCAATTATATAGTCTATTTGATTTTTGTGTTGACCATCTGGTGATGTACATGTGTATAGCCTTCTTTCTCATTGTATGAACAATGTGTTTGCAATGAATAGGTTATTGGCTTAACAAAAATCTATCAGATGCTCACCTGCTTCATTTCTTTTGTCTAATCCAAATTTGCCTACTGTTTTTAATAATAATAATAATAATAAAATTTATTTATACCCCGCCCAATGGTAAACCAATCTGGGTGGCTTACAATTTAAAACAGACCATCCACAAAACATACAATGCAGCATACCCCCCTCCCCCCCTTAAAACAGTATTAAATCAAACAATGTAAAACAACAAGTCAATTTAAAATTAAAAATTAAATTTAAAATTAAAAATTATAAAAAATTCAAAAATTAACCCTCCTATCCCAAAAGTCCAAAAAGCCTGGTCGACATTCCTCCCATAAAATTGATGGGGACACGTGAGGATCGTCTCCAAGGTGGGATAGCTAATCTGATGTAACTAATCTGGGAAGGCCTGCCGAAAGGGATCCGTCTTGACAGCCTTTTTAAAGCTGTCTAAAGATGTTAATAGACGGATCTCATCCGGCAGGCCGTTCCAAAGCTTAGGGGTGACAACAGAAAATGCCCCCCGGGAGGTAGCCACAAGCCTCGATTTCTGAGGCTGTAGCAGTTTCCTCCCGGAGGACCGAAGAGCGTGGGGAGGATTATACAGGAGCAGGCGGTCCCTGAGATAGCTTGGACCCAAGCCATTTAGGGCTTTAAAGGTAATAACCAACACCTTGTACCTGGCCCGGAAGCTGATAGGCAGCCAGTGGAGGGACCTCAGAACCGGAGTAATGTGGTCCCTCCGAGATGTTCCCGAAACAAGCCTGGCTGCCATGTTCTGTACCAGCTGTAATTTCCAAACCAGGCACAAGGGTAGCCCCATGTAGAGTGCATTGCAGAAGTCAAGGCGTGAGGTTACCAACGCGTGCACAACAGTCTTGAGATCCCTTACTTCCAGAAAAGGGCGCAGCTGGCGTATCAGCCGAAGCTGATAGCAGGCACTCCTGACTGTCGCATTTACCTGATTCACCATCAGGAGCGACGAGTCAAGGAGCATCCCCAGACTGTGACCACAGTCACTGGAGGAGAGTGTGACCCCATCCAGGACTGGAGGTTGCAACCCAATTCTTGGTTTCGGGGCCGCTATCGTGAGCACCTCCATCTTGTCTGGATTCAATTTCAATCTGTTTTTCCTCATCCAGCCCATTACCGCCCCAAGACATTCATTGAGAGAGGAGATGCCAGTGGAATATGAGGCCGACGAACGAGATATGGAGAAATAGATTTGGGTGTCATCAGCGTACTGATAACACCCAGAACCATAACTCTGAATTATCTCACCCAGCGGCTTCATATAGATGTTAAACAGCATCGGGGACAAAATAGCTCCCTGAGGGACCCCACAAGTGAGGTCTCTCTTACTGGAGCTACAGTCCCCGAGCAGCACCCTCTGGGACTGACCCGAGAGGAAGGACCGGAACCACTGCAAAGCAGTGCCCCCGATGCCTAACCCCCTCAGGCGGTCCAATTGATTCTTCTTTGCTTCCAACTTTTGCATTCCAATCTCCAATGATCAGCTTGACATCCTGTGTTGGTGTTCTGGTGTTAGTTCGACATCCTGTATCAATTTCCTCCTGTACTCCTTCATAGAATCCATCAATTTCTTCCTCTTCCAACTCACTCACTCCCAGTACTGCTATAGCTGGGAGAGGGCAGAGATGGCTGGTCACCTTCTTCCTTCCTCCACTTTCTTGCCTGGTCCTCCACTGTCCCCCTGCTCAGCTGAGGGGGCAGAGCCTTGGTTGAGATGGTGCCCCTCCCCATCCCCTTGCCTCTCTGGTAGTCTTCTTTGTCTTTCTGCTCAGCTGAGTAGGTGAAGTCTGGGTTCAGATGATGCTTTGCCCAGTCCCCTTGCCACAGAACTAAAAATAACAGCATAATACAACATAGAGAGCCTTAAAGCGGTGAAGACCTTGGAACATGTTACACTCCAAAAGCCTGGGGGATAAACAAGTTATGTTTTTAACTGTTGTCTAAGGGCCTTTACAGACTGCCAGAAATAATGCAGATTGAGGTCACTTTAACTGTCCTTGCTCAGTGTTAGGGAATCATGGGAATTGTATTTTTTTCTGGGACATTGAGCCTTCTCTGTCAGAGAGCTCTGGTGCCACAATAAACTACAGTTCCCATGATTCCTTAGCACTGAGCCAGGACAGTTAAAGTGGCCTCAAGCTGCACTATTTCTGACAGTCTGTAAAGGCCCTAAAACTCAAAAGTGTGAGTATCAATATATCTTTATAATGCCCACCAACAAATCCGTGTTCTGAATCACAATACCTTGAGCCATTTCCCCTGGTGTAATCTGTAGGGGAAATGTGCCACTTTTGGGGTATAAGAACAGAGGCTTTCATGAACTGGAGCCATTTATTTAACAACATGATGGTCCAGATGTCAGCATTCAAAACTAAGCAATTTGGCATTGTCATTGTGAAACACACCTTTTCTTTTCTTTCATTTGTGCCCACACCATGGACCCTTTTCATCCCACAGCTGCCACCAATTTACGCAAAGAGCCACTCCTTCACCAACCTTCTCTTCTAAAACTCTTTGGCATAGCCTATCTTGTATAAGGTTTAGTAGCGTGGATATTCATTCACACTGTAGACAAACGATTTGTAAAGTAACAACAAAACGTTATTTACAATACAAGTAACAATGTTACACTTAGTCTTGTTGCACTTGTTATAATTGGTTACAGTTACAAATAATCATACTCTAAAACACTCCTTGGAACACTTTCAATTACCTCCACAGGACACTCTTAGCTCTTCTTTGGGAACCTTTATCACTATTTCTTAACCAGCCTCTAAGGCTATCAATGCCCCTCAGGATATTCTCTTTATTAACTCCTTCCCTTGGAGCTTAGTATGGGGATGAGGCCGCTCTCTCTCTTCTGGACCTTAACCCTCTTCCTCTCTGGAACCTTCTCCACCAGACCCTCACTCTCTGGAATCCAAACCCTTTCTGACTTCCAACTGTTCCTAACGGAATTTCCCCCTTACAGCTCAGCATTCTATTGGCTGTCTCCAGCTCAGTCCTGATTGGTTGTCACCAGGGCTGGCTCTAACCTGCCTTCTCTCCACAGCCATACCCTCCAACCTTTCACAGATGAAAACCCAGACAAAGCAATATCAGAGTATGATCAAGATGACAAAAGTTATTAATGAGGAAGAAGACATACATTTGGAGAGACTGTAGCAGCTTTTGATTGTGTCTATTGGGAAAGGCAAGATTCTTCTCCTTCCTTTCATCCTTGCTGAGTTAATGGAATGCATTCCCCCCCCCCCCCCGTACTTTGAACCCAGTTTGCAGCAATGGAAATATGCTGAGGAGAAAGAGGGAAAGTGGGAGGAGGAGAGAGACACTGGGACATTTTTTCAAATAGCTGAAAAAGCAGATCAGCAGATGATTAATCAGGACTGTCAAATTGGGACAGGTGGACAGTACACACCACAGCAAACGTACACCTCACTATTTATAGCCATTTTGGAAAGAATATCCAGCAACCAGATACAACTTATTAACCAATCATTAAGAGGTAATGGAAAATTTTAAAGCAGGTATAAAGTAGAACTAATCACGTTGAAACTTTCCCTTATTTTTCTGATTGTTATTATTACTAACAGAAAGCACCAGTTAGTCATTGGCAGGGTCAGAATGCTGTGGAAATGCTTAATTAACTTTTCCTTGAGATTCCTAAGAGTTTGCAGCTTCTCACATATTTCTTGGTTCAGGATATTTTCCCTTCAACGCTGTTCTATCTTACATTGAACTTAGGGTTCAAACTCTGATCCTTCCTATCAGCTCCCAAGCAAGGCCTATCTTTGCAGATATGGGAAACAGCAGTACACACAAGTATATCCAACCAAGTTATTTATTGAACTTCCAGGAGTCTCCAATCCACATCTGGTATATAAGTAACATGGCAGCTTAACTGGAATAGGACCAGAATTGTCCTGAGCTCTGAAGATATAGTGCAGGTCCTACCTGCTCTAACATCCCTTTGCCCAAAGATGAAAGCCACCATGAGCTGCTAGTAGTGAGGACTGCAAAAAGGAGAGGAGGCATCTGAGAGCTAGCTAGTCATTGGAGTGGTGGTGGAAGGGGAACTAGGTCCATGTATGTGGTTCAGTGATTGAAATACTAGCCTCCAAACAAACCACAAAACAGGACACATGCATGGGAGACACAGCATAAGCCCTATTTAATCTGTATTTAAGCCTGTTTGCTCAGCACACAAGGAGGTACTGTACGTGCAATAGACCCACCTGGCTCTGTCCTTCGTTCTACTGCTGTTCTCTGTCTGGAGAGTGGAAGTAGGCATAGCTGCACTACACTGCAGTATCAGCTTTGTACTTCTCTAATGATCAGTTCTGCAGTCTCAAAAGATTAATGATTTGACAAGATACACAGGACATTATCACACCAGCTTCTTTCCCTCTGCAGTCATGGAAGTAAAATAAAATGCAAACATACCACTTGTAGAGCAGCTATCTCCAAACCTTTCTCATTCATACGATTATGGCTGCTGCTCCCAATGTGTTCCCTTCCTGCCCTCTCCCTTAACTCTGCCTCCCTCCCTTATGCCCTACCAGCATGCCTTTAGGTTTTTTTTTTAATATTTTCCCATTTTTTCATGTAATTTAAGAGCTCTGATTTATGCTCTTAAAAGTTTTTTTTTTTTAAAAAAACACAACAAACTGTAGTTGAGGCTGCAGAGATCTGGAATTTCATGAAAAACTGGACTTTTTAAAAAAAAATAGTGTGGGAGAGGGGGAAAGGGGGTTGGAAGGGACACTGATATCACATGACTGGAAATCATGCAACTGCCCCAGGAATGACTTTTTGCACCTGGGGCATTGCGGGATTGCCTGCTCACTCAGATTTCTCCCCCACAAATGAAAAGGGACAGTTGGGAGACATGACAGCTATGGATGGGAGGTGGCATCATATGATCAGTATCACTAAAGCCACTTATTTACCTGTGAAATTGCAGTTTTAAAGCTGAGTGTGATAATCGCCTTAGAATGTACTAAGGTACACTGAGAATAAAGGGATTTAAGATTAAATCAGTTCAATTGTCAGAAAGTTTGTATCTCTCCATATGAATCTGCCTGAATCTTAAGATCCTAAGAGGGAAGTTGCTGAGTCCCACCACCATCATTGGCCCATCTGGTAAGGACTTAGGAGGGAGGCTTCTTGCTGGCTACTCCCAAGTTGTGGAATTCCCTTCCACAGGAGGGTTGGCTGGTCCCTGTCTGCTCTCCTATTGCCAACAAATAAACAGGCATTTCATGATTAATTATTTGCAGGAAGGGTATTTTTATGGGTGGGGGATTGTACTGTATTTTTATATTTGCTGTAATATTTTTTAATTGATGTTATGATTTGAAAACTAATGCTGCTTTAATATGATAGCTTTTAATTTTTTTAGCCTTATTTAATTAATTAATTTAATTAAGTTGGAACCCATGCCAGGATATTAGATAGATAGATAGATAGATAGATAAGCCCGGAACTCACAATACCTTGAGAAGTGTAGTTCAGGGGAATTCTCTAGCAGGGAATTCTAGGAATCTCATTGAATTACACAGCCCAGGATTCCTTAGGATGGAGCCATGACAAAATGGTATAAAAATATATAACTGTGTATATCCAGGGTGCCAAGTCATATGAAATGCTTCCATGGATAGACAATTTCCATTTCAGATTCTTCCCTGTCCATGTCTAGAGGGTGATGGGAGTGACAATGGAGAGGGACAGGACTAGCATGCTTTTCCCCTGCCAAACTTGGTGAACATAATTTGTTGTTGTTATGTGCCTTCATAGCAACCCCAGCTTGACAGGAAACCCTGTCATAGGGGTTTATTGGCAAGTTTACTCAGAGGAGGTTTGCCATTCCAGTCCTCCTAGGCTAGTGAGTGTGACTCGCACAAGGTCACCAGTGGGTTTCCATGGCTGAGTGGGGATTTAAACCCTGGACTCCCAACATCCTAGTCTAACACATAAACCACCATATTGGCTAAAACATGCTTATGTAATTACAATATGGCCATGCACAAAGGACAGGGATGGGACTATCTGTATATGAACATTATGCAGTCTTGGAAGGCCACTAAGAAATACATTTAATGAACAAATACTGATGTATTATTGGAAGACTGTGGCCAGCTAGTGATATCACCATCCTAGGGTACTCAAAATGACTACTGATAAGTCATGAACCAAGAACTCTTTTTATAAATAATGCTGTGAAAACATTTTACTCTAGTGTGTATCATTTAAAGACCTTGTTATAGCTAGATTGACAGTGTAAGAGATAGGGCTTCTAGGCAAGGTAGGTTTTTCATTGGATTTACAGACCTGAGAAAATTAAAAAGCAACATTTAAACATTATTTAAAATGATTGAAAGTTAACATCAAATACTCAAGATGATCGTTTCATACTATATGTTAAACAATCCAGAATAAGTACTATGACCTAGTCCTGTTTTCTTATTAACCCTGATTAAATTCTCCATGTCATTCATGCACTCATCCATACAAGCATGGATAGAAAGGGTGGAAAGATCACCTTTGACTACACTGTATAACAGGGAGATATAGGATTGTTAAGAGGCTACTGATTGACACTGAGTAGTCTTGACATACTCGGTTAATTTCTCTCTCTAGGAAGCTGGTTGAATGAATAATGCAAATCATAATGCTGTATTATTCTTGACCTTACAATATGCTTGGGAATGGTCTACTGCCTTTCTCCTGGGATTTTTGTAAATGTGATGCTCACAGAATGGCTTTTCCCCTCCCCGTTTGAAAATTAGTTAAAAACTCCAGGGAGCTCATATGAATAGCTGCTTCTTATATTCTTTTCATAGGTTCAAAACACAGTGTCTGAATATATACAGTCAAATGGAGTTCCTGTCAGTCCCAGGGCTAATGCAGCATTACCTTCCTAACACATCACTGTTGACAACAATTAAGTTCTGTTTGTCTCCCCTTTCCTAATAATTTCCCCTCTAGATGCCATAAACCAGACCAGCCACAAAGAAGCACATGTAAATAGAACCACGTTTGTTGTCTCAGAAACTGTTTTCCCTTTCCTAATGGCAACTCAGATGGCTCCTAAGAGATCTAGCTTTATATGCAGAGTAATGTAATACGGTAATACAATCATCAGCTCTAATGAGCCATAATGTGATTCTCCATCAATATTGTATACAGTAGTCACTTTTTAACCGTGCATTTGCTAATATTGCTCCCACTCTTCTGTGCAGTCCATCTGTTTTCCTGTCTCTACGGAACATCTAAAAAACAATAAAAAGCTATGTAGAGTATAGCAACATGATATATAAGACACTGATCGCAAATGAAGATGGCTACCTAGCTGGAATACTTTATAGTAATAGCAGAAGAAGTAAATTATGTAGAGAGTTTTCACCCCTATAACACCCCCGCAGCAGGGTGCACCATTGCAACCAACATGAGCAAAAGTAACATCACTTCACTTCCAGTTCATTTTTTGTTGTTGTTAATTTTCAGATTATTTTTTCACCTCCCTCTATGGAAGACTTTGTGGAAGCAAAACCATTGTACTTTCCTATTAAGGGTACTGAGGGTGGGAGAAAAATATATCCCCTGGGAGCTTGGGGGGGGGGGGGCTTGAGAGGCCATAAACTGGCACCTTGAGGGCCACACTTTCCTCACTTCTGCTTTCATAGCACCATTACCTTCTGGGAGGATGTAGATGTTTGTTGTGTTACCAGTTATATACTATACTTTAAAGAATTCTACTAATTTTTTGTTGTCTCTGATGCCAAGGACTCTTGTTCAAAGCACCAAGGTGTCCAAACTTCTCCAGGATGGTGTTCACATGGAGGAAAAGAAATGTTCCCAACCCCATTTCTGCACTGACTTGTTCAGATGACACACAGGGCCAAAACAACCAAATAATGGACTCAATCAGCACTCCAGAGCAATTATCTGGACTAAAAATTGTCCCCTTTTTCTCCAGATCAGGGCATAAATGCTGGAGAATCCCCTGAGATGCAGACTCTGTGCCAGTGCAGGGATGGAAGAGGAGTGCCCTCTTCCTACCTGGAGCTTCCAACACCCTGCCACAGCTCTTTCAATTTTAAGTTTGCGCAGTTCCTCCAATACCATTCTTTTTGCAGATGTTTAATTGATTGCACAAGTTTACATTAGCACAACAATACCATCCAGTGCATTAATGTGCAATAGGATGGCCATTGTCTCCACAAGCTGTGGGAAAAGAGAGAGGGGGTATCCTGGGGAGTGTGCAGACAGTGCTGCCAGTATTGTCCCATTGTGGGTGCCAATTGTATGGACATCATGTCCTCCTCGCAAATCTGAAAGCCCTGACAGTTTTCCTGTCAAGGCAGACACAGCCAAGATCTCATCTGCAATACCCTCCTTTTCTTGAATAAGTTGCCTTAATCCTTAACATTCACTCCTGAAGGAAACACTTTAAGTAGATGGAATGAAATACACAGTTTCTTCTGTGTAGGAACTGAAAGCAGTTTCTCAGCCAGGGACTCAACAGATCTACTGATTTCTCTCTTGCCACCAGATTGCTGCAGTGTGTGCCCCCAGGCCACTTCCTGGACCTAGTTGTCTACATATTTCTTGTGATACTTCTTTCCATTCACTTTGTAACTTCTCCTGTGGGAGCATTTTTGAATGAAAAGTTGGAAAATAAAACACTGAGCTATTGTGGATGTCCTTTTTGAGAATCCTGCCTCCTCTTTAGTTATAATTAAAATTTCTGAAGGCCAAGACTCCAGTTTACACAGTAAGTATTTAAAATACAATTTAGAGGCAACATTAAGAATAATAGTTGGTCTAAACTTTGGATTTGCGATAGACCCCATTTTTGCGAATGAGAACCATATTACTCACTCCCCAGCCTTGTGGAATTTTCCCATGGTGGTTTATTTATATAAGTAAATAATGCAGAAAGGACAAGGCATCACCAAGAAGAGTGAAGAGTCTGATTTAAGCAATTCTTGGGACAATTCCTCTCCAAGGATTTTTTTTAAAAAGAAAGGTAGGCCCTGAATATCCCAAAGACACCAGATCCTGTCTGAACTTGGAAGCTAAGCAGGGTCAGCTTAGTACTTGAATGGGAGACTTTCAATGAATAGCAGATGCTGAGGACTATATTTCAGGAGAAGGAATTGGAAAAACAACCGCTGGATATTCCTTGCATAAGAAAACCCTATGGCATTCATGGGATCACAATAAGTCAACAGGCAACTTGAAGGAACATATACACACAGGGAATGTAGCAAATTGTTCCTTCCATGTGAGGTTATTGCATCACAATCATGACATCCAGAAAGAATTGATGAATCCATATGGGGAGCAGAGAGATCAAGAATGTTTCCAGTAGTAGGGTGTTTGAAAAGGAAGGGGGGGTGTCATTGTGTTTTTGATTTTCAAAAACCAAACAAATTTGATACAAAATTCCCCTGAGATTTTACATTTATATTGCATGCACTTTGGGTTAGGGATCTATCTATCTTTCCTCCACCAATCACAAAAAGCTTTATGTGGTGTAAGGTTGGAAACTTCAGGCCCTCGGGTCAGATCTGACTTCACAAGAGTATGGAGCATTGGGATTTCCCCAGATTGGCATACACTTGTTCCCATGACTTGTTTAGTTGTTTCTGAGGTTTTGTATGCAGTCCCCTTCCTAATTTTAAGAAGTCAGGCCAGAGCTTTAAGCTAAAATATGCTGGTATTCTTGGTCTCACCCTTTTGCCTTTGGTCCTGGCCATCATTGGAATGTGGCAACCTGAAACTTTTTCTGAAATTCAGTCCAGTCCTTGTGCTGAAATTAGTTCTTCTTTCCTGATGTGCTGGGATGGTGTTACAGAATGAATGAATTACTTAATTGATATGCTCACCCATCACTAAATCTTGTTATGCCCATGAGGGGAAAGATTACTATTGATACATAATATAAGTCCATTATTCTTTGAGAACAGCAAACTGAATTGAGAAAACTTTATCTTGATTAGACGACAGACTTCCATAAATACATTTATTGGCCACACTAGACACAGCAGGACTTACATCAGAGTGGATGGACATAGGGCAGCAGTATGAAAGCTTACATTAGGATCAGCCTTGAACCACTACCAGCAGTCCCATGTTATAAGTACACTTTACGCCATCTGCCTACTTTTGATGCATGACACATTTTATCAGTAGATAAAATTATCCAAGTTAAATATGTGCCCCATATTCCCCATGGCACATTTTTGGTCAGCGTTTAACACTGTAGACATATGTTTAACTGTGCTTTTCAGATCTTTGGAGACAAAAAACACAGTGCCCTTAATATCTATCTATCTATCTATCTATCTATCTATCTATCTATCTATATCCCTCTCTCTATATATCTGTATAGATGCATAAACTCAAACAAGTACTATCACACATGCACTCTTGAGCCTGAAAGGCTCCGCATTTCTGTTCTGTAGAGATACAAGACACACATACCACAAAATATCTATCTATCTGTCTGTCTGTCTGTCTGTCTATCTATCCATCCATCTATCTATCTGTCTATCTCCCTCTCTCTCTATCTCTATAGATACATAAACAAGTATTTTCACCCATGTACCCTATAGCCTGATAGGCAGCGCATTTTAGATCTTGTGAGACACAAGAGAAAGACCCATAAAGCATGGGCCCAGAAAACATAATTCCCACACTCACACAAACTCACACACAGGCAGAGTGCCTGAAGGCATAATAGCCAGACAGGTACCATGCCTTCATGGATGGTGCTGGCAGCCAGGTATCCAGTGCCTGAGGAAGAGAAGCATCAATACATAAATATATAGTTTTATTCCCCCCCCCCCCCCGCCTAAGACAATCCCACAGAGACAGTAGCAACCATCCCCAACTGTGTTCCTTCACCCACATCAACCACGGCCTGATATCTCTAGTAAAAGGAAGATATGTTTAGAAAGACAAAGCGGAAAGGGCCATATCTGGCCGGCCTGTTTGTCGCCCGAGCAAAACCGGAAGTAAACGTAATAAGGAGACGCTGCCTCGATGACCCATGGGAGACCCTGCGGAACCATGGGAAAATACGGGGAAATGCTTCTAAATGTGCATTTGCTTTTCACATTACGGTAAATGCGAAATTAACTTAATTTCGCATTTGCATTTCCTCAAAACAACCGAATTTCAAAAGATCTCAGTTAACACCAGTTTCTGTCCACTTTCTGTCCAGTTTCTGTGCGACGTCATGTGAAAACGCGAGGCACAAATCCAGTTTCTGTTTGGGATTTGTGTGGATTAACCAGCAGATTTGCCCCATGTGATAATGTCCATAGGTAGAGATGATAATCCATTTTATGTAACATTCTTATTTTCTTATTATTTTCATTCTGAATTCCCACACTGAAAACAATTAGAATGCTGATAGTGTATGCCTTGATTATCAAAGTGAATATGAGTGTTTGCACTGTTGTAAACACATACAGTAGGTCCTTCTTATCCACAGATTTTTTTTATCCACGGATTCAAGCATCCACGGCTTGAAAATATATTTTTAAAAAGTATAGATTCCAAATAAAAAACTTTGATTTTCCATTTTATATAAGGGACATCATTTTGCTATGCCATTGTGTTGAATGGGACTTGAGCATCCATGGATTTTGTTATCAACAGAGAGTCCTAGAACCAAACCACAATGGATAACAAGGACCCACTATTCTGGCCACAATCCTGTATGGCTTAGCATAGCATAGTAGTTTCACATGAGGAACTATGCTACATTTATCACCCCCTGGAACTACTATAGAGCTGCTGAAGCCTCGCACCCTTGGTGACCAATCCATGCCTGATAGTGCTTAGGTGATAGGAGGAGCACATGGCTAGGTGACCATATCTAGATGTGAAGCAATTACGTCATGCATTGAGATCTGCTGGAGTCCTCCAGAGGTTATGGGGACATAATAAGATGCTTCTGCAATCCTCCTCACTCTTAACAGATGTGGGATGGCTGTGGAAGTTGCTTCAATGACTCTACAGTAGGTCTGGGATGAGGGCGCTTTGATTGTTGTAGGTGGTTGAAGGGAGTACCAACCTCCACATTGACCCAAAATGGATATACACAAACATAAGGTTACATGTCACTAATAGGATGTCAGTGAATAAGACAAAAACATGTAAAATCAGAAAAAAAAACACATAATAGAATAAAAAAACAATAAAAAAATCCACATCTGCATCTGAAATGTATATTATACTCAAGGATTGATTCTACTGTTGATTCTATAATCCTAGATGTTGATTCTGTCATATGGCAGCTGAAAATGTGCTGTTAGAGCAAAACAATGTGGAGATGAATGAGTCAAAGGCCACCACTGGGAGGCTCTAATGGATTTGTTGCTGTCTTAAATGAGATTACTGTGAGAGATATGGATAAATACTACTGAGTTACAAAGACATGAACCTGGTGAATTAGCCTGCTGCCCTCAGCTTCACAAAGGAATGCTGGCCCAAGTTTATCTGGAAATCCAGTTCATTTCTTTATATGGAAGCAGGAGTATTATCTTGTCATGTGCCTTAGGCAGCAAAAAATCTTAGATTTGTGCAGAAACAGAAGACTATCCCCTAAGTCTCAAGACCTGATGTATTCATCAGACTCATCAAGAAAAGGAATTATTAACCTCCTCACATAAAGCTCCATGGGATGAGATTATAATGATAACACCTATGTAGTCCAATGGACCAATGCTGTAAGCTGTAATTCATAGGACTGAGTGATATGGTCTGTTGCATACCATTGTATCATTCCTTTGCAACAGTGCTAGGAAGCTAAGCCCTTGTAGAGTTGCAGCCAGCGACCATACCTTGTGAAAAATAGCCAGAGCTGTAACATACATTATGTAACACACACACACTGGCTGGCATTCTGATAGTAAGTGCCAACTAGAGAAGACCCATTCAATCAAGAGTGGAATGATGTGTCAACATGTAGATAAATCTAATGGATTTGGTGTTATCAGCACCCTAGGTAACTTTCCTATTTTAGAATGGAGTTCCTATAGTAAAGCCTTTAGTCTGTTTCTTCAAGTCACTGAGGTCTTTGCTCCTTAATCAGGATCTCTAACCAGATTATGGAAGTCCAGGCTTTTGTTATTTTGAGAAATATGTGAAAGGATTCAGATAGATCAAAGAGCCAGGCCAAGTGTGATTAACAAAAGAGGCATGATTCCCAAACTCACAGAGAAAAACTTCTCAAACTGGATTTGCAGAAAGGAACATCCAGCTCCTGAGTGTCTTCAAGGAACAATGGCCAACAACAGCAGAGAGAATTCTAGCTTGGAAAGCAAAAGACCTGGACGTTCATTGTCTCATTGCCAGTGCTCTTACTGAGGAGACATACAGGTATGGTCACAATGAAAGAACTGCTAAATCGAGGTTAAAATATCTTGAAAAGATGCACAAGAAATCAGATGCCAATCAGTGTCTTTCAATGCTAGAGCAATTAATTTGTGAACAAATGAAACCTGGTCAAAAGGTTCAAATATGTTTGTCAAAAGGGAAGCAAATAGTGGATGAACTGTGAAATTTTAAATGGCAGCTAGATGAGGAATTAATGATTGCATGCATCTTGAGGGGACTGTAAAAATGTTGAGAATTTTGAGATGGTTTTAAAAGGGCAGTCTGAAAAACAGGAGCTAGATTCTGTTGCGTGCAAACTTATGGCAGAGGTAAACACTAAATCTAAGAAAAAGGCAGACACACCAGAGCATATAATGAAAAACAGAATAAGATGCCCTTTGAGAAGGGGATTGGCCAAGGAAAAGCTGATAGATGCCTATACTCAAGATACAAAGATCTGCCTATACCATCCACCTGCTGCATCCACTGATGGGGGTAGAGTGCTGCTGCCGCCAAACAGCCCCTTCCCATTCCCCATCCTTGGCAGCACTCAGTTAATTGCCACCACCTCATGCGTCTCTGTCACCTTAGGCTGTCTTGACTGGAGTTGAGAGAGCCCAAGGCAGCTGAAAAGCATGAATAGGAGCTGGAGACAGCAGCAAGTTGCTGTTGTAGCCCACCACCAGGCCGAGAAGGAAAGGGATGCAATGGCAGCAGGACAGGGAGGAGTTTGTAGTGCCACTGCTGCCACTTCTACCACTGGTAGAATTTCTTTTTCCTGCCTGGCCAGCAGCCCTGCCAGACCCAGAAGAGGCTGCTGGGTGGCAGCAGCATCTCACCCCCAGCGGTGGCTGCAGTAGGTGGAGGGCCCAGCTAAGTGTCACACCCCTTTGAAGTGTCACCTGGTGTGGTCCACATGCCCTGCACCCCACTAAAGATTATCCTGGTTCTGCTAATTCCTTGTTCTAACTTGGTTCTAATCTCATCTGAGGCCAAATAAACCTTGAACTAAACTTCCTTTCATCTCAAATGGCTATATAAGAGGAGAGACCTGAAGCAGCCAAATGCGTGTCTAGTGAGATAAATTTCAATCTTTTTCCATTCCTGGGGAGCGGGATAAAAATGAGAAGGTCTAGTTTAATAAATATGGTCTTCTTTATTTATCAGTTGGGGCATGATGTATTCTTTTGAATTATTGGGGATTGTGATAATCCCCATACACAGACACACTAGTTAGACTGAGAACTTCAGTAGAGGAAAGCTTCCAGTGATGACCCTGACATCCCAATGTTTGCAACTTCAACCCTAGTTGAAATTGACCAGTGTATGTGGGAGGGAGAAGGGCTGATTTTCTGAGCACTGGAGCCTAATGTTCTATTGCTAAGGCTGTAGAGAGTTTTTTTTTTGTTTTTTTTTTTTTAAATACAGGTATTAAAAGAGGCATGGGGGAAATAGGGTAGAAACATTCTGAAAATAGGAAGGGACAAAATACTGGAACACATATTTAGAATCATGGAATCATAGAGTTGGAAGAGACCACAAGGGCCATCCAGTCTCACCCCCTGCCATTCAGGAATGCACAATCAGAGCATCCCTAACAGACGGCCATCCAACCTCTGTTTAAAAATCTCCAAAAAAGGAGACTCCACCACTCTCTGAGGGACTGTCTTCCACTGTCAAACATCTCTTTTTACTATCAGGAAGTTTGTCCTAATGATTTAGGTGTAATGTCTTTTCCTGTAGCTTGCATCCATTGTTCCGGGTCCTATTTTCTGGAGAAGCAGAAAACAAGCTTACTCCATCCTCAATATAACACCCCTTTAAATACTTATATAGGGCTATCATATTACCTCTTGACCTACTTTTCTCCAGGTTAAACAAACCCAGCTCCCTTGGTTTCTAGACTTTTCTCCATTTTGGTCACCCTCCTCTGGACATGCTCCAATTTGTCAACATCCCTTTTGAATTGTGGTGCCCAGAACTGCACACAGTATTTATTTATTTGGAGTATTTATACCCCTCTATTCAGCCACAAAGGCTCAGTATTCCAGGTGAGGCCTGACCAAAGCAGAATAGAATGGCACTATTACTTCCCTTGATCTAGAATTACTTCCCTTGATCTAGAATTTCAAACATTGTTCATAAGATGGTCAAATATATCATTTTTTTTTTTTTAAAAAGGTCACCTGATGCATAGGAACAAAATACTTTGGAAAAAGCAGGAAATCTCAAACACTGTGTGACTTGAAAAATGTTATCTGGATCTTTTGTTTTTTTTATGGCAGAATGTCCAGCAACAAATACTGCCACCTCCACACATATTTGCCTCATTGGGAAGAACCATGTGTGATATGAGATTTATTAATTTAATATTCTTGCCTTGTATTCATACTTTAGTTTTTAATTTTCTGTCATAAATTACCCTACGTGTATCCATCAAGGAAAATATAAAATAAACAAAACTGATAATAAATGAATAAACATACAAATAGTGATTTGTATTTTGCTGGCTGAGCTTTTAAGCCCTTGACATTGAAAAGAAATTGCCTGAAACGTAAACTACAGAACAACCACCAGGGGACATCAAAGCATCAAAAGAGAAAAGGCTCCAAGGGAATAAACATAGGGAGTGGCCTTTGAGAATGAAGGAGATGGTAGTGTTAGGAAGTAAACATGCTACGAGGTCAGCATATAAGTAGAAAAAGACAGCCAGTTTAACAGCTTAACAGAAAATATCTCTTATGCATTTTTACAATATTAATATACAAGTTCATATTACAATTTTTTTTTGTATAGGAAGCTGTTAATGGTTACTTGGTATCATGTTGCTTTGGGAAAAGTATATTCTCTTTACCTATTTTTGTTTGACTACTCCTTACCTTTCTAGTGCAGGGATGCAGTGGCTCAAGTGGTTAAGACTCTGACTCGATTGATTGCAAGATCAGCAGTTCAAGGCCTGGGTGCTGCATGATGGAGTGAGTTTCTGTCACTAGTCCCAGCTCCTTCCAGCCTTGCAGTTTGAAAGCATGCAAATGCAAGCAGATAAATAGGTACCACTTTGGTGGGAAGGTAAACAGTGTTCTGTGCAATCATGCTGGCCACATGATCACAAAGTAGTCTCTGATAACACTGGCTCTTTGGCTTAGTAATGGAGATGAGCACCACCCCTTAGGGTCAGACACGACTTGACAATCTTGTCAACGGGGAAATACCTTTACCTTTTTTTTTACCCTTCTAGTGCATAATATCTTCATATGTTGTGTGTGGGGGGGGAAATCTTGTGGAATAAAATCTGTCCTCCAATGGCAAATAATATGCATCTCCCTACTTTTTTGTTCCATACATTCTATGAAAGGAAATCTTTTTTTAAAAAAAAGAAAAAAGATAAGAAAACACACATATTTTAATGGAAATAAACAGAAAAAAAACTCCCAGCATAAATGAAAGGGAATACATTGCAGAAAAGAAAACCCACACAATGACCACAGCGGGCAGGCACTGATGTCTCCATTTCTTCATGAGCTTCTAGGGACATACATTTTTGGCATCACATAAAGCATACCAAAAGACAAGTGACAGTGAAGCAGATTGGCCTGACTTCAGAGTCATAGCTGTGTTAGTCTGGATTATCAGTATGCAAAGGGGTATTGTTAGCACCTTTGAGACTGACTGAGCAAAAGACACTGTAGTACAAACTTTCATAGACTTGGTCTACTTCCTCAGATGCATGGGGTGAATTAGTGCCAAGCAGACTCTATGAATAGCCACAGAAATATAAAAAGTGTGGTGATGGTGACAAGTCCAGTTTTAACAACTGTCACAAAGAGACAAAGACAGATGGAAAGATGTTGCCTAAGGCCAGGGTGGGTAGATGACCATATGAATCGTGGAGGAAGTTTTGGAATGTGGTCTGCAGGTTGGGGATGAGAAAGGAGATATGATAAACTGTATTATAATATGTGTAGTGTGCTAGAGTGATTAACACCCAGCTTCATGAGGATGCCCTTGGCCAGTTTATCATATCATAGAATCACAGAATTGGAAGAGACCACAAGGGCCATACAGTCCTCCCCCCTGCCATGCAGGAATACACAGTCCAGCTTCTGTTTAAAAACCTCCAAAGAAGAGTCCACCACACTTTGAGGCAGCATATTTGAACAGCTTTTACCATCTTTATGGTGTTGTTTAGGTGAGATCTCCTTTCCTATAGTTCGAATCCATTGTTCTGTGTTCTAGCCTCTGGAGCAGAAAACAAGCTTGCTCCATTCCAATATGACATCATTTCAAATATTTAAACATGTCACCTCTTAACTGTCTCTTCTCTTTACCATTTTGGTTGCCCAATTCTGGACACACTCCAGCTTGTCAATATCCCTCTAGAATTGTGGTACCCAGAACTGGAAACAGTATTCCAGGTGAGATCTGGCCAAAGCAGAATAGGGTGGCACTATTACTGTATATACTCATGTGCAATCGGCCCTCTGTAACCATTAATTTTTTATCACTGGATTCAAGCATACACAGCTTGAAAATATTCAAAAATATATACATTCCAAAAGGCAAAGCTTGATATTGCTATTTTTTTTAAATAAGGGACACCATTTTGCTATGCCATTGTATTTAACGGGACTTGAACAACCACAGATTTTGGTATCCACAGAGGGTTGGTCCTGGAACAAAACCTTAGTGGATATGAAGGGCCCACTGTGTATGTCTAGAAAGCTACAAGTAAAATAATAATAATAAAAAATAGACCCCCCCCCCCCAAACCTGGGTCAACTTATCAGCAGGTCAGGATAAGTACGACATTTTAAAAATGTACATTTATAAAAAAGGAACCATCTCCTTCTATGAGTAGAGTGGTGAAAGGTGAGACCCCACTCTGTCCCAAGAGAACCTAAAGACCCCCCTCTACAATCTTCCCTGAGGTGCCACTTTTGGCCTTTTGGATTGCCTGGGTGGCAAAATGGAGGCAGCAGCTCTTTGATGTTTCCCCTCAAAGGAGCACTGAGAGAAACTGGGCTTTGAAGGATTTTGATAATATATTCTCTGTATGTTTGTCAGCTTTTCTGGGTTAAAATCAAGAAAAGTTATTACATTAAAGTTAAAGTCTATAAGCCCTGCTAACATAGGCCCCAAACAAATGGGCCAAAAGGTCTGCTGCCAGGCTGCGTTGCGGGCATAGACGCATGCCCCTGAATCACATGGAAGAAGTACAAAGGCCACCTAAGGCAGCCCAAACCCAGTCACAAAAGGAGCAGAAAACCCCCCACTTCTTTTGCTGGCTGGATTGAAAACCATGGCAGTGGCCCTGATCGGGGGCAGGCATGTGTGGTTGCCATGGCTGTGGTGCAAGCAGTGCTAGAGCAGCCATGGTTCACTTTATCCTACAGGCGCCTACATTTTACCCTCGACTTATCCATGAGCCATATAAAATCTCTAATTTTAGCCCCTAAACCTCCCCTTGACTAATATATGAGGTCAACATATAGTTGAACATATACAGTACTTCCCTTGATCTAGACTTTGAGGCTCTTTCCATTTCCCAGCCTTCATACACCACAATCCAAAACTTCTTCCACCATTCATATGGTCATCTACCCACTCTGCTCGGGCAACAGTTCACTCTATGTGATTGAGGAACCATGTCTATGAAAGCTTATGCTACAACTTCTTTCATTCAGTCTCAAAGATGCAGTAAGATCCCTTTACATACTGACTGCTTTTCAAGAGAAAGAATCAGTACTTATTTTCTGCTGACTATTCCTGGGAGGTGTGCAGTTTTGGGATTAGTTTTTCTGTTAGGAGACATCCTGTGGGGTTTTTCATCTTAAATGGCTGCTTTATAATCCTGTTCACAGAAACAGCAACTTTCCACTTGAAAAAAAAAAAAAACCAAAAAAAACAGGAGAAGGAAGAAGAAACTCACATGGAAATTAATATATAGGCTTCCCTCCAGGTTAATTCCAACAAAACCTGAAGCCATTTCACTTTAGTGATCAATTCAGTTATTAAAGCAAAGTCTACCCCATCTACCAATGGATGAAGAACATTGCCTTGGGCCAATGTTGTGCTTTGTAATGTCTTAATTTTTTTTAATTGTTCGAATTTGTAGTTTTAATCTTCATTTGATTTAATACTGTTTTAAGGGGGGGGGAGGGATTGTGTTTTGGAATATATTGTATGATTTTATTGTTGTAAGCCGCCCTGATTGGGTCCCCAAAGGGCGGGATATAAATTATTATTATTATTTATTATTATTATTATTATTATTATTATTATTATTATTATTATGTCAATCTCTCTCTCTCTCTCTCTCTCTCTCTCTCTCAGTGGCCAGAATTCTGTTAGGGACATATGCATGAGCAATCACACTATGCATGCAAGTCCAAAAAGTCACCACTGAAAAAGATATGTATTCTGCTGGTAGGAGAAGTAGAGTTACAGCTGTGTTTGTCACCACCACTATTTCCCTTCATTTCTCCAGTTCCCCTAACTACTTCTGGAGAGTTTGGGGACCCTCTGGAGTAGATTGAGAGGTGCAGCTGTAGTTGGAAGGAAAGGATGGGAAAGGCCCTTTGTACAAACAGAAAAATGCTAGAAAACCTTTTGGGTAAACCCTTTTTGATTATGAATGCTTAAGGAGCTTGGAAGCACCAGCTTCTACTGTTCAAACTGCTTCATGTTCTAAGATCATTAGCTGAATCCCTATTCCTGTTGCTGTTCCCTTAGCTCAATAGTCCCCAAACTTTTTTGGGCTGCACCTTCTTTCCTCTTTGGTGACAACCCTAGCACCCCCCCCCCATGCCCATTCCCTGATATTAAATCTACTGTTCTACTGCAAATTTAAAATAACCAATCTTGGTCGCTGCTCCATTTGCACCCAGTCACCTTGGGAGCAGCAACGAAGCAGCTGGCTGAGAGTGACCAAGAAGGCTCTTGCCTGTGCCAGACTTGCAGTAAAGTTGGTGCAGAGAGCAAGAGGCTTCTCAGTTACTGCTCAACTGACTGCTTGGTCACTACTCCCTTTGCACGTGGTCATCATCAGAGCAGCAACCATGCAGCTGGCTGAGCAGTAACAGAGAAGCCTCTCGCTCATTGCGGTTTTGTCACAAAAGCCAGTGCAGGCAAGAAGCTTCTTGATCACTGCTCAGCCAGCTGCTTGATCATTGCTCCCAAGGTGACAAAGTGCAAAGAGAGAAGTATCTCCCTGGCGACGAAGGACTCGCAATCCTTCTTTGTTGGGGCGGGGGGGGGGCACAGCTGGTATGTGTATAGTGGATTTACAGAGGCTACATGTTCTGAACTGGGGACTTCTTCTCTCAACCTGCCTGATGAAAGAAAGCAAGAGCAGGCTGGATCACATAAAGCTTAAGTAGGGTCTCAAACTTGGAAGCTTCTTTTTCCTGCTGCTTCTTCCCCACTCCTGCACACTATAACTCCTTGCTCCAGTGAGTCAGTCTGTGCCAAAATGGTGCCACTCCAAACAATACAAATGATGTTATGTGCCCAACTCTTGCAGAAGTTTCCTGCCACAACTAGTGAAAGATGCGGCTAAGACAGTGAGCTTGTGTGGACAGGTGATGAGTGGGAAATAGCACCACATGAAGTGAGGCTTCATAGTGGTTTAAAGGGAACCTTAAAGGAAGTTTCATGCAACCCTCATCCTCACCATGGTCCTAAAGGCTGCTAGTTCTATTCATCTTTCCTGTACACCAACACTTTAATTGAAGCCCCCCTGACACCCCATTTTTACCTCACCATCCCCCTGCTGCCCTCTTTCCCCCTCACCACACCCCTGGATCTTTCCACCACCCCAGTTTGCCACACAGGGGAAAACTGGTAGTTTAATTTTTTTTATTAATTTTAAAAAAAATAATAATAAAAAATAAGCTTTGAAACATAGTGATGAAATCATACTAAGCCAAATCTTCAACACAATATTAACCACCAAAGGTAGTTTAAATGGTGAATAACCCGTCAAAATCATGCAATCAAGATTAAAACGTGATTAAAATGTGATTAACATTTTCACACACAAGAACTATTATCCCGGGAATAACCAGGGAGTGACCAGGCAATAAACAGCAAAAAATCATTCATGGGAAAATCCTGTTTATTGCCTGGTTATACACAGGATAATGGCACTTCAATTGCTTTTCATTGTGACATTGTGTGAAAACCAGTAGTGCAATTGCATGATTATCATGGAAATAATTCTGGGATAAACGTGCATTGAACATGATGTCGTGTGAAAATGTTAATTGTGAATGCACAATTTTGACCATTTATACTTCCTATTGTCTCCATGCGATAAACTCCTAATGAATGGCTGTCTCTGAAACAGAGCATTTTCTGTTACAGTATGCCAGTCCCCCTTCAAAAACAGGTTTAGCTGAGTGCATCTGCTTTTTGGGGGTGGGTGGGTATCAGTTCAAGGCCGTTTTGTTTAATCAAGCTATTAATGGACTATAATTGTGCTGGTTTGTTATGTATATACCGTTCTCTAATTTCAATTGTTTTCATTGCTTTGTATATTATTCTTGAGTTGTTCTCATTTGCCATGCAAGCTTCCATGGAGAGATCTTTACTGAAACTGTTTCAATAAATACCTGTATTTCAGGGTCTGCAAAAGCAAATCAGAAAGCTTTTAATAACTGCTTGCTATATTAGGAAGCAAACAGTGTGGTTCTAATATTCTCCCTTCTGCTCCTTTTTGATACCTGACACAGGTTCCAGCATGCTAGGACAAAGGATCACTGGGAAATGTCATTTTCAATCTTATAGTTGGTATATAGTTAAGGTATTTGACAGGACTGAATGCCCATATTTATTTTAGTTGCTCAACAAATTAAACTTTGGAAACTATTTTGTTTCAATGATGCAAATGGACTTCTAGCAACAATAAAAATCAGCAGGGAGGATTTGGACTCAACTGGGATGGGTAGAGGTTGCACCCTGTCACCTTTGCTCTTTGCTTTCACCATTGAGCCATTGGCTAAACTGATAAGAACTAACCCAGATATCCACATAAATGGTAAAACTTTATATCAGGTTTTTTTCTAACTGACAATATCTTGCTTTACATGATGGACCCAGTAAAATCTTCCACCTCACTTAAAGAACTATTAATTTTTTCTAGTTTCTACTGGATTCAGAGTAAACATAATAAATCAGAAATCCCTTGTTTGAACAAAACAGTACTAGACCAACTTGAGATAAAACAGGTAACTGAAGCCACCTTATATTTTGTTGTACTATCACTCCTAAGTATTTCACCTTATATTACTCCAGCTTGAAATACTTATTTTAGTCAAAGATATCAATCAACTGACTTGCATAAACACCAAAAGCTTTAAAAAAACCAGACAAGAATAAAATTAAAACTTTGCACAGACTTGAACTGTTCACCCTGGGCCACATAGCATTAATCAAACTTGTCATCATATCCAAGCTCACCTTTCTGTTTCACACTCCCATAAAAAATTAATATGTATATTCTTAATGACAGCCAGCCCAGAAAGAACAATAAACCAGAAAAAATTAGCAGCACTCAACATCCAATCTGGGGGAAAAAAATCTGGCCTATTGCTCTGAATGAAAGATTAGCTTGCATAATAAGGACTATGAAAGGAATAGATACAAATGACAACTTATGGTTTATTTTCTTTGGCTATATTCAGAACAAAGACCACTTGGGTAGTTTCAAAAGAAGTAGCCATGTTAAACTCTTGCAGCATAAAAAATACTTCTTTGGTACTGAAATATCATGCCTCCGACCCAAGCATCGCTCCATGGAAAGTTTCCTTGGGGCAATCCTGGGGTGGGAGGATGCCTCCGACCCCAGCATTGCCCCATGGAAAGCTTCCTTGGGGCAATCCTGGGGTGGGAGGATGCCTCCGACCCCAGCATTGCTCCATGGAAAGCAACGTTTTTTTCCATGGGGCGATGCTTGGGTCGGAGGACTCCTCCGACCCAAGCATCGCCCCATGGAAAGCTTCCTTGGGGCAATCCTGGGGTGGGAGGATGCCTCCAACCCCAGCATTGCCCCATGGAAAGCAACGTTTTTTTCCATGGGGTGATGCTTGGGTCGGAGGACTCCTCCGACCCAAGCATCGCCCCATGGAAAGCTTCCTTGGGGCAATCCTGGGGTGGGAGGATGCCTCCGACCCCAGCATTGCCCCATGGAAAGCAACGTTTTTTTCCATGGGGCGATGCTTGGGTGGGAGGACTCGGCCCAAGGAAAGCGTCCTGGAAAGCGTTGCTTTCCTTGGGCGGATGCCTGGGTCGGAGGTGTCTTCCAGAGGTCGGAGGACGCCTCCGACCCCAGGATCCCTCCAAGGAAAGCCTCATTGCTTTCCTTGGGCAGATGCCTGGGTCGGAGGTGTCCTCCGACTGTATATGATTAAGAATCTTTTTTTTCCTAGATTTTGCTCCTTAAAATTGGATGCGTCTTATATGCCGGAGTGTTCTAAGGAGAAACAATGTGGAAGTTATCAACATGCATTATATAATTAACACTATCTTGGATCCATGTATAATTTAAACTGTAAAGATGACTAACTGTGATGTCCCAATATTGCACCATGTTTCTGTTTTATATATTTGTATTCTTTATGTATACTTTTTGTGATACATTATAAACTATTTTATAATATATATTATAAAATATATTACAAATATATAATAAAATATATACTAAAATATTTTCGAAGCAACTTACATCTCCTTTACTGAAACAGCTTCACTGATCCCTTTCCAGACACAATTCAAAGTGTGGATCATGGCGTATAAAGCCCTATAACAGCTTGGCTCCACAATATCTGAAAGATTATCTCTCTGTATATGACTCTATATGTGGACAAGCTTTCTCTCTGTCCCACCAGTGGATTCACTAGTGTTGGTGTCATCCCAGTGTGGTAACTCATGTTGTCACCCCTAGACAGTCAGGGGAGACAATTTGGGGAGAGAGCAGGAGGGGAGGAGGCAATGAAAGGAGAAGTGGCAGAAGGCAGGGAGGGGTGCTTACCATCTGCTTTTCCCCAGTGGCATCACTAGGGTTGGTGATCTGGTGCAGTAACTCATGGTGTTACCCACCATTGACCTCCTCCCATACCACATCATAAAGAATCCTTAGGAATGTTTGTACTAATGTTACTCATAAATTGTAATTCTCATATGTCACTGAATGTAATCGTAATAGTTGTGACATAAACAACCAGCACTATTAAAATTATACTTTTAATTTACAATATCATACACACAGCCTAAATGTATTTACAAATACATAGTTTCATGTGCTTAAAGTGAAAAAATTTTTAAAATGTGAATTTTTTTAAAAAAATTGAAATTTGAAGTTTGAAATTTGATTTTTTAAAACAAAAACAACAACAACCTAGGGCCTATCCTTTCTCCTCCCACTGAGCCTCACCCCACTCACACTATCTCTTCAGTGTTTTAATGGGACACAGGCAAATGCCTCAGCCCATTTCTGCCAAAAGGCAGATGTTTGAGGAGCACTGATGTCACCCCCTTAGAGTGTCACCTGGTCTGGTCTGAACCCCTTGCAGCCCCTAGTGATGCCACTGCTCTCCTTTCTTGATCACCTCACCACCCTCTCTGCCCTGCCCAAGCTGCCTGGTACATAGTCCAGCTGTCCTTTCTGGAGGTAGGGTGCTGGTATCACCTGGTAGCCCCTTCCCCCACCCCATCCTCAACTGCAGCCTGATCCCCATGCTTGCTGCCTTATGCTTCTCTGCTGCCTTGGGCTCTCTTGACCAAGTCTGAGAGTGTCCAAGACTGTGGAGAATCAGGAATGGGAGATGGCAGGGAGCTGCTGCTGAAGCCTGGTAGCCAGTTGGGTGGAAAAGGGATGCAAGGAGAGAAATCTGTGGTGCCACTGCTGCTACTGCCACTGGCATCTTTTTTTTCTGGCTGGTCAGAAGTCACATCAGGTACTGTGGGTGGCAGGAGCACCCTACCCCACCAGCAGCCACAGTGGGTGGTAGGCTCAACTGGGTATCACTCCCCTGTGAGGTGTCACTTGGTGGGGTCCACATCCTCACCTGTCAAGTGACACTCCTGGGTCCCACCATCATCACAGGGCATGTTTATTGAGGACAGAGCCTTCTTAATGGCTGCTCCCAGGTTATGGAACTCCCTCCTAGGGGAGCTTCAGTTGGCTTGGGTCCCAAAAAGGAGCTTTCTGTTTTGGAAAAGTGGCCGGAGAAGCGTGGCTGAGACCCGGGCTGCCACCAGGTTGTACTCATCCAGTGGCAGTGGTTGGAATATGAGTGTGATAATATCAGGCCTTAATCCAAAATGTGACTGTATCCCGTTAAGGATCAGTCGCATTATTTTGTAGTATGATAATCTTCTAAATTGGCATTTTATTGCTTTTTAATTTCTGTATTAATACTTATAAAAACTGTACCATATCTTTTTAAGTCTTTGGAAACTGCCTTGGATCCTATGTAAGGAGAAAGTCTGAATATCAATCATACACACATATGCACACATACACATAGAGTGACCAGATGTCATAACTGCAAAAGAGGACAGGACACTGCAAAATGTATGACATCCAAAAAATATAGGACATTACAAAATAAAAGCTAAAAACACTAATGACGCTTCTCAATCATACTCAAAATTGGAAGACATTTTGGAATTCCTCCTGGAATTGAAATGTAGGACATATCCTGGAAATACATCTGGTCACCCTGCATACACAGCTTGGCTCCAGACTATCTAGAAGAACCTGTCTTCCTATACAAGGTAGCCTTAACCTTAAGATCTTTGGGGGAGAGCATTCATTGGTGAGGATATAGAAGACAGTCTTCTTTGTAGCTTTTCCAACATTGTGGAACTCCCTGCCATGAAAGGCTAGTTTGGCCCCCTTTGTGCTCTCTTTTTAGTGACAAGGAAAGACCTTTCGATATAAACAGGATTTTGATCTTTATCTGGGTGTGGCAGAAGGATCTTTTAATGGTGTGTGGTGTATGTTTATCTTATATTTGATATGTATTTTAAGCTGTTTTAAGAATTTTAATATGATTAGCTATTTAATGTTTTTTAAAAACCTTTATGCTATATATTGTTCTAATTGTTTTTTTAAAATCTTATGCTGCAAGCCATCTTGGGTCCTGTATTGGGAGAAAGGAGGATAAAAATTAAATAAATAAAGAAGGAATAATTGTTGTCGTCCTGAATGTCCCCCCCCTTTCTACATCACTCTAACCTGTAGTCATTTTTCTCTTCCCTCTGTCTCCTTCATTAGACCAGATACTCGATTAAGGACCAGTATTGTATGAAAAGTTTAGCTGTCTTCCCCCTGCCCCATGATTCTGAGACGAGGAAGGCATAGCTGTAGTTCAGCTTCTGCCTTGTCAAATGATTCTACTAGAGAGTTCAACCATTATCCCTCCCATTTCCTAATAAACGTATGTAGAAAGCCTCAAGCTGAGCTTTAGATGAGGCATCATGAATGATATCTGAGGAAGACTTCAGCCTGACACCAGTTAGTATAAACAGTGCAGCTGGACCAAAGAAACCAATAGTAGGGCACAATGACAAGCGGTTCTGTTTGTTCATGTAACATCATACCCAATTCCAAAATAATGCCACTTTGTGGTTTCATGCAATTTCTTGCTGCGCTATTCAGATTTGCTATGTTCTGTATATGTATTGGCAGGACAATAAGTCTAGAACTCAGACTTTTTTAAAAAAGATGGTTACTGCTCACAGAATGCTCCAGTGGCCATGTTAGATTCAGCATTCTGGGGTCTGTAATCCAACAAGTATCAAGCCTCCAGACAGATAAATAAGAATTATAATTTTTTACAGGGACATATAGAAAAATGGGGAGAAATCCTATTTTCCACCTTATGAATGAGCAAATGTTGTGATGTTGAAGGTAAATCAAAGAAAACATACCTGGAGTATCTGGCAACCTAGGCAATGTGTCTGCAGTCTGATCACATAACAGAGCCACAGGCAACTGTGAAGCTGTTAGCCCAACTGTCTGCTTCTTATAGAGGAAGCAGATGCGACCACTGGAAAAAGCTTGGTTTCTTTGCCCAGACAGCTAAACATGTGCCCTTTATGTAGTATACTGCTGCCAAATAATTTGGGGGACAGGGAGAAAAAAGAGGAATTATAGCTTAATCTTATTACTGAAATTTTCACTCACATTTAAATGCCTTGTAGCAGAAGGCAGCCCTGAATCCCAGAAATTAGCTGACTACAAGCTAGAGACTAGCTTAATAACAGAAGCTACAGTAAAGCCTTGATTTTTGTATTTTGACATTAGACTTTGGGTCATGTTGGCACTGCTGGTGATAATCAGGGCAATTCACTCTAATGACAAGGAAGCAGCTAAGAAGAGTACTGTGAACCACATAACAGAAAATGACAAGACTCTATGACAAAACAGGTTTTCTGAAACAGTGTTGGAGGCTAGGGTTCCCAGATCTCAGGCCCTGCCCCCTCTTCCCCAATTGTCAAGGAGAATCCATGGGTGAAAGCACTGCCTTGAAAATTTTTTAGTATATGTAATTTTTCTTCATTCCTGATTACTCATTTTCCTCATTTGTTTTAACAATACACTGTAAGCTGTCTTAAATCACAGGGAGAAAGGTGAAATGGATATTGAATGAATGAATTAATAAAAATGAACAAATACTTACATGGTGGTGTTTTTTAAATATAGAATGGAGTTGTGTGTGTGACTGTAGTTGATTCTTAGGACTTATATGAGCCTCGTTCTTTCTGTCATTGCACTAGTTAAAGAAAATGGAAACATGAGAGCAGCCATTACCACATGTCTTTGCAATAGCATGACTGGGACTGTTTCTGCCACCGCACTCTCTTCTGCACTCCTCCTTAACACTGCCTTCCTGCCCTATGTCCTACCCAGCGTGCCTTTAGGGTTTTTTTTTTAAATATATTTTTATTTTTACTTTTTAATGCAATTCCACAGTTATCCTATTTAAGTTTTAAAAGAAAAGAAAAAGAAATAATAATAATAATAATAATAATAATAATGAAAATGATGCTACTTGGGAAAAGCTAGAGGGAGGGGCAGAGGGGGAGAGGAAGTGACTGACACTATGTGACTGCTCGATGTTGTAACAGCAGCAATGTTTCTCACCTGGGGACTAATGGGACTGTAGTGCAATTGGGAGCTTATTGATGAGTTTCCACCATTAATGAAAATGGACACTCTAGCCACACTTGGGAGATGCAGCAGCTATGGGTAAGAGGCAACATTATGTGATAACTATGGCTAAAGGTGCTATTTTATGACTATGATTGTGGTTTAAAAGCTGCATGTGATTACCTCCTTGCTTTATCATGCTTAAGGAGGTCCCCAGGGACTGTCCCTTGTAACATCAACCTTACAACATCACAAATGCTCACCTCTTCACAAGGGGCATTCCTAAGTCTCAGGTATTGTCTCTGAAATCTTAGGGCCTAGCATAATCCTGACTTGACAATCCTAGTGGAAGCTTTCCTGACAAAGGAGGTGGGGCAGGATGGGGTGGAATTTGTTGCCCCATATGCTTGGTTGCCTGAGGCAGGTGCCTTACCTTTCTTTGTTGGAGGGCCATTATCTGAGTGTTTTTTGTCAAATGAATTTAAAACTTTGCCATGGTCTTGCATCAGAAGCTATGATGCACAACTTTATAACTTAGCTTTGTCTCTGTCATTATAAGCAACCCTCTAGTGCACTGTGATGATGTTCACTGGGGCATCATGCATGGTGTCCCACTGCACTATGGGATGTACAAGGCCCAGTACAAGGTGTTGGTTATTACCTTTAAAGCCCTAAATGGCTTGGGTCCAAGCTATCTCAGAGACCGCCTCCTTCCATACAATCCTCCCCGCGCTCTCCGGTCCTCTGGGAGGAACCTGCTGCAGCCCCAAAAATCGACGCTTGTGACGACCTCCCAGAGGGCTTTTTCTGTTGTCGCCCCCAAACTCTGGAACGACCTGCCGGACGAGATCCGTCGGTTAACATCGTTAGACAGCTTCAAAAAAGCTGTCAAGACGGATCTCTTC
Source organism: Phrynosoma blainvillii (assembly GCA_026167975.1). Classification (NCBI taxonomy): domain Eukaryota; kingdom Metazoa; phylum Chordata; class Lepidosauria; order Squamata; family Phrynosomatidae; genus Phrynosoma; species Phrynosoma blainvillii. The sequence goes on from JANUYF010000001.1 coordinate 341,015,258, forward strand.
CGGCAGGCCTTTCCAGATTAATTATCCCGGCCTTGGGCTTTTCCATCCCTACGGTTCCTTTCGTGGCTCCATCACTTGATGGATAAGGAACGCTGTAGGAGACTACCAGGGCATAGTGTTGTGTCTCTTTTTTAGATTATGTCTTTTTTTTTATTATGTTTTTAAATTGTGTCTTAATTGTTATGATATTTAATTCTGTTTTAAGGGGTTGGTTGGTACGGGGACATTTTGTACTGTTTTAATTGTAAGCCGCTTAGATTGATTTATCACATAAGCGGGATAATAATAATAATAATAATAATAATAATAATAATGTGTATAGCTCAATGGGACCATTGTGCAATGGACAGGCTACTAGCTCTGTTTGGACAATGGTCCCAGTGGCATAGCTTCATTCTACTCTTCTCCTGAGGAAATGAACATCACAAAACAGTGCAATTCAACATTTCCATTATCATAAGCTTATGTAACTTCCCAACAGGATACCAACCTTTATTTCAAAATAAAACCACATGCCATTAAATAAGCCAAACACTTCAGATGACCATCTTCAACAAAGCAACACACAGCAAGTTCTTTCTCACTGCTTCTGGATATTTCTGTTTGGAAGGAAAATGTGTGTAACAGGACATAGATCACTTAGCTTTTAGGAATCCTCTCTGTCTTCCACTTCTGTCTCAACAAAATGTGAGAGCACATATTGTTTACACAACCTCTGAGCAATGTATCATAGGATTGTAGTTGAATATAAGTGCTGTGAATCAATAAGGGGCTATTTGATTGATATGGTAATTTGTGTTTGTTGGCTTTGTATCTCTTGGGATTGCTTTGTGGGTACTTTTTTTTTTTTTTTATAGCAAACGATTTATTGTAGAAGGCTTGTTACTTCCACTGTTGTGATTCTGCATACATAACACAAGCTAAGAATATTTACTTTTTCATAGTTACAACATTCCAATATCACTATCCATAAATGCCAAAATCTCTGTTTAACTACAGTAGAATACCTCCTTCTTTTCTCCCCAGCAATGCTGAGTGGACTGCCTCATTCACATAACCCTGGAGAAGGCATTTGTCAATGGATAGATTACTGTTACACACAAATGTTTTACTTAGTACTCATTCCATTCCAGGCATCCTCCACAGGGAAAACTTTTACATTTGTGGGTTTTAAAGCATAAATTCCTGTCAAAAAATTAATGTGCTTTGAATTCTATCTTCCCTTCCTGCATAAGGTGCTGTATTATTAACTATGCTCCCATAAATAAAAAAACAGCCGTCAAGTGCAAAGGAAGTTAACCATGTGCTATGCATATGTAATGAAGGTTTGGGTTGTTCCAAAAAAACTCCCACTTTGTGTTGGATTGGTCCAGACCACATTTCTAAAACTTCAACAAAAAGGAAAAGTTGCCACAGTGGCCACAAGAAAAATTCCAAAATCCAGATGTGCAATCCATTTACTGGGTCAACCAATAGGATAGAGATATTTCTAAAGGTTATTTCAAACATATATTAAAATTTTATTGATTTAAATATCAAGACAAGAAAAGGATAATTGGTTGAAAGAGTTTGTACCAAGAAGAAGAGAACCTGCCATGAGTATATTAATTCTTTAACTTTCATCTTGGCTCCCCAGCTAAACAATCCCAAGGAGTACTGGTTGGTTAGAAAAAATGGTTTGTTTCATTGCAGTGAAGGGAAGATGTATGCTTATATTTATTTATTTCTGCAACAAGTTTGTTCTCTTAATTGAAATGTGAAGAGTGCTAGATGGAAGTTAATAATTCTATTTTCTGTACTGGGTAATGACTTCTGGATTCAGTGAGCATCCTTTGCTTAAAACACGTGATTTCCAAGTGGTAAAAAGGTCACAGAAAAGTGTTTAGTCACCTTTTCTCCAGTTGTGTTCAATCCCTTTCCACTGCTTCTTTGATACTATCAGCTTACACTTAACTGCTCCTTCCTCCTCCTAGATGCCATAATGTATGAACGCTATTCTAGAGTGTGTGGGAACTTGTGGCCCATCATCAGCATGCCAGTGCTCAGAAATGGTGGGAGACATAGGGCCTCGGCAGACGGCTTATTGAGCCGTCTCCGAGGCAAGGAAGAGGAGGGGCAGCCGCACGCGCGGCGCCCCTTCCTCCTCCCGAGGTCGTCCTCGGAGCCTCCGGCCCTCCGCACGTCCGGCGCTCCGGGGACAACCTCCCGCCGCAGCGACCGCACGCGCTGCGGCAGAAAAGTCAGTGAAAGTGCGCCCGACGCTTTTAGGGCGCACTTTCACTGACTTCTGAAAGGAGTGCTATTTTTGCGCTCCTTTCAGAGGCGCCGACGGTACGCCGCGGTGCGACTGCTCCAGTCCCGCGGTGCACCTTCGCAGGGCGTCTTGGACGCCCTCGTCTGCTTCCCCCCATAGTCTGGCAACATCTGAGGGGCACACATTCCTCACCCCTGTTGCCTGGAGTAGTATGGTCTTCCTCAAATTCATAGGGGACTATAAACCCAAGTGCCACTCCTGAAAACCCTCTGCTGTTGGAACTTCCACTGCTACTACTGCAAAAATCCCATTGATTCTGCTGGGAAACATGAGTCTGTTAGGGGCACAAACTTTGTTTTTCAGCAAAATAACCCTCCTGAAAGCATGCTGGCTGGGGCTGCAATGCTGCTGGGAAACAAGGCACCTTTTTTGTGGGTATTTCAGGCTGTGTGGCCATGTTCTAGAAGAGTTTCTTTCTGACGTTTCGTCAGCATCTTTGCCACAGTTGCCACAGATGCTGGCAAAATGTCAGAAAGAAACTCTTCTAGAACATGGCCACACAGCCCAAAAACACACAAAAAACTATGGATGCCAACCATGAAAGCCTACGACTTCACAACAAGGCACACTCTCTTTCCATGCACCATGTTTCCTAGCAGAATTACTGGGATTTTTGTGGTGGAGAAAACTTCAGCAAAAATGGTAGGTCCCAGAGAGGTGTATAAAGCACTGGGACGGGGAATACAAGTAGCACATAAGTCACATATTGCTTTCTCTTGTTTTCTATGATGTTATGACATCCCTGTCTGTCAGTAAGTTAAAAATCACATTAAATTATATCTAGCATATATACTCGTCTATAAGTCTAAAAATTTATGTACAAGAAATGACCCCAAAATCCCAGGTCGACTTATTTACGGGTCAGTATGGTAATGTGATAGCAGCTCTTTCAGATTTCCCCATGTGGTGGGAAGATAGTTTCTTTTTTCTCTTGAGCTAAGCAGAAAGAGTCCTGAGTGATTAAATTGCTTTTAAACAAACCAAAGTTGAAATAAAAAGCTTCAGTTAGAACCTCTCTTGCTGTACGCACACATACACACACTGAAGGAGCCTCCAAGTTTTACCCTTGATTTATCTATGGACCATGGCAAAATCCATAATTTTGATCCCCAAACATGCCCTTGACTTATACATGAGGTTGACTTATAGTCAAGTATATACAGTAGTGATGTGGTGATATTGCCAAGTGGCAAGTGAGAGTGATGGCAAATGATGGCATTAAATAAACAAACATTTCATTAGTGAATTAATCCTCCCCACCATACACACCCTTCAATATTGAAGAGGACATTCAGAAACAAGTTGAAATATTTGGCATAGTCTTCTTTAATATTTCTTTTTGCTAACTGATTCATGAAAAGAATTGAGAATTAAAAATAAAATACAACCCACAGAGGAGAAGATTGTGTGATATGATGAATGTTCATTTTATTAGCATATTCATGCAATTTTGATGCTGGCCTTTTGTATGCAAAAACTGCTTGATGAAATTCATACCATCATCAAGTTTCAAAGGAACTTTCATGAGATGTGTTTTCCCCCAAGTGATAATATCTGCACAGAAGAGTTTTCAGATAATTAACTAATACACTATTTAATGATACCACAATAATTTATTTGTTCCATGTAAAATAAAAGGCTGGCATAATTATAGTGTAGCAATCTGTAAATAAGAATTTGAGCTTTGAAAGAAAGAGGGAACAATCTTTTTTTTTCAGTGATTTTTATGATGGTTATATTGGGCAATATTTTGACACTCAAAAAGTATAGGCAATGAATTCAGGAAGGATTAAATCACTCTATGAAAAATTTCACATATTCTTGCTTGCTTGCTTGTCCTTGGAACTGGTGATGATAGAATATCAGAAAGGATACCAAACTCAAAATAGCAGTTCTGGGAAACAGACAGAATAGCTTCCCCTACATATACTACTAGTAAACCCAGTTCTGCAAATCGGAGCCATCTGTAAATAAATCCAGTGGTGTCTGGTGGCTCTGAATAGGATGGTGAATCTGCTCCAGAGTTTAGATTGAATGGTTATCCAAGGTGAGATCAGCAATTAGGTTAGTTTCTTTAAAGTTCAGACTGGGGCACCACTGGCCAAAATGGTGGTATCAGGTGGAAGAGGAAAGTATTAGCAGGTCTGCAGAGGTGACATAAGTAACAAACAGCAGCAGGAACCAAAACAACAACAGAAAACTTTGGGAAAGCAAAGCCACTTTTTCATCTTCTTTTATCTGTTTTTATCAGTACCGGCTTTGAATCGTGTGAACTTTCAATCCTGAGAAAGAGGCAGACATAGGTCAATTTTAAAAGAAAGAAGCTATCAATAGCCAAATAACTTAATGTGGATGGAGTAGACATGGAATGGTGATTAGTATTCTTTGGGTGAAAAATAACGAGAGAGGGAGAAATGGAACCAAATACCTTGCAGAGGTGCTGGCTGCCTGGAACTCTGAACAGGAATGCTCCGTGCTACAATATTTTCCTGCAGTTTTAATATGTATACAACTGCCACTCATATAGTGCTTTAATCATGCATCATTTACATATGAATCAAACAATAAATATTTATCTCTCAGACCAGGATTCCAAGAAGGATTCGAACTCAGCCATGGGAATGCATTGGGCAACCTTTGACAAATCACACTTACAGGCCTCAGAGGAAGGCAATGCCAGACCTCTTCTGAATAAATCTTGCCATGAAAACCCCATGATAGGTACACCTCAGTGTCATCATAAGTCAGAAATGACTTGGAAACAAACAACACAAAATAAATATTCATCATAATAGTGGGAAGGTACAGTGTCCTTTGTGGCAGCCCTTTGTTTTGCCCCACCTCTTTGGTGATGGGAAATAAATAAGGAGTTGCAGGGGCAAAGAAGTCCAGGACAGAGAATGCCAAGAAAACAGGTGAGATATCATGTAGGGATGATACATTCAAGAGCCACTTGCCTTGAGTGGGTACCATACAGTGACATGAAAAGGGGTTTCCACTCACATGGGACTTCTCCATGCTTCCCCTGCACACATATGAACCCTAGTTCTCCTCTAGGGCTGCATCCACGCTGCAGAAATAATTTAGTTTCACACCACTTTAACTGTCATGGCTCAATGCTATGGAATTATGGGAACTGCAGTTTTGTGAGACCCTTATTAGCCTTCTCTGTCGGAGAGCTCTGGTGCCTCAACAAACTACAGATCCCAGAATTTCATAGCATTTTATCAGTTCCTCATATTTTTTAACCTTGAAAAAAAATCCTTGTTTGTTTCTTCTACGCTTAACACATCCAAAGATTTTTTTTTCCAACAGCAGCTCCTAACTTTTGTGACCATTGGCCATGCTATTTAGGATCACTGAATGTTGAAGAATTTCACAGCATTGAACTGTGGCACTTAAAGTGGTGTCAAACTGGATTATTTCTGCAGTGTGAACAGCACCTGAGATGCAGAATTCTCACTAAAAGTAATGCTTTTCTTTTCCTTCCCTCCCTCCCTCCCTCCCTCCCTCCCTCCCTCCCTCCCTCTTTCTTTCTTTCTTTCTTTCCCCCCATAGAAAAAATATGGGGTTAAAGAAAAAAAACCCTTGTTTGTTTCTTCTATGCTTAACACATCCATATGTTTGTTCTTGTTTTATACACCAAAACAAAATCTCCTAAAATAGTATGTGCTTAAGAATTTTGTATTAAAATTATTTCAAAAGCTGTAACAGGACCTGTATTATTTTTTTTATCAAATTCTGAATTCGGTTTCACTTTCCTTTCCTAGTACTATGATTCTATTTTAAGACTATAAGCTTATATGGATCATCAATGCATTAATGGCATAGACTCCAGAGTAGGTTTAATTATGTTTTGTTTCTTGATGTCATCTGTGCTTCACCACTTTTGTGTATGCATGTGTTATATGTCTCTCACTCCTCCCCATCTCAACCCTTTTAACTCAACACGATGTCTTCTGTGTTGGGAGTTGTGAGAAAATAATGTTACAAAATGGTTCTGCGATAAGCTGTGTTTCCTTAACAGATGCTGCTTCCCCCAAGGGAGCTGCAGTTACATCCAGTTAGGCCAAAAGCCCTGGGAAAGTAGGGCAGATAATCAGCTTCAGAAGAAAATGCCTGGGCTGGCACCCTGATTCTAAAGTACGCTGTTTGAACAGCAAGCCCCACTGATTTCAAATGAATTTACTTCTAAAGAAGGAGGGCTTAGGATAAGAACAAAAGTGAGCACTGCTCAATCTGACCAATGAATCCAACCCCAAGCCGTGGAAATTTACTTTTGGGGAAGTTATAATCCAAAAAAGTAACTTTCCCAAGCTCTACAACTAGTTCTGCATCTGTTTACAGCAGAGATAGGTGTAAATTTTGAGAATTTTGACAGCAGAGCATAAACATTAACCAATGTTCCTTGTTATTCTGGTATACAGAGATTCATAGCTTCTGAACATGAGATTACCCTAAATTGCTCAAACAAGTTACCTTTTGGGACTACAATGCTCAGAATGGCCCAACCAGCATGGGTTCTGGTGATGGTGGGTGGGGGATACTGGGAACTGAAGTTCAAAAAAAGTAATTTTCCCAAGCTTTGCCATTTAGTTATAACAGTTTACTGCTACTGACCCATACCTTCTATGAATTGTTTAATCCTCCTCTTAAAGCTATCATCTGTCAGAGCAAGCTTAAGTTATCCCAGCAAATAGATCTGCTGCAGCTCTGTTTGAATACAGGTAGACAGCATGGAGGAATCTTCAATAAGGTGGATTTTCATTTCTTTAATTATTTCCCCTCCTCTTGAAATCAGTGAAAGAGAGAATTCATCAGTTATGTGAAAGATCTGAGGCTGGCATGGATATGTGTCCCTGCTCCTGGGGCCACCTTAAAAGAATACAAAGACTTTGAATCCAACAGATTCAAAGCAGCTTCTGCCCTTCTCCACCTCTGAAACACCCCATCTAAGCACCTGCTTCTGATTAATACCACCAGGAATACTGCTGTTGGCAGAATTAGGTTCACATATATTTCTGGAACATATTTGTTAAGTTTTCAGATTCTTAATCCTTATTTGTAATTCACAGTTTTAAAATTTTGCATCATTATTAACATTTCCAGCATTACAATAAGATAACAATAGACTTTATCACACAGGGAAAATCCCGTGAAGAAACGAGATTTTAAATAGGAAAAAAACCCGCAAAAGCGGGTAGATTTTCAGACTATATCGCTAAAGTGTGCTTAACCTGAATGGAAAATAGTTAAAAGCTGCTTCTTTTTACTTTTGAAAAATCCTGAAAGTAAAAAGAAGTGGCTTTTGACTACTTTCCATTCGGGTTAAGCACACTTTAACAGCAATGTGTATGAAATCTACCCACTTTTGCAGGTTTCCCCCACCTTTTAAATCCCATTTCTGCATGGGATTTCCCCTGTGTGATAAAGTCCAATGTATTAGAACAATAGAAAAAAACATACAGTGGGTTTGGATCCAGGGTCCCCTGTGGATACCAAAATCCATGGACACTTAAGTCCCATTAAATACAATGAGATAGTGAAATGGTTTCCCTTATATAAAATGACAAAATCAAGCTTTGCTTTTTGGAATTTATATATTTTAAAAATATTTTGAAGCTATGAATGCTTGAATCCATGGATAAAAAAATCCATGGATACAGAGGACCAACTGTATAAACACATAAACAAAGACTAAGGGCCTTTACAGACTGCCAGAAATAGTGCAAATTGAGGCCACTTTGACTATCCTGGCTCAGTGCTAGGAAATCATGGGAATTGTATTTTTGTTCTGGGACATTGAGCCTTCTCTGCCAGAGAGCTCTGGTGCCACAATAAACTACAGTTCCCATGATTCCCCAGCACTGAGCAGGACAGTTAAAGTGGCCTCAGTTTGCACTATTTCTGGCAGTCTGTAAAGGCCCTAAGTTGACTAACTAAAACATTCCCTACTATATAGAGGAGATATTTAAAAAAGAATTAAAATCATGGCTGAAAATTATTATTATTATTATTATTATTATTATTATTATCCCATATTTTCCCCAATCAGGAGTCAAAGTGCTTTACAACATTTAAAACAGACACTGTTAAAAATCCAAGAAACAAAAAAGTTAAAATAAGATGAAACAATAAAATAAAGTTAAAATAAGATGAAACAATAAAATAAAATTAAAATTAAAACATACATCATTAAAACACACAGAAGCACACACCCCAGGACAATAATTAGCAATACCCAGTCCATTGTGTAAGATGAGTCTTATATCGTCCTGCATCACATATCTGTCAGTATAGAAAAGTATTTACTTGTTTACATAGCAGGCTATGATTTTCTCAATGTGCTGAAGACATATCCAAATGGATTTGTCCAGAATTTGATGTGGTCCTTTGGGACTCTATGAGGAGACCATTTCTTGGCTGCAAAGATGGTAGATGGCTACCAACTTTTCCCCTATCCAGTCCTTGGTATGATCTGAATCCGTAGGTTAATTTCTCTTCTAGGATCATTGACAATCCTGTGCCCTGCCTGTCTTGTTGACTGTCCCAGTGTATACTTCTATTATTTATCTGTTTCTAATCTACCAACTGTAAATAGTGCAATTTAAATAGACAAAAATCCCACAGCTACTAGTTTATAAACATGTTTAACCTGTCAGTTATGTAGATTATATGTCAGTTTTTCTCGGCAATGGAGGTATCTCAGAATTGCTGTCATGCTCTACTATAGTGGTTCTAAACCTTAGGTCCCTGAATAATGAACCATGACTTCCAGCATTCTCTTGGCTAGTATGGCCACTTCTAAGGGATGCCCAACAATTTTGGGGACCCAAGACTAGAAAAGGCAACAGCATGCATCTTTTATCAAAATGCTTTTGGGAGAGAATTGTTTTAGCATGCACACCATCCTTGTTGAATTGTCTCAGTTCAATAATAAAACATCATTACTATGATTCTGATGGCTTTGGTATAAGACCAGATGTTCTGCCTGACTTTGATTAATTAAATTTCCATGACAACACAAGCATTACCAATTAACTAAGATGTAAGGCTACTCTCCAAAGACAATGCTGAATATACCCTGCTATAATTCATTATGGAGTTGCTTCCAGGATGAAAAGGTTCTCAAGTGGAATGCATTGCACTTTGTAAAACTCTGTTCTGAATATGTCAGAGAAAGAGAGATGAAGGTATCAAATATTCAGACAGTATCTAAAGTGACCTCTAGAGAAGAGCTATACATTAGGAGATTCACTGTCATAATAAAAAGGTAGTTATCACAACAGTAATGAGTAAAATAGAAAGTATTTTCCATTTCTACAACACATGGAATGAAAAATAACCATAATGTGTATTTCTGTTATACTGGAAGTGCAGATTGTTCATATTATACACATTCTCTCCAGCTATCGAGTTCTGATTTGTTTATGGTAAAGTGCAGACATTCAACAGAAGGCAACTCACCTAATAGATTTTCCCCTTCTCCTTCTCCCCCTGCAGCTGCTTGTGCTTCCCAAAATGTCTCCCCAGAGAATCAGGAGGAACCTATAAAATATTGTGAGAGGTGTTAGGGAGTTCCAATGGGAGGCGAAATTGCCAAAATAGGCTGGGTAAATCTTGTACTCTTCTGCTCAAGGTCCTATGTTTATGTGATTCTTATCTCTCATGCTAGCCTTGGAGTGCATGGGCCACAGTGTTGAACAGGAAAGCCTGCAAAAACTTTATTAGAGAGGCTTTTCAAAGAGTACAGAAGAGAGGAGGCACATCTTTTGCATGCACTTACCTTGCACTTGCACAGCATTGTTGATTGTCATGCATTGCAGAATGCCAAGGGATAAAACAATCAAGGCATTTCAATCATACAGTGAGTAGTACATTTGTTATATCTGAAGAAACTGGTATGGAAATAAAGAGAAAGTTTTATATGCCCTCTTAAAAAACAGGAAGAGGGCAACTTGGATTATTAGAGGAGGCAGAGGTTGGATTCATCTTGAGATTTAAGGGAGATATGGGTCTCTGCTCCATCTGTTCATGCCTCTTTTCCTGGCTTTCTTCTTATCTCTTCCCCATCATCACTGCCTCAGCTCTCCTTTTCTCTGTTCATATGTTTATTTCTTGGTAAAATACTTGGTAGCCTCATACCAGAAAACTGGAAATGCTCTTTTTTGGACTACAACTCCTCAATTCCCCTAACCATTAGGGTCAAACTAACATTCATATCTAATGAAGGCAACACATGGCCCACAGCTTCTTTAGTTCCTTCTTTCACACTACCCCTCCCGGTTTGCTCTCCCACTGACAAAACAGGACCACTGAAATCAGTGATGGTGCTGAGGCTGTCAAAACAAGAAAAATGCCATCTTTTGAAAAGGAAAGAGTTAATCCAGCAGGGTGCTATGGTTCAGGGTGATGCTCTGTTACCATTTTTGTCATAGAGAGCTGACATAATTATCTGAACCTCTGGACAAAGTGAAACTTGAACACTAATACTGTGCTCGGAAACCAATAGGCAGCCAGTGAAGAGATTTCAGAACGAGTGTAATGTGATCACTCCTTGATGTTCTGGTGATCAGCCTGGCTGCCATGTTTTGTACTAGTTGTAGTTTCCGAGTTAGGTATAAGGGTAGCCCCATGTAGAACGCATTGCAGAAGTTGAGTCGTGAGGTTACCAGTGCATGTACTACAGTTTCTAGGTCCCTTACTTCCAGGAAAGGGCGCAGCTGGAGTATCAGCTGAAGCTGATAACAGGCACTCCTGACTGTCGCATTCACCTGATTTGTCATGTGAAGCGACGAGTCTAAGAGCACCCCCAGACTGTGAACACAGTCCTTAACAGAGAGCATGACCCCATCCAGGACTGGAGGTTGCAACCCAATACCTGGTTTGGGGGCCCCTACCATAAGTACCTCCATTTTGTCTGGATTCAGCTTGAGTTGGTTTTTCCTTATCCAGTCCATTACCACTTTGAGACATTGATTGAGGGGAGAACCGCCATCTGCTGTCAGTATATTTGGGTGTCACCAGCATATTGATAACACACCGCTCCATGTCTCCTGATGATCTCCCCCAGCAACTTCATATTGATATTAAACAACATCAGGGACAGAATGGTGCCCTGTGGAATGCCACATTTTAGCTCTATTTTTCAGGAGCAGCTGTCCCCAAGTGACACCCTCTGGAACCTGCTTGAGAGGAAGGAGTGGAACCACTGAAGAACAGTGCCTCCCATTCCTAAATCTCTCAGTCGCTCCAAGAGGATGTTATGGTCTATTGTGTCAAAAGCCACTGAGAGGTCCAAAAGCACCAACTGGGTCATGCTTCCCCTGTTGGTGCTAAGGCACAGGTCATCTACCAGAGTGACCATGGCCATCTCCACCCCATATCCAGGTCTGAAGCTGGTTTGAAATGGAACTAGAAAATCGGTTTCATCCAAGATTGCTATTGGACCAAGTACGAGGGACTATTGGGAACTGTGATGGTGACAACTATGGCACTGCCAACATTTCTTAAAACTTTTCACTCATTTTCACTGTATGCCCCCGCTACCACCAATATGTGATGGTGAGACTCACCCACCCAACTACTTTTCTTGGATGGCATCACAATGGGTCTTTTTGATCCCACCTCTGCCACCAATATGTCATGGGATGGCAACTAGCCCACTAGTTTGCTGCCTAACTTGTGACATGACACTCAAACTCAATTCTCAGTGCATTGCAGTGGTTCTGTTCCTTCCTCTCAGGCAGATTATAGAGCAGGGGTAGGCAACCTTTCCCCTTTAAGGGCCGAGGGACTTCAGCTCCCAGAATCCCAGGAGCTATTGGCCAACATGGGACTATTGGCCAACATGGCTGAGGCTTCTGGGAGCTGAAGTCCCTTGACCCTTAAAGGGGAAAGGTTGCCTACCCCTGTTCTAGAGGATGTTGATTGGGGACAGTTGCTCCACTAAAAAGGAGCTTAACTGTGGCATCCCACAAGGTGCCATCCTGTCCCCGAGGTTGTTTAATGTATACATGAAGCCTCTGGGAGAGATCATCCGGAGGCATGGGATGGTGTGTTATCAGTACGCTGATGATACCCAGCTATATTTCTCCATGCCTCGGTCATTGGCTATGACCTCAGATGGTGTCTCTCCTCTTAATGAATGTCTTAAGGCAGTAATGGGCTGGATGAGGAAAAACAGATTGAGACTGAATCCAGATAAAATGGAGATACTAACGGTAGCAGCCCTGAAACTAGGAATTGGGATACAACCTCCAGTCCTGGACGGGATCACACTCTCTGCAAAGGGCTGTGTTCACAGTCTGGGGGTACTCCTGGACCCGTCGCTCCAGATGATCAATCAGGTAAATGCGACGGTCAGGAATGCCTGTTATCAGCTTCAGCTGATTCACCAGCTGCGCCCTTTCCTAGATGTAAGGGATCTCAAAATGCTGGTACATGCGCTGGTGACTTCTCGCTTGGATTTCTGCAATGCACTCTACATGGGGCTACCCTCGTACTTGGTCCAGAAATTCCAGTTAGTTCAGAATATGGCAGCCAGACTGGTCTCCGGTACATCTAGAAGAGACCACATTTCACCTGTCCTAAAAAGGCTGCACTGGCTACTGATTAGTTTCCGGGCTCAGTACAAGGTGTTGGTTATCACCTTTAAAGCCCTAAATGGCTTGGGTCCATCCTACCTTCGGGACCATCTCTTTCCATATGACCCAACCCACACACTCTATCTACAACCACCCAGAGGGCCTTTTCGGCAACTGCTCCCAGATTATGGAATGGCCTGCTGGACGAGATCCATCAGATTACCAATTTAAACAGCTTTAAAAAAGCTGTGAAGATGGATCTCTTCTGGCAGGCCTTTCCTGATTAGTTCCTGGCCAAGGAGTGAGTTTACTTTTTCCCACCCGCTGCCACTTCTATTGCTGACGGCTTGCTTGTATATATATATATATATATATATATATATATATATATATATATGTTCACACACACACACACACACCCAGCTTGGCAGAAATTACTCATTGACAACCACACACCCACTATCTGATGTGTCCCAAACCTGAAAGACTTTTTTCTCTCCTGGTAGCATTTTGAATACACTTCTTTAAGCATTTCAGACAACTGCTTTATGAACAAACAAAAAGACTTTATTTACAAATCAAATACAGTATCTTTCTTAGTGGATGGTATTCAAGATGGATACAATATATAAGTACTTCCATAGTTACACGGTTTAACAGTTTCTTTGCTTATCATGGTAATTCTTTCTTTATAGCCTTATATATGTTCCTTTACAGTCTCACAGAACTTTTATCTATCTTTTGTATCTTTTAATGCTTCTGGTCATTTGTGACTTCACTAGCTACCAAGCACTATATCTCCCACAGGATATTACAACAACATTAATTAAGAACTTTCCTCATCCCTATCTCAGGTACCTAAAAACCCTTTCCAATTGCCCCTCACAACAGCCTATCCTAGTCCCAGGATACAATCAACATCTCTTCTTATCTTGGGTATATAAACCCCCTTCTAACTGCACAGCATAGCAGTCTTCTTCAGCCTTCTCAGCTGCTAAACTCCTCAGGGTAAAATAAAACTCTCTTAACTAACTCCAAACACTGCTCTGTCCGTCTATTTATATTTGCTCCTAGGAGCAGCCCCCACCTTTTCCTGGCTTAGCACCCATTGGCTGTTGTCAACATTCTAATCTACCTGTGTTCTCTCCACAGGAACCTATCAACTTCAGATAATTTTAGACTATAGCACCCATCATCCATGACCACACTGGCTGGTGCTGATGGGGCATGGAGTGTAAACTGGACATGGCTCCTGTATCTTTAATGGCTGTGTAGAAGAGGAAATTTTAACAGATGTAATTAATTGTGTGATAAACAACTCCTGCTGAAATTCCTTTTTCATCATAATCATTAAAAGTACAAGAGCTGTCTCCCATTTTCATCTAACAATGCTACAATAATGGAGTCTGATAACATCTGGAGGGCCAAAAGCTCCCCACCTTTGGTCAAGGGAAGTAGTTCAGGTAGTTTAAAGGAAATGGAAATGCCTGCTGGGGAGAGAAGGAAGTCTTGTCAGTTTATTTCCTCATTTCAATATTGCTAACTGTGGCGCAGTGGTTAAATGCCTGTACTGCAGCCACTCACTCATAAACCACAAGGTTGTGAGTTCACTACTAGTCAGGGCTCAGGCTTGACTCAGGCTTTCATCTTTCCAAGGTCGCTAAAATGAGTACCCAGCTGTTGGGGGGCAATGAGTTTACAGTTGTAAACCGCTTAGACACTGTATAGTGTGGTATGAAGCAGTATATAAATGAAGCTGCTTTGGTTTCTATTGCTGACGGCTAACTATCCACCAAGCAACAACTAACCTAGAGTTCCATGATAAGCAGCAACCTGTATGAATATTAAGGAATTAGCAGTTATAAAATTCAGTGAGAGAAGGCAGTCAGCATGAAAGACAATTAAAATATCATACAATATTGAAAGTTATAAAATGATTAGGTTTTACTACTTCTAACAAAACAAGTATAATTAATTTATTGGAAGAAAGTAATTAAAATTGTATGTGAGTGTGTATATGTATGCCCCTCCATCAGTTCTAAAAACCCAGATGCACCCTGCTTCTGTGATGGTTTCCTATCTCTGGCTTAAACAGTAGGTATCCGTGTGAATAAAGAAAGAGAGAACCCAAGTACAAAAGAAAAAAAGTCATTTTATGACAACATAAAATGAAGCTGGTGATTACTTTATCCAGCCTTTCAGTTGTAATCTCCTGCAACTGTCTGTGAATAGGTATTAGTATTGGATAAGCCTGTGTTCAAATGAAAATAATTGGAACAGAAAAGCTGAGTGAAAAACAGAACTATCAGAAGTGAAGAATCAAAGGCACGGTGAGGAATGGTACCATTCTGTAGTTTGCGCATATTATAACTGGGAAAATAAGAATTTGATGACACGCTACTGTCAGACTCAGTAAAAGACTAGAAGAGCAATCAAACCTGAACAAATTTTTACGAAAACCGAAGGGAAAATTATATCTCTGTCTATAGCCTGAAGACTAGAAAGATGAGAGTAAAATGTCTTATGATAGATTAAGGGAGAATATTTTGATATAAGAATGGTATTAAGGCTGAATTACCAAGTCACCTATTAGCTAGAAAAATGATAGAATGTAGGTTGTCATCGAAACAAATGATGCAACTATTAAATAATTTTTTTTTGTCCAAACAGGAGGTGTTTCTTGAATGTGAGCACATACACTCACTCACACACATACACAATGAGAGAGAGAGAAAGAGAATGTGTGTGTTCAGTTTGTAGTCAGAAAAGAAAAATGTATAGCAGTCTGGATATTTGTCCTTTTTCATGCTGCTGTACTTCTATTAGAAATCTGAAGTGCTGTGCTGAAATTTGCCCCTTTATATGGCTACTAAGTTAAGGTCCATTTTGTAGCTGTTGCTGTTACTCCATCAGGAACTGTTATACATTCTGTTGGACTTCTCCTAGTAGTTAAGTATTATGTTATCTAATTGATTGTATCTCTTATTTTTTAAATCTACCACCTATAGAAATAAAATACTGAATAAAATTGAAATTGTACACCAGTTTCAAATTATTTTGTTGAAGGTAGTAGGCTATATTTCAGAGGAATAAACTGGCAAAACCTCCTCTGATCATTACTTGCATTAAGAAAAAGAAACTATAAAATTCATGGAGTCATCATAACACATCAAGCAACTTGAAGGCACATATATAGACACACAATACTTGACAACAATCTAGAAAAGAGAATCAAATAATTATGGAGAAACCATTGTTAGTCCATTTCCCCCAGACAGTGGCCTTTGGAAACATTTCCATATGATAGTACTTTAACATGATGACTTTATATGATAACTATAACAGGCCTAGAATTCAAAGCCCCAGTCATGTTAGTTTGGAAACTCAATATGCAAAGTAATCTTGTAGCACCTTTGAGATAACAGGCCAACTGTTTTCCTTGTGAGCTGTCTCCACTTGTATGGAGAGTCTTCATATTGCTATGTCAGAAATACTTTGGTGTGAAAATAATCTATGTCACTATGGTAGGCAATACCTCTTGTAGTTTGTGGTGCTAATAGACCATCCAGTGCTCCCACGTAGTTAGGATACTGGTATCTGTAAACTTTCCATTGGACATGGGCAAAGCGGGCATACTTAAGAAGCATAATTGTCACACTATTTTGCACACTTTGTAAGGCAACAAACTGTGAAAGTCTACTCATCACCATTGGTCTTGTACCAACTGAAGTTCTTGTGATACCTCTGTGCTGATTTGTGTGTGCATGTGACCCCACTGCCAGATATAGTACCCAGCTTTTCTTACCCTTTCACAAATATAATCAGGACAATTGTTGTGGATGAATAATAAACCAGCCATCTGTCTAACACCTGCACAGCATATCCTGATTCAGATGGGATGGAGAGGAGAGACAGCTGGGTGTCATTAGCATGCTGATATTATATCCCAAATCCTCAGATGACAGTTCCAAACTGTTTCCAATAAATGTTAGCTCTAAGGCAGGGGTAGGCAACCTTTCCCCTTTAAGGGCCGAGGGACTTCAGCTCCCAGAAGCCTCAGCCATGTTGGCCAATTGTCCCATGTTGGCCAATAGCTCCTGGGATTCTGGGAGCTGAAGTCCCTCAGCCCTTAAAGGGGAAAGGTTGCCTACCCCTGCTCTAAGGGATCAATCAGTGCCTGTGTTCGGTTCTCCATGCTATAGACACTTGTGCAGCAGATGTATACTGACTCTCTTCATTGGCTTGGTTGGACAAAAAAGAGCATCATGGGCTGTAACAGGTGCTTAAGAGTAATCCTGTGAGCATCACTTTTCATCTTGCCATCCCACAGTGAAACCAGGTGCTTGACTGCTCTTGATTACCAAAGCTTACCAAGAATTTTCAGTGGTAAAGTATCTGGGGATACCTGTTTCCGTTCTGATATATCAGAGAGAGAAAATTGTGGATAAAAACAAACCACAGGCCTCAGAGCAATACTAGGTTAGAGACAGACTTGAATAATATATTTACTTAAGACTATGAACTCTACAGATAAAACATCCCAGAACTGCAGTCTTTCATGTAGTTTATTTTTGGTCATCCATTAATGGGTGCATTTGTAAATCCTTATTCTTAAAAGACACTTTCTGAATTAGAAATCATTCTTCCTCACTTCCTGCCATATGGGTAGAAATCTCACAGGCTGTGGTGCCCTGGAATCCTCCTATGCTGCCTTCTCCTTTTCTTAGCAACTTCATCCTGAAGACTGTGATGGCATGGATATTTCTAGGGGTGGGGTGGACTACACCAAGTGATACCTCGGGGGGGGGTCTGCCTTCCAGTGTGGAGTGTACCACCATGCCTCTCTGCAGGTAGGCCAGGACTCCTGGAGACTGAACATCCTGGGAAGGACCAGGTCTACTTGCCACAGTGAACTCTTGGAGGCCTCTCCCTTTACCCAATAGTGCCTGGATCCCTTCAGGACTTGTGAACAAGGCAGGTAGACTGGGACACAGACAATCCCTTCAGGACTAGGGTCCACCTGCTGTCAGCAGCAAGGAGACCAGAGCCTTTCTCTTCTATACTGGTCCAAGCTACTCCAAGCCTGGGGTTCATGGCATGTGTTACCACACCAATCCCAGTGATGTCACTGTATGATGGTGTTCTTAGCCTTTCCATTCTATATCCTGAGACTTCTATTCCAAATCTTCTTAACTTTCTACATTCATTGAGTGCTGCTCTTCATTACTCTCTCTCCCCTTCTAACTCCTTCTTAACATTCATTTCAAAACTAGATAGTCCCAAACTGTTGTCTTCACCAAGGTAAATCCTTAATGATTTCAATATACACAATGACAATATCACAACTGTCATTAGTCTTCTTTTTATATTTTCTTTCCATTTAGGCCGGTAGTTCTCACATGGTTGGCAGACCTTGGATGGAGGCAGAGTTGCTCAAGGGGTTCACTCAACCAAGACTTGGGCCTAATTTACACTATGATTTAAACCAGTTTGCAGAATGGCTTAAACCAATTATATGTGCCACATTCACACTTGAGTCGATTTCAGACCCAACTGTGTTTGGGGTGAATTGGCACAAGCCCAAAATAACCAGTTCTTTCAGAAACAGATCTTTTAGCGTTTCTTTTGAAAAGAACCAGGTTACAACCATATTGAACAAATGTGAACGTGTTTCCAATCACATTTGGGGCATCCAGGATTGGGAGGGACAATGTGCTGAGGGGTGGTACCCATCTCACCACAGTTGTTGGCCAAACCACCATTTCCTCCCCCTAGCGCTGCCATTGGGCTGTCATTGGGAGCTGTGGATTTCAATTTTCAGCACTGCCAAGTGGTCCCTTTAAATCACACTGTGGTCCCAATCAAACTGGGCAGCTGGTTTTTGGTTCTGCCACAAATTTTTCAGGAGACAGGGCAAATAGGGGGGTGTTCCGGGGGGGGGGGCATGGTGCAGCTGTTAGGCCCAGCCTGGATGAGGACTCAGGGGAGGACTCTGAGGCTGAGCTGGAGCCCCAGCCTGAACCTCAGCTGGCCCTAGCTCTGCCCTGAGAGCTGCAGAAGAGGCTGTGGCTTTAGAAGACAACCAGGAGCCAAACCTCCTGGCTGCAGGGCCTTCTAGTACTGTGGACATGGAGGAGGATCAGATAGCTACCTTCAGCCAGAGAAGATCAGAAACCGTATGCCTCTGGCACTCGAAGAGGCTTTATGAAAAAACCAGCTTATCAGCTGTTGTTGTTGTGTATCTTCAAGTCATTTCTGACTTATGGAGAAACTATCACAGGGTTTTCTTTGCAAGAACAGCTTCATATTAATCCTGCCCCCCCTTTTCATTCTTTGTCTTATATGTATATAATCTCAGAGAAAAAGAATATAACTTTGCTTTCATTGTTCTGATTAAATAATAGCAGCTCTTACCCTTGAGGTCTCTGGCATGCTAAATTTAGAGTAAGGTTGCTTGGGTTGCTACAACAGCAGCTGAAGAAGAATGGAGAACATATTAGAATGGGCTGTCTAATATGCACAAGATGTAACTGCAACATGCACAGCTAGGTAGTATTAAATCCATCATAATAAGAGTACATCTGCCTGTGCAACATCAATTAATTAAGTCCATTTATTGTATTTCAATCAATACATTTCCGTGGCTATTCTTAACACCATTGTTAATGTTAGACCTAAAGTATGGCATTGAAAAGATACTGTTATTGAAATGACAATGAAGAATTATTATCAACATTTTCTTGAATTGTCAAAAAGTAGCAAATTGCAGTGATAATGGGGAATTTAGATCCTAAGGCCATTTAAAACTCTATGTTTATAAAATGATTCTTACAAAACTGAGACAAAAACTGTTATACTCATGCTATCCAACTATGGTTGGGCTTCATGTACACTTTTCTGCTTTATGTAAAATTTATGGCATTTTAAGAATACTGTGAATGGTTCCATGAGAAGTATTAGTAGGTTCTCTCACTACAAAAATATAATAAATATTAAGCCATTTGTTATGTTACTATATATTCAACACTGCTGCCATTGTTCCATTCTCCTAGCTTAGTTCTCAACCTGTTTATTTGATTTGTCAATCCATTTCTATAAATGCTTTGTTGTGTGACTTCAAGACATTTCCAATGTATAGTGACCCTAAGGCTAACCTCTCACTGTGTTTTCTTGGCAAGATTTGTTCAGAGGTGGTTTGCCTTTGCCTTCCACCTCTGATTGATTGAGAGAGAATGACTTGCTCCAGGTCACCCTGTGTTTTCCATGGCCATGCAGAAATTTGAACCCTGATTTCCAGAGTCATTATCTAACATTCTCTTGCCTTAAGCCTGAAAAGGTACATGTTTTGAAACCACTTAACATTTCCACACAGAGGTTCATGCTGCAGCCACTTCCAAATGCCATCTGGAGCTATTCATCAAGCTACCTACCTCATTCCTCTCTAAAACTCAAATAAAAGCTATTCTACAAATGTACTTGTGAGTTTGACTGAAAAGGCATGCAAGCTGGGGGCTTCAAGGTAAAATCATAGAATCATAGAGCTGGAAGAGACCAAAAGAGTCATCCAGTTCAACCCTCTCCCATGCAGGAACTCACAATCAAAGCACCCCTACAATGGCTATTCAGTCTCTGTTTAAAGACCTCCAAAGAAGGAGACTCCACCACACTCTGAGGGAGTGTATTCCACTGTCAAACAGCTCTTACTCTCAGGAGGTTCCCCCTAGTGATGAGGTGGAATCTCTTTTCCTATAGTTTGAATCCATTGCTCCTGGTCCTACTCTCTGGTGCAGCAGAAAACAAGCTTGCTCCGTCCTCAATATGACATCCCTTCAAATCAGGGGTAGGCAACCTTTCCCCTTTAAGGGCCGAGGGACTTCAGCTTCCAGAAGCCTCAGCCATGTTGGCCAATAGTCCCATGTTGGCCAATAGCTCCTGGGATTCTGGGAGCTGAGGTCCCTCAGCCCTTAAAGGGGGAAGGTTGCCTACCCCTGCTTCAAATATTTAACAGGGATATTGCCTCTTATCTCTTTTCCAGGCTGAACATACCCAGCTCCCTCTCCTCATAGGGCATGGTTTTCAGACCATAAAATAACATTTAAGAAAAGCATGAATGTTTGGATACTGAAACATTGTTAATATATATTCAGCACTGCAGGAGTTTAGTAGTGAATGCATTACTACCCCACTCCCATTGCTGTATGTGGAATCTGATGTAATGAAAGATAAATGAATCTCTTTTTAGTCAGCAACCATCCCTCCATGATCTTTGGCAGCACAGACTGGCTTCTATAGACCTTTCAGATCTGCTTTTCACTTCAAAAAGATATGAATTAAAATTAGCCAAATAAATTAGATGTGCTCTAGTTTTGGATGACTTCATTATTTATCTGGGGTTTTCTTTTTGACATTTTAATTTAAAACATTTAGAACAGCAAAATTACACAAGGAAGGGGAAAAAAATTTCAAATATTATGAACTATCTTGTATATTTGATACCTTGTCTCAATTTACTCTAAAATTCAAGGGGGAATAAAAACCAATTGTATCTGTGTTCTTAGTTTCTTTTGAGGGAGGCATACCTGAAAAAGTTTAATTTAATCCTGCATTAAACATATAACTACAGTGACATAGGAGCTTATCGCATGCCCTAAAGAGGCATTTTACCTCTTCTGGCTCCAATCCTTGATTGGGAATACAGCCAGATGTTATCAGACATAATTCACCACAGATTCTGCTGTGATGCCACCAGCTGAATGCAGCCCTGCTCGAAACCACACTCAGCCGGCACCTTTTTGGAAATGGAAGTTTTCTGACTTGAGAAATTGACCAGCTGAGAGGGCCTTGGACCCAGGCTGCATTTAACCAGTGGCACCACAGCAGAATCAGCAGTGAATTATGTCTGATAACATCTGACTATGGGCCTTTGCAGACTGCCAGAAATAGTGCACATTAAATTGAGGCACTGCCCTGGCTCAGTGCTAGGGAGTCATGGGAATTATATTTTTTTCCTGAGACATTGAGCCTTCTCTGTCAGAGAGCTCTGGTGCCACAATAAACTACAGTTCCCATGATTCCCTAGCACTGAGCCAGGGCAGTGCCTCAATTTAATGTGCACTATTTCTGGCAGTCTACAAAGGCCCTGTATCCCCGATCAAGGATTGAAGCCAGAAGAAGTAAAGTGCCTCTTTAAGGCATGCAATAAGCTCCATAGCTATACTTGATCTCCCTATCTGACTCCTAAAGTCCTCCTTAAACACCAGTCAACTGTTGGGAGCAATAGAGGTCTGTGCTGCTTCTGACGAGGGTGCTGTAGGATGACATCACCAGCCCCCTCTAGCCAGAAAGCGATGCTGCAAAGAAGTGTTCGGACAGGACCCAACAGTAATCCTTGTTCTTCTCCCTGTAGTAACACGTGCTGGTGGGAAGGGGCTGGTCTTCTGATCCTGCAGCACCCTGCTCAACAGCAGTATAGATCTCCATCATTCCAGATGGCTGACTGGCTTTAAAGTTAGGTTTCAGGGTCATTTGAAGTCATTATGATGGTGCCATGATAACAAATGAGAATATGAAGCAGTTATGATGTCCTAATGTATGACATCTTGACTAACAAGATGCCAGCCATTATTTTTAAGAAACAAACTACTGAAATGTGAACGCCAGCATAGTATTGCTGCCACCCAACTAGTTTTGGCTGTATGTGTACTGCATGCTTCTGAAAGTTGATCTAACTTTAAAATCCATCTGTAAATAATCTCCATTCAGTTAGTCAGTCTGTTTGTCTCTAACACACACACACACAAACACATATATATGTACATATAGGTAGAGTTTGTTTTACTTTTCTTGTTTTTCAGGATCCAGCATATGATTTTGATGAATCCCAATCTATTAGGAATTCTTTCTGACAATGTAAAGTCAAAAGAGTGGTAAAAATAAATAAATTTAGTCAGATAGCTTTTGCATAAGATCAGTGATCTCTGGTAAAAGGATCTAAATGCCAAGTAGGTCAAGTTCTTATTTTAGATTCCCTCTAAAGATAGTACATGATCAGCTTAAAAAAATGTATCTAATTCCTCTTTTTAACAACTCAAAGGAAAAGTGTTCCCAAAAATATCTGTGAGAATAAGATCAATGAATGACAGAATAATAATATCCAATTTAATCCTTTCCTCATGCTTGGATGCACAAGGATGGGATATTGACTCAGTCCCATTGTGATGGTGGAGACTAAAGTTTAGGGGTAGCCCTGCATTCTGTTTTACAGAGGACAATCTTCTGTTTGAAGGGCTGTTGGAAGACAATCCTTTGTTTGAAGTTACCACTGTATTTGAAATGTTGTTTAAAGTCCAAGCCTGATTTAAATGTAAAGAGCAATGAGGACAGCAGCAACCTTGAAGCTGCCTCTCTGCAATTAGCATCTGGCCAGCAGACTACCTGGTCACAGTCTTCGCCATTATGACAAAACAAGGAATATATGTATTTAAAATATATTGATTACTTATACATTTTCATTTATATATACAAATTAGCATATGTAAATTTTATGCAGCTCCTTTTCATGATCCATATCCTCCCCCCCCCCCCCCCCGCAGTACCTGACTGAATATATATCTGCACTGAGGAGATCCGTGGTGTGTAACATCATAGTAATATTATGGAGCATAACTACTAGTCTGGCTAAGAGTAATGGGAATGTGACAATGGAGAGGAAGAAGAGATTGGTACTTGCTCAGAAGCCTAAACTAACTCACAGTATAATTTTATGTGCGGAATTCTGCAGATTGCATGCACTACCGTAACCTTGGTCTGCCAGTTTATTTACTTTTAGAAATGTTGCAGAAGGAAATTTCCTAAGCCATACTTCCTATAAGGCAATGTCTCCAAGGATCTCCTGAAAGCCTGACACTGAAGTGATAAACATTTCTAGGCAGAACTGGCCTCTTTTGGGAAGTACATGCTAGGCCATCCTTACACTGATTGTGCTCCACCAAAACTCTATAACTGTGATGTCCTGTCTTTATCTAGACTCAATAACCAGACTTCATGGATTAACAAGAAAGGGTTTATTAAGATAGATCAACACAGGAAGACATTTCTTCAAACTTTCGCTATTATCATCCCTCCCAACCACACATTCCATTCCCAGACCTGCCGGCCTTGTCTCTACCTCCTCTCCCACACTCCCAAGTCCTGAGATCTACTAACACCTGCATGGCACTATCTATACACTAACATTCCATACACTAACAGAACACTATGGCAGAGGGACCCAAAAAGGGGAACCTTGACAGTAGATTTCCTGGCCATTGTTTCTGATAAAGCATAAAAATGGAATTAGGGGAGATACCAGCCTTGACTAGAGTGAATGATTATGCATAAGAGGGATAGGCCTATCAGAACTAGGGAATTCTAGCTCAAAGTACAACCAACAAGTCTTGTATGATGAATCAGAACAGAGCTTTATTGAAGTCACAATGCAGAAATTCTCCAGTTGAGTGTTCAAGCTGGAACTGCCCAACAAAGGATTTTTTTTAAAAACCCACAAATACACAACTCCACCCCCCACAAATTGAAGTGAACTACATTTCCCCACCTATAATTCCCATGAGCTAATTCCCCAACAACCCCCCTTATACCACACTCAGGCAGTACTAAGCTGTGTGCTCACTATCCCAGCTCTTCCACACATTTCAAACCTCTACACTAAGCAAGCTAAGCAAAACCCTCAACCCCAAGGTTACACAATACAGATATCAGCCACCTGTTCCCACAGCCAACAAAGCCCACTATATAAAAGCACTGTCAAACCCATTATCCCTGTGGAGAGAAGGCAGGTTAGAGCCAGCCCTGGTGACAACCAATCAGGACTGAGCTGGAGACAGCCAATAGAATGCTGAGCTGTAAGGGGGAAATTCCGTTAGGAACAGTTGGAAGTCAGAGAGGGTTTGGATTCCAGAGAGTGAGGATCTGGTGGAGAAGGTTCCAGAGAGGAAGAGGGTTAAGGTCCAGAAGAGAGAGAGCGGCCTCATCCCCATACTAAGCTCCAAGGGAGGGAGTTAATAAAGAGAATATCCTGAGGGGTATTGATAGCCTTAAAGGCTGGTTAAGAAATAGTGGTAAAGGTACCCAAAGAAGGGCTAAGAGTGTTCTGTGGAGGTAACTGAAAGTGTTCCAAGGAAAGGAGTGTTTTAGAGTACGATTGTTTGTAACTGTAACCTATTATAACAAATGCAGCAAGACCAAGTGAAACATTTTGTTACTTGTATTGTAAATAAAGTTTTGTTGTTACTGTATGAAACACTTGTCTACAGTGTGAATGAATATCCATGCTACTACACCTTATACAAGATAGGTTATACCAAAGAGTTTTAAAAGAGAAGGTTGGTGAAGGAGTGGCTCTTTGCATAAACTGGTGGCAGCTGTGGGACAAAAAGGGTCCGTGGTGTGGCCACAAATGAAAGGGAAGAAAAAGTGCATGTGACAATCCCCCTATCAGAACCTGACAGAACCAGCCTGGATTCTGACAAGGCCCAACCTCATGTTCCTAACTTCCGGTGTTGAGCAGATAAATTTTCAGAAGCATCTGCTCTCTTGAATATAATCAGAAACCTTCATATGACTATGAACCTTGCTTTGTCAGGATTCACAATCATGTTCAAAATTCTAACCATGTCCAGGGCAACACTAAATAGAAGCCTCCCCCCCACTCCCAGACCTACCCACTCCTCACAGGATGTGAGGATATTACAGGTGAGACTATTGTAGGATGTTGCAAGATGCATGCCCTGATTTCTCTTACCCTTATTTCTGCAACCTATTCATTCTACAATTCCTTTATGTCATTGACACAAAGAATTGCGTACAGGGAATAAAATTTGTCCGATTGTATTACAGAATATCAAAATCACAGTAGAAACTTGTTCTCAGGAAGGGAGGTTTTATTTTTAATTATTCTTCATGTATGCAAATAATCTCACTGCACTTACTTTCAGCCTTCATCACTCTGTGGCCCAAATACCCTAAAGGTGCCAGATCCTGTCCGATCTTGGAAGCTAAGCAGGGTCAGCTTTGGTTAGTACTTGGATGGGAGACTGCCAATTAATACCATGTAATCTAGGCTATATTTCAGAGGAAGGATCTAGCACACCCAACTCTGAGCATTCCTTGGCTAAAGAAACCATATGAAATTAATGGGAATTCACCGGAATGTCATAAGTCAACAGGCGATGTGAATGAACATACACATACACACACTCCATCAGTCTGTGAATGCCTGACTTCATATTCCTAGTGGTCAGGAAAATTAGTTGATACTCTAGCAGGAATGATGATATAACAGTAGACAAAATAGAACAGAAGTGTGGAACCTATGGGTTTCCACAGATATATAATCTGCTTACCTACAAAGGAATCTTGTAGCACCTTTAGACTAACTGGGAGAAATAAGGTTGCAATACTAGTTTTGTGGACTCAGTAGATAACTACACTATATTCTTATAGTGCTGCCATTCCACTTTTACTGCTCTGGTAGCCTTCTGTTGCATTCTGGGATCTGCAGTTGGGGATGGGCATTTAGACTTCTCAGCCAGAGAACTCTTAGGCCTCACTGAAGTACAAACCCCAGAATGTAACAGGAGGCAGCCAGAATAGTAACAGTGGAATGGCAGTACTACAAGAATGTAGTGTGGTAGAAGAGTATAGTCTACACCATCAGATGCATCTGATGAAGCAGACTGAATCTATAAAGCAATAGCAAATACATTTCTATACTGTTTATGAGTGAACTAACATTCCCTAAGCAGTTTACAGTGTGTAAAACAATTGTCTCCAACAAGCTGGGTATTCATTTTACCGACCAATTAAAGGATGGAAGGGTGAGCAGACTCTGGAGCCCTGCCTGGGGCTGAACTCACAATTTTGTGGCTGCAGTACTGGCATTTAACCAGTGTGCCACCAGGGCTCCTTATGAAAGCTTATGTTACTTCTTTTCCCAGTTAGGGGGGAAGCAGACGACTGCTTCCGGGACGCCGCTGGAAGGAGCGCCGGCGGATTGGAGCCTCCTCACCACGGCGCTCCTGCGGTGTCCCTAAAAGGAGCTCCAAATTGGCGCTCCTTTTAGATGTCAGGGAAAGTGTGCCCTAAAAGCGGCGGGCGCACTTTCCCTGACTCTTCCGCCGCAGCGCATGTGGTCGCTGCGGCATGAGGTCATCCCCAGAGCGCCAGCCGTGCGGAGGGCCAGCGACTCCGAGGGCGACCTCAGGAAGAGGAAGGGGCACCGCTCGTGTGGCTGCCCCTCCTCTTCTGGGCCTCGAAGACGACTCTATTAGTCGTCTGCCGAGGCCCTTCGTCTCAAAGGTGCGACAAGATCCCTTTGTTTGCTGATACAGACTAAGGGCCTGTATAGACTGCCAGAAATAATCCAGCTTGAGACCACTTCAACTGTCCTGGCTCAGTGCCAGGGAATCATGGGAATTGTAGCTTTTTTCTGAGACATTGAGCCTTCTCTGTCAGAGAGCTTATATACAAGATAGGACAGTTAAAGTGGTCTCAAACTGGATTATTTCTGGCAATCTGTACAGGCCCTTACACAGTTATGTCTTCAATTACTACAACTGGCGTGCTTAATCTGGAACTAAACCTACATTGTAATATGCATTTTATATTTCCTTCAGTGGCAAAGTAACAATTTCAGAGATCATCCCACCCTCATATTTGGTACAGCTCAATGTATACTCGAAATTGCAGTTTATTGAATTTGTTTATACATATAAAAACAAATGCATAAATTAGTGCTCACCTTACATATTCCTCCAGAATAACTTAAATTGCTTGGCACAATCAGCTCTATAAACCTTCTCTCTGTTGTAATAAAGTCTCCCTGCCTCTAACATCCATGTTGATGGTTCCATGCTATATCATTACTTTGCAAGGACTTTATAACTTGCTTCTAATTAGTATTTGACATCT
This sequence comes from Phrynosoma blainvillii, assembly GCA_026167975.1. Taxonomy (NCBI): domain Eukaryota; kingdom Metazoa; phylum Chordata; class Lepidosauria; order Squamata; family Phrynosomatidae; genus Phrynosoma; species Phrynosoma blainvillii. The sequence goes on from JANUYF010000001.1 coordinate 341,043,125, forward strand.
TCCCTCCTCCCAGCATTTTCCTAGTTGCAGATGAGTAGCTTGTGCTGTTTCTCCAGTTCAACCCTGCATCCTCATCTGAATACTAAGGTGACATCTCTATGCTTCCAGGCTCTTGAAATCTCATTTGTGTTAATGAGTTTGTCAAGATGCTCAGTGCTGTTCTGTTATATGTTTCTATTCAGTCCTAGGCCCTGGGTAAGTTGTAGCTTCCTATGGAAGTATAGTTCAGCAGCAGGACTTCACAAAGATTTAGAATCAGTGTCAGAAAAAATGTTTTGGGGATAACTAATGGTAACTATTGCTTCATTCTGATTTTACTAGCCTGTCTGAGAACTAAGATCATATGAACCCTTCCAGCATGCATTTTATGGCACACAGAAGAACTCACTTTCTCAGTTATCTCTATTTAACAGATCCCAGGAAGGCACCTCCTTACAACAAAGAGATCCTCAAAGGCCCCTTAAAGGGAGAAAAAACACATTTTGGGGTGGTAAGCCTACCCACTCCCAAAAATTGGATCCCATTGACCAAACACACCACCATCCTCAATAAAGTTGTGACCATGAAAATGTGGGCATCAGTCATAACTCTGAAAGGAAGGCAACTGTTGCTATTAAAGAAGCAAAACCCTCTCAGGGCAGGAGCAGGAGCCAATATTCAACTAAAATTCCTTCTCAGCTCCATCAGCTGGTGATCACTCATGCCCATGCCTAGTATGTGATAGATTCCCTCTCCAGACTGGCCCTTGCAGTCCCAATTCTTGGGTTTCTGTCACTCCCCTTGCAACTGAAGATCCCTCCCTGGATTGGGTAACTGGGCCTCAAGGGGATCTCTATGTCAGGGGTAGGCAGCCTTTCCCCTTTAAGGGCCGAGGGACTTCAGCTCCCAGAAGCCTCAGCCATGTTGGCCAATAGTCCCATGTTCGCCAATAGCTCCTGGGATTCTGGGAGCTGAAGTCCCTCGGCCCTTAAAGGGGAAAGGTTGCCTACCCCTGCTCTATGTTAACCACTGGGTGTGTTGTTTGTGGGTTCTTTGTGGTAAGCATGACCGACTGTCTACCAACACTTAACACACAGAACTAGACAATGTTTGAAAAAAAAAAAGTAAAGTTGAATTTTATTAAGACACATTTAGATCACCCTTTAACCCCTGAACTATTTAATCATTGACAATTCCCTCAAACCCTAACCAATTCTTCTCTCTGACTATCCTTTCTCTAATACAGCTTTCCTCTATCTCTATGCCATCTTTCCCTCAGTTTTGAAACCTTTGTTCCCATTCCCCCTCCCCATAGCCCCACCTTAATAGCATTTCCTGAACTGTGATTGGCTGGCACCAACTAGGCTTACCCAGTTCTTCCCTTCACACAACACATTAGCTTAACCAACCTGGTTTGATTTGAGGAATGGATGGGTGGTTTCAAGGACTAGCAGTATTCCCTGTTTTATACCAAGGTGATAGACTTGAGTTAAGCCTCTGGTCAGCTGTGCTGGTCCCAACCCTGCAAACAGTCAAGCTTCCAGATGAGTGGTTTTGAGCCCCAATGGCTCCCAACTTCCTTGCAACTGTGGATTCTGAGGAAAAAGAATTCAATCAGGTGCAGCATGGATTCCCTTCAGCTACCTAAGTTACAAAAACTATCCCCAGTAAGTGGGTATCAAGGGCTTGATACTACAATGCAATTCATAGCAATCTCTAGAGAAAGTATTAATCTCAAGTGTGCAAATTGCTTGATAAAAAACTCTGTTACAGGAACTAGATAGTGATGTGGAAGCTGCCCTCAAAGAACTTGGGAGAAATAAATCATCAAAAGCAGGCAGTATATCCATAGAGCTGTTTCTGCTTACAGAAACAGAATCCATTCAAATTCTAACTAAAAATCTGCCAACAACCAGGGAAAACAAAGAAATGGCCCACAGACTAGAAATGTTCAATCCACATCCTGATTCTCAAGAAAGGAGACAGCAGGGAATATAATAACCACTGGGCCATTGCACTTAGCTCCAATGCAAGCAAAGGTATGCTCAAAATTTTACAATGATTTTTTTTTAACCATATGTGGGGTGAGAAATGGCAGATGTCCAACTGAAGTTCAGAAAAGGAAGAAGCACTAGGGATCACATTGCAAATATTGGTTGAATAATGGAACACACCGAAGAATTTCAGGGGGGGAAACCAACTTGTTCACAGCCTTCAGTTTTGTAGATCATTAACTATAAATTGATACCAAAGAAATAATTTTTATAATTAAAAAAAGAAGAAAATGAGTGTGCCACAACATTTGCTTCATCTGCTGTGTAACCTATAATCAAAACAGGAGGCTACTGTCAGGACAGAATATGGACAAACAAAATATGGTCTCCCATTGCTCTGCTCCCTGAAGTAGCCATCTCATGATGCTGCCATGGGGAAAGAAGGAGCTGGGAAAAGGCAAGAGCAGAGGAAGCTTATTAAGGTAGATTCTTGATGTGAATCTTTAGAATTTAAACAGATCTGAACAATGATAAATAAAAGATAACTTTTATTTGTCTTGGGAATATAATACGGGCATTTGAGCTATTTACTCACACATCTGTCCTACTAAGTCAATTTTGCCTGAGAAATACCATTTGTTTTTTAAATGTAAATGCACTCAGAGAAACAACTCAGAGAGTGCAACTACACTGTAGAAATAATGCATTTTGACACCACTTGAACTGCTGTGGTTCCATTCTACAGAATCCTGGTGCTTGTACCTCACAAAACTACAAATCCCAGGATTCCATAGGATGGAGCTACTGCACTTAAAGTGTTATCAAACTGCATTGTTTATACAGTGTAGATGCACCCAGTGCTACAAGGATGAGGATGTAGAAAGGATTTATATTAAGAGTTATAAAGATGGTGTTGGGGTGGAGGAAACACATCTGCCACATTGAATAGACACTTATTTTGCATTTTTTTCCTTACACTAAGGAATACCTTTCAAAGTTTTCAGCAGGATAGCTGTGTTAGTCTTTTGCAGCAAAAACAACACAATCTAGTATCTATTCTAATCTATCCAACAGTATTTTCTCTTAAAGACTAACATGATTCATTTTGCATAAGATTTTGTGGATTGCAACCCACTTCATCAGACGCATGGAGAGTTGCCTCAGATTTTTATACATAATTGTGGTGGGAAGATGTCATTAGTGAGATGTGAGGGAATGTAAATGTAAAAAATACAAGCATTCATCTTTACTTTAACCAGCATTGTCAAACAACAATTAAATAGGACAATAGACATCTGGCACAGATAAGCTGCTTCACATGTATGTTTTGATGAGAAATCAAATGAGCCAAATCCTGAGACCAAGAAACAGCCACCAGTGATGTCATTATGCATCAAGTACCACCCACAGTTGCTCACAGCTAGTAACTGAAACACATACTTACATAACAACCCAATACATATGCAATATATACAAAACAGAATTAGCATGGCATAGTGGTTTGAGTGTTGAACTACAACTCTGGAGAACAGGGTTCAAATCCAACTCATCTATGGAAGACCCCTGGATGATCATGGGCACGTCATACTCTCTCAGTCTAATAGGAAGGCAATAGCAAACTTTTCTTGAACAACTGTTGCCAAAAAAACCCAAACCAAAACAAAAAAACCCCAAAATAAACAGGTAATAGGTTCACTAGAGTCATCATAGGTCAGAAATGGCAATACACAACAACAGCAAGCTGCTGCTCTCTTAGTTGAGCTGAAGCTTTGCACATAGCCCTTCTTGCCTGTAGCTGAGCCCATCAACATTGGAGAATTTGTACCCTTGTCTCCCTCTCATAGGACCTTATCACACGTGGCCCACAAAGTGGTAATAATCCTGAAATGACAAAACCCGAAAAGAAACCTTCATTATGCAAATGGTTATCACACGCAATTAGCATCATCGCGCATTTAAGAAAATACGTATCTGCCGTGCACACACTAGCGAGGAAATCCCGTACATGAACAAGCAATGATGTTCTTGCACATGCGCACTATGCTCGCCGCGGCTGTCACTCACTCGCCGCGGCTGTCACCCTTTCCCAGGTCATCCTTGGTGCAGCCGGCCCTCCGCACGGCCGGCACTCCGAGGAGGACCTCCCGCCGCAGCATTCACCGAGGAGGTCCTCCTCGGAGTGCTGGCCGTGCGGAGGGCCGGCTGCACCGAGGACGACCTGGGAAAAGGTGACAGCCGTGGCGAGTGACAGCTCCGACGCAGGGCCGGCGCTCCAAGGGGGTCCTTGGAGCGCCGATCCGATGCAGGGGCGGCTCTCCAAGGAGATCCTCCTTGGAGTGCTGGCCCTGCCTCGGTGCGGCGCTCCGAGGAGGTCCCCTTGGAGAGGCAGAGCTACGGGGAAATGCTCCCCAATACGTCTTTGGCGATATGTATTGGGTGACCATACTTACGGTAAAAGCGAAATTATTCCTGTCGCGCAATTATACTTCCTGAAGAAACCGAAATTCAAAAGAACTCGGATCATGCTGCATTGTGTCGGGGTTCTGTCGGGGTTCTGTGCGACGTCGTGTGTAAACACAGAAAAATAATACGTATTAGGTCGGGATTCCTTTTGGATTCTGTCAGGATTTGGCCCCGTGTGATAAGGTTCATAGATGAACCTCTGGGCCAGGACCTGAGATCTTGCAACTCTGTTCCTAGGATCTGTGAGGGGCATTTTGCCAAAGCTTGGGTCCTCCTCTGGATTGCTTTTTCCTAACCAGAAAGTAAGCCAACCTAATCTATCGCACAGTGCTATGAGAAAAAAAATGGAGGTGAGGGCACCATGGGTTCTACCATGAGAACTTTAGAGGAAAGGTGGGATATAAATGTAATAACTCAGAAAAAATGATACACATATGTTCATAACAGTGAGAAGCCACTCTTTATATACACTTGAAAGGATCTTGCAATACAGAGATTATGACTACAGTGAACTGAAAAAAAATATCTCTGCTAAAAATGAACAGAGATGAAAAGACCAATAAACAGGCTGAAAGCCAAGGGATTAACTGCACCAGCTGTATAAAAATTACAGATGAGCTGCCTGATCTCTCAAATCCTCCAGGACTACATCTGATCATACAGTGTTCAAAGCCATATGTCGTATGTGTGTTCGGTGCTAGGAGGAGACACATTTGATGTGTTGTTAATCATACAAGGCTCACGATCAAAGTGTTGATGTCTGTGTGAAAACACCACAAAACAGGAAATAGCAATTTTTTTCAAACAATCACAACAACCACAACAGAATTATCAAGAATGGTATTACCACTGTAAATCCATAGCACAGAAAATACTGCGTGCCCAATTCACTATATGCAATCATCTGGCAATTCTTCTGCATCACTGTGACCCAGAATTAGACAAAACAGAAGTGGAGATTTGGTTTGTTTCTTTCTATTTTGATTTTTTAAACACCCCTTGAAGGCCGAGCATCAGAAATGTAGCAGCTCTAATACCTCTGCTGCTTTGACCCCCTATGTTGAGAGAAAGGTGGGATATAATAAGAATAAGAATACCTCTGCCCCATTTAAACTGGCTGTATTTCCTAGGCTAGGGATGGGAAATGTGCAATCCTCCAACTGTACCCCCAAGCAGCCATAGCCAGCAAAGCCAAAATGGAAGAACTGGAGATTCTTTGCAAGTAGCAGCAAGAAATCAATTAATTGTTTGTTGCTGTGTGCCTCAATTCATGTATGACTCATGATGACCCTAAGGCAGATCTATCACAGGATTTTTGTGGCAATATTTCTTAATCCTTGCATATTGTATTGCTCACATAGCTGAGCCGCAGCTTTACACACAGCCTTTTCATCTTGAATGGAGCTGAGTCCCTTCCCCAGACTGAAGAATTTACAGCCTCATCTTATTCCTAGAAATGACTTATTAAACTGGGAGTTCAGGCCCAGGCCCTGAGATCTGACAACCCTAAAAGAGACACTTTAGTGGATGGGAATTCCTTAGCAAACTGTGGCTGTGTTCATAGCATGTTACAGGAAAACCTTGTGCTCACTGAGGCTCATGTGTGTGTACTGGAAGTGCTAAATCATTTTCATAAGATGTGGGGACTTTTAAAACAAACACAACAAAATGACTTTTCCACATTGGTTTGGCACCAGGGGCTTGGAATAAACAACATTTTAATACTAGATTTGGTTCAGGGTCTGTACCATCCTAGCTGCCTAGCTCTTTCTTGGCTTACACTGTTTTATTGATTATTATCATGGTGTTTATTGCACCCTCCAAAAAAGTGACTTACCCTGCTGGGATAGAGTCGCTTATTGGATGCAACTGGGAATTATTGCAATAAAAAAATGCCACCAATGCCATCTGGTGACTGTATCCCAGCTAAATCCCAGCTCTTAGCTTGCACTCAGCTGGCTGATTTGCAAACACGGGAAGCTCCCGGTTGCATCCCATAAGCGATTCTATCCCGGCAGGGGTAAGTCGCCTTTTTGGGGGGTGCGATAAACTCCTATGTTACTACTCCTTTAAGAGAAGTTAAGTAGATCTCTGGGAAGAAGAGTGAAAAGACAGATCTCAGGGCAGTTGTGTTTGGGTTTGTAGTAACTGTGGTAGCTCTGTTAGGTCTCTGGCAAGCTGTAAGAGTAGTATTTGCCTAATGATGTTGAATTTGGCTCAGTTTCCTAGGACTGGCATATAATACAGACATGCACTGTGTTGGGGTGATTTACTTCTGCTACTCCTGCAGTATGTGTGTATGCTTAACAGGAATAAGCTGGAAATGCAAGAGAGGCATTTTTACTTCTAAATACATTTACAGTTTAGGGCTATTGCTCTTTTTTGTTTGTTTTTGTTTGAACAAACAGTGTTTTCAATGAGATGGAGGGGTTTTTTTGGCTCTAAGGTGGTTTTAAAAAAATTATAAGAGCAACTGCCTTCCATGTGTTTCATTCAATCTTTTGGAAGCAATACCTTCAAGGAAAAAAAAATTCTATTATCCCCCTACCCTATTGCCATTATATATTGGCTGCTTCTTGTATTTAACCCCAGAGATTCAGCTTTCTCTCTCAAACTGAGTCAAGTATATATATATATATATATAAAATCACAGATTGAACTAATTATCTAAAACAAACAAACAAAAAACACAACCCATCATCCTATTGAACTGAATCAGTTTATTTAAAATGAGCTGAGAGACTGTTTATTTTGTACTGGGCTAATTTGTAAAATAGTAGCACTTTACAATTACTCATTCTTTCTTCTTTATCTATACATTTAAAACAGAGCCTTTAAATCTTCCCACTTTCATCCAGGCAATTCCTGGAGAGGCCTCATATTTTCTTTGATTCTTTCTCTGAAATAGGGCAGAGGTAAAGAAAAATGTGCATTTTAAAAATACCTAGTGAATACATGCATAAGGACATTTCCTCCCACCCTCTTGACTATAAAGATTAGCAGAATGTATTCTGTATTAGCAGGGTACCAATGGAAATTAAGAAATAACCCCATAGCAATGGGTTAATTTCAGGAAAAAAGAGATGTCTGGGTCTCAAGGCAAGATTGGATGATGAGTAGGAGAAAAAGAAAATTAGATCTTGCTTCTACCTCTAGTAATCTTTGGGCTAATCTGGCCTACTTCCCCACTTCACTTAGTGGGCATCAGCTGCCACCATTTTTTAAATAGTAAGAACTCTGGCAGCAAAATTCCCCTAAACAGTTCATTTGCATTAGTTAATGGCTTCCTTTCAACAGTACTTAATCTCCTAAAGTCTACAGAAGAAAATCTCATTAAAATTGAATTTTGCAGAAATGTCTCTGTAGAAAATCTTTCTTTAATGGAACGAAATGCTTCCCTTTGAAATGAAACCTTTATCCTAAGAAAAGAGGGGAGGGGAATCATTGCCACATGTTTTAGGAATAGCTTGGGTGGTTGGTATGCTTCTATAAATCTGTTTACTGTTGAAATTTTAAAAAAAATGTTTCTGTTTTGGTGGCACAGGGTTTAGAAACAATGTGGAAATGTATTATTATAAATACATGCAGAATATTCATCCTGTTTCAATGGGATGTGAGACCCATGGACCAGTGGGCACAACCCATATAGTCAGTTGCCTCTCTGAAAGCCTCCTTGACCGACGCACGCAAGCACTCTCTGCCCTGCGTTGTCTGAAGGAAGGCACTTCCACACTTGTTTCTTCCTGATCCTTACCACTAGACTGCTGTGCCACCATAGGGATCCTACTAGTGCTAGGACCTGGCTGCTCTTCCTGCTCTGGGGCTGGGAGGACAGGGCTGGGATCTAGCAGGGCAGGATTAGGACCTGGTAGAGCCTCACTTTCCTCCTGCACTGGAGTAGGCTCATCCTCCTCCTCATCCTCCGAGTCCAGCTCCTGACTGACTATGACAGATGGATTTCTTCCAGCAAGCCTTTCCTGAATAGATATACTGGCCATCAAAAGACAGCCCAACCTGCTCCCCTGATTCTGCTGCAGTTACTGTTTATTTGTTTATTTGTACTAGCATTTTAAGTGTGTTTTAAATTGTCAGTGTTTAATAGTATTTTAAGGGGTGGGTGGGATTATGGGATATTAAATGTATATTTTAATGTTGTAAGCTGCTGTAGGGCCTAAGCAGACTGCCAGAAATAGTGCACATTAAATTGAGGCACTGCCCTGGCTCAGTGCTAGGGAATCATGGGAACTGTAATTTATTGGGGCACCAGAGCTCTCTGAAAGAGAAGGCTCAATGTCCCAGAAAAAAATACAGTTCCCATGATTCCCTAGCACTGAGCCAGGGCAGTGCCTCAATTTAATGTGCACTATTTCTGGCAGTCTGCTTAGGCCCTTAGTTGCGTTCCGCAGAAGGGCGGGATACAAATAATTTATTATTATTATTATTATTATTATTTTACAATTATATTTTAGGTTTGTAAGTGTCTTAGCTAGTATAGCTACAAAGTAGTTTGTTGTCCAAATATTGGTTCCATATTTTTATACTGTATTGTATAATAGTCATTTTTCCGGCTCGGTAATTTAGAACTGAGCTTATGTTTAGTTAGTAGACCATTTCGTTTCACAAAAATCTAGCAAGTGAAATTTGTAATGGAAAATTTACTGCCAGCTATGCAGTGAAGTGTAAGAAACATGGGGTCCACAGATCCAGGACTTTATTCAGAGCAGGTGCCATAACCTCAGTTGGAGCAACAGAGTAACAACCACAACAACGAGGATTAAAGGCAACTGCAGAGCCAAAAACACAGGCAAAAAGACAGCTACACTTTGTTATCATATACGATTTTAATAAAATTTCGGACATATGGAATTACCTCTATGACCCCAAACTAACCTCTATGGGATGTCAGCCATAAGCCCCAAGATGGCAAGTCAGGTAGGTACAAGAAAAGGTCTGCCAGACAACTGGAAAATTCCCTGCCAGACAGGTTTGGGAATTGCTAAAGGAGAAGGACCATCACCCTTAGAGGACAACACAAGCTTGCTTGTCCTGAGTCTTACACCTAATGGGGCAGTGATTAGATTTAACTGTGCCTTTTTTCCTCTAGCCTCCCTCCTTGATTGTGTCAAGATCCGAGTGTATTGTCAAGGTCATCCCCACACCTTGGCTTAACAAAACCCAGGCAATCAGTGCCTTTGTCCAGGCTTCAGTCAAGTCATCAAGTCTCTAGCCTGAGGCTAGATATTTTCTATATAAACCCTTAAATTTTTAGACTGCACGTGTTACCCTTAGAGTGCATCTTGGCTCCACGTCAGTTTGTGCTCTGATCATAGCTCCCTTGGCCATCCCTTCCCCCATCTCGGTGGCCATGCATCATCATCATCATCATCATCATCATCATCATCCATGTCCACAGCAGATCCTGGAGAGGCCTTTGGAAGTGAGTATCTCTTGTAGTCTGGCCCATCTCAATCTATTCCCGCTTTCACTCCTTTGCTTCTAGGGTGCTGTGTGAGTGTGTGTGTCATATTTGTATGTGTGCAGTTTTCCCTTTTAATAAATATTTAGGCCTTAATTGAAGAAGCCTGTCTCAGCGCCATACATTGTGGGATCTCTTAGTCCTCTGGTATACACTACGGTACTCCGGTCTTGCAGGGTGTTGTTAGGACCCCACTCTTGCATATTTGAATTAATTATAAATTCCCTTAATTAGATCCTTCCAAACAACCTATAGGTTGTTCCTGACCTATTAAACCAGGGGTAGGCAACCTTTCCCCTTTAAGGGCCGAGGGACTTCAGCTCCCAGAATCCCAGGAGCTACTGGGCAACATGGGACTATTTGCCAACATGGCTGAGGCTTCTGGGAGCTGAAGTCCCTCAGCCCTTAAAGGGGAAAGGTTGCCTACCCCTGTATTAGACACTTTTCTTTGCTTATTTTCCTCATTCTTTGCATCTGATGAAGTAGACTGGAGCCAGCAAAAGCATATACTAGAAATTTCTTTTTCTCACTCTGAAAGATGCTACAAGATTCCATTAGGTCCTTTTCTCATTCTTTGTTTTTCTTCCCCAAATCTGTCAGAAACAGTAGTCAACTTTGAAATTTGTATTTTCTTTTTAAATTTCCAGCTGTCTCACTTTTGATTGAGCAAAGGAGGCCTCTAGTTTAGGCTGGTTTTTAAAGGCATTCAGAAAATTTTAGAAACAATTTCTTTTGATAAAAAATGACACATCTCAAAATGGTCTGGGAGCAATGTGTTGGTTCAGTTTCCACCACCCCAAACTGAAAGGCACACTTTGTTCTGGTGAGTGTATGAGGTGATAACTAGCCCTTCAAGTTATACTATTTTTGCGGCAGTTTCACATACTGAAAGTGAGAGAATTAAGAAAATCATACAGAGTCTGGATTCTTTTACTTTGGTACAATTTGAACTCCATGTTAGCAGTTCAAATGGTAACATTTCTTTGCCACACTGTCTGTATTTTTAATTGCAACTGAGCTGCCTGAAGACCTTTCAGTAAAGCTCAGTGTGTTTTGCAAGTTGAATTTATGCTGTCAGAAGTAAGCACCATGAATTTTAATAACACTTCCTCCCTGGTAACTATACATAACAATAGTAGTAATGCCTAGTTAATGACATTTTATTAGTGGTTGGTTGTTTTGTTTTGTATATTTGTGTTTCACAATGGAATTTTCAAGGAGAGTTACCTTTCTTGAGTACAAACTGCAAAAAAGGTAGGATATGATTTAATTGTAGACGCTGAATTCTTTTTGGAGGCAAAGCTATGGAGTTGTCATAATGAGCGTCTAGATTTAAAAATCTGCCACTATACTATTGTTTATCACACAATCTTGTGTGTGCTTAAGTAGTGGGAAGTTCTACTGTTTTCTGTGGCACTTACTTCCAAGTAACGTACATAATAAGATTATAGTCCTAAAATCATATTGTTAAATAGGGACATACCTTTACTAGGTTTTTCTCCAATAAGTATTTGCAATAATTAGCTTGCTCCACCTTGACTAAAATTTTCCAAATGGCTTGAAATATGCACTGACAATGCTCAAGGGGGTATTTGGTTAGTAGTGGATGATCGTAATATTTTCTGGGTCAGCTTAATATTTCACGGTCTATTTCTGTATGAAATTAGATACAAGGCCTGCCACTGGAAGGGGCTGTAATGGAATTGAGAACAAGAGGTTGCTTTTTACAAGTTTAAATATCTGACAAAAGGGTGGTAGGCAGCAAATTGAATAAATGGAATCCTGTAGCAATGCACAGCTGCCTTCAGTTTAACCATAAATATAACTTGGTAAGCAAAGAAAAAAATGTTGCAATTATAGTTCCAAGGATCCCAAATGAGTAAATTATTGTTATATATGTACTGCTTTCTAAAATGCAATCCTTCACTTTCCTGTTTCTCAGTTTTTCTAGAAACAATTCAAATGAAAGTTCTTCCTCTGCATCTTAACACCTACAAGGCAAAGCACAAGGCAACACCTGAACCATGGGATATTCCTTCTCTTGCATTTAGTGAGTCCACCTCTCCCCATAATGGCATAGGGACTGAACAGACTTCCATTTAGTTTGAGATCAGTTTAACTGTCCTGGCTCAGTGCTAGGTAATCATGGGAACGGTAGTTTATTGTGGCACCAGATCTCTCTGACAGAGAAGTCTCAATGCCTCAGAAAAAGCTACAGTTCCCATGATTCCCTAGCACTGAGCCAGGACAGTTCAAGTGGTCTCAAGCTGGATTATTTCTGGACGTCTGTTCAGGCCATAGTTATAGTGCAAAAGGAGCATACCCTTCAACATTTTACAGATGAAAACTGAGACACATGTGGCTAGGCAACATCAGAATAGATTTTCTTTTCCTTACTTTTTATGAGGCTTTTGCTTAACTCAAGAAGAAATTTGGAGTCACACTGCATAGCAATGTGTCAAAGCTAGGAAAGTGTGCAGCAGTGAGCCTTTGCCTGAGCCTTCAAGGACGGACTAAACTTTGTATCTTACTGGTCCCTCCTCCTGAGTTGACTGAGCACAAAGTACTTGTTCACTTTGAACTCAGTTTGCTGGAACTAAGTGGGAATTTTTTAAAAGGAAAAAGTGGGACACCAGAGGATTAACTGATTAACTGAGGTTAACCAGGACAGTTGGAGGGTATGAAGGAGTGGCTTTTCCCTTATTATGTTATAACTATAATGTAATTTTTATCCTTGAGGAACAGGACCTAACTAAAAGGAGGTCACCATTTGCAGCCCAAGTAATTCTTTTTAAACACAGTAGGGATAAGATTGTCAAACTAAACTACTTATTAGGATGCTTTCCCCACTGAAATCAATAACATCCATTTCCAGCCAGTCATCTTTTAATCTGGATTTTTTTTTTAAAAAAAAAAAATCTCTCTGATTTTCTTGCTTGAGGGACATGTTTCTGGGTGAACTATGGTCAAGAAGGCAACTCTTTTTTATATGAAACAATGTTTTTACCCTGGTTGATAGGGGAGATGGTTTGCATGATCAGAAATTATACAAAAATCAATAGAAAGAGAATGAGTAGAACCCATTGCCTACCATTTGATGTTGTATTCTTGAGTGTCATATTGAAATAGATGGTGGCATCTCCGTTCTAGGACGCTTCTGTAAAGCAATTCTGAGTGCTTCAATCAAAAGGCATTGTGCAGCTATTCAGTCTTTTCCTTATTAATAGTTGTTGTTTTTTCTGCTGAATATAGAGGAAGAAGAGGGAAAACAAGAAAGTTAAAATTCCATCAATGAGGTTGTTCAGTTCTACAAGATTTTCCTGTGAGAACCCTGCTGGATGACTTAGGGCCTTTGCAGCCTGCCAGAAATAGTGCAAATTGAGTCCACTTTAACTGCCCTGACTCAGTGCTAGGGAATCATGGGAACTGTAGTTTATTGTGGCACCAGAGCTCTCTGACAGAGAAGGCTGACAATGTCTCAGAAAAAAATAAATTCCCATGATTCCCTAGCACTGAGCCAGGACAGTTAAAGTGGACTCAATTTGCACTATTTCTGGCAGTCTGCAAAGGCCCTTAGACTGGGGAAATGGATGGGGCAGAGTGCAACTCTGTTAGTTCTCATGGACCTGTCACCAACCTTTGATATCAATAACCATGGCATCCTTCTGGGTTTCCTGATGAATGTAGAACAAGACAGCATGGTGTTAGATCATTCCAGCCCTTTTTAGAGGATTCAAATGGTGATACTGGAAGATTCCTGTTCTTCTCCATTGTCATTGGATTTTGGGAATGCTTTCTTGATCTATCTTGTCAACAAGCTATTTAATATCTGCATGAAGCTGGTGTGCAGGTATTTGACCAGATTTACCAGGAGGGAGTACAGCAATGAGCTTAATTAAATAACAAACTTCAAACTCAAATAGCTAAAGGAAAGAAAGAAAAACACAATGTTATTGTGATTTAGAATTGTTTACTGAATATACAGAAGGAAAAAAAGATAATACTGGAGTACCAAAGTAATTCAAGTCTTTTGGGCTGATTGTGTAAAGAAAAAAAATATCATCATCATCATCATCATTTATTTATATCCTTATTTTACCTCCATTTGGGACTCAATGCAGCTTCCATTGGTTAAAACAAAGATAGCTAAAAAATAACTAAAAATACAACAATTGAGAAGCAGTTAAACCATCATAAAACTGATGCAAGTTAAAACAAATTTAAACAACATCAACAATAACAAATTATAGGATGCTGATTTCCCCTGAAAAATCAAAGGCCTGCCAAAATAGAAAGTGTTTTACCTGCTTCTGGAAAGACAGAAAACTGCATGCCAGTCTAGCCTCTCAGGGATGGAGTCCCAGAGCTTGGGCAAGCCACTGAGAGTTCCCTCCAGATGAACCAGAGGGTGGAGGGACAGAGAGAAGAGCCCTCCCAGCAGATCTCAAAACACAGGAAGATTAGTATAGGAGAGTACAGTCCTTCAAATAATCTGGACATCTTTTATTTTGTTATGACTAAGTACTTTAATTGAAAAGTAATTTTGTCTGCTGCTGTTGGGAGGAATAAACAGAAAATTAACTGTAAAAATTTAAAAAGGAAGAAATGCAGGGCTCATTCTGCTGCTCCCTTTAACTACACCCAATAAATCAACAGATAAGAGCTCTGTATCCTTGGTCCTGCTAACTAAAGTATAACCTGTGTGAAATTGCAGCTGGATAACCAATTTGAATAAAAGGTTAATACTTAAGAAATACCACATATGTCTACCTTCCATATGACATTTAAAGTCTTCCAATTAGCAGGCTCTGTTGAATGAGCTGTCAAAGTCTGTCACAATAGCACAATCTATGTGCATTTTACAAGTCCTGAGCATCTTTTTCCTCTTCCTATGATGTTCACAAGACATTTTGGTTGGCAACCATCTGTCTTTGCAAAATAATAGGATGCCAGTTACAGGTGTTGTTTGGATGAGATGATGGATGAAGTGTTCTCTATATTATTATTATTCGCTGCAAAATTCTCACAGCATTATGGTTCGGAGTGCCCATGTTGATCTCATAAGATGTATCCCAAGGAAGGGCAGTTGCCAATACATCTATAGCTGATTCACTTGTGGGGTAACTTTTCCTGTCCTGGAACCCTCTAGGTTCATGTTGGTGAACCTATGGCACATGTGCCAGAGATGGCATGTGAAGTCATTTTCCCTGGCATGCGGAGTGAGGAAGAGGAGAAAAAGGTGCACATCTGTTCCTCCTCCTCCCAGTTGTCCCAGGCCATATAGTACATTCAGGGCCATATAGAGAACATGTATACACACCAAAATTAGGAAGACTTTCAGTAACAGTTACAACAATTGCTAGGCAGCATCAACATGAAGTTTTCATATAAGGAATGTGATAGTCCATTTGGATGATAACTCTACAAGTTTAAAAAAGTTTCATTGGTTTTCTACCCATTTTTGAGTTAAAGTCATGCCACTTAGCCCTATATAGCTTTGGAGTAAGGTGCCATAAGATACTCCTGGTCCTGTTAACAATTTACTCATGCTCTAAGCTCATTAGAATTATATATTGTCATTAGAACCTTCCTCATGTGCTTTATCTGTCAGAAATCAACCAGGTGGCAACCTTGGAAAGACTCTTCTAAGCTGTGGCACTGTGACTACAGCTCCCTGGTACCAATGTTGCCTCCTCTTAGGTGCCAGACAAAAACTATGTTATTTTCCCAGAATTCCCAAAATGATACAGCCAGTTTGTAAGGATTATTGACTGTTCTGTTGTGTAGCTTGTTTTATTGTGGTCTTATTATTGTCTTCTTTTAATTCGAGAAAGCACTCTTGAATCAACTTGGATGCAAGATAGTCAAAAATGGTTTTAAATAAATGATGGTTGTTCATCATAGTGGCAGGGAAGGTGTATGTTGAGAGGAACTTTTACCACCACCACTGTCTTTTAGGTTGTTTTCAACTGAGAAGAAAAGACCAAAATACTTCATCCAAACACTCAAGCAACAAACATTAGAATGGGATCTTTGCTGGCAATTTCCAGAATAGCTTACAAAATAACTCCCTACTGCAGGATATACTCCAACACATGATCTCCAGACATGTTGGACTTAAGCTCCTATGAGCCCCATACAGCATGGCTAATGGTCAGATTGCACCTAGAGCAGTGATGGCAAACCTTTTAGGCACTGAGTGCCCAAACTAAACTGCCTTTTGGCACCAGGTATTATCCCATGCAAGAGGTGGGACTTCCAGGGGAATGGAAATCCGGGGGGGGGGGGGGGGAGAAGTTCTTCCCGGGTCCAAGGGCGACAGACCACGTACAAGGGAAGAGAAAAATCAGATAAGTTTGGGAGCTGCAATCAAAGAAAGATTCACACCTCTAAAGGCCAGAAGACTAGATAATTTACAGCAGGATGTTTTACACACATACAAGCTGGAGAGGGCTAATTTACAACTCTATTCCCCCATCTTTGAAACCCTATCTTGAGTGATCTTTTCCCATGTAAATTTGGCCTCTTTGATGTAAACAACCTTTGCCTCAGGTTAGTTTTGCCCTATTTAAGGACCACAAATTTCTTTGTTCTCTGGGTGAGATTTGGAGTGCAGGGGGAATCCATGTCTCCTGACTCTATTAGCTCTGACTTGCACTGCTTTCCTGAAGCTCCAAGGAGTTGAGTCCTATATTCTGCCATGAGACTGCATCTTGAGCAACCCAAGCTGATGGTAATTATCCTATTAGTGAAACCTTGCCTATTCCATACCTCATTCCTTTATCCCATAGCTTTAGTGTGTGTGTGTGTGTGTGTGTGTGTGTGAATGCTTGCTTTGCTTTTTAAATAAAATATAATTCATTAGAAGAATCCTATCTCTGAACTCCTTTATCTCCCCCACCTCTGTAAAAGGTGGGAAGTATTCTGTGACTTTTTGTAGCTCAGCCATTGATTAATTGAGCAAATTAAAAAAAACCCTATAAAGATCCATGTCTACATATTGGTTAAGAATGTGGACATTATTCACCCAAGGCTCCAGTCATGCCAAGAGCCCTCCTAGTCAACCATGGCCCCAATACAGCAAGGACAGAAAACTCATTTGGGCTGCCCTTAAAGAATGCAGAGCTGACATGGCCCAGTTAGAAAGGGAACCTCCTGAGGTGCTCTTACAAACCCTGAGGTTAGCTCATACCAATCCAGATGGTTAAAGAGATCAAATCCTGAGCTAGGTCACACTGACTCAGCCTCAGCTTTCCCCAGCCCATACTACTCAATGAAAAACAAAGGCTCCAAAAGTTAATTCCTAGGAGGGAGTCCAAGAGATGGTTTTTTAACCCAGAAAATCCTAACGAACCCCTGAGCAGAATTGTTGCAATTTTAAAAACAGAAAGTTTTCCTTTTAGTGAGACTAATTTTATCTAAGAGAAGGTTGCAAAGTCCATCATCCTACCCAAATTTGGCCAGCTTGGAAAACAGCCCTTATTCCCTTTTGTTTTGTTGCTTGTTGGCTTCCAACACTTTGGTGATTTTTAGAATTCTTTCTGTAGTTCCATGAGTCTAAATACTAAAACTTCCATTTTGTCATGTCCCTCATCTGGTTTCAATAGAGCTCTGTGAGTGTTGATAAAAAGCCCCATAGATCTGGTTTGCTGATTTCAATTCGCTTTTGACCTATGTTTTCCCATTGATTGTAATAGGCTTCTAATTCAGATGGTAAAACTGAATGTTAAGTCCTCCCGTTTGTTGAGTATATTTCACTTAAAGATCCTGATTCCAGTTATCTTCAAAAGAGCTTGTTCTTTGGATGTTTTTTGCCCCATGATTTGCAAGGGGGAGGAAAGAGAGTCTCTCTCCTTGTGAGAACAAAGGCTTAGAGTTTTGTCTTATGAACTTTGCAAGCAACTAGCCTAACATGGTGTTTAAAGTTGAGAGGCTGTACTTGATTAAACTCTACATCTCTCTCTGTTCCCACAGTTGATGTAAAAATGGAGCAAGGTGAGAAAAGAGGATAATGGTCCAGAGTAGAAATAGAGATTAGGAGAGTGCAGAAGGTCTGTGGAAGTGAGTGATGATAAAAAATAAAGATGAAAAGAAGGTATATTTGGACTGCTTTCTACAAAGAAGAGTTTTGGAATGGGCCAGAGCAGGCCTAAAAAGGCTTCAGAGGTTGTATTGTTTAAAAGGCTCTTTGGAGGATAGTATTGCCAGGATGAAAAAGAGCCTTTGTTTTCCCTTAAAAAGGAAAAAGGTCCTGCAGCCTTGGTAGTTTTATATCTTGAGAGACAGAAGTTCTAGTTTCTCTCTCTCTGACCCAATAGCCCTGTTATTTTTGTTATGTGTTGTAATAAAACATCAGTTGGTTTCTTATGGGTATGCAAATCATGCAAGCAAAGAGAGGTTGGATTTTGTTAAGCTAAAACTCTGTACTTAGGGTGGTACTTCAGGGAAAAACTAGCCTTTCCAAAAAGCTGGAATTCTATGTTTCGTTTTTCCACATGGTACAGAGACTTGCCTGAGCTCAGAAAGGAGTTCCTTTATTTCCCCTCCCCAGTTGATAGTCCTGATTTGCATAACACTGCAGACTCCTAGAATTGTTAAGGCTTGCTTGCTAGAGCCAGAGGCCAGCATGGTCAAATAGGAATTGCATATCCCATCTTCCTTCAGTGTAATATAAGTTTAGAGCAGTTTACACCTATAAATTGTTGTTTGTGTGTTTGTCTGGTTGGGAGAGAGACAGCCCCCTCCCTTTTCAACATTGTTGACAAGTTAGTGATTTTGTTTTCTTAGTCCTTTGTGCAAAACAGCATAGGTTCATTTAAGGTTCAGATTTCATGTTAACCTTTCCACAGGTATGGTCCTTTTGGTTCAGGCTGAGGGGAACATTCCCTCTCTCTACTTCTCAGTTGCCTCCCTGCCTTTGGCCATCAAAAAATGGGGGATAGGAGATAAAGGGTCTCTTTGTCCTTTTCAGACAGTTTGAGTTTCATTAAAAGTGCATTATATTGCTGTACATTGCATTAAAATATGATGTCCACCTTCATTAGCATGCACATTCCCCCAGTCGTTAACCCTTTGTCATCTGGAAGAGGTCCTCAAATGAATGAGGAGGGACTCCACAGTCATGACAGGGGTGGACGGTTTCCAGATGCCTGGGGGTTGTACACACTTCCCTGTGCTTAGGAGGCCACCCCCCAATATGCCCATGTGCTGACAAGCTTTTAAAAAATTAACATTTTGCCACATTTTGTCCTCTCATAATTTGTTATAGATCTAGGAGACTTTGTTCCAAAACTGGAGGTAACACAACTGAAGAATGGAAAAACTTGGCAAAATCATCCCTGCCCAGAAAAACCACAAGAGGGATTTTAAAGTTTTTTTTTTTAATTGTGGAGGTGCAGGAAATCCCTGGGACTAGTGGATGGGAGTAGAGAATTCCTCTTTCCTTCTCCCACATGGAAAGGAGGAAGAGGATTCATCCTGAGATCACTTAACCAACATTTCCAGGGGACCTTTCAGGCCACACAATTACAGTGCTATGATTCCACTTCAACTGCCACAGCAACATCCTATTGAATCCTGGGATTAGCAGTTCAGAGAAGAATTCTCTGTCAGAGCCCTCTAGTGCCTCCTGAAACTATAAGCCCCAAGATTTGATAGAATGAAGCCATGGCAGTTAAGTGGAATCTCATAGCTTCCATCTATATAGAGTGAGAGGGCCTCTGGTATAACTAACTCAGAATGTCCCACTTACTTCCCTCCTCATGAAGGGAGAGGATGGAAGAGCAGGGTTTGGTTCATGACAGAAATACAACATGGAAAGGTTCCAGCCAATGCTTTTGTTGGGAACAAATAATGCCAGGGATCATGTTTTTTCCCCTGACACCATATGACCTGCAGTGGGCTTGGGGTAGAATAATCCTCATCCCTACCCCATTCTGGTTCATTACTTCTGTGCTAAGGCCTTCACTGGAACTCAATGGACGTTTTCACACACAAACGTCCCATCCGCCTGGAGCCATTCCGGAACGGAGCCTTCCGCTCACTCCGGAATGGCTCCGGCGGCAGCGACCTAATTCCTTTTAAAAAAAGGAATTACAACTCCGGGGCTTATGCCGGTGGGTGTCTGGAGTTAGAGCTAAAGGGGGCGGGGCTTGCTGCGACGTCATGTGAACAAGCGCAGCAAGCCCCGGACTGACGCTGGCTAGCGCCGGGGATGGCACCGGAAGGGGCGGGGCTTGCTGCGACGTCGTGTGAAAAATTTGACATTTTGCCGGAGTGGGGCCGGATGGAGGCCAGCTAGCGTCCTCCAAAAGCCCCGTGTGAAAATGTCCCATGTCTCCCTGATTTGTGAAAGAGAGTCTAATCACCCCACCTCACAGATCCCATGGTATATATAATGTAGTGACTAGCTTCACTTACACAGAACACTATTTTATCTGGGTATGTACATTCCCTACTGCGTACAGAATGTGTCACAGCTACATTGCACAATCCATTGTTCAGTATCTGCACATCAATGCTACAATGTACTTTACATTTGGGAGAGTAATTATATGGACCATTATATGTGCCTTTTAGTTAGAATCTGAAATTCAAGAAGATGGTTCTTTTTGAATATTAGATCTTTGTTCTTTCGGAGTTATTGTACTACTGGCTAATTTTATCTGCCTTTCAGATTTTAGAAAGATTATTAATTCATGTAAGAGCTCAGTAAGAACAGATAGCTGGTTTCAAAGGCAGAGAAAGAGGGTTAAAGCCATACAGAAAATTCACTAATAGAACTTGCAAAGATATGATAGAACTAATTAAAGCTGCCACCTTGTACCCACTTACCTTGGTTTAAACCCTATTAAACTAAAGGATCTTTGCAGACTGCCAGAAATAGTGCAAACTGAGTCCAATTTAAGGGTTAGGGTTAGTGCTAGGGATTCATGGGAATTTTTTTCTGAGACATTGAGCCTTCTCTGTCAGAGAGCTCCGGTGCCACAATAAAATACAGTTCCATTGATTCCCTAACCCTAACCCTTAAAGTGGACTCTATTTGCACTATTTCTAGCAGTCTGCCGTGAGCTTCTTTGTGTAGAAACAAACATGGGATCAGGCTACATCACATTTTGTAATTTGTTCAGTAGATTTTTTTTTTAAAAAATGGTGGAAATGACAACAAAATATAACATTTTCACTAGATCAAATGGTGATGAACAGTTCACTTTATTTCAGCTGCTGGAAGCCTCTAATCATGGCTTTTAGCCTGATTTATATTTTAAGCTCATTTTGAAGTGTTTGATCGCATCAAGAGACTTTGCTATTATTAGGTAATTAGACCTGCACCCAGGCACTGATCTGAATGTTAAGAAATTATTAGTGATGCTTCCATAGCTGTGAATGGCAAAAGGAGCACAGAAGAACATTCACCTAAGACAGGTATCATCAGGAACAGGGAGGTACGAGGTATGCATTATTTTTTTTTAAATACTCTGCTTCTCAGTATATATGGTAAGTAGCAATACTATCCACCTTTCCTAAGGAGTAGGGTACACTGGAGATAGTGGCTGAAATCCTATGTGACATAGTTATGTTGGGGAGCCAAGAGAGCTGCTCCCTTTTCCTCAGGTTTCACAGCATCAGCCATACTAGGCTTGGGTGTACCCTTACAACCAAACAGGGAGAATTTGGGTGCAGGGACACAACTGTGCTTGGCCATCTCCTGGTTGCTGTTGTGCAGCTGGAGGAAAAACATTGTGCAAGAAGATACTTGATACCTCCTTGTATGACATCCAAGAATGTACTTTTCCTGGCACCCAAGAGTATGCTCTTTTCTCAATTAAAAATAGATTTAATAATATTAAGTCAGTATTCCTGTTTCTTTCTTCTATATGATAGGTCACATTTGACTCTTTCAGTTCCTAGAACCATTTTATGCCTTAGCCATGGCTATTTTACTTGGAGACTTACAACAAGTTGAATGTGGCCAGTGAATTTGGTGTGGTCATTCCACAAGTTTAACTCCAGTTCATCTGGTCTTTCTTTTTCTTCTGACCTTGGTTTTTGTAATGACTTACCTGATAACACAGATCTGAAAATTTGACAGGCTCACATGTTTGTAATCCATTGGATATTTTGATGAAAGTATTACATGCATCCCCCCCTCTTATGGCAGCAACTTTTGCTTGTTATTAGGCAATATAGTTTACATTTCAGTTTCATTTAATTCTTTTCAAATTTGTTTGCCTTTAATATTTTAGCACAGGGGTAGGCAACCTTTCCCCTTTAAGAGCCGAGGGACTTCAGCTCCCAGAAGCCTCAGCCATGTTGGCCAATAGTCCCATATTGGCCAATGGCTCCTGGGATTCTGGGAGCTGAAGTCCCTCATCCCTTAAAGGGGAAAGGTTGCCTACTCCTGTTTTAGCACTTGGCTGCTTACAGAATACAGCTTGGGGCTTCCATGTCCCTACTGTTATATCAGGGGTAGGCAACCTTTCTCCTTTAAGGGCCGAGGGACTTCAGCTCCCAGAATCCCAGGAGCTATTGGCCAACATGGGACTATTGGCTAACATGGCTGAGGCTTCTGGGAGCTGAAGTCCCTCGGCCCTTAAAGGGGAAAGGTTGCCTACCCCTGCGTTATATGATACCATTGAAGTCCACATATATGCCAGGCAGTTTCATTCATAAGCCTCTTCAGCTGTTGCTTTCTAAGTCCTTCATAGAATCAAAGAGTTGGAAGAGACCACAAGGGCCAGCTGGTCCAACTCTTGCCATGTAGGAAAACACAAAGCACTCACAATAGGCCATCCAGCTTTTGTTTAAAAAACTGCAAAAGGAAACCCCGCCACACACTGAGGCAGCATACTCCACCGTCAAACAGTTCTTACCATCAGGAACATTTTCCTAATGTTGAAGTGGAATCTCTTTTCCTGTAATTTGAATCCATTGCTCCATGTGTTAGTCTCTGGAGCAGTAGAAAACAAGCTTGCTCCAACTTCAATATGGCATCCTTTCAGATATTTAAACATGGCTCTCATGTCACCTTGCAACCTTCTCTTCAAGTTAACAGGGCTCAGCTGGTCTTCTGAAGTTGTCAATAATTCTGTTTTGAAGGCACATGGCAATAACAAGGCCCAGTCCCTTGCCTTACCAGCTCTGTGCTAAATGACTTCACAAACAGATTGTCAGTTTCCTTGCTTTAATTTTATAGCAGGTGAAAATGACTCATTTTTGTGTTGCTGCTCATTACATAATTAAGCAATATGCAGACAATCACACAGATGCAGTTTGGTAAGTACAGAATCACAATGTTTTGGAAATATTAACAGCATGGCAGGGATAATTACATACCTAGTACATTTCCAGTTAGATGTTGTCAGTTTCTAAATGTGAAGAGTGCAGTTTTCTCATGTTTGCAGTCACACTTGTTCCAAGGGGGTTGCACAAGAAAACATCTAGTGATACAATTAGGATTGGTCTTTGGGGCTAAAATCCAGAACCCTGTAACTGGGGGAGGTGATGGCAAAAATGTCCACAGACCCAGTGTCAGTACTTGAATTGGTATGTGCTCACTGGAACAGATGTGGCCAGAAATACAAATGGTTTCATTTTATTCCTGTTGTCATGTTGGTGTCATGGTTAAAGAAAATTTGGGATGCCAAATTGCACATACAATTTTATTTTATTTTTTAAAAAATCAGGATTGGCAAATGGTCTTTCGTGTTTTTTGCTTAAGCACATGATGAACACAGAAGCAGTTGTAAAGCCCAGAATGGAAGGATGGGGGTGGGGGTTAATTGTAAAGTATGATCATTACAACTGAAGTAATGTCTTAAGATTCTCCTCCCAAACATAAAACCAGTAGGTCCCATGTGTAAGGTTACCTTGCTGCCCCATTGAAGCATCCCAGTGGCTGTTTACAAGATTCTATGTGGAATCATAGAATCATAATTGGAATGGGCCTCATCAAGTCCAACATAATATGAACTTGCCAATGGGATCTTGTTTTAAAGTAGGATTGGGCCCTCTTTTAATAGTGCACCCCATTCCTTTAGCTATTGGATCAGCAATTGAAGTTGTTCCTAACATAAAGATGTATTCCAGTGCCTCATATCCAGGCATCTAATTTGCATAGTATTATAATTTAGCATATTATTAATTTGCATCCTGATTATTCAACACATTAATCATTGCATTTTTCTACCATTATGTTTCAATTGCAGTGCCAATACCAAGCTAAGAGCTCTATTTTTCTTCTTTCTCCCCTATCTGGTGTGAAAAGAGGGAGGCTTCCAGATAGCCCCAGAGAATTAAAGGACTCCCTTTACTCTCTCAAGGCTGTTTGGAAGCAAGCTGCCCATACACAATCACCACATAATACGAGGCCATCTTTTGCTTGCATCCTTTCCTGCCTTCTGGGCCCATTGGGAAAGTGGAGAAGAGAATGGAAGAATGAAATGGCAATGCTACCTCTGTGCAGTAGCAATCTGAGCCTGTAGACTGGATGAGGTTCCACCACTGCCAATCTTTTTGCACAGTTTCCTGCTCCATCACCACTGCCACATTTTAACCATCAGCCTGTGAGATTTACTGCTGGCGCCAGCTGGGACATTTTTTGGACCCTTCAATCTGGGATTTTCCTGGCTTTCTGGGACAAATGGTAACCCTACATTGATAGAAGATACTCAGTATTTTGTGCCACACATGTAGCTGTTCCTATTGCTGAGCATTTGTATATTGGCTAACTCTTTCCTTTTCCTTGTAAACTGCAGGGACCTTATCACACACGGGCCACAAAGCGATAAGAAACCGAAATAAGAATAAATCCAATACTATACCGAAATGAACCGAAAGAGCCCCCATAATACGTAAATGGCTATCAGAAGCAACTAGCATCATCGCGCAATTATCGCGCTTCCATAAAAGTGCATCCTGGATACATATTTGCCGTTCACACACAATTCAGAAAATCCCAGACATGGCCCTGAGCCGGCTTGGGAAGGAGGGGTTTGCATGACAGCTGGCTGTCAAACACACGCCTCCTTTCCAAGCCGGCGTGGGGCCGGGACTCTGAGCAGAATGGAGCCCGTGCCGGCTTGGGAAGGAGGGGTGCGTTTGACAGCCAGCTGTCAAACAAACCCCTCCTTCCCAGGGTCCCGGCCCCGCGCTGGCTTGGAAAGGAGGGGTGCGTTTGACAGCCAGCTGTCAAACACACCCCTCCTTTCCAAGCCGGCGTGGGGCCGGGACTCTGAGCAGAACGGAGCCCGCGCTGGCTTGGGAAGGAGGGGTGTGTTTGACAGCCGGCTGTCAAACGCACCCCTCCTTCCCAGAGTCCCGGCCCCACGCCGGCTTGGGAAGGAGGGGTGCGTTTGACAGCTGGCTGTCAAACAAACCCCTCCTTCCCAAGCTGGCACGGCGCAGGCGGGGGCGGGGAAATGCTCCACAATACATAATGGTATGCTCCCCAATATGTATTGTGTGTACACATGTATTTCGGAGACTCGGGCATTGCGCAATGATTTCGGAAGCACATTTGTACTTCCTAATTAAACCGAAATTCAAAAGATCTCAATCCGTTTCAGATTAGTTGTGGGTTTTTAGCGGTTCTGTGCGACGTCGTGTAAACACACGCAAAATTAATATGTATTAGTTCCGGATTTCTTTTGGAAACTCTCTGCTTTGGACCCCGTGTGATAAGGTCCCAGGGCTGGTGTCTGGGAACTGGAAGATCACATTTGTGGCTATGACATTTGAGGCTTTGGGTCAAAGTGTCCTGACCTAAAGGTCAGCCATTTATTGGGGAGATAGCAGCATTGGCAGGTACATCTCTTGTTTATTATATAAATGGAAACCCTCCTTCCTAACTATTTTAATTAGCAGAATTGAAATATGGAAGGGATTTATAATTCATCTGCTGTGGGGATATCATATCTGAGACCAGTCCCTTCTTGAAGTTTTAACCTGGTGTGCAAGCATTGGTAGATGATAACATTTTTATTGTTGTTAGGTGAGTTTAAGTTCTTTCTGACTTATGGTGACCTTAAAGTGAACCTATCATGGGATTTTCTTGGTGGTGGTGGGGTTGCCCAAGGTCACCCATATGATTTCCAAGGCTGAGGGCCTTTGCAGACTGCCAGAAATAGTGCAAATTGAGTCCACTTTAACTGTCTTGGCTCAGTGCTAGGGAATCGTGGGAATTGTATTTTTTTTCTGAGACATTGAGCCTTCTCTGTTAGAGAGCTCTGGTGCCACAATAAACTACAGTTCCCATGATTCCCTAGAGTCAGGACAGTTAAAGTGGCCTCAATTTTCACTATTTCTGGCAGTCTGCAAAGGCCCTGAGTGGGGATTCAAACCCTGGTCTCCCAAACTCCTGGTCTAACACTCAAACCATTACACCACACTGGCTCTGATAACATTTACTATATGCTGATTTCTCCAGATCAAGCTCCTATTTTTGTTGGTCAGGTGACAACCCTACATGATTATATTGAGCTATGCCAAATTAATGGCTATACTGTTGTGATATGGGAGTTGTATTATCAGTAATTTTCCCTAGCCCTGTTCCTATGCATTTAATAGACTTAAACAAAAAATAATATAGTAGCTTTACTTAGCCTTTTGCTAAGTTGCAGGGAAGCTTTACAGACTTGCAAAGAGTCTTGTCACCTTAAGGATGATTTCATTCAAGATAGGCTGAAGCTTGGAAATGTCATTTTAAACTATAACTTCCAGAATCCTCCAGTCAACATGGCCATTGGGACTTGTTACTTTTTCTGGGACTTGCTATTCGCCCCCCCACTCCCGGCAAGCTCTGGTATATATTTTCACTGTCTCTAGTCCACACAATGTATTCTGCTCTGATCTTAAATAGAGACATTATACAGACAAATAAATATTGTGGCTACACTGAGCTGGAATAGATACAAATGCTTCTGGAATGTGGATAAGGGCTCAACATGCATGCAACAATCGTGTAATCAGATTTAGGAATCATAGCCTGCAAAGCATACTTAAGTGGTCTTAGGGATATTTTGCTACAGTCCCACTGATGTGTTCTTCTTTGTGTCTATATAATTGTGCTGTAGGTGCTGGTGCTGGTTTAATCATGGAAACTAATATATAGATGTATGTGGTGACAGAGCACTAAATGAATAACAACATTCCTTCATGTATGCCTCATTTCAGATGAAACTCAGCAGTAAAAAGAAAGAAAGAAAATGCCAGACCCAATTTAATGCATGCTAGAAGTAGCAAAATAAATTAGGTGCCATATGGTTTAGTTTTACACCTGCCTGACCTTTTGGGTTTTTGTTATTTGTTATTCTGCCCTAGTCTTGTTCTTTTATTATCTGAGACTTTATGGGCATTTTAACTTTGCATAAATAAAGCAGTGCATACAAACAGTGAGCAGACCATGTCTCATACAAATATCTGCTAAAGAATCCCTTTGTTACACCTTAAAGGTAAAGTTAAAGGTATTCCCTGTTGACAATGTTATTGAGTCTCATCTCCATTACTAAGCCAAAGAGCCAGTGTTGTCAGAGATTATTCTGTGATCATGTGGCCAGTATGATTGCACAGAACACTATTTACCTTCCCACCAGAAGTGGTACCTATTTATCTACTTGCATTTGCATGCTTTCGAACTGCAAGGTTGGCAGAAGCTAGAAATAGTGATGGGAGCCCAACCCCTCATGCAACACCTGGGGTTCAAACTACCAACCTGCTGATCTTGCAATCAACAGAGTCAACATCTTAACCACTTCACCTTAAGGTTGCCACAAGTTGGAAACAAATTGAAGGCACACAACAACAATACCTGATAATGAAACAGATGTGTTCCTGGGCTTTACTTTGTTAACAGAAACTTTGGTACCAGAGGTAGAAATAGGATGGAAAGAATAGGGATAGGTCCTTACACCACAATATTCAATATGTTTCAGCAAAATTTTTGTTCAAAACTGACATCACAAACATGTGAAATGGAACAACCAGGCCAGGTAAGCCTTGCACAAGTGAACAAAAACATTCTGGATCTTCTAGAAACCACTTGAAAGCTTTTTCCAAAATTCAACCTGGGATGATTTTTTTTCTTTCATCAGCCTATACTTTTCTTAATTATTATTATTATTATTATTATTATTATTATTATTATTATTATTATTATTATTATTATTTATATCCCGCCCCTCTGCAGAGCAATCGGGGCGGCTTACATTACAATTTCCATACAGATATATGATTGCCACTTTGGTCCCAAAGCTTATAGATGTATGATTTTTCAACATGCCAGGGTAGCTAGTGAGGCAGGTTAATCTACTTGCCCCTGTTCTTTCTGTTTTGCTCTTTCCACATTTCAGTGGTAATGGAAGCAGCTGTTTACCTTGCCTGTTGTATGTAGGCACACAGAGCTAAACTTGTTCTTAGCCAAAAGTCTGAGAAATGACTGTGATGTCTTACCAACTACCTCCCCAGCTATCACCTATTTTGTAATGGGATGACAAGTGTCGCTCGCCAAATCTCTTAACCCCTGTACACTGTGTGCCACTATGACACCAATTATGTAGTGACTACTACTATTATCTCATTAGCTGACACTAAAACCCTCAAACTCAGTTCTCTCACAAATGACTCCCACTCTAGAACTTTCTTTAACTGCCAGTACTCTAGAGGTTTAAAATTGTTAATTGATAACTACACACTCACTATATTAAGTATTCTAAATAATAAAAGATCTTTCCCCTTTGGGGTAGCATTTTAATTATATTTGGTAGTGGGCATGATGTTACCTGTAAGCACACTTCAGGCAACTACTTGTTGAAATAAATGAGTTTTGTTTACAAGCAAGGTTGAATACAGTATCTTTCTTGAAGGATGTTATTCAAGCTTGATACAGTGTCTAAATGCTTCAGTAGTTACAAAGTTTAATAGTTTCTTTCACTTGATTTTATAGGTATTCTTGATCATAATACTTGATTGTAAAGGTATTCCCAGTTGATTGTAATGTTTGATTGTTATACTTGATAATAAAGGTATTCCCTCTTGACAAGATTGTCAAGTCGTGTCCGACTGTAGGGGACAGTGCTCATCTTTGTTACTAAGCCAAAGAGCCAGCATTATCAGAGACTACTCTGTGATCATGTGGCCAGCATGATTGCACAGAACGCTGTTTATCTTCCCACCAAAGTAGTACCTATTTATCTACTTGCATTTGCATGTTTTTGAACTGCTAGGTTGGCAGAAGCTGGGACTAGTAACAGGAGCTCACTCCATCATGCTATACCCAGGCCTTGAACTGCCAACCTGCCAATCTTGCAACAGAGTCAGCGTGTTAACGACTTGAGCCACTGCATCCCTTACTCTGTGTGTGTGTGTGTGTGTGTGTATGTAAATGTCTGTTATCTACAAATAAATATGGCATGCAAGGTTTACAGCAAGAATGGAATAGAGAATTGAAATATCCACTTTTGACTAATCAGTGGCTATCAGTTTTAACATCTATAACTAGTATGGCTATAGATTGCCAACTGTGTCTTATACAACAGAAATTGTTTTTTCAGATATATTGGTCACTGCAGTGTCTATTCAAGAAAGAACTTTCTAAGTCAGCAAATTGTTAGAGATGTAATACTGCTAATATTTCCTTAACACATATGTTTCACAGTTGTCCCATAGTAGCTACATTCTGGGAGGAAGTACCAGTAATCACATGAGTAAATTTGGTTTTGGAAATTTCCTTGATATTCAGGGAAGTGCATGTTCTTTTGAATTACTTACCTTAGACATTAACAAGTGGCCAAAGGAAGAGGATTTTTCATGCCCTTTTGACTGCTAAAAGATTAATACTTTGTTACTGGAAAGATAATATTTCTCCATCTGTGATTGAATAGATAGAAGATCTAGCAATGCTTGCAACGTTTGAAAGAATGAGCTATAGACAAAATTTACAAATTGCCCTATATTTGGCCAGCTTTTATAGAACCATATTTATTTAGAATATTTATACCCCAGCTTCAGCCATAAAGACTCTCTGAGCAATTTACAGATTGCTAATTTGACAGATCCCTGCCCTCAGGCTTACATCTAAAAAGACATGACACAAAAGGAGAAGGGAATGGCAGTGAGGAAGAGGATCAAGTCCAGCAGATACTGCCGGTTCTTTTCTCCCTCCAAGGCCAAGACAGTGGCAGTTGGGATGGAGGGAGGATCCTCCATCTGCTTCTAGGGCTAGCCATGGTGGATCTGTGCCTGCCTCTTCTTCTGTTCCTCCAAGGCCAGGATTATTGCAGTTAAGATGGAAGGAGGGCCTTTCATCTGTCACTGGAGCAAAGCATGGTGGAGCTGTGCCTGCTTCTTCTATCCCTGCAAGGTCAGGGTTGTAGCAGTTAAGATGGAGAATGTTTTTGTTCATTTGTGCAAGGCTCACGTAGCCTAATTGTTTCATTTCACATGTATGTAATGTTAGTTTTGAACTTTGTAGTGTTTTGGAATTTGGAATATTTGCATACACATAATGAGATACTTTGGATATGGGAACTAGGTCTAAACATGAAATCCATTTATATTTTGTATGTGCCTTATAAACATAGCCTAAAGGTAATTTTATACACAATATTTTTAAATAGTTTTGTGTATGAAATGAAGTTTTGTACACTTAAGCATGAGAAAGCTAAGATATTTCAGCCACCCATGTGGACACTTTTGGATTTTAGAATATTTTGAATTTTGGAATTATGGATAAAGGAAACTCAACTTGTATTAGAATTTAGGCTCTACAGGCATCTAATGGCATTTCTACACAAGTAAACAAGGAACACCATGACTTCTTATCCAGTGCCCAGTCATTATAGGAATGTCATCATTTTATTTATCTAGGTAGTCTATATTTTTAAAACAAAGGGGTTGTAACATGGCCATCCTTTCTTCATTAGATGTGAACAGAGTATTGTACAATTGACTTGTAAAGGGACTTATGAAATTATCTTCCCTAGGTCAAAGCATCCTTGGACATGCTGGCCAGAAATCATGTGTGAAGCAGAGCTTAAAAGCCTCCCATACAGACAAAGACATCTGCTAGACTCCTTTTTACAAAGTAGTTATCTTCACTGTTGACATTTGCTTTCTTTCAGGAACTGTTATACTGGATATCGTGTCCCATGGTAACTGCTTTTCTTTGGTTTGCTCTGGTATTTCATTTCTAATGCAAGTGCTTTCTAAAGTGCCATGGGACCACCTATGCACTGTGTACTGGAAAGCCATTTATCTTTCAAGAAAGAGGTCATTATGAACACTTGTCCCAGAACTATTCACTGAAAATCTTGCTGCTTCAACTTGATTGCCAAGGCATATTTTAGAAATGATGCAGAATTTTCAAAGAATGTGGTTTTAGTTGGCAAGCATAGTTTATAGACATTTCTTGCTTGGAAATGTATGACTTATTATTTCTAGGTAAACAAGGTTATGATAAAGCTGCAAGTCACAAGAAAAAATAGCAAAAAACAAATCACCAGGAACAGATGATATCCCAATTGAACTACTACAGTCCACATTGACAGAGTCAACTCTAATGCTACCCAACATATGTCAACAGATATGGAAAACAAAACGATGACCAACAGATTGGAAGAGATCAATACACATCCCCATCCACAAAAAGGGAGACACAAGAGAGTGTAGCAACTATAGGACCATAGCACTGATCTCCCATGCAAGCAAAATCATGCTCAAAATTTTGCAACTTAGATGCCAACCATACATGGAGAGAGAAATCCCAGAGGTCCAAGCAAGGTTCAGGAAAGGAAGAGGCACTAGGGACCATACTGTAAACATACGATGGCTAATGGAGCACACCAGGGAATTACAAAAGATAATCAGCATGTGCTTTATAGATTATAGCAAAGCCTTTTGACACATAGATCATGAAAAGCTATGGAATCCCCTTAAAGACATGGGAGTGCCAACACATTTGGTAGTCCTGATGAGGAATCTGTACTCAGGACAAGAATCATAGAATCATAGAATCTTAGGAGTTTATCACACAGGGGAAATCCTGTGCGGAAACGGGGGTTTAAAGTAGAAAAAAACCCGCAAAAGCAGATGTTTTTTCAGATGATGTTGCTGTTAAAAGGAGGTTAAAGTGGGGTTAATCTGAATGGAAACCCCTCATTGACTGCTTCTTTTTTACTTTTGGGTTTTTCCGAAAGTAAAAAGAAGCAGTTTCCTTTCGGATTAACCCCATTTTAACATCGCTTTCACTTTTCACACTGGGGAATCCCGTCAATAAATTGCTTCCGCTTTTGCGGGTTTTTTCTACTTAAAGCAGGGTTTCTGCACGGGACTCCCCATGTGATAAACTCCATAGAATTGGAAGAGACCACAAGGGCCATCCAGTCCAACCCCCCTGCCATGCAGGAACTCAAAATCAAAGCATCCCCGACAGATGGCCATCCAGCCTCTGTTTAAAGTTCTCCAAAGAAGAAGACTCCACCACACTCCGAGGAAGTGTGTTCCACTGTTGAACAGCTCTCACTGTCAGGAAGTTCCTCCTAATATTGAGGTGGAATCTCTTTTCCTGCAGCTTGCATCCATCGTTCCAGGTCCTGTTCTCTGGGGCAGCAGAAAACAAGCTAGAGCCCTCCTCAATATGACATCCTTTCAAATATTTAAACAGGGCTATCATATCCCCTCTTAACTGTCTCTTCTCTAGGCTAAACATACACAGTTCGCTAAGTTGTTCCTCACAGGGCATAGTTTCCAGACCCTTCTCCATTTTAGTCACCCTCCTCTGAACACGCTCCAGTTTTTCAACATCCTTTTTGAATTGTGGTGCCCAGAACTGGATACAGTATTCCAGGTGGGGTCTGACTAAAGCAGAATACAGTGGCACTATTACTTCCCTTGATCTAAATACTATACTTGTCCTAATGCAGCCTAAAATTGCATTGGTCTTTTTATCTGCGGCATCACACTGTTCACTCATGTTCAACTTGGGGTCTACTAGGACTCCTAGATCCCTTTCACACGTAGTCTTGTTAAGCCAGGTGTCCCCCATCTTATATCTATGCATTTCATTTTTCCCCCCTAAGTGCAGTACCTTACATTTCTCTGTGTTGAAATTCACTTTTTTTAGCTTTGGCCCAGCTTTCTAATCTATTAAGATCATTTTGAATTTTTATCCTGTCCTCTGGGGTATTATCTATTCCTCCTAATTTGGTGTCATCTGTAAATTTGAGAAGCATGCCCCCTATTCCTTCATCCAAATCATTGATAAAACTGTTGACTAGCACAGAGCCCAAGACAGAACCCTGTAGCACCCCACTGGTTACTTCCCTCCAGAATGAAGAGGAGCCATTGCTGAGCACCCTTTGGGTTTGGTCAGTCAACCAGTTACTAATCCACCTAACAGTTGTATTGTCTAGCCCACATTTTACTATCTTGTTTGCAAGAATATCATGGGGGACCTTGTCAAAAGCCTTACTGAAATCAAGATATGTTATGTCTACCGCATTCCCTTAATCTAGCAAGCTGGTAATTTTATCAAAAAAAGAGATCAGCTTAGTCTGGCATGACTTGTTTTTGAGAAACCCATGTTGACTTTTAGTGATTATGACATTCCCTTCTAAATGTTCACAGACTCTCTGTTTGATTAACTGTTCTAGAATTTCCCCCGGTATTGATGTCAGACTAACTGGGCGATAATTGTTGGGATCCTCTTTTTTCCCCCTTTTGAAGATTTGTTTGCCCTCCTCCAGTCTGCTGGGACTTCTCCTGTTCTCCAGGAGTTCTCAAAGATTATTGCCAGTGGCTCTGAGATTACATTTGCCAGTTCTTTAAATATCCTTGGATGTAGTTCATCTGGTCCTGGAGACTTAAATTCATTTAGGCTAACCAGGTATTCCTGTGCTACCTCTTTACTTATTCTGTGCTGTATTTCCCCTACTGTGTCCCGTGGTCTATTTTCCTCAGGTTGAACACCCTTTTCTTTTCTTATACATCTCCCATTTAAAACTCAGTTCAGTTGAAAGCTTTTGTCATCCAACCCAGTTTATTGAGACTCCTCCCATTTTTCCTTCTCATTGGAACAGTTTGAGATTGTGCCTTCAGTATCTCCCTTTTGAGAAACTCCCATCTATCCTGAACTCCCTTCTCTTTTAGTATTCCTGACCACGGGATCACTCCCAGTGTTTCCCAACCTGTGCAGACTGCTAGAAAGAGTGCAAATTGAGTCCACTTTAACTGACCTGACTCAGTGCTACGGAATCATGGGAACTGTACTTTATTGTGGAACCAGAGCTCTCTGACAGAGAAGTCTCAATGTCTCAGTAAAAAATACAATTCCCATGATTCCCTAGCACTGAGCCAGGGCAGTTAAAGTGGACTCAATTTGCACTATTTCTGGCCATCTGCAAAGGCCATAAGTTTGTTGAAATCAGCTCTCCTAAAATCTAGAATGAGTGTTTGACTATGCCTAGCTTCTCCTTCCCACTGTATAAGAAATTACAGGAGAACATGATCACTCCCACCTAAGGATCCCACCACTTGCACCCCAATGACCAGGTCATCCCTGTTGGTTAGGATCAGATCTAAAATAGCTGATCCCCTTGTTGCCTCTTCCACCTTTTGGACAAAGAAATTGTCTTCGAGGCAAGTGAGGAATTTGCTAGACCTTGGTGGAATTTGCTTGACTTCCTGCACATATCAGGATAGTTGAAGTCACCCATCACTACTACATCTCTCCTTTTTGAGTGTGTGGTCATCTGTTCTAGAAAGGCGTCATCCAATTCCTCAGTCTGACATGGGGGTCTGTAGTAGACTCTTACTATAACATCCCTGTTGTTTCCTTCCCCTTTAATTTGTATCCAGATGCTCTCCACCTGATTTCCAGGATTTAAGTCCTGGATCTCTTCATAGGTGTAAACATCCCTGACATATAATGCTATTCCTCCTCCTTTCCTATTTGGCCTATTTCTCTTTAAAAGGTTATACCCCTCTATTCCTACATTCCAATCATGAGACTCATCCCACCAGGTTTCAGTGATGCTTATTATATCATATTTGCTTTGTTATGCTAGGAGTTCAAGTTCATCTTGTTTATTTTCCATGCTCTGTTTTTTTGTGTAGAGACATCTAAGAGTCTTTGTCTTCCCACTTGCTGCCTATGTGAGGTTTTTTCCTTCCACTGTTGTGCCCTTGCATCATTTGCCTTGCTCGCTCTATAACACTTTTACTATTATCTCTAGCCCATGATGTACTCCTGCCTTCCAACATACCTTCCAAGATACCTTCTCCCTCCCCAACATGACTCAGTTTATAGCCCTCCTGATCAAATGTTTGAGACTATTGGCAAAAACGCTTCTGCCAACTGGTGTGAGATGCAGCCCATCTCTTTCTAGAAGTCCACCCTCATGGAACCTCAGCCCATGATCCAGGAATCCAAATTGTTCTTGGCGGCACCATCTATGGATCCAGTTATTTACATCTGCTATCTTACTCTCCCTTCCTCGACCATGCCCTTCAACTGGGAGAAGAGATGCGATAACAATCTGTGCGTCCAGCTCTTTCAGCTTCCTGCCCAAAGCCTCATAATCCCTTCTGATATTCTGAAGGCTATGCCTTGCAGTATCATTGGTTCCCACGTGGACCAAGAGGCTTGACAAGTCTTGTCAGTCTCGCTGTCACATCATGGATTTTTGTCCCAGGGAGACAACATACCTCCCGGGACATCTTGTCAGGGCCACAAATCACAGTTTCTGTACCCCTCAACAAGGAGTCCCAAACCAACACCACATGCCTCCTCCGAGTCTTAGCAGTGGCTGTTCCCTGCAGTGGTACTCTTTGGGTCCCCTGCACTGTCCCTGAGGATTGTCCCTGCTGCTCTTCCTCTTCATCCTTAATAAGGGAGAGAGTTTCAAATCGATTCTGTAGCTGCAAGCTCCTAGAACAATCCTTGGTTTCCCTACTTCTATGTGTGACATTCTTCCAGGTGTCCACCTCCTGTGTGCATGAAATTACCTCCTCCTCAGCAACTTCCTCTGTGTCCAAGACCGTTCTTTCTGCTCTGTCCAGGAAAACCTCTTGCTCCCTAATATGCCGAAGCGTAGCTACCTGGGCCTCCAGCTGCTTGACTTTCTCTTCCAAGAGGGCTACAAACTTGCACTTGGTGCAGGTGAAGTTCCCCACATCTCTTGGCAAGAAGACAAACATCCCACAAGTGTTGTAGGTGACTACAGCAATTCCCTCAGTGTCTTTATTGAGAAATCTGAGGTAAGCAATGGAAGAGGATTGTGGGCTTCTCCCTCAAAAAGTCCCCTGGTGAAGACTCACATAAAGGACCCCTGTGCTCTTGGTCTTTTCACCAGGCTCAGTCAGCAAGCTCAATCAACTGGGTTTCTAACTCTACAGAGAGCTCCTGGATGCCACCTTATTCTGGAGGCAAGTCTCTGTCTCTCTCCCTCTGAGCAAAAAACAACAACCTCAGAGCCCTTTAAATGATGATGATCATGATTAGGAGAACCTGTAAAGAGAAAGGTCAAAGCCCCCCATCTACCTGTGCTGTGCTTTCCCTTGCTCTATGAAAAAAATTTGCCGCACGCCTCTGGGAAGAATTGTATAGAGCTAATTGGCTAGCTCAGCAACAGTCACACTCTCCCCAAGTATTTTTAAAAAGAATTTAAACACTCACTCACTCACTCAAAATGGCTGCACAGAAACTGCTTTCCTTCTCCTTCGTAGCAGGAACTGACCTAAAAAGCCTCTGGGAGGAGTTATATAGAGCTAATTGGCTAGCTCAGCAACAGTCACACTCTCTCCAAGTGTTTTTAAAAAGTATTTAAACACTCACCCACTCAATATGGCTGCTCAGGAACTGCTTTCCTTCTCCTTCCTAGTAGAAACTGACCTGGAAAGTCTCTGGGAGGAGTTGTATAGAGCTAATTGGCTAGCTCAGCAACAGTCACACTCTCCCCAAGTGATTTTTAAAAGAATTTAAACACTCACCCACTCAATATGGCTGCTCTGGAACTGCTTTCCTTCTTCCTAGCAGAAACTGACCTAGAAGCTACTGTCAGAACAGAACACGGATAAACAGGATGGTTCTCAATTGGCAAAGGGGTCAGATCTTTTCCCCCTATCTGTTCAATTTGTATGCAGAACATATTATAAGAAAAGCTGGCTTGGATACAGAAGAAGGAGGATTGAAATTAGGAGGAATACCATTAGATGCCTGTAGAGCCTAAATTTTAATACAGGTTGAGTTTTTCTTATCCAGAATTCCACAATGCTTCGATAGTGTGATTTGATGTGATGTGCCATGTTCTTACCATTTCTTTTCCTTCATTGTCAGACATTATCATTTTATGTTTAAATTCACAGCACTTTAGAAATAAATCTTAATAATAATAATAATAATAATAATGTCTGTTTTTGCTTTTACAACTTACAGTCAATAATAATACTGTCAATAATAATACAGTCAATAATTTCATGCTCTTGCTCACAATTATGGTCCAGCTGATGAGGGAATTTTTACAGAGGGAGTGATATTGACATGTTAGGTGGCAATGACTGCACAGTGCCATTTCCAGATGTCTGAGGAAACAAAGATTGGGTATGGCATCCCACTCAGAAATATTTTTAGAGACAGAAGATGCCATCCTTGCTTGGGTTGGAGTTAGTCCCACACCTAAACAATGGTGAATTAGACCAAGTGTTCAGTGACTTTGGTGAACAACAGAGGTGCTTAGTCTTTGGGTTGATGTTGTGTGGCTTTGGAACTATAGAATGACCTGGGCAACCCTGGGCAACCCTGTTTGAAATAGCCACTTTGCTGTGGCCTCACCTGGTGCAGAGCAGAATGTTGATGTGAAATCCTGTTTTAGTCTAGGAAAGAATCGAAGTTGTGATCTGGTAGCTCTCTAGTCCCCTGCTGTACTGCAAGACCATGGCAAGGTTTGGTGTTGGTGCACCCACTGTTGCAGGGATTGCCATAGAGGTCTGCCTAGTCATCAGGCATGTTCTACTACAAAAGTTCGTCTGGCTTGGAGACTACTGTAAGGTAAATATTTTGGTTCTTGTGAAACCCCAATCAATTGTGCTGTGTGTGTGTGAGATAGAGAGAGTGGTTTCACCCTGCACCCATAAATAAATAAATAAATAAATAAATAAATAAATAAATATTGAGCCAGGTCAAGACCCATTCTTGGTATCATTGCCCATTAGTTCATTCAATGGGGTCCATCTAGGGCAGCCACACCTTATCACCTTATCCTATGGTATCCTTTTTTGCAGAAGCAGCTGCTGGCCAACTTTTCAACATACTTATTGATATTGTTGGTAATATGTTTTTGTAATTGGTATTGCCCACCTACTATATAGTTAGTCACAGAACAGTGTAATGAAGAGTGATGCAAAGATTTCCATTGGCAGAAGTGTTCAATGTGATGCCACTCCCAAAATTCTCTGTTACGCACATAAATAAGTGAGCAGGGGAATGTTAAAGTTTGTGTTATTAGGTTCCACCAATTTTTGTGTTATGCTGTTAATTTATTACCATGCCCTGTATTGTTACATGGCCATCCACCTGCCCCTGGACATCCATGTATGCCCTCGCAAATAACTTTCTGTACTTTGCTTTCCACAGATAATGGATAGCGTCTTAATTGTGTACTACTGGTGCAACATGGAACAGTTTCTAAAGAAAGCCTTACTCTGGTGCTGTAACTAATTAGGACAGGGTTGGACAACTGTAATGAGTCCAGGGGATAAATGTGAAGAACATATTCTTAGACTGTCAAAAATGACCAAAAAATCTCTACAAAACCCAGAATTGGCCAGCCAATTCTGGTTCAGGTTTTGAAAAAAAAAATGGATATTTTCTGATGTCAAACAGTGTTGGTGGGTCTGTCTGCAATGGGTATAAAAAGGTGAATTTCTGGAGCCTTCCATGAGAAACAGTTCAAACTTCAGGGGAAGTGAGAGAAGGAAATCAGGAGGCATCATGCTCTGCAAACATATAATTGAGAGCTACCTGTGTCCTCAGGAGGCTCTTCTTTGCCAAACCCCAAATTAGGAGAGATGCCTCAGCTTTTGCTATTATAAATGAACAATAACTTGCTGGGTACTTACAGTGGGAATGAATGTGTCAGAATGTATACAAGAGCACATTGTTTTAGTACGTGTGCTAGTTATAATTCTGAGTACCTTTGTCTGTTGCTATTTCCACCTCCCCTTCACATCACTTCACTTCACTTG
The DNA here is from genome assembly GCA_026167975.1 of Phrynosoma blainvillii. NCBI lineage: Eukaryota > Metazoa > Chordata > Lepidosauria > Squamata > Phrynosomatidae > Phrynosoma > Phrynosoma blainvillii. Next base: position 341,082,272 of record JANUYF010000001.1, read on the forward strand.
CAGACTGATGGCAGAGCAAAATGCTTAGGCAACTATCAGAATGTGGATTTTTCTCTTCCGCAGCATAGATTAATGGTGTAGTAGAAAAATAGAGTACATAACTGAGGAATCTAACATGTATGTAAAAGGAAAGATCAAAACAAATGCTCCGCTACAACCCCAAACTGGGTCATATTTCTGAGAAATGATACTCCATTTAAAGAAGCCATACTGGTATTTTCTCCCATATAAATCAATCAAAGCTAAAGCCAAGTTACTTGAAAATATCAACTGACAACATTTCAGGGGATTTTCCCCATTCCTAATCATGAAATGAAATGTACAGGATCGACACACAGTAAAAAACTAAAATAATTATTTCAAGAAAACACTTCACTGACTTCACAAAAAGATAGCAGCTCTATCACATACAAAAATTGCAGTGCTGGAAATGAAAAGTGTTTGAAAGCCATCCTACAAATTAATTGTGTTTCCTGACACTCAAGGATATTGCTGATGTCTCCATAGTAACAGCATTTTATTTATTTATTTCTTAATTGCATTTGCATCTCATTTGGTTATTATTTTGGCATATTAAAATGTGACATGTAGCAGCTTTGTTGTCTGATGTACAGCCTTTACAGCCTACCAACACTTGTCACTTTCCATATTTTCAGAACTATGGCAGTCCACTGTTCTTTTTGTAAAGAGCAGAAGAGTGTATGTTCTTTATATGGCAACAAGAAAGGAGAGGCTGTATTTGTAGTTTAAAATGCAAATTGCATGGAAAGGAATCAAACCCAGCCCCAAACATCTGGCTGTCTGAGCCAAAGGAGGAAAGTGGCATTCCCCTTCCATTCGATGTACAGAAGCCAACTGTTGAAATTTGCTTCCATACCAACAATGGGGATAAAGTACTTTGCCCCATTTGAGGGTGGAAAGATGGTTTAGGGCAGGGATGGGCAACTGTGGGAGATGGCATTAGCCCCACAGGAGACCATGGAGGGCTACATCCTCCCCACTACAACCCCTGCAAAAAGTTAATCTTTTAACTGCAAATCTTGTCCCCCCCTCCCCATTTTCACCATGTTTTTAGCTCTCCATGAGTTGTTTTAGGCTCAAGAGAGGCTTTTTTTTTTAGCAATAGGAAGTGATTTCTGATTTTTTTGAAGGCCTTTCCTGGGCCCAAAATAGGCCTGGGTGCCCCCAAAACATGGTGAAATACCTCCATATGCCCTAGAGGGCATTTAGGGGCAAACCTTTTTTTAAATTTTGGTAAAAGAAGATTGGATCTCTGGGTGGCCCATGAATTACACTTTGCCCACCCTGGTTTAGGTTATATAGGGCAGGCTGTATGGCAGACAAAGTGCAGTCCTTTAAGAAAGGAGACTGGCCAGGGGCTGAGGTGGTCACTTCTTTCTCTGCCTAATGATAACACTGGGTCATGTCATGCACCTTCATTTATTAGATACTGCTGTGGAGACACAGGGAGCAAATATGTGAAAAAGAAATGTCACATTTGGGCCCCAGGATGTTTTTATACATTAAACAGCTTGGGTCTGTACAGTGGGGATATGCAACCCTTCTGGATTCTCTGATGAGTATACATGTAAAAACCCCAAACAAACCCCAGGCATGTGGACATATTTGTTGGTTTCACTGCTGAACCACTCTCACTGTCAAGAAGTTCCAAAATTCAATCAAAATCTACCCTCCTGTAACTTAAAACCATTAGACCTAGTCCTACCCTCTGAGGTAGCAGAGAACAAGCTGGACCCTTCTCTTTGTGATAGTCCTTGAGGGATTTAAAGAGTGCAAATATGTCACCACATTTAAATAAAGGGATTTCATCGTGGAGATGGAGCACACTTGTTTTCTGCTGCTGTATAACACTAGAAAACAAATCACTTGACAAGAAGTTCTTAAAGTTTAGGTGGAACTCCTTGGCTGTAAAAGCTCTTCAAGCATGAAACAGACTGCCTCATTGGGTGGTGGACTCTCCTTCTTTGGAGGTTTTAAAACAGGTTGGATTGCCATCTTTTAGGAGTGCTTTAGTTGTGTACTTCCATTTCACAGAGGGTTGTTTCAGATGCCCCTTGCAGTCTCTTGCAGCTCTATGAGTCTATAATTCTAAGCTTCTGGGCAGAAACAATAATCACAGGATCAGATATGAGGAAACACAGCAGTGAATCCTCCCATCTTCCAGTAACATAGGGGTCTATTCCCAGCCCAAGTGATAGGGCAGAAGCAGATGCTGGTTTTAAGATTTACCCATTTTGTTAATGCTTTTTCCAGAGACACTTTGGAAAGGAAAGGGAGAAGAAAATGGACCCATAATAACTGGTTCCTCTATATCGTGTGGGTGCTGACAATCCTGGTTAGGGGATTCTGGGAGCTGTATTCTAAAAATGTAACATTTCTCAGCTCTGCCTCTGAGCTGCCCATTCACTCTGGAGTTGAGAGCAATGGTACCAATGTACACACTCACACTAATAAGCTAGTAGTCTGGAGATCTTGCCTCTGCCCCATTTGCAAACTGTAGGATGCAGCCTTAATGTCAGAAACAATGTAGTCAAGTTAATATGAAACAACCCCCCTTTGTTTCAATTCCATTGTATTTTTAATGATTTTATTTTTTTGGCAGAGATGGAAGCTGGGGGGGGGGGGGAGGGAAGGATTTTTTTTTAAACAGAGTAATTGCTCAAAAGAGCAGAATGTCCTTAAAAAAGATTATGTTATCATGCTGGCTTAATGCATTGTACTGGATGAAAAGTGCAGCATGTTTACAAGATGGATTTATGGTAATGACGCACATCAGCATTCATGGTGATATCTAAAATACTTACACTATTTTGTTAGCCTGTAGTACTTAATGTTGCCCCCAATATAGTGGCTTGAAATCCTACTGGATTATAGATGCAGAAATGCTAAAGGGCAATTTTGACACATAAGACTTGGGTTCAAATGACACATAGTCCTCAGAACATGGTCCTATGTAGTTTGCCCCCCATGTGTGTGTGTATGTGGGTTTTACAAAAAGCAGTTATAGAAGCTACACTGTAAATCCACACCTCCTTGCTCTGGCATTTTTATAGAAGACAACCCATTAAGATGTATTCTCCTGTGTGCATGTGCACACTTGCATACATTTTCCATTTTAGATTGCAGCCTCTGTGACCATTTTTCATGAAAGAAAATTGCCCTCTTCAGACATTTATAAACATTTGAGGAAGAGTGCTTGCTAGCCCAGTACATCTTCTATATAACTTTCCTTGCTCTCATGGGGAGACTGAGTCTGAAAAAGAAAGCCTCCTCTGTGCCTGGGAACTCTCAGTGAAACCAGAGGCTCCAAATTACCTGAAGAGGTATGAAGAAAAGGCAATGCCATTCTTTTCAAACTGTCACTTTCCATGCGCTCCATATGTGGAAAGGGTCAGTGAAGAGGGAGGTGATAGTACTTGATTTTAAATCTTTGTGTGAATGCCTGAAGAGGGCTCATGAGTAGAATAAACTACTTTTGATCATGCACCTGTTTGCCTTCAGTAAATATTTTGCATATATTGGTGTGCACTGAAAAAATCAAATGCATAGTGTTACCCCAAAATCCATCTTCCTTTCACCCCCCCTCCTTTCTGATATGAAGTTGCTATAATGGGATTGCCTGAGGCTCATAGCCGTGAATGCACCTCCAGCGTGAGGAAACAGCCATGCCATATAAGGAGATCTGGGACCATATTTGGGGATCTGTGAGGCTCAGCATAAGACAGTGAAAGAACACATAGCCACAGAGATTGATCAAGATCAGAATCTGCATAATCCTTTCACTGATGGGAGCAACTTTGTATTTACAAGTAAACAGAAAGTCAAGAGTACCTCCCTCTGGGAGCGATATTCCTTTGTCAGGGACATTTGCATTGAGAATTGACTGTTTAACCATTCCCAACTTTCCTTCCCATTCTTCTCTCCTGCAAACTCCACTCTAATCCCAATTCTGCCCCAGGATATGTTTTGTGCTACAAATATGCCTGTTTGGGCACCACCAATTTAGTCTTGCTTGATATCTTTTTGTCCACATTTCAACTGACTCCACAGCTTGCTGACCATGCCATGATCCCCAGGCAGCTTGCTGAGCCCATTCCACTTCATGGTGTCCCCCTGACTGGAGATCTGCTTCTAGAATTGGTGTAGTATTGCCTTCTGCATCCCCTTAATTCACTGTCTGCTATTGCCTTTTCTATGGCTAGTTCTTGGAATGTGCACGTGAGAGAGTGTCTTTGCATGGATGATGACTTCCTTTTGATTACTAGAACTAATTTGAAACTTGCAGCCTGGAGTTCTATTTTTTTTTTTTTTTTTGAATTGGTATACACAGCTTAGTTTGGTAATGCACAAGATGAGCTTTCTGGTGGAGCATTCTAAGTCCCCCTCCCTAAACAGCAAATCCCGGGATTCCATAGGATGTTACCATGGCAGATAATGTGGAATCATTGCATTATGATTGTGCAGTGTGAAAGGGTCTTGTGTCTTTATTTTTATCATCTTTACTGGACTTTTTTTTTAAGAAAAGAAAAGAAAAGAATACCTTGAAATTCATAAAACTGCCTTTTAGCAATTAACTAGCTTCAGACCTACACCATCACTGCCAGTACTATTTCTCCTCCTCCTCCTCCTCCTGTGGATATGAGGAGTATATACTCCTGACTGAGAACATAAGAAGCATTCGCATTTGCTAAATCAAATCAAGCCAAGGTTCTGTACAGAAATCTCAGCAACTGGAAAACATGAGGTAGACCACACCTTGGCCTGGCTGGACTGTTCTGACTGCCAGCTCTTTTTCTCCTCACTCATTTGATGGCATCTGTTCTCTCTCTTCCTGCTTCTCCTTCAGTGGCTCTAGGCAGCTCAAATATGACCATTCCCATAAGACTAAAGAAGGAGGGCATGCAAAGGTGACTCCAGTTGATGTTAGGTTCTGTTTTGCCCCTGGATATGCCAGCAGATGCAGTCACTAAAACTCAGTCTTAGTCCTGCAACAACTAACCAGTACGGACTATAATCTACTTTCTGCCCATCCACATTACCTTCTGTGCTTTGGGTGGGGGACTCTCTCTCCCTCTCTTTCTGTGTGTGGATGTGTTTCTATGTATTTAATTTAATTTCTATTCCTCCTTTCTCCCAATAAAGGGCCCAAGATGGCTTAGAAATTAAAACAAAATATTGCTTTAAAAATATACAATACTAATGTGTAAAAATTAAACATTATATTAAAAATTGAAACAATCAAAGCAGTTAAAACCACATTTGAGTCCCAGTAAAAATACATGCCATCCCTTTAAAAGATGTTTCTGTTGTTACCAATTTAAAGGTGAATCCCTGTTTCAATTTAAAAATAAGTTTTTACCTGCTAGCGAATTGAGAGTACAGAGGGAGCCAACTGAGCCTCTGTGGGAGGGAGTTCACAACCTGGGAGCAGTCACTGAGAAGGCTCTCTTTGGTGTCCTCACTAGATGGCCTGTGAGAGTGGTGAGACTGAGGCAGCATCTGCACTGTAGAAATAATGCAGTTTGACACCATTTTATCTGCCATGGCTCAAGGCTATGGAATTCTGGGAATTGTAATTTGCTGTGGCACCAAAGCTCTCTGATTGAGAAGGCTAAATGTCTCCCAAAACTACAAATTCTAGAATTCCATAGCACTGAGCCATGATAGTTAAGGTAGTGTCAAACTATTATTTCTGTGGTGTGGATGCAGCCCAAGATAAAGTCCTCTCTGAAGATCCTTAAGACTCCACAGTCCAAGTAAAGGAAGAATGCATCCTTTTATTGCTCCATTTTTTCTTTGACATGGGTAATGTTTATGAAACCCAGTGGATTCTGGCACATTGAAACAACTGAGGAAGCAAATTTCATCCCTCTGTACAAATATCTATGTTGCTTGTGCTTTCTTTTTGTGTTAAGCATAGTCGTCTTTTTTTCACCACAACCTTCTAGAGTTGTCAGGCAGTGTCCTACATCATTGTCCTTTATTCTAATGCTGTCTCATTTTTCCATCCTTAAAAAAATCTAAAAAAAAACACAAAAAGCCCCACAAAACTTTGCAGTGCTATGCTTCTGATTCATCCCCACTGCTTGGTATAAAGTCTTCTCTCTCCACATGAAACTTCCTAGATATCTGTCCCAGTTCCAAATAAGAACATTTATATGAAGCTGTAGCTCAAGCCTCCAAGGGAATCTATTCTGGATTATCTCTAGCACAAGTGACCAGAATATTGATTCTTTTGATACCCCTATTCAGAATAAAGACAGTCTGTACTACCACAGATAAAGGAAAGAGCTGGAAAGAGATGAGAATATAACAGTGTATCATGCTGGCAAAGACAAGAGTATTTGTAGTGCAATTACATTTAAAATGGCTTCAAAATCAGCAAGGGTCTATTCAGAGGCTTTCAACAGAAAAACACAAAGACATCATGAAGTTCTTATATAATTCAGAAAGTCATAAACCCAATCCAGCTCTAATCATAAATGTGGATCCATATTTAGTATTATAATGCATGATTAAATATATGAAATATATGAAAGGAGCCCTGGTGGTGCAGTGGTTAAATGCCTGTACTGCAGCCACTCATAGACCACAAGGTTGCGAGTTCAATACTAGCCAGGGCTTAGGCTAGACTCAGGCCTGCATCCTTCCGAGGTCGCTAAAATGAGTACCCAACTGTTGGGGAGCAATGATCTTACAGTTGTAAACCACTTAGACATCCCATAGCGCAATATGAAGCAGTATATAAATCAGGGGTAGGCAACCTTTCCCCTTTAAGGGCTGAGGGACTTCAGCTCCCAGAATCCCAGGAGCTATTGGCCAACATGGGACTATTGGCCAACATGGCTGAGGCTTCTGGGAGCTGAAGTCCCTCGGCCCTTAAAGGGGAAAGGTTGCCTACCCCTGATATAAATGAAGCTGCTTTGCTTTGAAATTGATTCCAACAGATCTACCCTGCATGTTACTAAATGTGGCCCCAGCCCATATTGATGGATGAGTGATAGAGTAATGGCCCTAGTTCAGGATGTCTAATAATTGCATAAACACCTAGTAATGAAGGCTGATCACTCCATTAAATCTGAAGTGGGCTTTCTCCTGGTTTTTGCATGGGAGAAACAGCCACAGATATTTTGGCCCAAGATATTTTGCTGGGTGAGGTGACTGACAAAGTGATACTACAGTCCATTACAGAAACTGGTTGGACTGGCAATGTAGTGTCTCTTTTCAACATTGGTGATAGAAAAGAAACCTCCAGTACAACCAAGGTGTCAGATTAATTTAGTGAATTCAGAACAAATTTACATGCCATTGGGTAATTAATTTAAAAATATATATGTATTTAATTTATATGCCACCTTTCTTTTGGAAAGTGATCCAAGGCAGCCCACAGATAAAAACAGTTAAAATCTCTACAATTAAACTTTTTTTAAAAAAACAACAAACAAAACCCAATTACAGTCATTTCAATAAACAATATAAAACTTAAAAATAAGAGCCAGGATACTACCACCACTGTGCCCCATTATCTCCTGCTTCAGACAAACAGAATGGAAAGTTAGGTTAAATTAAGAGAATGCTTACCTCAAGGGTACAGACCAGAAACAACAGTATGATTTAGTAAGAGAAGATTCCTACAACAGAAAGTCCAGTTCTAATTTTCATCAGATACATCCATTGTTTCATAAGATACATACATTGGCAAAGACCAAGGAATATGGCTATGAGCAGCTGTATCATCTATATGTGTTTGAATCTCTCCTGAAGCAGAGGACAAGCTGGTCCCCCTTCCTGTTCTAGGTGAAGAAGCAGACCTGACTCAGAGATGAATCTACCTTCAGCACTGGGAATAGCATCCTCCATCACAGTTCAGGGCAGTAGGTTAGCTTAGAAGAGAGAAGAATACAGTGGCATCCCCGCAAAGGGTGTCACCCAGTGTGTGGGGGGGTGGGGCTCCTGGGCGCAGGGCTTTGGGGATGGGGCTTGGAGTGGGGCTTCCTGGAGTGGCACATGTTCCCTTCCCCCAGTGCCATCCCGTCCCACCCCATCTTCCTCCTTATGAGGATAAAGATGGGGCAGGGCACGGTGATACTGATAGAAGCTATGCATGTTCCCTCCTTTCTGTGCCACCCCTCTCATCCTTCTCCTTATGAGAAGTGCGAGATGGCATTGGGGGGGGGGGGGAAAGAGTGCACATGGCCTCCCTTGAGAACATGACTTGATGGCATCAGGGGCCCCCTGACTGGGTGTCACCCTTCTTCTGGAGTGTCACCCGGTGTGGGCCACACACCCCTCCCCCAGTGAGGCCAATGGCAGGATACACTATGTGGCACATACAGCATTGTCCTCCAGTAGAGGTGAATGTTTGTGAAGTCTGGGAGAAATAGCTAGGAGATGACTACGCTGCCTCAGCATCTGGTTCCTTCTTGAAGCAATGGTCTCAGTTCACCTATTGCTAGGGATGGTGCTGTTAGTTGGATTCAGGCATTTGTGTTTCCTTTAAGGGAAACTACCAAATTAAGAAAGACTATGAGTGAGGATACATATTTGGCCATTCTTTGAATATTCAGGACCATTTTTTTTAAATAGCAAAGGGATATAAATTTATACTAAAAGACTGACATTCCCAAACTGATTTTCAAATGTTACTCCTGCCTGCTTATAGCTTGTTTGTTACTATGCAGAGCCTCATCATTCAGTCCCACTAGCCCCTACTTCCTGGGCTCAGATCCCAGTTAAAGACAATAGAAATCGTCCATTATGTCTTCTGTTACAGAAACAAATTAGGTCTCATTAAAATCCAAGGAAGTATTTTCTGTGGGTCACCCATTAGGCAAGCTGCTAATTCAGTCCTTACTTACACATTCCAGCCTGAATATGACAATAATGTACTTCCATTTTGAGGAAATGAGAACCATAATTATAGGACAACCATTCCATAATTGCAATCTAGGTATCTTCAGTTCCTAAATCAAGCTTGCTAGTGCATGAATAGGCCCAAGGGATTGAAGTCAATTTGTTTTTTGTTCACACTGTCATTTCCTGTATTGATGGACTGAGGTAGTAATGGAGTAATGTAAATGTTGAGCAATTAAAAATGTGAGGCAGCAGAAAGTGCTCTTGGCTTGGACACCAGAAATCTGACAGAAATGATTACTACTATCTCCTTGCTGGTGCTCAGTCACTTTGTTTGGGTTCATGTGTTTTTATATGAGATGTGAAGATAATTCAGAGATAATAGATGGATAGAATCTTATCAAGTCAATACTCCACAATTTGCATTTTTTTTTGTTTTTTGTTTATAAAGCATTATGGAGTCTTTTCCAAAGGTGGATGACAGTGGAAATAATATGATATCTACACATACTTCAGAAAACATTCAGCTGTGTTGGCCATTTAGCAAATTCAAACAAAAATCCATTGGTGATACTTTTATTGGCCAACCAAAATGCACAATATACTTGTTGCATCTCAACAGGGACCCCTCTTTTGCAATCCAATATGTCTCCATTCCAGTGAGGTCAGTTGGCTTACATGCACCATGGGATATTTTGTTCCCTCCAAGCCTCATTTTGTTGAAGAATCCAGCTAGAGCTATGATTTAGGCAGATCCAGACCAGCAAAAGATGTGGAATACACTCGAATGGCTTATCCTGGTTGTTGATGGTGCTGCCTATGTGCCCAGATAGAGATCATAATTTCCCTTTCTTTTTAAGCACTTGTTGGAGGAAAAGTGGGTAGGATTTACCCTGGCTTGTTCCACGAACCATAGGAACAGGGGGAAAACATCTTGTGAAGTTGGGAACAAAAAGGTGCACTTTCTTTCAGGAGTTCTTGGGGAACTCCCCAGAATAAGGAGCTGTAATTTTCAAAATAAAATCAAGAACTACAGTTACAAATATTATTACAAATATTATTCAAAACATTTGCCCCATCTAGGACTGTCCAATGTCACTTGAAGTCCCTGAGTTTTAGCCATCTTCCATTTACAGTTTAATTTTTACAGGAAAAAAAAACATCTCAAAGATTAAGTTTGCCCCACCTGATCTACTGCTTTTTGCTACTGAGGTACTTTTTTGTTGCATCCAAATGTAATGTACTGAAAAAAGAATAAATAAAAATTCCATTATTGTTGTTGGTGAACCATGGTGACCAGAAGCAGAAGTGATTTTCCTATACATTGGCCCTATTTGTAGGGACATGATACTGGAATTCTCAATGGGTTCAGGATATACCAAAAATGTATATTAAAATGTTAATCCTAACCATAACCTCCCTACTGCCAACACTTCATACATCAGTAGAGCCACAAAATTATTTGGCATTGTATCCTAAAACTCATCCTCATTTTTGTTATTTTTCCTTCAAGCCCTTGAAGTGCAAAATAATTTATAGATAATTCTGTAAAAATTTAACAATCCTCACAGTTTATAGATAGAAAACCATAAATGTTAACAGGTTCCACTAGTCAGAGGAGATCTGTCTTAAGCCTTAGAAGCTATTGCTTCTGTCTGTTAAATATCTCATTTATTGTATGTATGGGATAGTTCATAGAATTAAGTTTTAATTCCTCCTAAGGATTTGTGGGACATTTGTTTTATGAATACATTTTAAAAACCCAAATCCTGGGGGAAGTGAAGTAGAGAAATCATTTGTATGAGATGTGCACTCTGCCTTGATGATAAAACATTTTAATGAGTCACTGCGGGACTATATTAATGCTTTTATCTTTCATGTCATATGAAAAGCCATGGACTGTATCCTTCAAATTCCCTGATGCATAAGAATGTAGCACATGTCTGACACAGATTATATGCTGCCTGTTGGTAAGAAAACAACAGTTTGAGAAACATCATGCAATTAAGTGTTGCATACTGTTTAGCTACACTGCCCTCCTCATCTCAGAAGTCAATGGAAGTTAAAATATATAATGGAAACCATTAGAAGAGCTAGACTGGTGGGGAGTGTGCCCAGAGTTAATGTCAGAGATCATCATGCTTTATGGGCTGCCAAGACTGCCAACTGCCAACTGAAGATACTCCATCATGGTGTATGCTCATATATGCATATAATGGATTAAGACAGTTCACAGTGCCTTGGGGTTTTGAAGCTCTTAGTTGCAGCTGAAGTTAAGCATCATTAGTAGGGTCTTGTGTAATTAGTGTCTGAACAAATGTGAAAGTCTAGTGTTAACTGCATTTCAGTAACACGCAATGCCAAGCTGAATTCTATATTCTGGGCCACTATTTTCTTGTCAGTGCAATCATGTCTACATGACAAGGCTGTTGTGTCTGTAGTAGGATGGGGCTCTATCAGATTACTCTAGTACAGTGGTGTCACAAGGGGGTGTGGGAGGTGGAGACCACACCAGCTAACACCCTAAAGAAGGTGACACCACTGCTTCTCAGACACCTATCTTTTGTCAGAAATGGGCTGTGACATTCATCTGCTTCCTTTTAATATGCTTTAAGAGATTGTGGGAGTGGGGTGAAGCTCAGTGGGATAAGAAAGGAGATCCTTCCCTAAAAAAATTTAAAATTAAAATTTCAAATTTCATTGGATGGGAATCTATAATGATGGAAAAGAGTGGAACTAACTTTTAAAATAATGCAAAGAAAATGGAGTTGTTTAAGAAAAAAGAAAAAACCCTAATTTCCAAAGCTGAATAAAGCTCATCTAGCAGCCTAATTGGGCAAAACTTAAATAAAATAAAAAGAAAAATTGAAGTAATGTTAAAACAATAATTAAATTAAGTGTAAAGAATCAAAAGAAAAATCATACTGAATGGACCTGTCTAAAGGAAGGAAAGATCAGATCATTATAACAATAGATTATTGTTACAGGTGGTGGGGTAGGTGATATGGGTAGGGATGGGGTGAATGTTAGTAAAAATAAGCTTTAATATATTAAAGGTAAAGGTAAAGGTATTCCCTGTTGACAAGGTTGTCAAGTCATGTCCAACCATAGGGAGCGGTGATCATCTGCATTACTAAGCCAAAGAGCCAGTCAGAACACTGTTTACCTTCCCACCAAAGTGGTACCTATTTATCTACTTGCAATTGCATGCTTTCGAACTGCTAGGATGGTAAAAGCTGGGACTAGTGAAGGGAGCTCACCCCAACACTCAGCACCTGGGCCTTAAACTACCAACCTGCTGATCTTGCAATCATCAGAGTCAGCATCTCAACCACTTGGGCCATTGTGTCCCTAATACATTAATACATCCTTAATACATTACTGTTATTATAAATAAAAAATAAATTTGAAATTTTAATATTTTTTTAAATTTTCTTTAAAAACAACACATTTTAACCAAATATTCACTATGTATATATAAAGACATTTGGGTTGTGCTTATGATATTGTAATTTGAAGGTATAATTTTAATTTTGCTAGTTGTTTATGTATTACATTCAGTGGTATATGGGAATTAAGATTTTTTTGCGCATTAGTGCAAAAAAGCATTACTAAGGATTCTGTATGGTGTGAAATGGGAGGAAATGTGTGTGTGTGTGTGAGACACCATGAGTTACTACACTGAGTGACACCAACCCTAGGGATGCCCCTGTTTTAGCAGTGGGCAAGTAAAAGACAGCAGGGCCTTTTCTGTGTGATAGCCAGGACTTGGGGACTGTTCTTCTTAGTGCCAGATGCAACTCCATATATTTCACACCATTTTACCCCTCCTGTGGTTTCTGCTTCTGGTTTTCTTATGTACTGTCAGTGGTTTTATATTGTTTTCTCATGCTTCCAGATGAACAACTCCTAGCACTATCAATCAAAGCCCTTGTGTAGCTAAACTGTCTTTTCCAGAAAATATATAGGTCAGATAGAACTCATGTTTAAATTATTTGAAAGGCAGTATTCCCCCTTACAAACCTGCCTGTTTTTTTTTTATCTGCTGGGGGAGGCTTGTGTCTTTGTCCCACCATCTTAACTGGTGCATGCAGTGGGAACATGGAAGAAGGTCTTCTTAGCGGCTGCCTCCACATCTGGAACTCCCTCCTCAGAGAGGTTAGACCGGATCCCTTCCCATTCTCTTTTCATAAATAGGTGAAAACTTTTCTGTTTTGACAGGCCTTTGAGAAATGATTGTTTAGACAGGATGGGCCTTGTATAATATGCTGGACATTCTGTTACTTTGTTGTGCTTTTTTAAAATGGTTCATATTTTAACTGGTTTTTATTTTTTAATTATAGTTTAATCACTTTTTAACTTTTGTGCTTTCTGAATTTTTCACTTTTTTTTAAATCTGTGAAATGTGTGAAAATTGACAAAAAGGGATGATGACAATGATGATATCATCTGGACCTCCTGCAAAATCTGTGAATAAATCAGGTTGATGATGGATTGAAAGCATTACCTGCAAGCCCCCTTTATTGTATTTAATACTTTCTTACTATTTTAAATTTTATAGCAATAGCAATAGCAATAGCAAGTACATTTCTATACCACTTATTAGTATATCCTAAGTGGTTTACAGTATGTAAAGTAATTGCCTCCAACAAGCTGGGTACTCCCTTTAGTGACCTCAGAAAGATGCCAGGCTGAGTTGACCCTGAGCCCCTGGATAGTACTGAACTCACAACCTTGTGGTTTGTGAGTGAGTGGCTGCAAAATAAGCATTTAACCACTGCACCACCAGGGCTCCTGGTGATTTTGTGAATTAAAAGTCTACAACACCTAGAGAACCTCATTTAGAGGGTGGTTAACAACCCTAATAAACATTTCTAGAGGGCCAAATGTTCTCAAAGGCTACACAAGGATGAAGCATTTGAACAGTGCAATCCAAAGCATGTCTGTTGTTGTTGTGTACCTTCAAGTTGTTTCCAACTTATGGCAAGCCTAAGGCAACCCTAGCATGGGATTTTCTTGGCAAAATTTGTTCAAAGGTGGTTTGCCATTGCCTTCTCCTGAGGTTGAGAGTATGTGACTTACCCAGAAGTAAATCCCATCCATTCCAGGTGATTCCCAGCAAAGGTTGCAGTCCAGGTCAGTGCAGGAATGGGGCAAAGATGTTTATTTTTCTCCATGCAGATACCACCTTAGTTTATGAGCACTACTGCCCTTTTTTGATTAGTTAAATCTCTTCCCCACATGAACCAATGGCTAGTTGCTCATTGGCATCTTATATTAAAATAAACCAGCAGATACCATTATTAAAGCTGTTATTACCATGCAGAGTATAAAACAACCCACTTGCTTGGATAGAAATGCAAAACTCATCCTGTTGTGCATCCTGACAAGACTGTATTGTAAAAGCATGTAATTTATTTTGATTTATAGACTGGGGATTTGTTTTAGAGGCACAATCACTGATTCAGATCACAAACCCACAGTTGTTATAAAAACAAGCACATCTCCAGTTGTTTCGAATTCAATTTCATGCAGGATGAGATTGTCTTGTCTCCAATTAGCATCCAATTGTGAAGTGCCTATCATTCTGATTTATCATTTAAAGGTGGTAATTTTCATACTGCATCAAAGCTGATAATTCAGAATAACACTCTTAATAAATGTTGCAGCCTGCTTTTATTATGTCATTAAACAGAAGCATCAACTTTGGTAGAAGTGAAACTAATTTTTCCTATGATATACTGGAATCTCAGTATAAACAGGGTACTTATTTTTAGTATTTCAATCTATAGTGCAATTTTTTTAAATAAGAAGAGAAAATTAATTGTGTTTTTAGTTGCTAAAGGTCATACCTAATTAAGCATATGCCAGCATACAGTGGTTGACTCAGTTATTAATCCAGCAGGATTTATTTCATTTAAAATAAATTCATGTTTGCTTCATGTACTTGCTTTGAAATTTGTAAGTTTTGCAATCTTTTAATCATTTCTGTTACATCTTTGGGAAGCACTAATACCTTGGACTCCATTGCTTGATTAAATAATAACTGAAATGGTATAAATAGCAACTGCATCAAACTTCCTGTTTCCCATTTTTGTCCAAGTCTTGTTTAACTTGTTTAACTGCAAACAGAATGATTAGGCATGTAAGAAGCAGGAGTAAAATGCAATCACATGCATGCAATTAGATGCAGACCAAAAGAAACCTAAGGTTTTGGGGCTACAGTTCACACACAGAATTGCCGCAACCACAATGCCCACTGTGTGTGGCAATTCACACACAGAATTGCCACAACCACAATGCCCACAGTATCTTGTTTTTACAAATCTTAGGATTCCTTTCACTGAGCTTCATGGTGATATTTCCTTCAGGTTTCTCAGTGCTTCTGTTTTTTCTTCAGTCCTGTCAGCATACACAACCCACATGTGCTACTAGATAGTGATTCTAAAATATTGAAGGCACCCAATTGCAATGCCAAATGGTAGATGTGTATACCTAAAATATGCAAGTTAAATATGCTCATACTTTTTTCCTGTTGTAGAGATTGGTAGCAATAGCAATAGCAAGTACATTTCTATACTGCTTATCCGTGCACTTAAGCACTCCCCAAGTGGCTTACAATGTATAAACTAATTGCCTCCAACAATCTGAGTACTCATTTTAGCAATCTTGGAAGGGTGTAAGCCTGAGTCGAGCCTGAGCCCTTTGCTGGGATTGAACTCACAATCTTGTGGTTTGTGAGTGAGTGGCTGCAGTACAGGCATTTAACCACTGCACCACCAGGGCTCTTTATAGTATAATGATACAAACTACTAGCTGAAAATAGCAAAGAACTGGAATAGCTATTGACAAACTATTAATGAAAGTGCAAAAGTAGCATTACAAGTTACCATTAAGAAAACAAAAATAATGTCCAAGGATGATTTATACAGATTTAAAATAGATAATGTAGATATTGGAATAGTCAAAGACTTTGTATATTTTGACTCAGTCATAAATCAAAAGGGAAACTCTAGTAAAAAAAAAAAATCAAAAGACTAGGAGGACCTATGTAAGGGGACCTATGAAGGAATTAGAAAATATTCTCAAGTGTAAAGACATATAATTGAATACCAAAGTCTGGACTATCCATGCCATAGTTTCCCCATTTCTATGTATGGTTGTAAAAGCTAAGACAATGAAGAAAGCAGGCAGCAAGAGAATTATTTGAAATCTTGTGCTGGAAGAGAGATCTATGGATACCAAGTACTGCCAAAACAACTAATAAATGGGTCCTACAGCAAATCAACCCTGGACAATCCCTTGAAGTCAAAATGACAAAACTGAAACTATTGTACTTTGGCCATATAATGAGACAACATGGTTCATAAGAAAGGATAATACCTGACAAAGTAGGAGGCAGTAGGGAAAGAAGAAGGCTACATTATAGATGGTTATACTCAATGAACAAAGCCACTGCCCTGAGTTTACAGGGCTGTTGATGACAAGATCTTTCATTGATAAGGTTGCCATATGTCATAAGCAATTTGATAGTAATTAAGAACAACAGGAACAAAGATTAGTCATTAGTTTTGTTGAAATACTGTTATTTAAGGGTGATTTTGTGCATGACAGATCAAAGTACTGCCACAAAGAATTGCCAGGGTGTTGTGGGAAAGAGGAATTCACAAAGGGAGGTGCAAGGAATGCAAAGTGCAGCTTTCCTAATCTCAGGGACACATTCATTTTGGAAGTCTGCTTCTCATCAATATCAGCCACTTGTTCCTGGATGTTCACAATATCATCACCTAATACTTTATTGGTGTTAGATTATTGTTAATTATCAGTAACAATGAGTGGGTGGGAAATCCAGATGTAGGACAGTTGTGAGCAGACAAAAGGCTGACACAGAAGGAACTGAGCAGCTTCCTCCACTCACCTATACAGATCCTCTCATGGGTACACTTTTTTTCTTTAAAGAAAAATATATATACAAAAATATAAATTTAAAGAAAAACCTTGAGAAAAAGTGCAAAATATATACAATTCATAGCTTGGCCTTGATGATAGGACAAGTCCTGAAAGAAACAGTAATGTCCAGTGGCCATATGCAATTAATCAATGTTTCATGTCTCACTGTTGACTGAAACATCATGATGACATGCATGTGTGAACAGGCCATCAAAAATCAAAGGACCTTTCACACCAATTCTCAATGCCTCATTAATTCAGCTGCCAGCCATCAAGTCAAAACTAATCAAACATAAGGAAAGTCAAGCAACATACATCCAGCCCTGAACCAGGCTTGTGATGTTTTTGATTTATCCTCCTTGGTCAGAACAAGTTTCAAATAAAATATTTTTGAAGAAATTTCATACATCGAGAACCTTGGCAGAAGATGGTTCTTCTAATGGAATATGGGAGGAAGATGTACATCACAATTATTTACATGTTTGTTATTGTCCAAGGTAGTGTTCACCTTTTGAAGTCTGTTCTCCTGTACACACTTAGATGTAAAGTCCACTAAACCCAATGGCACTTATCTCTCAGAAGATCTGCATATGCTGTCATTGTAATTATCTCTTATTCTTTTCTATTTTAAAGACTGTAGCCTTAAAATGCCTAGTCCCAGCAGCTGGTGAGGCACCCTTTCTCCATTCCAATTGCCACTGCTATGGCCTCTGAGGGAGAAAAAAGCTATCATTATCTAGTCCCAGCAGCTGGTAAGGCAGCCTCTCTCTATTTCAATAGCCACTGCTGTGGCCTCTGAGGGAGAGAAGAGCCATCAGGGGAGAGACTGAGGACCACAGAGACCATCAGGGGGATGTAGGAAGAAAGAGGCTGCAGTGTTTGCCTTAGACCTCTGCTTCACTCAGTGGTCTAGCTCTTTGCAGGACTGAAGCCCTGATTCAGCAGCCACTGCTCTTTACAGTTGCACTTTATTCTTGCACTGGGTACGGAGGGCAAAGGTTTGTCCTTTTGCTGGACAGAGACAAGGGTCTGTTATCTGCATTACCTCCTTGGTCTCAGAGGGAGAGAAGAGCAGGCCAGCTCCATCAGGCCTACCCTTGATTATGAAAGAGGGCCCTCCCTCCAGTCCATCTACCATGGTCCAGGCCACAGAGAAGAACTGCTGGACCTGATGATCCCTTTTCCACTACAATTCCCTTCTCCTTTTGTGTCATGTCTTTTTAGATTGTAAGCCTGAGGGCAGGGAACTGTTTAATTAATCATTTGTAAGCTGCTCTGAGAGCCATTGTGGCTGAAGGGGGTGGTGGTGTATAAATAAATACATACATAAATAACTATTTGGAAATGAATTTAGGACAGTAGTTTCTGTCCTTTGTTCCAGGGAAACCTGTGCTAAGAAACTCATTAGGGGATCTTTAATGGAGATCCACGATCAATCAATCAATCCTGCCCAACTTTCCTGAAAAACAGCTTGGTGTCTTGTCTGTTGGTTTGATGTCTTCCCTGTTGGTTTATGGCATTCCCACATAGACAACATCTATACCACTTCCAAACATTTTCTGCAATGTGGAAGTACAAGTGAACTTTGAGAATGTTTCAGAGCTCCTGCTGAGTTCCCATTAAGAATAATAAAGCAAACAGGTCTTTGACTTGACTGAGTTTATAGATGAACTTTATCTAACCTGGCATGGAGTACAGGTCCCATCAGTCTCAGCCATTAGGGCCTCCAGAAACTTCTGGTCCTCCATGTTAGCACAGTGGTTGTCAGTAATAGGATTTCCAGTACAGATTTCCCTAAGATTTATGGGTCAAAATCTGAGATCTAGATTGGTCCCAATGATGACATAAAAGCATTATGAATTAAGTGCCAATAACAGCTGCTCACAGCTTGTCATTCAGACATACATGCATCATGAATCAAGAACAGAAGTACATGGTTTCTTCTCTGATTTGGGACAGAATTGATTAACAGTGACCTCTTTGATGGATGATCTGTAAAGAGGGTGACTCCTTACTGATGTCCAGTGCCTATCTATAGCTTTTAATATTACTGAGCATGGTATTTTTTTTTTTTTTGAACAACCAGGCTGGGATGGGGCTTGGTATTTCATGATGGTTCTGGTCCTTCTTGAATGGGTTGTTCTGGCAGTTGCTGTTGTATGATGTCTTGCCTGTTGATTGATATTGTCCCACAAGGAACATCATCTTAGTTATGCTATTAAACATCTACATAAAATTATCCAGTTAAGATTGTTCAGGATATTGGGTTTAGTGACATTGACATACAAATGATATATCCAATTCTATTTCTCCTTTCCCCTCTAATCCAAGAATTGGTGTCTGATGTCAGTAGCAGAGTAGATGCAGACAAATAAATTGAAGCTCAGTCCCAAGATATTCTTCAGACTGAAAAGAATGGTGGCATGTTGGGGACTCTTCTCCCAGCAGGGGGTATGGCTGGAGGGCTTCCACAAGGCTTTCTGTGGGTTGAGCAACAAACCTCTATGAGTCAGATTATGCACAATGCAGAAAGGTTCCCTTTGCCTGCACTAGCAGGAAACTGTTTTTAATTAGACACATATTTTTGTTAAAAGATACATAAATTTTGCATCTGAATTCTTTGGGAATGTCATTCAGCTCTGAAGGCTTGTTAATTTGTAATGTATAAAGTAGCTCTGAGATGTCATCCTTTGTCACTTATATTAAGCACATCTTCTCAGATGCACTTTCCAAAAACAACAGAGTAGAAGACACATATGCTCCAGCATTCTACAGATGAAAACTGGAACATGTGCAACCAAGTCAACACGGAAAAATGTATTAATAAGGAAGAACACACAAGCTAGGAGAAGATGCAGTTGTTTTTGCCTGAGCTTACTGGGAAGGGCAAGATTGTTATCTCTCCTCTCCCTCTACTGAGTTGAGTGCAAGCTACTTTTGCACTTTGAAATTTGTTTGAAGTAATTGAAATAAGCCAAAGAGAAAAAGAGAAAAGGAAGGAGGAGAGAGAAACTGGGACCTTTTAAAAGCAACTGAAAAAAAAAGAAAGGATGGCATGGATTTAATTGAGGTTGCCAAATTAGGACCATTGAGAAGTATGGAAGATGTATTTCTCCACTATGTTCCATCATGAAAGCTGAGACAAATAATCTACAGTCTTCATCCTTCCTTCAAAGGTCATGTAATCTTCCTTCTGTTCCTAAAGGACTGGATTCAGAGTTGTGTTTATGGAAAGGCCTGCAATCCATGACTAGAGGCTCTCATGGGGCTGGGTGGGTTGCAGACACACAGTTCTTCTGTCTTATAGCTTACATGTCACCTCCCATGCTGCTTTAGAGAGTTATTCTACTAGGGCAGATTTTCATGAGGTAAAAGGCATGGAGTAATCAATGAAGATCTATTTCTCTAGTGGGGCCATTTTGTGAGAGTTCCACTCACAAGAAAGAGCTCTGAATCCCCTTGGACTCTGTATTTCCTAGTCTTATTTTCTTTGCCTTATCTTGTGTTCTAATTATCTTGTGTTTCTGTCTGACATCTGCCCATCTCTGCCTTAAAGGAATACTTAGTGCCCTTTAATGATTTCCTTGACACTGCTACAATGGTACAACTAGCTACAATGGTATTCTCCTCTAATCTCTGTATACCATTTCTGATCTATGGTATATGTTATATTTTATCTTTCAGTATCCTCCAACCTTCCTGAAGAAATTTAATTTTACTGACACCCTACTTCAACTTCCTTTTAGCAAATACTTTCATATTATAGAAAATTCATCTTCTGAAATAGCATGCTATTAAAGCAGCGGTTCTCAAATAGTGGGGCGGGCCCCCCAGGGGGGGCGCGAGGCTCCATAAAGGGGGGCCCATTATGGCTGGAGAGAGGGAGATTGTCCCAGCACAGCCCCAGTAGCTCTATCCTGATTGGCCAAACCCGCCCATGTGATCGCGCGGGAGGGCGCGAAATGTTTTCTTCTTTCCTAGGGGGGGCGTGACAGAAAATAATGGAGAAACACTGTATTAAAGTAAGGTAAAGGTATTCCCTGTTGATAAGGTTGTCAAGTTGTGTCCAACAATAGGGGGTGGTGCTCATCTCTGTTACTAAGCCAAAGAGCCAGTGTTGTCATAAACTACTCTGTGATCATGTGGCCAGCATGATTGCACAGAATGCTGTTTACCTTCCCACTGAGAAGTGGTACCTATTTATCTACTTGCATTTGCATGCGTTTGAATTGCTAGATTGGCAGAAGCTGAGACTAGTGATGGCAGCTCAAACCATCATGCAGCACCTGGGCCTCAAACTGCAAACCTGCCTATCTTGCAATCAACAGAGTCAGCATTTTAACCACTTGAGCCACCACATCCCATGCAACTGAGCTGATTAATTAACATGCAACTAAGCTGATTAATTGACATGCAACTAAGCTGAATTTATTGGCCAATTTCCACTCACATGTATGTAAAATGTCAGTGTTGAGGGTTTCTATTTCCTAATGGTTTGAATACTGTATAATACTCTGTATCAGTGTCCAGTATTAATAGCATTATTCCAGGTACTGGATATTTGCATCCAAACTGATTTTACCCCCCCCAAAATGCATTGGATGTCTTTAGGAGTATATTTTGATCCTATTTGAATTCTAACATATTTTAGGGATACAACTGCAGGGATAAAACACAACTTTTTATTATTTGTAGGAAAATCTGAGGCCCACTGGGATTTGACAGCTGCCTTACTACCCAAAAGTATTATTTTGTTGCAGAATTCACACACAACTAAATTTACAGAATTTACACACAACAGAGTAAGCATCCCACAGCATTGCCATCTCAAGAGGTTTTTTTGATGGAACAACTGAGATGAGAGCTGCATCACAACATTCAAAGGAATGTGCCATCTGAAGGGTAACTGTGTTTTGATTTGTACATTACTGTGTTATGTGCTTTCAAGTTGTTTCATGACCTTAAGACAAACCTTAAGGGTTTTACAGGCAAGATTTATTCAGACGTATTCTACTATGCCTTCCTCTGAGGCTAAGAGAGGGTCACTTTCCCAAGACCACCCAGTAGGTTTCCGTGGCTGAGTGGAGGATTCTGCCCTGTCACAACACAATGCTCAAACCATTATAGTGTTTACCAGGGAAATAAAGATAAATTTGATTAACACAAGCAGGATTTTGAATTCCAGTCTCCCAGAGTCCAACACTCAAACCACTATATTACACTGGCTGTCATGTAACTTCTCTTTAAAATGCTGACATTTTTCTCCATCCTTATTATCTGCTCCCATTATTTTGCTTGAAAACCTGCTCTACTTTGAAATACAGTCTCCACCTTTAACACTCCAGATTGCAGAAGAAACAAAGGAGATTTAATCACAGAGAAAACATGAAAAGTGAAAAGAAACAATCTTGAACTTGCAAGATATTTTTAATAAAAGGATGAACTATTCACATTATGAATATGCCAAAAGAGGATGGGTGAGATGGAGTGACAGCATCTATCCATCATCATTCCAGTTTAGGAAAGGGCAGTTTAAACAGAAGTGTAGGAAGGTTGGAAACTGCCTTATACTAGGTTAGATTACTGGTCTCTCCAGCCCAGTACTGGCAACCCTAACTGGCAGTAGTGAATAAGACAGTGATCTAAATGAGGGGAAAAACATAATCAAGGTCAGAAACATAGCAGCATGGGAAAAAGGTGTAACATTCTTTAGTTCTAACTTGGCCTGCCCCTCATTAGAATTTTTTAAATTTTCCCTGTGCTGCTGTGTTTCTGACCTTGATTATGTTTCTTTTCCTCATTTAGATCATTACAATTGCCTGAAAAATGAGGAGGATAGGTGGGGATGGGTGGGGTGGCAGTAGTATAAGAAATAACAGTTAAAGCTCAGTTTCAACTGGAAACTAATGATCATGGCCAATCTAATTGGTATACACAATATTGGTCTACATGGCAGCTCCCATGATGTAGTCGTTTGAGCATTGGACTTTATTGTTGTTAGCTGCCCTTGAGTTGACTTTGACTCATGATAACTGTGGATGAGAAACCTCCAACCCCTTCTGTCTTTAACCTCTCTGCTCAGGTCCTGCAGACCTAGGCCCATGTCTTCTCTGATCGAGTCTGGCATGTGGTCTTCTCTTTCTACTGCCTTCCATCTTTTCTAACATCATTGTCTTTTCTAATGATTCATTTTTCCTCAAGATGTGGCCAAAGTACAACATCTTCAATTTAGTTATCTTGGCTTCCAGAGAGAATTCTGGCTTGATTTGTTCTAGAAACTATTTGTTTGTATTGGCCATTCACAGTATCCTCAGCACTTTTCTTCAGTACTGAATCTCAAATGAGTTTATTCTCTTCTTACCATTTTATTTTCACTGTCTAGCTCTCACATCCATACTTGGTGATGGGGAATACAATGGTTTGGATTATCCTCACTTTAGTGTTCAGTTATATCTGTATACTTTTTAATCTTGTCCAATTCTTTCATAGCTGCCCTTTCCAGTCCTAGTCTTCTGATTTCTTGACTGAAGTCTCTGTTCTGATCAATATGTGAGTCAAGGTATATGAATTCTTTTTATTTTGATTTATTTTGATTGTCTAGGATGACTTCTTTTAGGTCTTCTGTGGTCATTTTTTTTTAATGTTCAGCATTCATCTGACTTTGTCACTGACTTTCTTGAATAATTGCTCCAGGTCATTGTTTATTTCTGCTAGTAGTATTGCAATGTCTGCGTATTTTAGGTTGCTACTGTTCCTTCCTCCTATCTTCACTCCTTCTGCCTCTGAATATAAGCCTGCTCTGCATACAATGTTTTCTGCATACAGGTTGAATAGATAGGGTGATAGTATGCAGCCTTGCCTGACCCCTTTGCTAATTGGCATCATTCTGTTTCTCTTTATTCTGTTCTGATGACAGCCTCTTGTCCTGAGTACTTTTTGTTGTTGTTAACTGCCTTCACATTAGTCTCGACCCATGACCACCCTATGGATGAGACATTTCCATCCCCCCCCCCCCCCGTCCTATACTGCTCTGCCCAGCTCCTGCAAATTCATATTCATGGTCTCTTTAATAAAGACCACCCATCCAACATGTGGCCTTCCTCTCTTTCTACTTCCCTCCACCTATCCTAACATTATCTTTTCCAAAGATTCATGCCTTCTCATGATGTGTCGAAAGTACGACAGCCTTTCAGGGGTAGGCAAACTGTCCCCTTTAAGGGCCAAAGGACTTCAGCTCCCAGAATCCCAGACTATTGACCAGTATCCCAGACTATTGGCCAACATGGCTGAGGCTTCTGGGAGCAGAAGTCCCTCGGCTCTTAAAGGGGACAGTTTGCCTACCCCTGGACTTGTAAGTCTTGTCACTTTGGCTTCCAGGGATATCTCTGGCGTGATCTGTTCTAGGACCCATTTGTTTTCCTTTTGGCTGTCCATGGAATCCTCAGCACTCTTCTCCAGCACCACATCTCAAACGTGGTGATTTTCTTCCTATCTTCTTTCTTGACTGTCCAGCTCTCACATCCATACATGGTAATAGGGAATATGATGGCTTGTATGATTCTGACTTTTGTGCTGAGTTGTATGTCTTTACATTTTAGGATCTTTTCCAGTTCTTTCATAGTCACCCTTCCCATTCTCAATTTTCTCCTGATTTCTTGGCTGCAGTCCCCATTCCAATCAATGTTTGATCCAAGATATGAGAACCCTTTTGCTATTTCTATTTCCTCATTGTCTAGTTTGAATGTGTGTAAGTTCTACAGCCCTGGAAATCAGGGTTTGATTTCTGCTCAGCCATGGAAACCCACTGGGTGACCTTGGGCCAGTCACACACTCTCAGCTCCAGAAAACCCTATGAAAGGGTCACCTTAGGGTCACCATAAATCAGAATGACTTGAAGGCACACAGCAACAACAACAACAACAAAAATGATCCTCTAGGACTAGTAAGTAGGAGCTAACTGCTATGAGGAGACTGTGCTGATTTTTCACATTTCAGTGTGATGGAAAGCACCCCAATCCTCATTTCCATAGCAGAAATGTACTTGCCTTAATTCACTCAATAAGCTCAACAATTTCACTTAAAAGCCATCTGAAAACAAGCTTCTAGTGGCTTTAGGAATTACTGACTCACAGAAACATTTCCCAGTCTGTGAACAGGATTAGGGAGTAATGATTTAATTGATGGTTGAGTGTGCTGACAAAATCGATGTACAAATCATTTCTCTAATTATATCTTTTCAGGATGTTGCAAGCTCTTATTAATTGAGTTTCAGGCAGTAATTACAAGACAGTTGCAACTTTAGGTAAAGTGCAAAATGGGCCCATGCTGGTTGTCTTGGAGGGAGCAAAATGGCAAAACAAACAAAAACATGTTTTTAGAGGATGAAGCAAATAAAGGTGTTGACATTCTGTCTGGGCATGTGGTAGCATATTAAAATTATTTGACACAAATCTTTCAGCGTCATTGGTTTCAATGGAAAGGATTATGCTGGAAGGTAACATATGTTTATCTATCAGATGTAAATACCACCAAAGTCAAGAGAACTTTCTCTCAGATGAATGTGTACAGGGCATTGCAGGGTAATCTTGAGATCTTACTGAGAGTCAACATACTGTAATGATGTGTTAGCTGAATTTCGGAGGATTCGAAAGGAAGCATCCTGAGTGGTAGGGGAGAGGGGGGAACTATACCCACCAGACTTTACTGGAGTGCCATAGACCATTGCTCAACCTGGGGAAATGCTTGCACAAAGACCTTGTTCAGAAGTTAGTAAAAGGTCGAATTGATCTAACCAGCATGATTAGCATTGGTTGCCTCATGGCCAAATGAATGTCCTTTGAATCAGAGAATGACAGAGTTGGAAGGGACAGCGACAGTCATCTTGTCCATCACTAAAGCATCCTTGAGAGATGGCCTTTGTTCAAGAATCTCCACACAGGACAGTTCACCACTTCCAAGATTGTCTTGTTCCACTGCCAAATAATTCTTAGCATCAGAAAGTCCTTCCTGATGTTTTGTTGGAATTTCTTTCTTTGTAATTTGAATACATTGGTTTAAATCTTACCCACTGGAGCAGCCCCTTCACTCTCCAGCATTTCACAGATGAAAACTGGGACATGTTCAGCTAAGCGATAGCAGAGTCTGGTCAAGATGCCAAAAATTATTAATGTGGAAGAACAGACATGCTAGGAGGAGTGTAATAGTTTTCTTTTGCCTGATCTTCATCCTGCTTCAGAATATTTTCAGAATTAAAGTCACAGAAGCCCCTCCCCATATTTATATATATCAGAATAAGCCTCAATAAACACTGATTACACCAGTGTGGTGTAATGGTTTGAATGCTGGACTATGACTCTGGAGACCAGGATTTGAATCCCTGCTTCGCCCATAGACACTCACTGGGTGACCTTGGGCAAATCACACTCTCTCAGTCTTAGAGAAAGGCAAAGGCAAAGCTCTTTTAAACAAATCTTGTCAAGAAACCCCCATGTCTTAGTGTTGTCATAACTCAGAAAGGACTTGAAGGGACACAAGAACAGCACAGACTGCATTCAGATGTTGCTGAAGATGGTATGGTTGCCAGATTTGTTGTTATTAACTGCCCTCGAGTCTATCTCAACTCATGGCAAAAATATGGATGAGACATCTTCAAGACCCTCTGTCCTCCACTGCTCTGCCTAATTCCTGCAACCCCTTAATACCCGTGACCTCCTTAATAGAGTCCATCCATATAGCATATGTCCTTCCTCTCTTCCTACTTCCCTCCACCTTCCCCAGCATTATTGTTTTTTCCCCAAAAGTCCTCTCTTCTCATGATGTGTCTGAAATACAGCAGTCTCAGTTTGGTCATGTTGGCTTCCAGGGAGGTTACCGGTTTGATCTGCTCTAGGACCCATTTGTTTGTCCTTTTGGCTGTCCATGGGATCCTCAGCACTCTTCTCCAGCACCACATCTCAAATGAGTTGATTTTCTTCCTATCATCCTTTTTAACTGTCCAGCTCTTACATCCATACATAGTAATAGGGAATATGATAGCTTGTATGATTCTGACTTTTGTGCTGAGTTGTATGTCTTTGCATTTTAGGACCTTTTCTAGTTCTTTCATAGCTGTCCTCCCCATTCTCAATTTTCTCCTGAATACCTTGCTGCAATCCCTATTCTAATCAATGTTTAATCCCAGATATGAGAACTCTTTTATTATTTCTATTTCTTCATTGTCTAGTTTGAATGTGTGTAAGTTCTCTGTGATCATTATTTTTGTTTTCTTTATGTTCAACAGCCTTTGCATTTTCTTCTTTGATCTTCCTTAGTAATATTTATAGGTCTGTGAGGTTTTCTGCTAGTATTATGGTGTCGTCAGCATATCTCAGATTGTTCAAGCTTGCCTTCCTTACAATATGTTCTGAATATAAGTTTAATAGGTAGGGTGATAGGATGCAGCCTTGTCTGACTCCTTTGCCAATTGGGAACCATTCTATTTCTCTGTGTTCTGTTCTGACAGTAGCCTCTTGTCTTGAGTACAGATTCCTCATTAGGACTATCAAATGTGTTGGCACTCCCATGTCTTTAAGGGCATTCCATAGCCTTTCATGATCTTTGCAGTAAAAGGCTTTGCTATAGTCTATAAAGCACATGCTGATTTTCTTTTGGAACTCCCTGCTATTCTCCATTAGCCATTGTATATTTGCAATGTGATCCTGGTGCCTCTTCCTTTCCTGAACCCTGCTTGGACTTCTAGGATTTCTCTCTTCATGTGTGGTTGGAGTCTATGTTGCAGAATTTTGAGCATAATTTTGCTTGCATGGGAGATTAGTGCTATGGTTCTATTGTTGCTGTAGTCTCTTGTGTCTCCTTTTTTGTGGATGGGGATGTATATCAATCACTTCCAATCTGTTGGCAATTGTTTTGTTTTCCATATCTTTTGACATATGTTGCTTAGCACTAGAGTTGACTCTGTCAGTGTGGATTGCAACAGTTCTATTGGTATATCATGTGTTCCTGGAGTCTTTTTTTCCCCCCGTTTCTTTTATTGCAGCTTCCACCTCAGTTATTAGAATTTAGGGTTCATCTTCATATGGCTCTTCACTCCATGTGTCCTTCATTTTGTCATCTCTTTTGTATAGTTCTTCTGTGTATTGCATCCAATGTCTTTTTATTCCTTCATGGTCTTGAACTATGTTATTTTTATTTTCATAGAGTGTCTGGTGTCCTGTACATTATATTTATAATTTAAATATAAATTATATATAAATTATAAATATACCATAATAGTAATATGATTACATTAGTAGATTACATAGATTACATAAATTACACTACATAGATGGATGTACGGAAAAATGTCCTTAGGCTTCAGTACCGCACACACTGATCAATCCTATCAAACGTAATGGCACATATACTCTGCATAGCTTGGCTATCTACCATAACTTGTTATTTGATTAGTTTGCCTACTGGGATAGAATAAAAATGTAAGGATTATTATGTTGATAGTTTATAAAGCATTGCCATACTGTATATTTAACAGTTTATATAAACCTTCCAGTGAAAGTGACATAATATAAACTCAATTTATATTGATTATTATTATTATTATTATTATTAAACTTTATTTCTAGAGTGCTGTAATTATACACAGCGCTGTACAAAGTAAAAAAGTTACAAATATAAAAAAGCCTGCCCACGGCATACACTCTAAGAAATAAAATAAAATAAATAGATAAACAAATTACCATATAGAGGAAAGAAAATTAAAAGATCAAATATCAAACAAATCACAACACAACACATGATGATGATGGAACAATAACAATTGATGATGATGATGGAACAATAACAATTGGAACAATAACAAATTTCCTAGAACTATAAACCACAATCTTAGTAGTTTGAGGGAAGGAATATAAATAAAGCCATTTGGAACTCCAAAATGTTTAAAAGTTTCCAGGTTTTATCACATAAATTAAAATCTGTGACCTTCCCAGTGACTGCATGAAAGAAATTGAGGCTTGTGTTTTAATTAAATTGGAAATGGCAAACACTTCTATATTTAGTCTGTAGATTATTGATCACAGTGTTAAAAGGGCAAATCAGCACAAAGACAGAGATAAAAGAGATTCTAAATGGTCACTGAAATGCACTTTTTTTCCATTAAGGACCAGGCAAAGTAGTCTTGCACAGAACCTGCCTGGCACAATTTGAAACATAAGAAGAAATCAGATGTAGTTTTAATATGTGGCCCACTGAATAGGATTCCAAACATGATTGATATTCTGAGTTTCTCTTGGAGAGTCTGCTCTGATCTAGAGTACTGAAGCCAGTGTTGGCTTCACTGTCAATGAGGTGGCAAATCTATTCTGAGTTTTAGTCTAATCATCATCATCATCATCATCATCATCATCATCATCATCATCATCCTTGTTGTTGTTGTTATATTCATTTATATCCTGTCTTTCCCCCAATAATGAGACTTGGCAGCCTGTTGTTGTGTGCTTTCACATGGGTTTTGACATATAGTGACCCTAAGGCAAACCTATCATGGGGTTTTACTGGCAAGATTTCAGAGGGAGTTTGCCTTTGCCTTCATCTGAAGCTGAGCCTGTAGAACTTTTCCAGTGTTACCCAGTGGGTTTCCATGGTTGAGTGAGGATTTGAACTCTGGTCTCCAGAGTCATAGTTAAGTGCTCAAACCATTACACTGTGCTGGCTCGTCAAGGCAGCTTACAATGTATTCAAAACAATCCAGATTTAAAAAGGTATACAAAAACATCAATAAAAAGTGTAAATATAAATGTTATTTTTTAAAAAATCTATAAATTAAAACCATTAAAATCCATTAAAAGACAGTAGTCCCTTGATGTCTGCCAGGGTTTGGTTCCAAGAACACTACATCACCACCACCATGGATATCAAAATCTGTGGATGCTCAAGTCCCATTATATACAATGGTGTAGTAAAATGCCATCCCTTATATAAAACGGTGAACAACTCAAAAGTTTGCTTTTTGGAATTTTTTTTGCAATATTTTTGAGTTAAGGTTGTTTGAATTTATGCAATGCATGAATGAATGTTACAAACCAACACAACAGCACAGAACACTATTAATAACACATCACGGTGAAGGTTATGTGTTGACAGCTAACCAGCAAGCTCGGTGTAGAGGTATGAGGGACATTGGTGATCTAGGTGCCAGTCCCTAGTGGCCCATGAAACTCACTGGATGATCTTGGGCCAGTCACACAATTTTGTCATCTTTTTGTCAACATTTTGTCTTTTTTTTTTTTTGTCAACAGGCTTCTTATGAAGATAAATGGAAGAGGAAAAACCCATGTAGACTGCCTTGAGCTCATTAGAAGAAAGATGGGATATAAGGTAACAAATTAAGGAATGTAACAAATGAACTTTAGCCCACTGGATGTCACTGGATGTCAATTCCCATAATACCTCAACACCGGCTATGCTGGAAAGGGCTGAAGGGCCCTGTAGCTCAAAACCACCTGGAAGTCCAGCCTAGAAAAGATAGGCTTCTTGGGGGGATGTGAAATCTGGGTGAGATTCAGCCCTCCTCTCATTATTCTAAGGGGCATTAAGTGGGAGCACCAGCAGTTAAGGAAGTATAAATTAATTTATTTTAGTTTCTCATTTTCTCCCATAGTTAGGAAGTTTCTCTTTTGCTTCTGCATCATTTAGCAAGTTTTTTTTTTTTAAAAAAAAATGTTGGCATGAAAATGCATGTGAACTTTTGTACTTTTTTCTAATATGCATGATTGTGTATATAGTTTTGCCTAATATAGATTTTGCAAGTGGTGTTCCTTAATATAATGATGTTTTAAATATTGCACTAGGGTGTGCAATGCTGTTGATGTTTAGAGACCCAAACTCCATATTCTGAAGTGTGACTGTTTGAAGGAGATCTGTATTCCAATGAGTATATTTGTTTTTTATAAATTCTATCAAATTTAAAATTGAGCTAATTTTTCCACTGCCACTAATTGTGGGCTTGATACAATAAAGGTTAGTGCATGACAAGTGTGGCACTAGGCATTTTTGAATCAAAAACAGCATTCAAGATCAATGTTGTTCAATCAGCGTTTAGAAAATCTGTTTAAACCTTTAAAAATCTCTCTCTGTGTATGTATGTGTGAAGGCACACCCAACTAAAGGTGGTGGCAAATATGGGTGTGCAACGCCAGTACCCTGGTGAGATCAATCTCTAACCCAAAAAAGGCTCCAAAGCTGAGTGTAAAGTCCAAAAAAGAGGGAAAATTATGAAAGAAAGAAAAAAGGTTTCTCCTCCCAAGCTCTAATAGGCTTAAAATAAAAGGTACTTTACAGTTCAGGTTTAATGATCTTCAGTGTTGTCATCTCTCTGGGTTTGTTCCTGGATTGATCTCCTTCTCAATGAAGCTGGTGCAGGGTCTTTCAGCTTCTGGTGCTCTTGTTTTCTTTGATGTTGATGTTTATTAGAATTAACTGCTACAGGTAACTAAATTGGCTAATGTGGTAAATAAGTTGGCTATATGGTAAATAATTTGGCTACAGGTGTAAGAAATGCCCTTTCCTTCTGCCTGAGCCTATTGCCACCAAACAGATGAAGCCAAGCCTGCCTAAGAAAAACTAAACTCCCAAGCTGAAGCAGAGCTTGCTGGGAAGGGGCAAACCAAAAACTAGAAAAATGCAGGGGATTCCTACAGCTCCTCCCACAAACTAATACAGTGGAACATTCCTATGCTCAAACAATCTAAGGACTGAACTAAAAATGAGGGAAAATGCAGGGGAGAATTTAAACAGTCCAGGCTGGACATCACAGTATGGCAAGGGAAATGTGCATTTGAAAAGGCTGGGAACAGAAGAATCATGGACATTTCATGCATAATATGTTGCTCAAAATGTCATCACCATTTCCAATATAAATGACAATAAAATTGCATTTAACAGAAGACCACAACCTTTGCTGGTTGTTTGGCTTTTGTGATAAGCACAAAATCTCTTGTTTTCTCTCCTTCTCCTTTTCTCCTTCTCCTTCTCCTTCTCCTTCTCTCTCCTTTTTACTTTCCTCATGTAACAGAAAGAAAGTAGCCATTGAGTAATGGCTCAGGGGCAAATGGAGATAGTGAGAAGTGATTTCATCTATTTATAATTAGATAAAGAAAAACAAGATGTGCTTATGCTTTACCTAACCATCAAATGCATTATGGATTTTTGTATTCATGAAATTGTAAGCTATATTTATATAGCCTTGTGGAGGACCATAGCAGCAGACACTAAAACGGCTTGTCATTTCATGGTGGCATATTGGTATACACGATTAAGAACGAATTGCAAGGATATCATGGCAGTGCTAAGCTCTTGTAACATATAATATAAACAGAGACTTATCCAAAAGTGAGTGTTGAGGCTGTGATTCTAAGAAAACTGACTTCAGTGTTAAATTCCACTGAAATCAACATTATTAAATTATAAAGTTATCAGCAATACAATTGTGTATTGACCAAATCCAGATTCTCCAAAAGTTCCCTATGGCCATGGAAAGTTTCACCTGCATTAACTGGCATTAAGTTTCTTTGGCAAGTGAAATAACTTTACTGTAAGCCACCCAGATTGGAATTCCAGAGGGCGGGATATAAATAAAAAATTATTATTTTATTATATTATTATAACCTGAGCTTGGAAAAGTTGATTTTTTGGACTATAACTACCAATCTTCCCCTGGCCATGTTGGCTGAGAAATGCTAGAAGTTGTTGTCAAAATACTTTTTCCAAGCTCCATTCTGCTGCAGGATTTGAATGGACTTGCTTCACCTGCCAAGGCTATTGTAGTCACATCTGTGAAAAGACAGTTTAGCATGTACAGTTCTCTACCAGCATATCCTTTTTTCTCTGTTAAAGTTGGCTCGCAAACCCGAGGCTCAATTTGATACTTGGCTTGAAAGTGTCTTGCAAGACTTGAGCCTTGACTTGAGACTTGGAGTAAAAAAAATTGAATACATCACTGGTTTTCTCCTTACTGAGGGAGAACACAAATATTTCTCCTGAGTATTCCTCCCAGTATTTTAATGTCTTGTCTGCTGGAAGAAAACTGTGCAAAAATTTCCCAGCTTTCAGAACATTGGTTCTTTGATCTGGAATCAATAATTATGAACATTCTTTCCATCCCTGGTGAAAGTTCCCCTACTGAATCAGCTACACATTTTTTTCCAATTGTGGAACATCCAGTTCAGTGTTTGAGAAACAGAATTCTATATCCACTGCCATGTCCTGTATGTCTCCATGGCACATGCAACTGAGGATGCATGTTCAGTTGTATTTTTGGCTGTGCCTCCAGGTGCATATCCAATTCTCTCACTTTGCAATTCAACATAAGACTTCCATAGTGTGTGGTTTAGTGGCTTGAATGTTGGACTATGATTCTGGACAACAGGGTTTAAATCCCTGCTTGGCCATTAAGACACTGGGTGACCCTAGGCAAGTGACACTCTCTCAGCTTCAGAGGATGGCAATTGCACCCCCTTCTCCAAGAGATTTGCCAAGAAATCCCCATGATCGGTTTGGCTTGCCTTGGGTTTGCCATAAGTCAGAAATGACTTGAAGGCACAGAACAACAACAACAGCAACAACAACAAAGTGTAATCAATGTGTAACTCCATATACACACTATGAGTAGGATATTGGTCATAGTCTTTATGTTTAGAATGGTCCTGAATTAACTTGTAGTCATGAGAGTATGCAAAATTTTCACCACAGTACATTATGATATTCCTGGAGAGGGAATGTAATAACACAGCTTGGTTACATATAACCATTAACCCCTGCCTAGAGACATATTTTCATGTTTGAGATTTTCTCCCTATGTTTGCTAAACATGGAAGTGTTTGGTGTGAATGAAACATATGCTATTGTAGTTTCTTGGTGATATGCATGAAAGCCACAAAAACTCCTTGATTCAACAATCAAGGAACTTACAGAATGAGTGAACTATTCACTAAATATTTTTATGTTACCCATTACTGAAATCTTGCAAAATCTTGCACAATTTTGCACGTCTAGAAAATATGACCGGTATTCAGAATTGCAGTTACAGATTTGTACCCTACAGACAGACATGTAGCCGGACTATATTCAATAAAACTGTGCAGTCTTACTGGGAGCCTACCACTGGATCAGGTGAAGGAGGTGTGTTCAGATTCAGGTAGAAATGCAGGGGTGATTATATTTCCACTCCCCCATCACAGAGTGAGAAAGCAATAATAAGAAGTGGGGCCCCTGTTGCAAGTCATTGTTGTAGCCTTACTTTCTGTTGGGAGGGGCTGAAAACATCCTCCTCCTTGTGGAAGCTGAGCAGACCTCTTTCACCCAATCCAGCAACTGGTTCTTAAGGTGGGTTGGAGGCAGGCCAGGTGAAATTATTTAGTTACACAGACATAGGGGCTAAGCAGACGGCGCAAAGTGCCATCTTCAGAGCAAGGAAGGGGAGGGGCAGCCACACGCTGGGCACCCCAACCCCTTCCCAAAAATGTCCTCGGAGCCGGCGCTCCGAGGATGCCTTTCTGCTGAAGCGTCCACATGCGCTGCAGCGGAAAAGCCGCCGAAGGTGCACCAGCAGCCTTTTGCGGCGCACCTTCAGCGATTTGTGGAAGGAGCACTATTTTAGCACTCCTTCCAGGGGCTGCACCGCAGGGCCAAGGTGTGCGGATACCTTGGCCCCGTGGCGCAGCTTCCTGGGGCAGCCCCATGCCGCCTGTCTGCTTCCCCCCATAGTAGGTGATCTAGGATTCCAGTGTATGCCTTAGTCTCTGCAGCCTAGTTCTAAGCATGTTTACTCAGAAGCAACTCTGCATATGACCTCAGCATTAGTCTCACAGAGTTAATGCATTCAACTGGTGAGCAAAATAAATTAGTTAAATTTTATTTCCATGTGTGACCATTATCTACCTGAGCAGCACATACCAATTTTGTTGAATGACATGTCAAACACTGGCAGTTAAAAAGTTAGTCTTACTCATTTAAACAAGAAAATTATACTCTTGTCAGTCTGAAAAATTACATTAAAAATGTGGAAGGTGATGGTTGAGTAAACTCGATCACAATACTGCCCTTAAATTGCTCAGTGAACTTAAGGACAAATTTGCAGTTCGCAGACAAAATTGCATGTATTCCCTCTGATTTGGATGCTATAACTGAGACAGGGGCAATATAATCTTGACATCTGCTTGTCCTGTAATTCTGGATACATTTCAGTTTGTGTAGTCTGAAAATGTGGACAGGATCCTTGAGATGAGAGCCACTATCTGTATACTGGATCCTTGCCCTTCCTGGATCCTGAAAACAGCTAGAGGGAGAATGCGTAAAGAGAGTGTTGAATACCATCCATCCTGCTTAAAAGATGCTGTGGTGAGGCCATTTCTAAACAAGGCCTTCCTGGACCCCACCATTCTGAATAATTATTGGCCAATCTCTAACATTCTGTTTTTGGGCATTGTAATACAATTCTAGGTTAGGTAAACCTAAACCGCCCTTTTCCTTTCTATCCTGCATCACTGTAATTTTGATTCTTGGCTTTCTCCCCTGCCATATGAATCTGGATAGGTCTTGTTTCATAGAATCATAGAATCATAGAATCATAGAATCATAGAGTTGGAAGAGACCACAAGGGCCATCCAGTCCAACCCCCTGCCATGCAGGAACTCCCAATCAAAGCATCCCCGACAGATGGCCATCCAGCCTCTGCTTAAAGACCTCCAAGGAAGGAGACTCCACTACTCTCCGAGGGAGTGTGTTCCACTGTCGAACCGCCCTTACTGTCAGGAAGTTCCTCCTAATGTTGAGGTGGAATCTCTTTTCTTGCAGCTTGCATCCATTGTTTCGGGTCCTAGTCTCTGGAGCAGCAGAAAACAAGCTTGTTCCCTCCTCGATATGACATCCCTTCAAATATTTAAACACGGCTATCATATCACCTCTCAGCCTTCTCTTCTCCAGGCTAAACATCCCCAGCTCCCTAAGTCGTTCCTCATAGGGCTTGCTTTCCAGACCCTTCACCATTTTAGTTGCCCTCCTTTGGACACGCTCCAGTTTCTCCACATCCTTTTTGAATTGTGGTGCCCAGAACTGGACACAGTATTCCAGGTGAGGCCGGACCAAAGCAGAATATAGTGGCACTATTACTTCTCTTGATGTAGACACTATACTTCTACTGATGCAGCCTAAAATTGCATTGGCCTTTTTAGCTGCTGCATCGCACTGTTGACTCATGTTCAACTTGTGGTCCACCTGGATTCCTAGATCCCTTTCACACGTAGTCTCATTCAGCCAAGTGTCCCCCATCGTATATCTGTACTTTTTGTTTTTCCGCCCTAAGTGCAGTACCTTACATTTCTCTGTGTTGAATTTCATTTTGTTAGCTTTGGCCCAACTTTCTAGTCTGCTCAAGTCATTTTGAATTTTGATCCTGTCCTCTGGGGTATTAGCTACTCCTCCTAATTTGGTGTCGTCTGCAAATTTGATAACTATGCCCCCAATACCGTCATCCAAGTCATTAATAAAGATATTGAATAGCACTGGGCCCAGGACAGAGCCCTGTGGCACCCCACTGGTCACTTCTTTCCAGGTTGAAAAGGAGCCATTGTTGAGCACCCTTTGTGTTCGACCAGATAACCAATTACAAATCCATGTAACAGTTACTTTGTCTAGCCCACATTTTACCAACTTGCTTGCAAGAATGTCATGGGGAACCTTGTCAAAGGCCTTACTGAAATCAAGATATACTATATCCACAGCATTCCCTTCATCTACCAAACTGGTAATTTTATCAAAAAAAGAGATCAGATTTGTCTGGCATGACCTGTTTCTCTGAAACCCATGTTGACTTTTTGTGATTATGAAATTATCTTCCAGATGTTCACAGACTCTCTGTTTAATGATCTGCTCCAGAATCTTTCCGGGTATTGATGTCAGACTAACTGGATGATAATTGTTGGGATCCTCTTTTTTCCCCTTTTTGAAGATGGGGACAACATTTGCCCTCCTCCAGTCCGCTGGGACCTCTCCTGTTTTCCAGGAATTCTCAAAGATTATTGCCAATGGTTCTGATATTACATTTGCCAGTTCTTTTAATACCCTTGGATGTAATTCATCTGGTCCTGGAGACTTATATTCATCTAGATTAACCAGATGTTTCTGTACTATCTCTTTACTTATTCTGTGATGAAATTCTCCTATTCTGTCCTCTGCTCCATTATCCTCAAGTTGAGCACCCTTTGCCTTTTCTGAGAAGACTGAAGCAAAGAAGGTGTTGAGTAATTCTGCCTTTTCTCTGTCCCCTGTTAACTTTTTGCCATCTTCTCCACACAGTGGCCCTACCATTTCCTTCTTTTTCCTTTTGCTACTGACATACCCCCAAAAGCCCTTTTTATTGTTCTTAACCGCTCCAGCAAGCCTGATTTCATTCTGCGCTTTAGCTTTTCTGACTTTAACCCTACACGTGCTAGCTATTTGTTTGAATTCCTCTTTGGTGATTTCCCCATTTTCCCATTTCTTATACATGTTCCGTTTAAAACATAGTTCAGTTGCAAGTTCCTTAGTCATCCATCCTGGTTTCTTGAGACACCTCCCATTCTTCCTCCTCATTGGCACGGTTTGAAATTGTGCCTTCAGTATCTCCCTTTTGAGAAACTCCCATCCGTCTTGAACTCCCTTCTCTTTTAGTATTCCTGTCCATGGGATCACCCTCAGTATTTCTCTAAGTTTAGTAAAATCAGCTTTCCTAAAGTCTAGAATGCGTGTCTGACTATGCCTGGCTTCTCCTTTCCACTGTATAATAAACTCCAGGAGGACATGATCACTCCCGCCTAAGGATCCAACCACTTGCACCCCATTAACTAGGTCTTCCCTGTTAGTTAGGATCAGATCCAAAATAGCTGACTCCCTCGTTGCCTCTTCCACCTTTTGAACAATGAAATTGTCTTCGAGGCAAGTGAGGAATTTGCTAGACCTCAAGGATTTTGCCGAGTTTGACTTCCAGCAAATATCCGGATAGTTGAAGTCACCCATCACTACTATATTTCTCCTTTCTGAGTGTGTAGTCATCTGTTCTAGAAAGGCATCATCCAGTTCTTCTGCCTGAGTCGGGGGTCTGTAGTAGACTCCCACAATAACATCCCTGTTGTTTCTTTCCCCTTTAATTTTTATCCAAATGCTCTCCACCTGGCTTCCAGGATTGTTGTCCTGGATTTCTTCACTGGTGTAAATATCCCTGACATATACTGCTATTCCTCCTCCTCTCCTGTTTGGCCTGTTTCTCTTGAAGAGGTTATACCCCTGTATTTTTACATTCCAATCATGAGACTCATCCCACCAGGTTTCAGTGATGCCTATTATATCATATTTGCTTTGTTGCGCTAGGAGTTCAAGTTCATCTTGCTTATTTCCCATGCTCTGTGCATTAGTGTAGAGACATCTAAGACCATATGTCTCCTTTACTTGCTGCCTTAGCACGTTTTTTTGCCTCCCACTGTTGGGTCCCTCTACTGTTTGCTTTGTTTCCTCTATGACAGTTTGACTATTTTTTCCAGTCCTTTTGTCTTCCAGGGTGCTGTCTCCCTTCCCCACATAACTCAGTTTAAAGCCCTCCTGATCAAATTCTTCAGACTGTTGGCAAAAACGTTTCTTCCAACTGGTGTGAGATGCAGCCCATCCCTTGCCAGGAGTCCGCCCTCATGGAACCGCAGCCCATGATCCAAGAATCCAAATCGTTCTCGACGACACCATCTGCGGAGCCAATTGTTGACATCTGCTATCTTCCTCTCTCTTCCTGGACCGTGCCCTTCAACTGGCAGTAGAGACGAGATGACAATCTGTGCCTCCATTTCTTTCAGCTTCTTTCCTAGAGCCTCGTAATCCCTTTTGATGTTTTGAAGGCTGTGTCTTGCTGTGTCGTTCGTTCCCACGTGAACCAAAAGGAAGGGGTATTGGTCGGTAGGCCTGACCAGTCTTCTCAGCCTCTCTGTCACATCTCGGATCTTTGCCCCAGGGAGACAACACACCTCCCGAGACATCTTGTCAGGCCCACAAATCACTGCTTCTGTCCCTCTCAGCAAGGAGTCCCCCACCACGACCACACGTCTCCTACGAGGCTTAGCAGCGACTGTTCCCTGTGGTGGTACTCCCAGCTCTTTCCCTGAAGTCTGTTCATGCTGCTCTTCCTCGTCCTCCTTGGTAAGGGAAAGAGCTTGAAAACGATTCTGTAGCTGCAAGCTCCCAGAACGATCTCTGGTCTCCCTACTTCTATGTGTGACATTCCTCCAGCTGTCTACCTCCTGTGTATGTGGTGTGACGTTCTCTTCCCCAGCAACTTCCACTGTGTGGTCCCTGTCCAAGACCGTTCGTTCCGTTCTGTCTAGGAAAGCCTCTTGCTCCCTAATATTCTGAAGTGTAGCTACCCGCGCCTCCAGCTGCTGTACTTTCTCCTCCAAGAGAGCTACCAACTTGCACTTGGAGCATGTGTAGTTCCCGACCTCTGTAGGTAGGAAGACAAACATACCACAGGTATTGCAGGTGACGGCAGCAGTTCCTTCAGTATCCATACTAAGTATTAAAAAGGACTATGGCTTTCCTCCTCAAAGAAAATCTCTTGCTAAAACCAATGTTAAAGTCTGCAGATGACCAAAAGTTTTCTGCAATTGGTGGTGGTTAAAAATTCCCCATAGGCTCTGGGAGCAGTTGTAAAGAGCTAACTGCCTAGCCCACCCCCTATTGATTTGCAAATGCTCTTAACAAAGCCCCACCCGCTGAGTCACAGTCACACTTCCCCCAAGAGTTTTTAAAAAGAACTTAAAAACTTACCCTCTCAAGATGGCTGCCTGGAAACTGTTTTCTTCCTCTCTCCTTGCAGGAATTGGCCTGGAAAGCTTTCTTTCCTGGCAGAAACCTCTTTCTCTTTCTCTTCTCTTTTAGAAACTGGCCTGGAGAGCCTCCTCCTCCTCCTTCCCTGTCCTGGCCGAAACTGACCTGAAACTGACCTCTGGGAGCAGTTGTAAAGAGCTAACTGCCTAGCCCACCCCCTATTGATTTGCAAATGCTCTTAACAAAGCCCCACCCGCTGAGTCACAGTCACACTTCCCCCAAGAGTTTTTAAAAAGAACTTAAAAACTTACCCTCTCAAGATGGCTGCCTGGAAACTGTTTTCTTCCTCTCTCCTAGCAGGAATTGGCCTGGAAAGCTTTCTTTCCTGGCAGAAACCTCTTTCTCTTTCTCTTCTCTTTTAGAAACTGGCCTGGAGAGCCTCCTCCTCCTCCTTCCCTGTCCTGGCCGAAACTGACCTGAAACTGACCTCTGGGAGCAGTTGTAAAGAGCTATAATTTATATATATATATAATTTATATAAGCTATAATTAGTTTCCATAATTTAAATGAATGTTTGTTATAATAGGGAGTGTCTGAAATAAAAATAACATCCTGGGTAGTACATATATTTGAATTGTGGCTAATCTACCCATTAGGGAGAGTTGTTTATTGTCCCAGTTTTGTAACTCTTTCTTGATGTTCTTCCATGTATTGTCATAGTTATTTTTATATAAGTCAGTATTTTGATTTGTAATTAATTAGGGAAATTAGATCTGCAGAACTGCACAGTCATAATGTGTATGTGATTTGTGTGACAAGGCCAGGACATCTGGTGATAAATATCCTTGAGGTGGCCAGACACTTACTTGTGTATTGAACACTGTACCTGTGGATGTATGACTCAGCATGAATAATGTAATGCATTATGCCATGTTCTGGAGGGTTGCATCAGCCAAGTGACAAGGAGGGGTTGGGTGCACCTCCTTGTGGAAACCCCTCACCCTTCCAAGGCTGAGACTAATGTAAACAAGTGTGGGTTATACAGTTGGCCCTCTGTTTTTGAGGGGGATCCGTTCTGGACTCCCCCCCCCCCCATGAAAATGGAGATGTGGCAATATTCAAGCCCCATAGGCTTGAATTATGTGTGCCTCCACAGGTGCACCCCATTGATTTAAATGGAGGTTTTCCCTCCATGAATATGCAAAACCACAGACTTCAAGTTCACAAGAATGGAGGGGCGATTGTAGTTGTGGAGTCATGAAGAGTGCAGTTGCAGTTAATGTTTGTGAGTATTGTGAGAGTTCTAGTTCAGTACTATGTTGCTGTGAGCTACTAAGGAGGAATAGAGTATATACTTCCATTCTGGAACTCTCTTCTGCTTCTGTATATAATTATCTCCTTATTAAATGTAAATAAATACCTTCATCATGAACTGTTCAGCTACGCTTCTTAATTTGCAAAGGGTATCTCAAGGTTTGGCAGAGACTGAAAATCACATTCACGCCTCAATCCCAGTGTGACACTACATGGGGCTGCCTTTGGAAACTATTGAGAAACCTCAGTAGCCACTATGCTGACTGGGGCCATTTATAGGGAGCATATTACTCCCTTGTTAAAACAGCTTCACTGGCTACTGGTTCATTTCCTGGCACAATTCAAAGTGTTGATCATGAATGAGAAAGCCCTATATGGCTTAGGTCAAGACTGTCTGAAAGACCGTATGGCCCATACAAGCTTGCCAACATTCTAAGATCTACAGGGAAAGGTTTTATCTCGATCTCACCACCATAGGCTCACTTGGTGAGGATATGAGAAAGAACCTTCTCAATGGTTTCTCCCACCCCCTGGAATTCTCTTCAGAAGGAGTCTATGCTAGCCCCCTCCCTGCTTTCCTTTTGCTGGCAGGCAAAGAACTTTTTGTTTAAGCAGGGTTTTAATGTGTAAGCATGGGAGCATCTTACTGGAATGTTTTATTTATCCTTTAAAACTTTTTAATGTTTTCTAAATGATTGTATATTGTTTTATGTGGTGATTTTAATTGGTTTTACAATTTTATTGTGAAGGTTTTTAAATTGACTCTTACTGGGAGAAAGGAGGCATACAAATAAACGAATGAACAAACAAACAAACAAACAAAGTTTACCTTTGTAGAACCAGATTTTTATCCTGCAGATTTTCATTCCAATGGGTAACCCAAATAATGCATTTACAACATTGTTCTCTTCTGGTTTGCATAAGGCACTTGCTTCCAGCATTAATTTATGCCTTTGCATCAAAAAAAATTATCTCACAGGTTGCAGCCAGAGATCATTGAATTAAAACACCTTTAAAGCATTGAATATGAGCTCTTCAAATATTAACTTTAATATATAAATACAAAATAGGCATAAATTAGCATGGCACGGTTTCTTACGTATTTTATTAATAACAAAGTTATTCATACAGACGAGATCTATATAAATAAAACCACAGTACATTTTACCTTTATTTATAAGAATATTATACTTTTATAAAATTAAGAAATGTTAAGTTTGTTTCATCCCTCAAACTGTTAACTCCAAATGAATCATGCATTAACTCTATTGAACAAGGGGGAGGGAGTCCACCAAATGGACAAAATCCTGACAAAGATGTGGCTTTACATTCCAAAATTTGACATTGAACACAGATGTACTAGGACTACTTATTGATGAACAAATATTAAAGTATAATACAATGTTTTGTGTTATAAAAACAAAGTCATATATTATCCAAGTAATACAGGTATCTCTTTACATAACCTTTGTGATGAGCATCAAATATAAAAAAAGAAGAAAAAAGAAGAAGAAGGGGATGGCAGTCTAGCATGCAATGGAATAAAACATTCCAGTTTGAGAGATGATTCCTCATGAATACAGAGTACCATTTACCATGTTATGTGCATTTGTCTCATGGTGTGCTTGTAGACACTTGGGAATGCTAGTTGTTCTGTCACCCTCCCATCTTTTTACCACTCCCTGGGCCCTTTCATACTACACAGTTACAGAGTCACTAACTGCCATGGCAACATCCTATGGGATCCTGGGATTTGCAGTTTAGGGAGGAGTGGGCCCTTGGTATCCACAGGAATTTGGTTCCAGAACCCCCCTCAGATACCAAAACAAGGCATGCTCAGGTCACTATTAACATTTAAAATTACCTGAGTGACAAGGTCTGGGCACCAAGATGGCATTCTTCTTGGAGGTTTTCCCATGTTCCCATCATGAAAGCTCTGCCAAAATTTAAACCCATTTCTGATTTTGTTTCCAACCTTCTCAGCCTTTCCATCACAAATCCTCTGCCAGATTTTAAACCCCTTTACCACTGATCCACCTCAGGGAGAGGCAGTAGAAGAAAGGGGGCAAGGAGGTGTATCAGGAGGAAAAGGGGTTAAGAGGGTTTAGAGGCTTCTTCTGAGAAAGTGGGAAAGCAGGAGTGTAATTTCT
Source organism: Phrynosoma blainvillii (assembly GCA_026167975.1). Lineage (NCBI taxonomy): Eukaryota > Metazoa > Chordata > Lepidosauria > Squamata > Phrynosomatidae > Phrynosoma > Phrynosoma blainvillii. The sequence goes on from JANUYF010000001.1 coordinate 341,125,396, forward strand.
GGCAGAGGTTTCCTTGTGAGAAAGTGGGAAATGGAGTAAGGAAGCTTAAATTCTGGCAGAGGTTTCCTTGTGAGATGGTGGGAAATGGAGTGAGGCAGGGATTTAAATATTGGCAGCAGCTTTGTGATGTGAAGGTGGGAAAGAGAGTGAGGAAGAAGTTTAGGTTTTGACTGTGGTTTTGTGGAGGGATTGACCTCCATGGAGGAGGGAGGCATTGCCTGGCCCAGGTCTTGTCTCAGCCTTTGCTAGTGCCCTGGAATCACTTCTCAACATAGCCATCACAAGTTTAAAAAAACTTAAATGTTTTTTTCATTTCAATACACGGTTGCTCAAATCTGTGGATATCGAACCTGCAAATACTGAGGGCCCACTGTATTTAGAATTCTCAGCCAGAAAGAACAAGTGCCTCAACAAACTAAAAAATCCCAAGATCCTGCAGAATGTACCCATGCCAGTTAAAGTGCTATCGTTGGACATTTTCACACGAAAACGTCCAAAGCCGCCTGGAGCCATTCCGGAACGGATCCTTCCGCTCATTCCGGAATGGCTCCGGCGGCGGCAACCTAATTCCTTTTTAAAAAAGGAATTACAACTCCGGCGCTGATGCCGGAGTTAGAGCTAAAAGGGGCGGGGCTTGCTGCGACGTCATGTGAACACGCGCAGCAAGACCCGGACTGACGCCGGCTAGCGCCGGGGATGGCGCTGGATGAGGCGGGGCTTGCTGCGACGTCGTGTGAAAAATTTGTCAATGGAGCCAGAGTGGGGCCGGACGGAGGTAGGATTGCGTCCTCCTAAAGCCCCATGTGAAAATGCCCATTGTTTCGTGTGAATGGGTCCCCTGTCTCCTCAGATTTCTGTGCTATGGAAGGGGAGTACTATTCTCCAGGGGCCCTTTTATATTACACACTATGATTCCACTTTAACTGCCATGGCAATATCCTATGAAATCCTTGGGTTTGTAGTTTGGTAAGGCACTAGAGCTCCCTGGTTGAGCATGCTAAATACCCCTTCCTAAACTACAGATCCCAGGATTCCATAGGACAGAACCATGTTGGTTAATGTCAAATCAGTTGTTGTGTAGTATGACAGGGCCCTTAGCAAGATGATTAATACCACCCGTTTAACAAATTGAAACATACAAACTTTAGATGGTTATACCTGATAAATGGTTACCTGTATTCATTGTGTATTGGCTGAAGGAAAACAAAAATAGCAAAACAAGCAAACAAACAAAACCCAAACCAGTTCATCTTCAATACATGCCTTATCTGTATCAAATTTGTTAGCTTATTTAGCAGTGGAGGTGTGCACCCATGTTGTCATCCTTCCTGAGTGTAGTCCCATCACAGCCATTTGGATGTATATAGTTCATGGAGATGGAGGCCCTTTGAGAGAACTGCAGGACCCCGGCACGCTTCCAGCTGTAGTTCCTTGCCCAACCCACTGCATTAGAAACCACCTTTTAATGCAATGCTTAAAGATACATGGTTCATGGAATGCATAGTTCCATTTACATCACATGTAGTTTGTAAAATCTTTTGGAGGAGGTGATAGGGTTATTATGAAGCACAATTATGAGCCATTAATGACAGTAGGAACCAAAGTGAAACAGACATTAGTAACTCACTTGGGGCTAAGAATGATTGTTGTGATTTTCATTGAATGAGCTATTTCATAAAAATGGGCCACTAACAGAATTTTTTGGTCAGTATCATTGTTTTCCAATTTTAGTCTGAGGTACAGTCATTTTATAATACAATGCTCCTGAAAGAATGAAAGAACATAGTGATAATTTAGAACATTCCAGCCTGTTTGGACCAAATTTAAATTCTACTATGTTTTAACTTTTTTTCCTTCCCTACCATATTAGTTTTACTATATACATTTAAAGAACTGTACTGAGCATAACTCCAACCAAAATGAGTACTCCAGAGATTCCTTTAGCCTATTTTTGGTTTCCTCCAACTTTGACTGATTTGCTTCCCTTCTGCTACCCAATATTTCCCAAGTATTACTATAATCTTCAGTATTTTTAATGGGTGCTGAACAATGGTGTGATTCCACTTTTAAATGACTTGCAAAGTCATATTTTATGACTAGTCCTCACAAGCTGAAAAGAAAGAAAGAAAAGAAAACTGATTTCACGCCCTTTGGTCGCTGTACTTGCCCATCTTTGGGTAGAATGTGGAATAGCATTTAGTAATAGCAATATCATGAAGTCTTATGGAAGGAGACTAAGGTATAGTTATACGTTTTTAATTGTTGCATGTGAAGACAACATCGTCAACTACAAAGGTCTCTTGATATCGTGGCTTTCACTAGATCAACCTTCCCCTAATCCAGACCTTAGCTAATGGCAGCTCTGCTTCATCATATCTGAATGGCACCAGGTTGGGCCAGGTGGTTGTTACAGTTGTGATCATATAGGGCAATTGAGTTGTTAAGGTACTCCTCATGTTCTCCTGTTGTGCAATGTGAATAACATGCAAATCTATGATTTAACCTGAGTTTGTATGATGCTTAATGAAACTGGAACAATGATGTGGATTATTATACCTGAGACAAATGCACATGATGGGACTAATTGGCCTGTTTTAAACCTAACAGATAAACAGTGCTTGGTTTTTGTTTGCCCACATTCTGCTTCCTTTCCTTACATACTGACACATTCCTGTACTTTCTGCTAGTCATTTACATTGATGTCCCAAATGAACAAACTGCATGTGATCTCTTGCTCATTCCTATACTTCTCTTGTTTGTTCAAACCACAATTTCTGTCTGAGTCAGAAATGGAAACCTAGTTGAAACTCTGGTTTCCAGTTCTGGCTTGGAGCCAAACTAGAGGGTCATTCATGCTACGTTATAACCTAGGTTGCAAACCAGTTTAAAAGTGGGTCATTCACACTTGAATTGGTTTGCAAACCAGTTTAAACATGGGCTGTTCACACTGGAAATGGGTTTTTTCCAAGTCGAATTGGGGTGAGCCCATGTCAAATCCCCTTAACCCAGGTTTTTCGGAAACGACCCCCCCATGGTTTTTTGTTTTTGTTTTTTTGCAAAATACCATTTTTTTTCAGGGTGCCACCAATGTGAATTTGCTGCCAATCGCATTCAGGGCTTCCTGAAGGGAGGGATCAATGGCCAGAGGGTGGGCAGAGGGGCCAAACATGCCTATCCCATCTACAGAGTGGCAAGCACCATTTTGGGCTCACACTATAGTTAGTTGTTTTTTTTTTACAGAGTGTGTGATCTGTTGCATTTGTGTGGCTTCCACATTGGGGGGGGGGGAGGGTGATTCATTCTGTTTTTGTTTTCCCCAATGATGCCATTGCAAGGAGGAGTGGGTGGGTAGAGGAAGGGATGGGGAGGAAAAAGGAGGGAGGAGAAAAGAGGGAAGGGGGAAGAAGGGAGGAAGAGCCTTCAGCAGTCAGCCTTGGTGCCCCCCCATCCTTACCAGGGGCGCAGAAATCTGATGCTCCCACTACTTACTGCCAGCTCTGTGGGGTAAAATGCATGCTTCTCAGTCAGGCTCCAAAGGGAGGGCATTTGGACATTTTTCCTGGACAGAAGGATGAAATGGAGGACAGGTCCTGGGAAAGGAGGATGCAATGGTCACCCTGTGTTCATCCCAGAGTGACCAGACAGATGTCATCCTCGATGGGGGTAGGGGGATGAGGCACCGCAAAATGGAGGACATGCGAGGGAAATGGAGGACATGCCACAATAAAAGCTCATATAAATATAGAATGCATGCTTCTTAGTCCTGCTCAGAATGGAGGACATTTTGGACACTGTTCCTGGGAAGAAGGTGAAATTGGAGGACATATCATCTGAGTGTTAATTCCTTCCTCCCCCGGATACAAAGCAACATCACCAATGACGACAATGGAAGTGAAGTGACATAGATGCGCATCATTTGATTGACAGAACAAACAAAAACAAAAACAAACCCGAAAATGATTGAATGTGATCGATAAGGAGGATCCATTTTGAATTGGTACTTTCATTAGTGTGAACTTCCAGAGGGTTATATTGAGCTGGATAGATTCGATTAGGGTAAACAAAAAAAAAAAAAACAAAAAAAAAAACACAACCCAACCTTCCCTGGACATGAACAACTATAGGCCAGTCTCTTTGCTAGCTTTTTTGAGCAAGGTGATTGAGAGAGCTGTTGCTCTTCAGCTCCAAGCTGTCTTGGAGAAAACTGATTATCTGGATCCATTTGAAACTGGCTTTAGGACAGGATATGGAGTGAGGACTGCCATGGTTGCCTTAGCTGATGACCTTTGTGTGAGCATTGACAGCGGTAGTGTGACCATGTTGGTGCTACTGGACCTCTCAGCAGCCTTTGACACGATAGACCATGACATCCTCTTGGAATGCCTGAGAGAATTAGGAATAGGAGGCATTGCGCTGCAATGGTTCCATTCCTTTCTCTCGGGCAGATTCCAGAGGGTGATGCTCGGGGACAGTTGCTCAGCGAAAAAGGAGCTTAATTGTGGTGTCCCTCAGGGTGCTATCCTGTCCCCAATGCTATTTAACATATATATGAAGCCGCTGGGAGAGATCATCCGGAGGCATGGGGTGGGGTGTTATCGGTACACTGATGACACCCAGATATATTTCTCCATGTCTCAGTCCACAGCCTTACCCTCATATGGCATCTCCCCTCTCAATGAATGTCTTAAAGTGGTAATGGATTAGATGAGAAAAAACAGATTGAAACTGAATCCAGACAAAACAGAGGTATTAACGGTAATGGCCACGAACTCAGGTATTGGGACACAATCTCCAGTCCGAGATGAGGTCACACTCTCCTCAAAGGACTGTGTTCACAGTCTGGGGGTGCTCCTAGATCCGTCGCTTCAGATGACAAATCAGGTGAATGCGGTGGTCAGGAGCACCTGTTATCAACTCGACTGATACGCCAGCTGCACCCTTTCCTGGAGATTAGGGACTTTGAAACCATGGTACATGCACTGGTAACTTCTCATCTTGATTTTTGCAATGCACTCTACATGGAGCTACCCTTGTACCTAGTTCAGAAACTTCAATTGGTACAGAATAGAACAGACAGGCTGGTCTCGGGTAAAACCAGAAGAGACCACATAACACCTATTCTAAGATCACTTCACTGGCTGCCTATCAGTTTCCGGGCACAGTACAAGGTATTGGTCATCACCTTTAAAGCCCTAAATGGCTTGGGTCCAACCTATATTTTGGACCACCTCCTTCTGTATAATCTACCCTGCACACTCAGATCCTCTGGGAAGAATTTATTGCAACCTATAAAAACTAGATTATCTGCAACTGCCCAGACGACCTTTTCGGCTATCGCTTCCAGACTATGGAACAGTTTGCTGGACGAGATCTGTCACTTGACCACCTTAAACAGCTTTAAAAAAAGCTATTAAGATGGATCTTTTCCGGCAGGTCTTTCTTGAGTAGATAACCAGCCACTGAAAAAGCTATGCCTGACCCTGTTTACAGCCACAGTTATTTTAATTTATTTGTCTTTTATTGTAGTCTGTTATTTTAAAGTATGTTTTAAACCTTGATTTTTAAAATTTTATTGGGGGGGGCTATTGGGGGATGGGTTTGATTGTTTTATCATGTAAGCTGCCCCGGTTGTATTTTACAAAGGGGTGGGATGCAAATAAATGTTGTTGTTGTTGTTGTTGTTGTTGTTGTTGTTATTATTATTATTATTATTAAACATAGTGTGAACTTCGCATCAGGTCAGATTTGGTATTGCATGATCAAATGCATTATCAAGTCTTCCCAGATCTACCCAGCACAAAGCGCTAGTGTGACTGACCCCTAGGCTTATGCTTGTCCGATTTGCACATTAGGAAGAGGAGCAGCGAAGAGAGACAAAAACCTGCTCATGTTTTAGATCTGAAACAAGCCTTTCTAAATAAAGTTCCTAACCTAAAAGCATACCAAGCCAGTTTCATTCTCAATTTCCCACTAAAAATAACATCAAAAACTGGTTTAGTCCAAACATCATCCTATGTACCTGATTGGTAGTCACTCCCCTAATTTGTGTGTGTGGCTGTGAAGCTTCCACTTCATGAACAATTATTAACACTTTCACAATGTAAACAGAAACCTGGATATTCCTCACCATATGGCTATGGGGGGGGGGGGGAGCTGTGTGTCCCACATGCAACCTTCCAAAGAACCCAATGCAGCTTCCAGGCCCACCTAAATCCTGTATCATGGGGGTGGGGGTGATCCCAATCTTTTCTTGCTTCAGAGAAGTCAATTGATCCTCTGTAGCTTCTCATACCTTTCTAGTTTGAAACCACAGCTATAATTTCTGCCCCCGATTCTCATCTCCAGCTTCAGCATAAACCCCGGTCTGAAGGCCTGCTTATGTGGTATTATCAGAAGTGTTTTCAGTATTTTCAGTATTTTGTCTCAAATGAGTGGTGACTCTGAAAATAAATACCACTATAAAATGAAATAATGTGTGACATAGTATGTAGATGCTGGTTCTGGCTTATTATTTAACAGTACTATCAAAACTCTTCTCAGTAAGTTCTCTTATAAGGAAGAGGGTGAATAATTACTTAAAATGAGACCTCTGTATCACATTCTCTCAGTGTAAATATCTGCATGCAGATCTATGCTACCCTGAACAACTAACCAATAAGCCTCTGAAACCACCCCACATGGTCATTCCCTGTATCAGAGAGCAGACAGGCTTGGAGAAGCATCTGCCCACATCCCAATATTCAGATGCAATATGATTCACAGTAATGCTGAGTCTCCTGGGGGAGTTCTGATGTCACCATTTCATGTCTGGCTGTGACATATGTAGCCAGGCACTTCTCTGAGCTTGCCAAGAAACATAGAGTGGCCATGCAGGGTGGTGTCAAGATCTTATCCATAGGTGTTGGCGGTGGTGCTGGTGCTTTGGGTGCTGCACAGGGAGGAAGATATTACCAGCCACCACAGTGCCTCAAAAAAGGGCATCTGCACACATAAGGGTGTGAGGATGTCCCTAACAGAATTTCAGTCACTGTATCCTGTACATTTTAGAGGGGTAGCTGATAGAAAGCTAGGATAGAGGGGTAGCATAGGGTAAGGGGAACCACTTTTTTTATTATTATAAGCCAAATTGCCTTGGTGATTTTCAGCTGAGGGCTGCAAACTGATGGTGGGACACTTATTTTTTAATCTTTCTGACACATTTTCTCTTTCTGCCTCTCTTTTTCTCTCTCTCTTTTCTCTTTTTTTCCTTCAACAGTGAGATCTGTGTATGGAGAGCACTGCTCTTGCCAGAGGTCTGAGCATCAGAGCTCGTTGAGGGCTACTGAAACTAGGCTGAGAGCTACTTGAGGTTTTTGGACTACAGGTCTCTATTGTGATTGAAATGAATGAATGAGTAAATTAGCAATTGCAGTAGCAGCATAATAAAAATGGGGGACAAGATGGGAACAAAAAAGAAACCAGTACAATTATTTCAAATCCTTCTAGTTAGCTTCCATCAGGGCCATGGGTTTTTTGCCCAAGTACAGAAAGTCAGAGGAGATTCCAGCATGACAGAATGAGGAAACTGTCACAATGGCTTCACACTTACCTATATCCAGAAATCTCTCTAACTGTATTTGATGAGTGAAGTTATATAAAAATAAGTGTTCTTTACTAGCTGGAGCCAAAACCTTTTAAGCATCCCAGAATGCTGAAGGCATGAATTTTGGCATGTGTTCTAACTGCACATTATATATGGTTGAAGAATTTTCTGGAAATGTTTGAGGAGAAGGAAGTCCAAACCAGGAGATCCTGCATTTATTTGAACATAGCAACTTTTCTGGATGTATACATTAAAACTCATATTGATTAAAAACACAAGATCTCTCCTGATCTTAAATTTGATATCCAGGATAAGAAAAGTTCCACATTTCTAAATAAAAAAAAAGTGTAACTCTAACAATTTCAGGCACAATTGTACACTCACATAGTAGCAAGTCCAAATGAAGTCAAGGGAGCTTGGTTCCAATTAGATACATTTAAGACTGCACTGTAAACTATAACTTTAAAATATAGAAGTGGGAATGAGAGAAGGGTAGGAAGCCAGAAGCCTGCATCTCATCTTACCATGTGTAGAGGCCAACATACAGAAACTATCATTCAAAAAGTATCCTTGATCCACATTTACTTTCAAAATGCTGCATCAAACATCATGCAACCAAGCAACCATCCTGAAAGTGCTTATAATTCTTTTCATTGTTACTGTCTTGCCATACTGTACTATCCTGTTTGCAATCATCTTTCTTTTTCAGTTGAGGAATGAGTAAAGAAAAAATTAGAGGAAAGTATTCCATTGGTTCTGGTTCCTACATGGTCATCTTTCCTATCAAGTTTATCTTTTCTGCAATGATTTCCTCAAGTGTCTTAAGATTTTAAAGCAAAAGTATCAGCTTCTGTGTAGCTCAAAACCAGTATTACAACTTTTATTTTTAACATTCAACAACTAATTATATATAAAATACTATGGCTGTTACCACATCCCTTCTCTACATTAAGTGCATTACCCATATTAGGGTTAAATTGGGATGGGCAAGATCAGAAACAGGTCTGGGGGCCTGCCCCCCTCCCATGATACACGGATTATTAAAATTGCTTCTCAAATGAAAAAGACACCCAAAGCAGAAGTGGCTAGAAAACCACATCTATTTTGAAAAATAGTACTGAGTTCCTGCAGTTGGAGATGTGGCTACAATGATGTAGCGACAATGGCATAGCTACATCTCCCAATGTTACAGTCCCCTAATCCTACCTTTTAAGCCATGCTACCCCCCACAGGGGGATTTTTCAGATGTTGAAGAGTGGGGCAATGAGTGATGACAAGCTCAGTCCTCTCTTGGTAGCGGGGCACCATGCAACAGGACTGTCACAGCATGTCCTGCAACCAACAGAAGGTTGAACACGTCATCATTCACTGTCTTGATCTCAAGTGCCCCAGAAATTCCTCTGGGGGTCTGTATGGCTCAAAAGGTAATTTTTTGTGGGTACTTTCGGTCATTGTGATGATGCAGCAACTGTAAAAGTGAATTTGTGTAATTACAATGTTGCAAATAGGCCTTGTTAATTTATGAACAGGATGCCAGACTAGTTTCATTCATTCATTCATTCATTCATTCATTCATTCTTGGAGGTTTAATGGGAGAAGCAATTCATCTTTTGTCTTTTGGTCAGAAAAAGGGTGGTCTGGGGAGGATTTTAACTGACACAAAAACAGTTTTGAAGGGGCTTGTTGTTCCAGGACCTCACTTTGCCCACTCCCATATTAGATCCCAAGCAGGGTAGACTGGAATGCTGAGAAATAGACATTCCCACAAATGGAAGAGGGGCCAATTGTTCCTGCTTCTTTCCCCCCTTTCCCATATACACCTGAACATCTGTTGCCATGGATTGGGTGGGGTAGCTCCCAAGAATACTACAAAAGGTGGCACTGGAGGCTGTGTGAATGTTTGGGGGTGGGGGGAGAGAATTGGCAAAAATTCTTCCACAATTGTTAATGGTCAGCAGCTTCCTCTGGATGCAACTTATGTCTAGAAATGGACAAGTTATGCCGGAGGTATAGGTCTAAATCTATGGCTCTGGCTGCAGAACACATTGAATGTGGGAATCAAGGGGATCCTAGCTTATCATTTATGACCAGCTGCAGGCACATGAAATCTGAATGGTTGCAGCCTCAGGGGGAGTGACTAAACATTAAAGCCAGAAAAAAACTATGGATTATTTCTGGATAGTGTTCACTATTCTGCATCTCATACCTAAGTTTCTCCACAGTTCCCTTGATCATCATGTCATGTGTCATTTGTTTCTAATGAAAACTGGTTAAATTTAAGACTGTCATTTTTGCCATGAGTCATTATTATTATGAAGCATTTCTCACAGTAAGGGCTGTTCGACAGTGGAACACACTCCCTCAGAGTGTAGTGGAGTCTCCTTCCTTGGAGGTCTTTAAGCAGAGGCTGGATGGCCATCTGTTGGGGATGCTTTGATTGGGAGTTCCTGCATGGCAGGGGGTTGGACTGGATGGCCCTTGTGCTCTCTTCCAACTCTATGATTCTATAATTCTATGAATAAGTGTATATATTCTTCACAGTTGTTTGGGTAGTGAAACCTTCTGCAAGAACCATAACTATATTTCTCAAGTATTTCCTATTGGGAGAAGCTTGCTGAATCTGAGAAAATCTGTCACAAAATTTGATATGGAGTAGCAAAATCAATGAAGAATGAAAGAGAAGTATCAAAAGGGGCACCTGAGAGATATGGTGATGATACATGACACATGATTAATCTTTTCTTGTGTTTTTGTGAAAGCTACTTAGTGTTGCTTATGATCCTATATATTTAGTTTGAACAAGACGTGACAAAAAATTCACTTTCAGTTTGCTTTAAACTGCATGGTATTTTAGCACATCCCATAATAACTTTGGTATTTTATATGGAGTATCATAAAAAACTGTCTGCATAGAAACCCAGTTTTATGTATCATTCTAGAAAACTAAAGTTTCTACAAATACCCTTATTTTATTCTCTGTTAAAAAATATGGTTGGAGGAAAAACTGGGTCTGCGCATTATATGTAAGCCTTTCTGCTGCTTTGTTTTAGAATTAGGCTGATTAAAATGAATTAACTTGGAGAAAGACTGCTGCATGATGCCATCTGAAAGATGGTGGTGCAGAGACCTTCCTCCTTGCTGCCCATGCTCTCTTTATCAAATGAAACAATGGAGATTATCACATGGGGGATGGTATAGGGACAGGATCGCTTCCTTGTCCTTATTCCATTTGTGACCCAAGTGAAAGTGATTGTGCACTACAGCGGGCTGAAAGCACTTTCTCCTCTCAGTATTAACTGATTCTTCTGTAATACAACGTGAATGGAGAAGCAGGAGAAAGTGCTTTCAGCTAATGGCTGAAAGCACTTTTTAGCCTGCTGCAGTGGGAAAGTGATTTGCACAATAAATTTCACTTGAGTTTCCCTGCCAGGTCAGGTGTGAAAGTCTTTCCCACGATCGGGCAGGAAGTACAGGACAGAGACAAGTCAGAGTCTCAGGTTTCATCAAGGCTGAATTTTTCTGTAAATACATAGGGCATCATCCAGATCTACAAGTAAGCATGGAAAATGTGACACCTGAGCTTCTCAAAATCCCAATCCCAGAAAAGCTGGGTCCAGTTTGAAATGTGGAAATGAGGTGGCTGATATCATTCTCACAAATTTTGAATTATAACATATAAATATGGAAATTGGGTGAATATTTGACATTATAGATGGAAATTATATATACTCAAGAAGATTTTTTTAAAGGTGGTTGTTTTATAAAACTTGAAATTTTGAAGCATTTTGAAAATGTAATATGGAATCATATATTCAATAAAATAAAATAAAATAAAATAAAAATTAGAGCCTTATCGCTTGAGAAAAGGAAGCCAAAATGGAGCAGGAGAATAGTGGCTTCTCTGTGCCTCTCTACATGCTGTTGTAGCATTTCCATCTTCTTCCCGAGGGAGACAATAATAAAAGTCTGTCTTTTGTCACGCCTGAAAAATCTGTTTGACAAAAGGCATGCTTTTATGACCATCTTTTCAGAATGAGAAGTGATACGACATATGGAAAAATCTGCTATTATCCTGCTACATTTTGGCTTTCTTTTTTATGTGATAAAGCTTTTAGTTACTGAGATCTTTACTGACTGGAAAAAGTTCACAGCAGTGGAACTACAAGGAATATTGAAATTCTTTTGTTTCCCCCCACTGTACTTATTTGTGCATCTCAGACATGCTAAAAACTGGCGTTTAAGAATCTGATCAATCAAAACACTCAACAAAGATAAAGATATAACAAAGATGTACTGCTCTGCAGATTTTCTGCTAGGTGAGTAACAGTCATTTCACATTTTGGTTTATTATCTTTACATGCCATATAAGAGGTGCTTAAATGATTTGATTTTCCCGCAGATGAGCTGTGACTGCTGTGCTGGGTCTCTCTTCAAAGTTTGCTAACTGGACTACAGTTTATTCACCCTTTTCCAAAGGAAGAATACCTGGGGTTCAAGTTTTTCAAATTCTTTAGGAACAGTGCTGCAAAGTAAATAAAACAAATTTGAATTAGGCCAAACAAATTATATTCTAAATAACAAAACTCACTGAAAGACTACCATGTAATAACACCACAAGTCTGGCCATAACACAAACCTGTTTTTACTTTGCTCTTTTTTGGAACTTATACCCAATAAAGAAATAAGATTCACAAGTTTGCTAAAATAATGTGTTTTAAACCATGATAATGGTTTACTAGGTTTACTAGGACACATCATCATTTAAAGCAATTTCACCCTTGATGGTACATGTTTCCAGTTGCATGACTCAGAACAATCCATAAAACTCAAATTCTCAAAATGATATGGTGGGAGTAGTGTGTCATTGTGCTGTAGAGTATTGGTCCCTACACAGTTTTTATTATATACTGTGCAATAAATCATACAGACACACTACTAGACCAAAATAGCTCTCTGTTACGTATACACCATCTCTACTTGCCATTGATTGTTGAAAGGGATAAGACACACAACATCCCATACCCCTAATATTACACCAAATACATGCACTATGAATGTAGAGAACTGCCTACTAATTGCACGACTGCAATTAGTTGGGTAAGGAATGTAAAACAGTGCAAGTCAATCTTTTCTATTTAAAAGAATAATAATGATAAACAGAAACACATTTTTCCATAAGAAAGAGAACGGAAGGAGGAAGAAAAAAAAGAAACGTGGCAGCACATTTAAGACTGTTTTTTATTTTTGCATGAGCTTTGGGGATATAAACCCACTTCTTCAGATGCAGTATGGAGTGATAATAAATGCTCAGGTATATTTACACAGTTGTGGGAGTGGCATGGAATGGAATAAGACCCAAGTTCTGCCCCCTTCCTTTCTCCTTTTTATGCTGCAAGAGACTAACACGTCTACTTTTTTGAAAACTACCACATTTTCCCATGACTTAAAAAAAAAAGTACATGAACATGAGTCATCACCTAGATGAAGACAACATGACTAACAACGGAACTGATTTAAGGGGAATAGATGACAACATGGGTGATTGCCATTAAAACATGGGTATCTATGTTAAAATTAAACTATAGAAAACTACAGAAACCATACATTTGTTTCTAACAAACAAAGTTTTGCATCTTGTGATTTAGAATTCATATATTCTGATACTGGGAGAGGGATAAGGGTCAAATAATGGAATTAAAGGGATGTCTTTACCCCTTTTGGACTCTCTGCGGAATGGCCCCTGAGAAAATGGCTAAGAAAAGGTTCAACAGGAATGCCAAATTTCTGCTGAATAGGTTAAAAGAGTGAGGAAGCCTCTTCGGCAGCCATCCATGCGCAGAAGGCCCGCATAACATTTCTGCTGAATAGGGCCCTAAATAGAGACAAAAGAAACAGAGGAATCTAATTGTAACTTGAGGAGAGGTTTTGAGTGCATGTCCTAATCTCTGAGGACACTGCTAATTTCAACATTAATTTGACGTCCCCTCTAGACACTATAGTGGAGTTACATTATTATAATAGCACACCATATTTTGGCTCTATACATAAACATAACAATAAGCCCTTTGGATTGTTATTCTATATGCAAACTGGAGGATGTTACAATCCTTAAGTGAAAGAGGTAATATAGTACACCAGGATGCTGGCTACTCAAACATGTCAAAGAAATGTAGATCACACAGTTATCTACTCAAAGTTTTCAATAGTGAAACTAAAAACAAAAAGAAAACTTATATACATAATATTTGGATTTTAGTTTAGGTTGGATGTATTTTACTGTGACATTCAAAAGAAAATCCTGGTGGATTGGCCTTTACTTGCACTCTATACCAATCTTTCTTTAAACCTCTGGATTCCACTGTGTTTAAATAGGATTTAATCTATGCAAATAGATTTTGGTGGGATGAGTTTTTTTTCTCCAATGTTAGTGGGTATTTCTTTTTTAAAAATGTAAAAGGCAAACGGTGAGATGGAGGAGTCTTACCTCTGCCAGCGGATGCCAGTGTGCTATGGGTTTCCGAGGGTACGAGAGCATTTCGTTCCAGTGGTCTCGCCCAAGGCTTTCTGCATCATTGCCTACTTGACAGACTCCAATGACCTCATTGTGACCTACACTGTGAAAAGGTTCAATAATATTTATTTCTTAAAATTTTTTACTTTCAGAAACCATGTAATTGAAATCTCCTTCAAGGGGGGGGGTATCTAAAGATTGAACTAGAACTATGTCAAATGTATATATGATTTAATGTTAATGGGATCATAGTACCTAAAGGGAGTAATTTACTCCTACTCCTCCTCTGAAGTTCCTATTTTCTTACATAGGAGTGGGAGTTCTGTCATAGGTGCCAACAGAAGCTTTCTCCCTAAAGCAAATACTTGCTTTAAAGGAAATATTTCTTCAGGACCACAGCAGGAAAAGGGAAAAGTTTAATTCTCTCTATATACCTGCACTGATCCCATCAATTATCAACTCCTCCACCTGAAACAATTTGTATGGGGGGGGGGGGAACCCTCCTGAACATTATTATGCATAGAGGCACTTTATGTGAGGTTCTAAAGCATAGCTCTTACAAATAAATCTCAGCTCAAAATGACAGTGAGCAAGCTTTCTTTCCCCCTTTTAATAATATATAATACAAATAAAGTGGCTATGCCAGAGTGCTCATACATGTGCCTCAAACACTCCTGCTTGTCTATTCCTGCAAGTTGGAATGGCTAAGCAAACCATGGACCTTCTCTGTGTGGTTTATTGTGACACATGAACCAGATTGAATAAATATTAAGCCCATTCAAATGCAAGCATAGTTGGGCTGAACATAAGACAAATTCCAAAGTGTATATCATGGCATAGCTTTATTATCAGCCAGGACTAGATTGGTAATTGTCAGCAGAGGACTTTTTCTTCAGCTGCTCCTAGACTGTGGAATGACCTGCTGGAAGAGATTTGACAGCTGAATGTGCTTTCTCTATTTAAAAGAGCATTAAAGATCAGTCTCTGCCAGCAGGCTTATCCAGATGATTTCTAAATTGTAAATTTTAAATGTGGATTGTTTTAATATGTGAACATCTTATTTCTCCTTTTAAATTGATGTGTGTTTTAACTGATGTCTTGTTAATTGATGCTGGGGAGATAACCAACTCAAAATGCCCAAAATGCTTGTGCAAGTGTTTGAAAACAAATGTTTCTTCATCAAATATATTTTTAAAATGCATGCAAGGGAAACTGTGTGGTGGGCAGAGGTGGAGGTGTGACAGTGTTACAGTTAAATAGTCTGCAAGTCGCATTCAGATGGCAAGAGAGCAAGGATCTTCAGACTTAAAAATCCATATAAGTTATCTTAATCACATTAATTCAAACAATTTCAAAAGCTTGCACTGATATTTTTCTGCCTTTTTGGTTGGCCTAATGAAGTTGTTACATGGACTTTGATAGAGAGCTGACTCCCTAGCAGTCCATGCTTTCTGCATTTTCACTCCTGCCCAAACCTGATTGTGCCAGTGTGAAACCCAACAAATTCACTTGGGCTTACTCAAGTCAGGAAGCAATGTTCCATTTGGTACTCCTAGGTGTCTTGCTATCCAGTTGCAAAAAGACAGTGGGGTTCTGGTGAACCTCTCAGCAAATTCAAAAGGTTCTCTTGAAGATACTTCACTTCCAATCTACCATTTCAATCCACCCCCTCAATCTACCCCTCCTCTTGAAGAGATGAAGAATCAAAAGGCAATCAATTTGTGGTAGTAAGGAAGGAGAAAACACTTCTGGTATGTTAACTGGTTTTAGAATGTACAAATCAAACCCAAGGTATTTCTTTCTTAAACATTGTCTGGAATCAAGATTATGATATATAAAAGAACGGTGAAAATAAAATCAACTACTGTATTGTCATGGGATAAGAACATTAACTCTTTGTTATTAATAGATTTCTAGATATCTCACCGGTCATAATCCATGACAGCTATAGACAGGTTAATTTGATCAATGTTTTCTGGAGGGACATCAAAGACTATGGCTTCATTGTAAACAGGATTGAGGGTATTCCTCTTGGTGGAAGTCTTCCTTTTCTTCAAGCGCCTCCCTTCACACATTAGTGAAACCTTCACATAGGGATCTGTATAAAGGGTATAATAAGCATAGCAGTTCCTTTCAAAACAGTTGTTAATTCTAAAGCAAAAAAAAAAAAAAAGACAGGCATTCCCATTTTGCTTTGCTCATCTACATTCTTTTCATAATCTTCTTACCTGTAATTTAAAGAGAAGGCATGCCATTTAATTCCATTATAAACTGTTGTGAATTAGTGAAAACTGAGGTAAGATTTATACCTATGGAATTTCCATATAGAAATTGGGATTGATTTGTATCATAAGATATAATTTGAGGAAGAATTTTACCTCAAGAAGATTTTTGTCTGAGAAATATGTGTGCAATAAAATGTCACTTTGTCTGTCCGCTCTCGTGCCCATTGTGTATTCCCAAAATTTAGATAAAAGCTAAATCAAATGTAAAGCCTTATTAAATGGGCCAAGGGGGACTTATAATTCTCTGCCACAGAGTTCTAGACACATTGCTTCAGAGTTCAGAGAAGTAAAGTAGAGCATTCTACGTCTCTCACCAAACTACAAATCCTAAGATTCTATAGGACAGAGTCATGACAGTTAAAGTGGTATCAAAATACTGTAATTGTGAAGTAGTGATATACTCAGGTTATCTGGCCCTTTTTAGTGGCATTACAGTACAGAATAATGCTTAGGTCTGCTCCCCCCCTCCCATTGCATGATGGATAACAAGATTACAGCTTTCCCCTTTTCTGTGTATTATTTAATTTTTTTCAAAATCCTGCCCTTTATCATTTCATCTGAGAGCCGCATACAATAAAATCAGTTTAAAATATAAACAGTAAGAAATCATTTAAACAGACTACAAGCATATAAAACAATTTGACAAGCTAAAGCAGGTCAATATGAAAAAAATAATTAAAATAAGTAAAGTATATGCAAATGTGAATAAAATCAATTATTCTTCAAAGGCTTTAATAAAAAGGCATGCCTGTACTCAGCATTGGAATGATACCAACATTGGTACTAGTGGGTGATCTGACTGGAAGGCATTCCAGAAATGGGGAGCGACAGCATGCTCACCCATGCTGTACAACCTGCAGGTGTGGGACACAGAAGAGTCCTTGACTCAATCCTCAGGCAAGTATATTTAGGGAGAGACGTTCCTTCATACAATACTAATTTTGTGGTTATAGCAATAGCAATAACAAGTATATTTCTATATCACTTATCAGTGCACTTAAGCACTCCCTAAGCAGTTTACAATGTGTAAGCTAATTGCCCCCAACAAGCTGAGTATTCATTTTAGCCACCCTGGAAGGATGCAAGCCTGAGTCAAGCCTGAGCCCCTGGCTGGGACTGAACTCACAACCTTATGGTTTGTGAGTGAGTGGCTGCAGTACAGGCATTTAACCACTGTGGCACTAGGGCTCTTAAACAAAGGTTCATCAAAGGGCAGTGACCCCTTATAGAATGTGGTTTATCGGGCTATATCAGACCCATGTATAAATGTGCCTAATCTAATCAAACAACTGGTTAGGGGAGTTGCCCTAGCATCTCTGATCTGATTTTTTGCTCCCTCAAAAAAGAAGAAGAGAGACTTGACCCACCTGAAGAAGATATTTTGGGAACAGACAGTACTGAATATTCAAGCTTTACACACAAAAGATATTTTTGGAACATTTTTTCTATTGTGACTCAAAGTATTTATGACTTCTTTACCCTGAAAGAAGCTGTGAAAATAAGTTGCTGTTTCACAACTGGAACACCTGCAATAGAGGCTGCCTGACTCACTGGGCCAGCTGATTTGGTGGCGGTGGGGCACCGGAATGCTGCCATGGTTTCCTGCACTGGCCCTGGCACTCTCCCAGCTAGCACTGGGGTTTCTGCTTTGCCCGCATTGGTTGGCTGGGGCCTCCTGGAGCGGAACTTCTGGTGGCGCTGGAGGACTACAACTCCCAGAGTCTTCTGAGGCTAGAAGTGGCTCCTCATTCATTCCCCCCACAGGAAGGGGTGGGATTTCTGGCCTGCCCTGGTCTGGGACCTATTTAAGGCCATGTGGCCTTGGTGCCTATGCCATTCTGTGTTTCTGGGGAGGTTTGTGAGTTGCTGTCACAACTTTCAGGGGGTGGTAGCATGTGCTACGGATCTGGTGGGTGTGGTTATCTGAGCTGCGGAGCACAGATATCAGGAATCCCGGGGGGTTCGTGGGTGCTGGGAGACAGAAGGAGTTGCCAGTGTGGGGGCAGATTCCTTATCAGCATCCCCCGGTGACAAGGGGTGAAGATGCGAAGATGCAAATACCAGGTTAACTCCCTTGTCATCCCGAGGCCTGGCTGGGACCGAGCAACAAGGTTCATTGACCAACAGTTGGGTTGGTCGATGCCAACTTCACCTGCCAACTGTACTTAATAAAGTTGTGGCCTTTTCCTTTCATATGATTGTCTTGTGTGTTCATTCTGGTGCCCCCCTCCCCTGAAAATAGAGCTTTGCCCTAGGATGTGGTCTTAATCACTGTTCAGTCACCTCTTTGGATGGCCTTGGATATTTCTCATCCTAACCTACCTCGTAGTGTTGATACAATTATCTCAGTGGGGTGAGACCTATGCACACTACTTGGAGTACTAATAAAAGTATTACTACCTGATGCTCCTGTTATGTCCATTGCCTTTAAATTTCTTGCTTTTATTATAGTAATGGTTAGTCTACCAGCAGTTGGAAGATAGCAAAGCGAAAACATCAACTCGCCAAGATCCACTTTGTCCTACAAAATAAAATTTATTTTTAGACAGTATTAAAAACATCATCTCTCCACAGGTCCAAATATGCTTAATATGTCTGCCTTTACAGGGCATAAAATATTATCAAGCATATACAAAAGGGCAATTTTTAACACCAACAAACTATGGGCCTTTACAGACTGCTGGAAATAGTGCAACTTGAAGCCACTTTAACTGTCCTGGCTCAGGGCTAAGGAATCATGGGAACTGTAGTTTATTGTGGCACCAGAGCTCTCTGACAGAAAAGGCTCAATGTCCCAGAAAAAAAATGCAATTCCCATGATTCCCTAGCATTGGGCCAGGATAGTTAAAGTGGCCTCAAGATGCACTATTTCTGCAGTCTGTAAAGGCCCTATGTAAGGATAACAACTAAGCACTGTACTAAATAAAGACTACCATAGTCTACTAGATGCATATGCTGTTGAAATTATATTCAAGTATCTCACTTGGTTCCCTATCTCATATTATTTGTGTCTGGGTAGCTGTTGTGGAAACGAGTTTCTACCTGTGACTTCTCCAGGGATAATAAAATTGATGTGGGATCTACAACCAAAAGATTCAGTTTTGATGGCTTTTAAGAATACATAAATTAAAGGAGAAGTCTATCAGAGCCTATTATTGTATAACAAGTGTAACCTGAAACAAAACATTGAAGTATAACGTGCAACTGTTCAGAGGTACAGCCTGACATGCTCTCTGGAGTAAGGGAATCAAGTGAATTAATAATAATAATTAATAATAATATTGTGCAACTACTTGAAGCCAGTATAAAACATGACATATACAAGCAAAGAATAAAAATAAAGATACTGAATGAACCTTATTGTACATAATTGGCATCAAGTTAAGATAACTATATTAAATTTATTTTCTCTTTTGAGCACATGTGCAGTTTAGCCAGAAGAACAATAAATCTAAAGGAAAATATTACAGCAGACCATTTTTAGCAATCATTCTGAGGTTGGAGTTGTGAAAAAGGCAGAAAAAAACATTGTATTCACTGGTTTGACTTCATGAGATCAGCACATAGCCAAATCTAAATAGTTTTGTGTCAGCATGGGTAAGTATATACAGAGTTGCCTTCCTTCACTCTGATTTGACTTCATGATAACCTTAAAATAGTCGCATTGCCTTCATAATTCTGTAGGCTGGAACCAATGCCATGAAGAAGCATTTTAAAAACACAGTAAAATTGCCAAATGAGGAAGAAACAGCTGAAAACATTGTCAGGATTAGTGGACCAAAGCTTAAACAACCAAGCACTGAGATTAGCTGACTATTTATTTTGGATTCCAAGACAGAGATCAGCCACAGATGTGATAGTGTCAAATGTGAATTGTCACCCAAACCATCCAACCTTTAAGCATTTCATTTCTAGCTCCCCCCCCCTCATTTGCCTAGCCCATGTTCTGTGCTCTTTCAGCCATATCAAAGGATTCTTTAAACTTGCCGCTCTTCTTCCAGTCCTCCATTTCCCATGTAAATCCATCTCTTCCAGGAAAGGAGGGGTCGTCTTGTATACGGCATCCCTCAGGGAGCCATTCTGTCCCCAGTGTTTTTAATATTTATATGAAGCCACTGGGAGAGATCATCAGGAGACATGGAGCAGGATGTTACCAATATGCGGATGACACTCAAATATTCTGCTCCATGCCTCGGTCTATTGCTATGACAGCAGATGGCAGTTCTCCCCTCAATCAATGCCTTGGAGCGGTAATGGACTGGATGAGGAAAAAATGACTCAAGCTGAATCCAGACAAAACGGAGGTACTTACGGTAGGGGTCCCTAAACCAGAGATTGGGTTGCGACCGTCAGTCTTGGATGGGGTCACACTCTCCACCAAGGACTGTGTCCGCATTCTGGGGGTGCTCCTGGACTCGTCGCTTCACATGACAGATCAGGTGAATGCGACAGTCAGGAGTGCTTGTTATCAGCTTCAGCTGATACGCCAGCTGTGCCCATTCCTGGAAACAAGGGACCTAGAGACTGTAGTACAAGCACTGGTAACCTCATGACTAAACTTCTGTAATGCACTCTACATGGGGCTACCCTTATACCTAACTTGGAAACTGCAATTGGTACAAAATATGGCAGCCAGGTTGATCACCGGAAGATCTAGGAGTGATCATATTACTCCGATTTTAAAATCTCTTCACTGGCTGCCTATTGGTTTCTGAGCACAATATAAGGTGTTGGTAATGACCTTTAAAGCCCTACATGGCTTGGGCCCAACTTACCTAAAGGATCGCCTCTTCCCATACAATCCGCCCCGTTCCCTCAGGTCCTATGACGGCGACCTCCCAGAGGACATTCTCCGCCACTGCTCCCAGACTCTGGAATGCCTCACTGGAGGAGATCCATCAGATATCCAGCTTAGATGGCTTTTAAAAAGCCATCAAGATGGATCTCTTCCGGCAGGCTTATCCAGAAAAGAATTAGTCAGCTTTGATCCTGCCCCTTTAAGAGCCCTTTAGCTCTAATATGTATTGCTCAGGGGTTAATTTGCCCATTATAAAATGGGGGTGCTTTGACGTCTAAGTGCCTTTGGTTTAGTGTTTGTAATATTGTTTGTTTATTTAAATGTTAGTTTTTAATTGTTTGATTTAATTGTAATTTTAAGGGGAGGTTATATGATTGTTTAAATGTGGGTTGTATTTTTAATGTAAGCCGCCTTGATGGCTTCGGCTAAAGACGAGGTATAAATAAATTATTATTATTATTATTATTATTATTATTATTATTATTATTATTATTATTATATACCATTAGAGTCTTTTCTCAGGAAACCAACAGGGCCATAAACTACAACTCCCCCCTGCTAATGCCCATCTGTCTCCATTTTATTTTTTATTCAGATTACAGCCCCCCTTTCCAATTTGTCCCAAACATATTCCCCCTCCATTGCTTGTCTCCCTCCCTTGGCATTTCCCTCTCGTTAATTATAATGTGGTTTTACCATATCCAATTACTTCTATTTCATCATAATAAAATATTACTACATCACTATATCAACATATTATTATATCCCCTCATATTTCTTATCATAACCGATCTATAACTTCTGGATTCTAACATTCTGCCACCTCAGAGCTTAAATCCCCTCTTTATTAATCCCCCCTGGTTTATCTGGACAATGTTCATGAAACGACTGAATTAAATCCAGTGTGTCTATGTGTCTAGATATCATTTTTAAAACAATCGAACCAGTTTAGAAGCATCTATGTATTTTACCCCTCTTTAACAAAACATCACCGAATCAAGTCTATATAACTTATCAACATTAACAAACCCCACCAAGAAAGATGGAAATTAGTCAATTGAAAATTGGAATTCATTTAACTGTCTCTCAGGGTCAACCCTCGTTATCATCATGAGTAGTATAAAATCAAAACACTCTCTATATTATTTTGTGTTAATTAGGATCTTAAGTAGTCAAAACAGTCAGAACCCCCATCTATTTTTTTCTATCAAAAACACATGGAATCATAAAGTTATATATGAAGGTACCAGCGTTTATCTAGTTTATATTTATATACAGGCTTATTTAGATATATCAGTGGATCTGTTTCCCCACTTTTTAACAATTGGTTAATTTAGTAAGCAAAGCTGAAGCCAGGTTGATCTAACGTCCTTGTTTTAGCTTTCATGAGTTGTCCCATTCAGGTCTAGAGTCTAATATAGTTTTGGTCTTAATGTGGGCAGCTATCAAGCAGTCGCCCACTCTCTCAGCTGCCTCCATGGTTTGTCTGCTGGCCATAGCCTTTGGACTGCCAAGCCCATCTCCATCTGATGAAGTTGCTGGTGTAATCCATGGATGAATGACATCATCACTGGCCCTTCCCTCCCCCAGGTGACTTTTAACAGGTTTCCCTGAAGAAAAGGGACCTCTAGCCTGTCTGACATTTTCCCTCGAGATGGAGGACAACATTGCCCCAGCTCTCGTGGTCCAATTTCAAATGTGAGACACACTGGGTTGGCATCTCGCTGGCCAAGTCTCTCTGGTTTGTCTTTATGGCTTTGTTTCTAATCTCCCCTTCTTCTGCCTCAAGTATCCACCTCTTGAAGCACTGGGCAACAGTCTTTATCGGTGTGGGCTCTCTGGGGCCCCAGTCTGCTTGAACAGGTTGGGGGGGGGGCGGTCTCACCATCCTCCAAGTTTTCCCTCTTTGCCTGTAGGATCTCTCTGCTGTCAGTGATTCTGTCTCTAGAGTCCTTTAGGAACTCTGCAGGTTGTGCCTCGCTCACATAAGTCTCTAGCTGGTGTGGGTTTTTGGTTTTTCTCCGTCTGAGGGTTAGCTCTGGGTAGTCTCTCAGCTCCAAAGTCTCCAGTGTCATTGTTTTGGGGCCTGGACTTTTCTCCCACCTTAAACCAGAGCCCTCCAGTGTCATGTCACCCCCACCTAAGGTCACTTGTGGGTCTAGCCTTTCATTATCCTTGTCAAGGCAAAGAGTTCTATAAGTCCCTTGATGGCCCTCAGCTCAAAGGGAGAAATCACATGCAATTTGGGTTTGGAGTCCTGAGCTCCCAGTTTCCCCTCACTGTCTCATTTGTTCCCCAGTGTGTGTGTGTGTCGGGGGGGGGTGATCATTCTCCTTTTCCAGGGTCTAGCACTGCCACCAAGCCCATGCTTCCCATTTTTGGGTTTATTGGCTCAGCTCTTCAATCCACCATTGAGGTGTGGCTGCTTGGGTCCACCATTGGCCTTCTGCCACTCTCTGATGTCACCCTGGGAGCTTGTCCACTGGCTCAGTTAACTATGTCTTCCGGAGGCACTGGGCGAGGGAGCAACCCAGCTGATTGCTCCACCTCCTCCTGCACTTCCAAGAGGTTTTGGTCTATCTCTGGGATCCTTGGATGCTGTGGTGTTTGAGTAGTCTGGGTGGACGACCACAGCCGCTGTCACTTTTTTATCGGTTCCTCCTGTCATGTTGGGGTTTGACCCTCCTCTCCTCCCAGAGTCACCTTTTCAATCTGGTTGTTGGATAAGCTTTGCTGGGTGAGCCTCAGCTTTAAAGTTTCTGGGCAAGCCTCATCTCCTCCTGTTCCCCCTCTGGGGCCACAAAGGCTTGGGCTGGTGTGGGTGGCCTGGCTCTGGCAGCCCCCCATGTGCCTGTAGCCCATCCTATATTTTTGGTTTTCCCTGCCTGCTTTAAGGAAACTGCAGCGCCCACACCTTGGGTGGTAAAGTATAAAGGTTTGGGTCTTATCATTGCTGTATCAGCACCCAGGTCCTCTGGAGCCTCACGCTGAGTGGTCTCCATCATTGATATGTCATCTGAGGTGAATGATGGAGCCCCTTCCTTTGTCCTTGTGCTGGTTATTTTTGATTGGTTTGTCTCCAGCTCTCCTTTAGGCCTGCTCTGTTGAGCAAGTTGGTTGGCTTGATTCTCCGAGGCTCCCTCCAGTATCTTCCCCACTCCTGACTCCCTGGCATACTCATTTCTCAGGACCCTCTGCCATTGTGGGCTGCACCATTGGAGCTTAGGTTTTAAGGACCAGGGCCGTGGAGGTGGTTGCTGTTGGGGAAGTCGCAGCTCCCCCACAGGGCCAACAGTGACAATGGGAACACTGTTATCGCTTGTGGTGTTTCAAAGTCTCCTGCTTCTTGGTGGACCACCTGTTTCCTCAAACTCTCTGTTACTTGGGGGCCAACTGTCTCCCAGTGGTTCGTCTCAGCCCTCTTGCTACTTTGATCAGGAAGTTGTGCATGGTGCACTCCACAATCCATATTTTCTGCCACTCTCACCTGCCCTGGGTAGTGGGATCAGAAGCTTGATCCTCACCCTTTGGCCTCATAGCTTCACTGGGCCCCTTTTTCAAAGTCTCTGGCTCCTCTGTCACCATGTAGCCTCTCTCACGCTCATCAGATTTGTCCATGTTCGGGCTATTGCCCTCCATCATTTCTGGTGGTGCTTTGGGTGCTCTTTTTGGACTCCTCTAAGTGCTGCTTCATTTCCAAACACATCTGTTCACCGCTGTCTTATATGGGGGGTGTTTTGAGGCCACTTCTCTAGGCAACCCTGTGCATCTCACTGAGCTTCCCACTGAAGCCACACTTCGTTCGCCATGTTGCCCTCAGTGCCTTGGGGGCCTTTGGGCTGCTGCTGGCTTCTGCTAGGCATCAGGGTCTGGAACCACTCATCCTCCTCCCCCATCACTCCATGGTTCTGGTTGAGCGCCCTCCAAAAGCCAGTCCTCTGCCCTGCATCGTCCTCATCAGAGGAGGACCAGTGTTCTGTGCCTTTGTCCTCCAACAACCATAGTGCCACATGCTTCCACGCCATTGGTGGGCTTCTGTTTGGCGTTGAGGTCCAGGACCACTTGTCATTCTCCATGTAGGTCAGAGGGTCCTCCCAGACTTCTTCCCAAAGGCAACCCTCCATCTCCACATTGTCCAAAGGGACCAATCTGCTGTGTCCTCGTCCCCGGAGGGCCATTCCTCTATGTGACTCCAAGCGGTCAGATGGGCTTTTTTTGAAGCTGATCTATGACTTCTTTCCACAACCAATCCTCCATCTCTACATCTTCTTCCCCATCTGAGGACCAGTCTGACATGTCCTTGTTTCTGGAGGACCATTCCCCTGCATGTCTCCATGCTGCCTGATGGGCATCTTCCTGAAACCACTTTCCACTCCCTGTGCCTCCCTCGGTATCTCGGGGTCCCATGTGGATCGGGTCTGGAACCACTCCCTGTCACTCCACAGTCCTGGATCCTCAAGCCAGTCTTCCATCCCTGCAATGTCTTCATCACTTGAGTACCATTCCTCCCAGTCCTCGTAGCTCAGAGACCATTCCTTTGCATGCCCTCACGCTGCTGGCGGGGCTTCTGAATGAAGTCGCCTGCTGCGCCCTGCACCTCCATTGGCTCCTTGGGGTCACCTCACTCTTTGGGCCAGTAGTCCATGGTTCTGGTGAGATGGGCCATCACCTCTTCAGCCACCATGTCCCGCAGCATTTGCTTTCCCGCTG
This sequence comes from Phrynosoma blainvillii, assembly GCA_026167975.1. Taxonomy (NCBI): domain Eukaryota; kingdom Metazoa; phylum Chordata; class Lepidosauria; order Squamata; family Phrynosomatidae; genus Phrynosoma; species Phrynosoma blainvillii. Next base: position 341,151,282 of record JANUYF010000001.1, read on the forward strand.
GCAACCCTCACTGTTGCATCAGCCTCACACTGGCCATCGGGGTCTGGAAACATTAATCTTCCTCTGCTTTGATTAGCGGGTCCTCCAGGGATTCCTCCCACAGCCTGTTTGACATTTCCTCGTCCCCTCACAATCCATGGACCAGTCCTCCCAGTCCTCATAGTGTGGGTACCATTCCTCTCTGCACTTCTGTGCCGCCAGCATGGCTTCCTCCTGAAGCCGTCCAATGCTCACCGTACCTCCCTCGGCTCCTTGGAGTCTTCTCACTCCAGCTCCCTGGGCAGAGTTCACTTTCCCTTCTCAGGTTGTGGCCACCCGGCCGCTGTTCCACTTACCCTGGGAAGGCTCTCCAGATCAGTTTTGCCTTGAGCTGAATGTGGCTGCACTGTACAAGTCTTTGGAGGGAGATTTGACACAGTGTCAGGATTGTGGACCAAAATTTAAAGAACCAAGACATCACAGCAGTGAGATTAACTGACTATTCATTTTGGATTCCAAGACAGAGATCAACCACAGACATGATAGTGTCAAATCTGAATTGTCCCCCAATCCATCCAACCTTTAAGGGTTTCCTTTCTACCCGCCCTCCCCCCCGTCTAATCCATATAAAAGGATTCTTTAAATTTGCTGTTCTTCTTCCAATCTCCCATTTCCCATGTCAATCCATCTCTCCCAGGAAAGGAGGTGTCGTCTTGTATACCATCAAAGTCTTTTCTCAGGAAACCAACAGGGCCATAAACTACAACTCCCCCCTGCTATTTCCCATCTGTCCCTCTTTGTTTTTCATTCGGATTACAGCCCCATTTCCGATTTTTCCCAAGTATATTCCCCCTCCATTGCTTGCCTCCCTCCCTTTGCACTTCCCTCTAGTTAACTATAGTGCAGTTTTACCATATCCAATTACTTCTATTTCACCATATCAAAATATTACTACATCATTATATCAACATATTATTATATCCCTTCATATTTCTTATCATGACAGATCCATAACTTCTGGATTCTACCAAACATACAGGTAAGGTGTGCACACACTCTCATGCAAAAGGTGAGCAGGGAGTGCTGATAGTCACAAAATGATCTACACCCTTTTTTCTTGTTGGGTAAAATAAATAAAAGCACATCGTGGGGAAAAGGGAATTGGAAATGAGGATGCATAGGGAAGGAAGTATAGGTTAGCCATTATAACTAGTGTCAGCTCTTCCCCACTTCAGAAATAAAGCAGTTTGACACCACTTTATCTGGCATGGCTCCATCCTGTGGAATCCTGGGATTTTTAGTTTGGTGAAGTATGCAGCCTGGTCTGTCAGAGAGGTCTGGTGCCTGACCAAATTATAAATCCAAGGATTCTATAGGAAAGAGTCATGGTGGTTAAAGTGATGTCAAACTGTTTTATTTCTGCAGTGTGAATATATCCTATGGTTTGACTTTAACTGGTTCAAAATACAGACATCTCCATCTCAAAATACTTAGTTGCCATTTTGAACTGAGTACCATTATCCTGATAAGTTTTTCTCTAGCTTAGAATGCAAGCCAGGCATTGGGATATGTAGTCACCAAGGTCAGGTATACTTTAAAAAGGCTGAAATATTCAGCATGGATATCAGATGCATGAACACTACATTTTCTGGTGTTATCAGGATTTTTTTATACTTCACATACTTTCAGACGCAATCTTAGCAGCATATCAGATGTAGGAAGCCCTGGGCCATGCAGACAAATCCCTAGTGGGATTTGCTGCTGTTTCAACTTTCCCGGTGTTGGGGAGGGATGGGGGCTCCATAGAACATTCAAAGTAATGGGAAATGTCAGGTCACAACTAACCATAGGTAGGTCCTTTAGGTTGGACTCACACTGAAGTTTTAGGGATTATGTGATAAAAGCAGAAGTCTTCAGCTCCTGTCATGCTCAGTGGAATCAAAATGGGATTTCCAAATTTGAAACTGGCCACCTAGTGGGTGAGAGAATCCAAGAAATTGCTTTCCATTGGAGGGAGGGGGATTTCTTCCATGAGTGAAACCAAATCCCGGTTGAGTTGTGTGGAGTATACTTGGTGTGTTTGTATGTGCCTACAAGTTGCCTGTTGACTTATGACAACCCCATGAATTTCATAGTGTTTCCCTAGGCAAGGAATACTGAAAAGTGGTTTTGCCATTACCTTTCCCTGAATTATAGCCTACAGCAGGGGTAGGCAACCTTTCCCCTTTAAGGGCAGAGGGACTTCAGCTCCCAGAAGCCTCAGCCATGTTGGCCAATAGTCCCATGTTGGCTAATAGCTCCTGGGATTCTGGGAGTTGAAGTCCCTCGGCCCTTAAAGGGGAAAGGTTGCCTATCCCTGGCCTACAGCATTGCCATTATATAGGTGGGGCTACTCTTTACAGAGCTTAATACTATCTTCTGAATGAGCTCACAAAAATAACAAGCCTGCTCTATTTATCTTTCTGTCTCATCTACTACCTAAAAGGCTAACAGTCTGAATTTTCATTTTGCCCAGGGAAGAGAAGAACATCCTTTCTCCACCAATAGTTTGCTATTTTCTTAGCAAACTACATATTTATTTTTATAAAGTGAACTCAACAACGTTCTCAGACATCCTCACTCTCTGACAAGGAAAGCGACTTTGCTGATTCTTGGAAGTATTGTTGGGTTAACTCTCATATTCTGGATCACTTCCTCTCATCACAGTTGCCTGACAGAGGCAAGGGGTGTTAGTATGCAATCTTGCCATTCTAGAGCTCATGACCCTTTCCTCCGTAATACCCTCCAACTGTCGCATTTTAGCAAGGAATGCCTTAGTTAATCCTCTGCTGTCCCACTTTTTCAGCTGCCATTAAAATGTACTAGTTTCTATCTCATCCTTCCACTTTCCACCTTGGTCCTCATTGTCATTATCATGTGCCTTCAAGTCCAACTTATGGTGGCCCCAAGGTGTATCTATCATTGGGTTTTCTTGGCAAGTTTTTTCAGAAGGGTTTTGCCATTGCCTTCCCCTGAGTCTGAGAGCATGTGGCTTGCCTAAGGCTACTCAATGGGTTTATATATGGCCAAATCAGAATTCAAACCCCGGTCTCCAGAGTAGTAGTCCAAAACTCAGCTTATGTCAATTGCTTCAAGCTCAGTTCAAAATGAAAAACTAATTTGTATTCAACTAATTCAGCAGGGCATTGGGGGGGGGGGGGAAGAGGAGGGGGCAGACCCTTTCCCTTACAAAGTAAACTTCTGCAGCCTTTCCTGGTTTGTGTATACCTCCTCTTTAATACTTTTTGCCATCTTGACCACATTCTGATGTTGCTTGGCTACATTTGTCCCGGTTTTCATCTGTGAAATGCTGGGGGGTATGTATGCCTGAATGCCATCAAAGTGCTGAAATTACAAAATGACCACTGAGGCTCACAAGAAGAGCATCAGATTTATCTTATCTTATCCTACCTTATCTTATAAGTATCATGCCTTTCTATGAATATGGAACCCAACGTGGCTTACTGGGTAGGATAAAGCAGAATGCAGCTAAAACAATATATAATATGAAAGTCTGAATGGACAATCCTGTTAAAATTCATTTAAACATTTTAAAACACACTTAAATCACAATAAAATTAAAATAACCAGAACATGCCAAAAAAAAACATTTCTGTAAAACTAATGAAAAAACAAAGGCCTGTCTAAATCAACAGGTCACAGTGAAATAAGAGGAGAGAGAGAAGAATCTCATTCCATAACCCTCACCTGACTGAGTCCATTGAGGGAGTAATGTTTTAGGACAGAAGGTGTCTGACGTATTATACAGATTTACTTTACTCAGATTTTTCAGGTGGGTACAGGCTGGCGGGGGTGGGTGGGGGTGCACAGAAACAGTCTTCTGTGCCCTGTGCAGTTATCCACTTCTGCTTTGTTAGGACTTTTCCCTCCCCTGTCCCCTTCTTCTACTTTGACTGGAGGGGCTGTGGTGTGGCAAAGGGGGTGTATCTACACTGTAGAAATAATGCAGTTTGACACCACTTTAAGTACTATACCTCCATCTATGGCAACCTGGGATTTGTAGTTTTACAAGGTCTTTAGCCTTCTTTGCCAAAGAGTGCTAATGCCTCACAAAGCAACAAATCCAGGATTCTGCAAGATGGAGTTGTGGCAGTTTAAGTGGCGTGAAACAGCATTATTTGTACAGTGTAGATGCACCCAAAATGTTACCTGCTTTTCTGGGATGAACCACTACTGGGGAACAGGGTAACAGTAGCAGAAACAATATCCTCTTATCATGAGAGAAAGGGAGAGTAGGAGGAAGGGAGAGAGAAGGAGGGTGCACATGCATATATGCAAGTTAAGGTGACATTTCACATTTTATCTTTTCTGAAATATCGGAGAGTAGATCTTCCCCATGAAATTTCATCCTCAGAAACTATTCCAGAAAAGAGGCCACGTCAAACGTTTAGAACCATTTCATTTGATTTGACTTTGGAATCTGTCGGAAGGTTTTTGTTTTTTTAAAACTGTGAGTATGAGATTTCTGCGATCATCTTAACATGTGATTTCAAGACAAGAAATTTTCATGCCATTTTGTATCTAATCAGAATAATGAGTTGTAGTAAAATAGAGCTGCTGCTAATGCTTCAAGCAAATTTACCTGAAGAAATCCTATTAACTACAGGAGAAAGCCTGCCTTGTATAATCAGTTTCCAAGTTAATGTTCTGGACTTTTTATTATTCGTATCTACAGATTATTTTCTCTGTGACAGCAATTGTATTTCTTTTGTTTTATACCACAAAAAATGAAAACAAGGTAAGAGCATAAAATTACTTATGCTACAAAAGGAGCAGGTTCACTGTGCAACAACCTTATCTTTCTGAAATCCCTACATAAGAATAAGAACAGTAAGCTCCTCAAAGGCTCTGTAAGAATGAAGGGATTTTGCAAGAACTTGCCTCCTTACCATACGCTCAGCAAATATGAACTTGTAAAGGGGCTAGTTTGGCAATGCCTGTGCTTGGATATCAAAATCTGTCTCAGTTACAGCAATTTAGGGCCTCGGCAGACGACTAATTGGGTCGTCTTCCGGGCCTGGAAGAGGAGGGGCAGCCGCACGTTCGGCGCCCCTTCCTCTTCCTGAGGTCGCCCCTGGAAGCGCCGGCCATCCGCACGGCCGACACTTCTGGGTTGACCTCACGCCGCAGCGACCGCACTTGCCGCAGCGTTTGAGTCAGGGAAAGTGCGCCCGCCGCTTTTGGGGCGCACTTTCCCTTAAATCTAAAAGGAGCGCCAATTTGGCACTCCTTTTAGATTCGGTGGAGAAGCGCCACGGTGAGGCTGCCTTGGCCCCACGGCGCTGCGGACCAGGGCGTCTTGGACGCCCTCATCTGCATCCCCCCTTAGTCATCCAGGAAAAAACTACTGTTGTCGCATGCTGCCCAAAAGACTAGTTATCCCATGAGTGAAAACTAAACAGATACATATATACACTCTAGATAAATACATTCAAGGCTAAAGAGAAAAAATAAATTCAAGACCTAAACATTCAGTTTAAAACCTTGAAAATGTATGGGACTTAGCGCATTTGTGATACAAGTAGGAGCTCAGTACAGCTTCAGATGTACAAATTTAATTTTGCCCCAGGCAATATGTTGTCAGCTCAGAAAACATGTGGTGCACCTATGCTCAAAAGCCAGTTTTGCAAATCAAACAGAAGTTGCAACAAAGTCCTTAGAGCATTACCCATTGGTTTTGGTATGCAAATTTGCATCTACGTTTGCTTCCAGCAAATTTTAATAAAACTGATAGACAAAGGAATTAATTGGGAGACAGACATCAGCAAATCTGATAAATCACACTGAGCATTTTTCATACAGCCCAAAGTTACTTTGTAGCACAGAATTGGCAAGAGCTTAAACCATGCGCTGAGCTCTTTTGAAATGCCAAAATAAAAATAAAAAATGTAACGTATAGTTGGATGCTCCAAAGGGACTGTTAACAATTCAGTGTGGTGTTAATAAAATGTGGATGACATCTTTATTATTTTGCACCCCCAGTTTCCAATCAGACTGTCAGAGTCCATTACATGTTGAGAACTACCAAGCCTGAGGACCTTTCAAATACAGCCACCTTCCTATGAATTTTGGAATTAAAATAAGCTGCTATTGTGCATGTTCCCTGGGCAAAATCAAAAATGTCTTGCTCTTGTGCTATCTCCCAATCACACATAAGTTTATCATACAGGGGACAATTGAAAGTATAAATGGTAATTAACCTGTGATAATTCCGCAATTGCAGCAATGGTTTTCACACAACATCATGTTCAAAGTGATATTATCCTGTGAATAACCAATTGCACTAATGGTTTTCACATGACATTGAGGTGAAATGTGATTAACATGCCATTAACCTGTGAAAAACCAGGAAAAAAACAGCAGCAAATCATTCATGGGATTTTCCCGTGAATGACTTTTTGCTGTTTATTCCCTGGTTATTCCCTTGTTATTCCCAGGATAATGGATAATGGCTCTTGTGTTAATCTCATTTTTATCATGTTTTAAATGTCAATTGCGTGATCTTCACAGGTTAATCACTGTTTAAAGTCCCAGGGAAGTGATTAAAAGCAGGGAAGTGATTGAAAATTGATGAAATTTTGTCAGTGTCATCATCACCAAGTGACTTTTTCTTTTCCCAAAAATGAAAAATCTGCTGTGCAGTTGCTGATATGACAACACAGATGATGTCATTCATGAAGTGGAAGAGTGATTTAAGGTGCAATCTGCAGACTTCTACAATAAAGGTATTTGGAGGGCCAAGAAATGCTGGGGAAAATGTGTAAATCTGGATGGTGACTACATAGAGATAAGTTAACAACTACAAATCAAAACAAAGTCACTTGGTGATGATGACACTGACAAAATTTCATCAATTTTCAATCACTTCCTTGCTTTGATTCCATAATAACTTCCAGGTGAAAATTATTATTTTACAATACTCCCTCGTACTTCTTCATCTTACACTTTAGTCACTTCTGGCACAACCTGTAACAAAAATAAAGGACACAATGAGTGATTAACATCATGCACTTAGGGACCCATGATGACATTGACAAAATATTTTCAATACACCATAATAACTTCTGGGTGACAATTATTACTTTACGATACCCCCTTGTATGTCAGCTGCCTTTGAAATGCTAAATAGAATATTCTTTTGTAGAAATGATGTTTTTAGAATGGTTTCATTTTTGGGGAAATAAAATGTAAGCTAAAGTTAAATTAGAACATACAAGAGATTGCATAGTGTGAGTGTGTATATGTGCCTTCAAGTTGCCTGTTGGTTTATGGCAACTCGATGAATTTCATAGCAGTTTCCTAGGCAAGAAATCCTCAGAGGTGGTTTTGCAAGTTCCTTCCTCTGAAATATAGCCTACAATATCTGGTACTCATTGGCAGTTTCCTATGTAGATGCAAGTCAAGGCTGACTCTGCTTAGCTTCCAAGTTTATAAGAAATCTGGTGCTTTTAAGGTATTTAATCCCCCTCCCATGGTAAATTGAAACAGGGAAACAAAAACCAGAATTTCAGGTGGATGATAGTTCACTCTAGTAACAGCTGTGTAATCCAGGGGTTGGCAACCTACGGCCCGCGGGCTGCACCCGGCCCGCTGACCCCCGCCGACCGGCCCCCGCTGCTGCTGCCACGCGCGCCACCGCCGCGTGTGTCACAGCCACCATTTTGTTTGCCAAAATGGCAGCTGCGACTCATTTGCGCATTCGCATTACTCCATTTTAAATGGCGGCCGTGACTTATTTGTGCATGCGCAGGAGTACTGCGCATGCACAAACGAGTCACGGCCGCCATTTTGGCAAACAAAATTGTGGCGGCAGCACGCACGGTGGTGGCAGGGTTTGGCGGTGGTGGCGGCCGCGTGCGCGCACATGAGCACGCACGCCGCCATTCCCCCCCCCCCGGCCCGGCGGAAGACCTGGGGACCAGCGACCTGCCCCAGGTAAGTAAACCTTGCCATGTAATCTTTTGGAACAAAGTATCTCCCTCTGCCCCCATCAACAATAAAACCTTTGAAATCATAGGTAACACTATAGGTAAAAGATGTGACAAAATGGGGAAGGCAGGATTGCAGAATCTTTCTTATGAGCATATGCTTGTTATCTGATTCATGGCCACTTAAGTGTTTTATGGTCACACCAGGACCATGCTATTCTCTTGCTGCAAAGTACAGGGATGAATATCTGTAGGACGATCACATGGTGGGTCAGCTCCATGGACAGGCAAGTGGAAGATGGTTCACTAGTTATCTGTTTCACAAGCTCCTCTGCCCCATTCATTTTGGGGGGTAAAAATCCAATGAAATCCTTAATTTCACAGATGTCAACAGCAAAATGCATACTAAAGTTAACCATGCTTTAATTTCTCTTATATATGACTCAGCCAACACGAATTATTGACTGTTATCAATAAAAATAAAGGCAGTAGAACTATCCAGACTGAACCAGGTTATCTTAACAGTCTGAAACTGACTTAGAGACAATCAAGATGTGAAGCGAAATACTGAAAAGGCTAATATGTTTCCATTCTATATGGACTTGATTATAAAAGGATTGTAAAGAAATGAGTAAGATGTGAAGAGAAATGTTGAAAGGCTTGTATGTTTCTGTTCAATGAGGACTAGGTTGACCAAACAAAAGAGGGAAAATGGAGTCAGTAGAGAGAGATATTTGTCTGCATGCCATGGTTGTTTGGTTGATGAATTGTATTTGTCAGTGAAAATAATGTTAGGAAGGTTGATTTCAGGTACTTCTGTTGAAAGAAGGAATCCAAATTGATTAAGAATGATTGGTGGGTTTTTCAAAATTCTAAGGAAATCTATTGATGTGGAATGTCCAAGATTAATTGATGGAGTACTGGGCATGTTGAATGGAGAATACACAACAGGCAGCTGTTTCCAGAAGATGGAAGTCAGTTAATCAATAAAGGCTGCAAGGAACTGAAGATTTTTGTCACCTGGAAAAGACAGTAAGGGCACAGCTGCTGCTTGAAAACCAAGAGGGTTGAAGAATGTCTGCAGAGGAAAATTCCTGTGGCAGCCTGATTAAGAAGAAACTCCTGTGGCAATTGGTGCCTGAAATCTGAAGAAGTTACTACTAAACCAGAGCCAAGATTTCAAGGAGGAGAATAGTTGTGAGGTTCCAGTTAAACCCAGTCTGTCTAGAGATGAGTGGTGTAGTGGGGGGAGAGCATGCAGGGTCCAAGCCTTGGAAATTTCTGATTGGCCGAGACAATATCAGTGACCTCCCCCAGGCTTCTCTACTCCTTGAGTTCTGCTGCAGTTCCCTCAGTAACTGGAGAGGAAATATTACTGAGGTCCTGTCTGCAACTAGTTCTGTTCTGGTGTGACCAGTCTGGAAGACATTCGGCATGTTCCACAATAGAAATGGAGTAAAATAGCCTTAAAACACATTTTAAAAATCGGTGTCTATCTGCATGGGCAACCCATTGTGCTGCCCAATGTGTTTGCTGCCCCTGTGGGTCACTTGTTCTGAGGTCAGAATGAGGTACCTAGCATGAGATTGTTTCTGGTCACCACATTCTGGTGTCAGAAGCAAGTGACTCAATGCAGTGGCAGCATGCTGGATGGCTCAGTGGGGATGCCCAACAACCAGTATTCATGGCAGCAAAAATATCAGGTTATGTTAAATGTTTACAGACAAGTTATGGGTCTTTACTCGAGCTTCAGTCTATAGACAAATATGTACACCTTCCTAGAATATTATCCTACACTAGCTCATAACAATGTCTTTTGAAAATGGATGAACTAGGGAACAGAATTATTCTACAAATCTTGAAGTGGGGTGGGGGAAGGAGAGAACAACCTGTCTTTATTAAATCCCATCAAATGGAACAACAGGGGAAAGGGGGAAGTTAACATGTATACTTGACTATAAGTCGACCTCATGTACAAGTCGAGGGCAGGTTTTTGGGCCAAAATTGTGGATTTTGATATGACTCATGTATAAGTCGAGGGTAAAATTTAGGGACATGAAATGAAGGAAAATGATGTCAAAGTACTTTAAAAATTCCAGCAGGGCATAACTGTTTGTGCTCCCTCTAAAGCAGGGGTAGGCAACCTGTCTCCTTTAAGGGCCGAGGGACTTCAGCTCCCAGAATCCCAGGAGCTATTGGCCAACATGGGACTATTGGCCAACATGGCTGAGGCTTCTGGGAACTGAAGTCCCTCGGCCCTTAAAGGGGACAGGTTGCCTACCCCTGCTCTAAAGGCTGGATAGATGAGGCAGTAGAAAGGGTCAGTGCTTTCAGGATGGATTATATTTTTGCCTTTTACCAGGGGATGGTTCCATTTGTATGAGTTAAAGTACAGTACTAACACTGACCCGTGGATAAGTTGACTCAGGTATTTTGGGTCAATTCTTTGACTAAAATTTCTAGGCTTATACATGGGTATATACAGTATGTTGATGCAGCAATGTTGTTACACCTGGATGAAATATACTGACTGTAGATTCTACCCTTGAGTGGCATTCACCTTTCCTTAGCTATTTTCCTGAATAGCTTCTGCTGTGTTATCTCACCAGCTGTGATAAATAGGCCTACCCATTGATTTCACGCACCATATATGAAAGCCTCTTTCTAATCAGATCATATTGGAAGGGAGAGAAGCTAAACACTTAAGCAATATTGAGAGCAACAGCGATGGCAGCAGCAAATGTTAGAGATGTCTTTCCAAGCTGTACAAGAAACTTTTGTTAAGTGCAGAATGATGTATAATTGTGCTTACATAAAGTATGCTCAACTGACTTTCTTTTTAACCCACCCCTACTAAAAGGAACAGCTTTAAAGAGCTCACAAAAGGGGGGATTTTTAAGTGGTGATATTCCTAGGTTTTGTTTAAATGAATAACAGAAATATTTTAGTATTTTTTTAAAAAAAAAGAAGTCTTGATCATATATCACACCATATCTTGCGATTCCTAGAAACATGAAACATGTGATTGCAATAAAATTTTGGATCCCACATCAAGCACCATACTAGTAAGCTACCATTCTTAACTGAGAGTACAGTCATTTACAGCTCCTTTAAAATAAATGGGCTACTCCTAGGTATGGAGCTTCACACAGAATCAACTGAAGTTTAAGTGCAAAAAAGTATCAAGTATTACCATTAAAACAAAAACATATTCAGCAGCTTTCTAGGAAGAATTTTTTTTCCATGAGACTATAGAAGCATAATGAATCACATTCATTTGATCCACAGAATTAGTCTTGTAAACTTAATCATAGTCAAGCAATTTCCACCAGGATTTCTTTTACTTTTAAGCAATAAGTTTCAATGGCCTATAGAGAAAACAGTTCAGTATTTTAAAACAGAGCAGCCAGAATGTAAAGAGACTAACTACAGTCTGCCCTCGGCATCTGCAGATGGCAAGTCCATGAGGAGGAGGAAGTGCCAGAGGAAGAGGAAGAAGTGGTGACAGTAGAGGAGGCTGCCAGTGAGAGCCAGTTGCAAAATATACCATGTATGGAGATGCTGTGGAGGATGCTCATTGCTCAGAGCTCCCTGATCTGGAGCCTTGCTTCCCCGAATGACTGGGTGTGGGGCCCAGAAGGATGGGGAAGAGGGGAAGAGGGGGAGGCCAGGTGACCCCCAGGACATGGCTGGTCACGAGACCTCCGAAGCCAAAGCCTCCACCGCAACAGTCATTTCTCTTCTTGCCCATAAATTGGGCGGGGGGTAATGGAGTGGTCCAAGGTGAAGATGTCATGGGGAGCCTGGGATGGGTGGGGCGGCAGATCTCATGCATGCTCCCATCTCAGGCAGGCATAGTGTCCCTCTTCCACCTCTGCCAGGTCCCTCTTTTGCTAGGCAACAGAGCCTGGAGCTGGGAAGGGAGAACTGAAGGGAAGCACTAGGGAGGTGAGAGGGAGGGAGAACAAGAAGAGCGGTAGGTATGTAAATAAAGTTCCATTGCTGTGGATGGTGGCAGTGGCAGGGGAAGATGAGGAGGAGGCAGGGAAGAGGATAAATGGGGAGGAAGATAAGGAGGAAGGAAAAGGAGGACGAGCAGCAGCAGTGGTGACAGAGGGGGATAAGAGGAAGAGGAGGCAAGGAAGAGAGGAGGAGGAAGGAAAATGGTAGGAGGATGGAGGAAGAAGAAGAGGTAGCCTGCTGTCACCTGCCATAGCGAGGCTGGCGAGGGGGGGGGCAAAGTGTCATTGTGCTCAATGGTGGCATGGCTGCATGGCCACAGCACCATTAAGTACTCTGGGACTTCAGCATCCATGGATTTTGGTATCTGAATACCGAGGGCCCACTGTATTGAATTGCCAACTCAGTGGATGGTTTGGGTTACTGGTTTAAAATATGTCACTTTTGGGAAGATCCAGAGCAAAAGATAAGCTTTTTCTGAAGTGCATTAAGAGAGGGATGGCCTGGATTCACGACAGGATTCACTGCACTTGCCGTATGTAGACAGTCCACAGCTGTTGGGCCTTTGGCCCTATGTCATTTGGGTAGAGCAACATGAGGTCAGGGGGAACCTGAACCATTTGGATCATGTAGACATACCTCAAATAATGTTTCAGCGCAAAGACAGTGGCTAATTAGTAGAAAAAATGGACTACCTGAGATTTGTGCATTTTGTCCAGAAAAACATTATTTTTAATCTGGACTAGCTCAGGGGCCCTTCAGCTATCACTCATGAAGCAAGATGAGCTACTGTAAAACTTTTATCAAGCAGGACAAAGGTATATGTTCTCTCTTACCTTCCAAATTCTAACTTTCATCCACAGCTGTCCTCCCACCCCCAACATGGCTATTGCCTGCCTAGTGAAAAGTGGGGTAGTGGTGGTGGAGGAGCATCCAGCTCTGTTCTTGTTACTGGTGACCCCACGTCCCCCACCCGACTCTCACCAAAGAGGCAGTAGCCATGTTGGGAGGAGATGGCTGCTGCTGAAAGGTAAGGGTAAAGTTTGGAAGGTAAGGTGAGAGGGAAGTAGCATTAGACCCCCTTGGAAATAGTTAGTTTTGGGGCCCGAATGGATGATCACACAGGGATCCCTTGTGATGCTGAAGGATAGGTTACCAGGAAGCTCCTAGCTAGGATAGAGCAGTGTGCAGCAACCAGCGGGTGGGGCTAGGTGACCTGATGTAAGTTATAGAACCGGGTGTAAAAATAACCATATGTTGAGAAATCCACTTAACTTACAAGTCTCTGAAAGTTTGTATATTTAGGTTTTGTTTTTGGCACTAGCTAAATCGCAACGTTGCAGAACGGCTTAGAGAGCACAGTGATTTCCTAGCTGTAGAGTTCTGCAAACGTGTAGCTCGCAAAGTATGTAACCATAAGAGCTAGATAAGATACAGAAGGGGGAGGTTAGGTGTTTTTGTTCTTGTAAGTTTCTGTCCTTGTAAGTTGTAAGTTTCTGTTTTTGTAAGTTTCTATTTCTCCATAATCATGTGGGCCTCAGAAAGGGGGAAACTTTCTATTTCTCCATGATCAGGTGGGCCTCAGAAAGGGGCATCTGCGCATGTCTGCTGGGTGGTCAAAACATCTGTATAAAGGTTTTGAAAAACAATAGCTGGCGCGGCAGCTCCGTGGCACCTTTGAAGGTGTGCTGTCGCCTCGGCCGAATAAACTTGAGTTTTGTTTTGGACCAAAGTTTGGACTCTTTGTCTCTCCTTGATGCCCACTCAAATGATCCCTGAAGGGAATTGTTAGAATTCCCCTATAAGGGAGGTCAGGTACCTTTGTCTTGCTTGACAGAGTTTTATGATGCTTCAGCTTGCTCTGTGGTCTACTCAGGATTAAAGTTAATGGATCATTATTCCATATTCAACCTGGCAATTCCACTTCAATGTCATAGAGCTTTCTTGATTTTTTCCCCTCCTCCTGCCTTTGCTTTTTGGAAGGATTAGAAAAAGTTAAGTAATATGAGAGGTGGTGAGTGGATGCTGAGGCAACACAAACTGGCAATCCTTGGCACCAACTGAAGAGCTCTGTTGCAAGCTCTTACTTCTTTGTATCAGTTTTGTACCTCCCGTATTACTTAGCTCTTCCTTCCCTGTACCATTCTTGCTTCTTTGTACCTTTACATGTTATTTTAAAAATCTGAGTCAGGATTCTGTGTAACAACTAGTTTCTCATCTGTGTGAATTACTAAGACATAAATAAATAAATATTTGGGAAATCAAAATCATTTGAAGTTATCACTTTATCTTTGCTCACAATTCCTCACATTTTGTGCCCTGAAAACTATGCTCCACAGAAATCTGACACTGCCCAGATCAACTTCCATCTAGTTGTATATAGATTAAGAAATAATACAAGGGGGCGGGGGAGCACTGAAACCTCACCTTACAGAACTGCTAACACAGCAATCGAAGGCATTACAAGGCACACTTTAGGTGTCTCACAAAAAGGTAAGAGCTCATTGTTAGCATGGTTACGCAGCACGTGATGATCCACGTCAACATGCAGCACCAGGCTATATAAGGTCCATGTGGCCTTCTGGCTCTGCCTCTTCCTGCTGACACCTGTCACTCACCTGAGTGACTCTGCAGTTTTGCTGCAGTTGTCTGTGCTTTCCAGCACCAGGTGACCATCTGCATGATGTCACTTCCCATGACACGGCATGAGTCAACATGACTCAGGAATAGTCAAATGCTGTGTCATCATGGCTGCTGCTATCCCCCACATTGTACATTTCCCCCTGGAACTCCTTCCTAACACTCATTGTGTAAGGTGTGACACAAGATCTATTTTTGTAACACTAACTGCCTAAAATCTATTGCCAGAAATTTCTTGTTCTCTCCACCTGTGATTGGTTTAAGTTTTACTTATTGATCTAAATGAAGTTAAAAAAAGATGCAGGACTGCACTCATTTTCAACATTAAATTACGTGGACATGGGGATGGACATGAAGAGAAAGAAAGACAGAGACAGAGAGAGACAGAGAAAGAGTTTTGTAAGGGGAAAGGGCTTCTAAAATATGGGGGAAACTTAGAAAAACTAGCAGATTACAGGTGATACACAAGTGATGTGAATTCTATAAACTAGAAAGAAAGAATAGTCCAACAGACAAAGATGATGGATGGTTCTGATATCTTGTAAGGATTACAAGATAAAATAGCTTGAAACATTTTGAATAAGTACAGTATGTGTAATTTAAGGGGACAAATATGATCCAGTTACACTTCATGAACTGAAAAAGAAACTAGAACACAGAGATTTTTGAGACGAGTTTCAGGGCTAGTAATAGACTCCCTATAGCTTTATCTGCAAAGAGGCAAACCATTTAAAATTTAAGTTCAAAAGTTCTGTACACTTCTACCAACATCGATGAAGTGCATATTTTGATTCTTGGGTCAGACTATAGTACATCAAACTATTTGACAGTAAAACCAGAGCTTGGAAATAAGTAGTTGATTAAGCCAATGAATTTCTTTACTTATCAGATTTTTCTCCCAGAGTGTCTTAATTTACTTGATTTCCTGATTAATGCTGAAGTTAATCCCATAGGCTAACAAGTTAATTAACTTTAGAACACTGGAACTCATAAAAGTGGGTATATCTTCCTTTCTCAGATTCAATAAAACAGGAAGGCCTAAAGAGAGAAAGGTTTAGGAATGAAGGAAATCGTCACAGGACTCTGTTGCTAGGCAGTAGAACCCAGCAATGTAATAGCTAGGAAACAGCTGAAGAACTGAGATTGGGGAGCAATTGAGGAAGAATGGAAAGGAAGAAAGAATGACACTGAGTATAGAATGCAATGGGACAGGGATCAGTTTATTTGCTTAGCTCCAAAGCATCCATTTCCCTTACAGAATATCAAGCACTTTAGGTTAATGCTTCTGTTCCATTGCCCCCGCCACCATTTACTGGCCTGTAGTTGTTTCTGGGGATGAGGAGTATGCTGTATTTCTATTCAATTTTCCTCCTCAGCACTGCTTATCATTATTATTTGGGTTGTCCCCTTTATAGGCGCTTGGATAATTGCATGAATTTTTTTGCTCAACTCACCTTTGAGGGGTTTAGTGAGGCTGAAGCTATTGGTTTAGAGGCCAAAGATTCATTTAGCTGATCCCATGCCCTCTCAATGTCTACTCAGAAATTTGCAAACCTTTAGTATGTTTATTATTGCTCACACAATGCTAGGCACCCTGAAAGTCTCTCCCTACTCCTCTCTTCTCTCTCTTTTTCTCTCACAAAACATGTGCTCTGCCACTGATCCTCTGCAGATCACACTACATGATAGGTAATGGAGAAACAGAGAGCATGCAGCAAGTCATTTGTGCAGAAAAAAATGTTCTGCATATGCCCAGAGGCATGCAAAACATTTCTAAATAAAAATTCTGTATCTTTAATTCACTGGCTGATCTTTGCATACAGACACTTACTGTTGGACTTCTAGTGTTTCAGTGTCCTCTACCTTAAACTTACATATCACCACTTATAAAGCTTTTATAAACAAAGTACTTTAAGGGTCAATAAAAGCATTAAAAGGGTGAGAAACATTAGAAGAAATACAGATCATTGAGAAATTGAACAAGTCATAAGCTAAGATCTCATCCTTTAGGAGAGCTTTTCCAAAACTGATAGTTTCCTGACATGTTGGATTTCCACCATCACCAGGCATCAAATCACTATGGGCTTTCTCAGTTCATTGGGGGTGGGATGGGGGTGAGATTCAAGGTTTAGGGGAGACAACTTTACAATGCCAAAAAGAATACTTTTGAAGCTGCCATAACAAAACATGTCACCTAGTTTGAACAGTCCATATCACTTCCTGTAAATCCCATAGTCTGATGCAAAACTGACATTTAAAAAAAACCAAACTAATTAGGAACAACTTAACTAATTGCAGTGATCAGTATTGGCGATAATAAATCAATTCCTCCATTTCCGACACTTTACATTATCAAATTAAATTTAAAACCTAATATTCCAAGTTATAAGGATAAAGCTAGTTAATAAAAACAAAACAATCATTGCTACACCTGTACACTTGCTGCTATACCAGCAGATCAGCCTGGTTAAAGTTTGCATGTCCTACAGCCACTCACTCATAAACCACAAGGTTGCGAGTTCAATACCAGCCAGGGCTGAGGCTCGACTCAGGCCTGCATCCTTCCGAGGTCACTAAAATGAGTACCCAGCTTGTTGGGGGGCAATCAGCTCACAGTTGTAAACCGCTTAGACATCCCATAGCGTGATATGAAGCGGTATATAAATGAAGCTGCTTTGCTTTGAATGTCACAGATATTTGACAACAGAGAGAGAGAGAGAGAGAGCACAATTGGCAAACTGAACACACAGTTAATATCATGCAGGCTATGAATGAGCAGATCCGGGAAGCTCAGGTTCAGAGAGGGGCAAAAAGATAGCTGCATAGTAGCTTCCCAATGCCACTCAGTGTATGTATCTTCCAACATGCCCAGAACACTAGCAATAATAAATACAAAAAGCTATTTGACAGTGGAGTAGATAGCTTCAGAGTGCGGTGGACAGTGGAGTAGACAGCTTTAGAGTGTGGTGGACCTCACTGGAATTCTTTGTGCAGATGGCCATCTCTCTAGAATGCTTTAATTAGGTATTCCTGCATGGCAGGAAGATGGTCCTTGAGGTTCCTTCTATCTCTATGATCCTATGAAAAGAATATAGAGACCACTATTATGCAGAGAAACAGAATATGCCATTGAACAAACCTAAAAAATGAAGATGAGAAGGCAAAGGTAACAACTGAAGAGGTAGCCATGAAGGAAGAAGAGCAAGCACTAGGGCCCACCTGGAAAGAAGTAGAGGGATGAAGCACATCAAGAAAAAATGAGGTCTGGACATGGGAGTTTGGCTCCTTACTTGTGTGAAACATAAAGAAGCTATCAAAGACTTTTGCAAGGATGAAGAGGAAGGCAATGGCAAAATATTTCTGAGCATCCCCTGCTCACTATAAGTCAACAGGCAACTTAAAGCCACATAATATTCATGGTGAATTCATGGTAGATTGATTTTCCAGAAAAGAGAGAACTGGAACAATGTGATGAGGGCATAGGATCAAGTTGAAAAGGTTCAGATGAAAGTCATAGCCTACAAAATGGGCTGGCATACAGGGCAACTCTTTTTATTTTATGAACATTCAGCAAGAGTTCTGAGGAAAGACTAGAGTAGTGCTTTAGTTTTGTTTTATTAATCACAAAAGTAGTGATGAAAGAAGCAGAATGAGCCTGCTGCTGGAATGAGAATGAGGATATATTATATACGTGTCATTCCAGAGGTCCTGTGATATTTTCTCATTGACTCCAACAGAAAAATAAAAAAGTGCTCTGTATTTTTATTTTTAAAAAACCATTACCAAAACCGTGTGCCTGTAATTTAAAAATTAGCTACAGTAAAACTAGCAAGCTCTCTGATCACTTCTTAGGTTCACATTCCAGTGTGCCCTACTTAAATTCAACTATTTCACCTAGCTACAAGTGTATACGGGATACAGTCAGCAGGTGGCTACCAGATTCATTTCTGTACAGAAATCTAGAGAAAAGGTATTTAAATCTTGTTAATTTAACCTGGGCTTGAGCATTTACAATGCTAACAAGCTAGAGTTTGGCTCTGTCTCCACAAACATGCTATTGATTTAATTTATATCTCACCCTTCTCTTTTCATACAACCCAGGTTGGAATTTCCTGGACCACGCTGCATTAGTTGTGTTTCTTTGTTGCAGATTCACTACCAGAAGCCAACAATGCAAACTAATAAGATCAGAAAAGTATGCTATATGAAGAACATAAGCAAGGTATTTAAGCATTGTTTACAGAACATTTTGAGTTGGGGAAGTTTAAGAGCTGATTCTTAACACTTGTTGGAACATAGCTGCAGCTTCTGTGTGGTTGGGAATCCATGCATCAGTCTAAAAACCATCCATTTGGCTGATAATGAAATTTTGCATTGCTGTATGCTATACTGTCTAGTAGCTGCTTGCCAATGTTACTGCAAATGGCATGATATTATAAACATGAAGATGGTCACAATGTAGACCATTACAGAAAAGTGTGCATCTTCAATTCCACTCCTTTATTATTTTGCAATTCTGCTATGTCAATTCAGGGAAGGGCAACTTGAGACCCTCTATGGATCTTTTCACATTTCCCAATTACAGCACTATGATTCCACTTTCACTGCCATGGCAACATCCTATGCAATCCTGGGATTTGCAGTGGGAGGTATTTAGAATTCTCAGCCAAAGAGCTTTAGTGCCTCACCAAACGCCCACATTCTGCAGGATGTTGTCATGGCAGTTAGTGGATCATAGCATTATAGTTCTGCAGACTTTCATCATCCTTTGTCAACATAGGTAATGGTGGGATTATAGGAAGTGTATTCCAGCACAAATTGCTCATACTTGTTACTACTTCAGTTGAAGGAGAATTTCAGGATGTCACATCTTACAATCATCTATTGAGGTTGCACTCCTGACTGAAAATGTCCTATGCAACTGTATAGGAAAGGCCTTTTTCAGTGGTGTCCCTGAAGTTTTGTAATATCCTTCCCAAGGAAATATACCATACACATATTTTACAGCCTGTTTGATAACATGGTAAGACAATAGTGTGGGATTGTGAATATGTAGCATTTACAGAGCAGTTATGGATCTGTAACTCTAGGTTATGAATCTGTAATGGCAATTCAGAATCCGTTTGTGCTTCTTAATGCATTCTGTCTTGAATTTTGAATTTGATAAAGGATGGTATTATACTTGTTTTTCTGATGATACACAGAAATACTAGTACATATTGTGGCAAGAAGGAAAGACAGTAAAGTAGAAAGAAAGAAAAAGAAATTAATTGTTCTTCTTATAGTGTATAAGTACTTCCAATTAAGGTAAAACCTGTAGTAAAAATTAACCCCTTTCAATTTGGGGTTTAATTAATTCGTGCTTTGATTAGATAGCTCCACACCCCTTGTAGGGCTCCTGTTTCTTCAAAAGCACAATCACATGCAGAAATTTAACAAATGAAGTCCTTTCCAGTATGATGAAAAGCTGAAGTCATGACAGGACTGGGCCAAGCTTCTAGTGGCTTATTTGTTGAAGTTCCCTTAATTAAGTAACTTAACAATATAGCTTATTGTTTTGTTGTTAACTACCATTGAGTCAATTTCAACCCATGGTGACCCTCTGAGTGAGACATCTCAAAGACCCCATTCTCAACCACTCTGCTCAGGTGCTGCAGGCCCAAGGCTGTGGCTTCCTTGATGTAGGGGGGAAGCACACGAGTGCTTCCAGGACGCTGCCAGACGGAGCGCCGCGGGACCGGAGCCTCCGCACCGCGGCGCTCCTGCGGCATCCCTGAAAGGAGCGCAAAAACAGCACTCCTTTCATAAGTCAGGGAAAGTGCGCCCTAAACACGTTGGGCGCACTTTCCCTGACTTATCCGCCGCAGCGTGTGCAGACACTGCGGCGGGAGGTTGCCATGGGAGCCCCGGCCGTGCGGAGGGCCGGCAGCTCCGAGGGCAACCTCAGGAAGAGGAAGGAGCGCCGTGCGTGCGGCTGCTCCTCCTCTTCCTGGCCTCCAAGACAACTCTATTAGTCGTCTGCCGAGGCCCTGAGTCTATCCATCTAGTATTTTGTCTTCCTCTCTTTCTACTACTCTCCACCTTTCCTAGCATTATTGACTTATCTAATGAGTCATTTCTCCTCATGATGCGTCCAAAGTATGACAGTCTCAGTTTGGTTATCTTGGCTTTCAGTGAGAGTTCTAGGACCCACTTGTTTGTTTTTTTGGCCATACACTCTTTTCCAGCACAACATCTGAAATGAGCTTATTTTCTTCCTGTCAGCCTTCTTCACTGTCTAGCTCTTATATCCATACATAGTGATGGTAAATACAATAGCTTGAACTATATTAACTTTAGTGTTCAGGTTGTTCACATTAGAATCTTTAGAAGCTTAAAGTAAATATTTAATATTTTAGAAATTTATCTTTTTTGGTCCCCATTACAGTTAAAGTAGAAAAGTTTCCAGATACAAACCTTTATTGGTCAGTGTAAAGATTTCCACTCTTCCAGTATACAGTATGATGCATACCTGCATGGTGTGTGCCCCACACTTTGGGGGCAGGTCTCACCTGGTGCTTGAAGTGAATTGCACCAGCAAGTCAGTCACTAAAAATATACAAGTCTTAACTCAAGTTGATTCAATGTGTCCTTTTGGCGAAGTCAAGTCCAAATCAAGTCATTGAAGTGACTTGAATCTGACTTAAGTCCAAGTCAATTGACTCAAGTTTGCATCACTGCTAAGTGTGTCTGAAGGGAGGTGCCTTCATGTCAGAGATATCCTTTTGCTAATGTAGATTTCTTACTTAGAATAAAACTTTCCTTTCAAAGTACTCCTCCTCCAGACTCCTTTCACACACCTTTTGCTCATTTGTAATTTCCCCACAAGGGCAGGGAGAGGGGGAGTAGTCTTTGCAGAGTCAAAAATAGAAAGTGCAAGTGGAACCCCTTAGCAATGTGCAAGGGGGGTAGCTAAGATAGATGTTCTCTGAAGATCCCATTCTGCTCAGCAGAAGCAGGAGGAGGGGACCTTAGAAGAATTACACCCCTGCCTTAAATTACTAAATTCTAGGGTAACAGGAGTTCTTGCAATGCATTTTAAAAACTTGACAATTTTTAATTAGAAGGCAGCACAATTCGGTCCTGGAGAAGTGGCTCACAAAGCAGCAATTATCACTCCATGTCAAATGGCTATATTGCCAAAAAAAGAAAAGAAAAGTTGATAGTGAAGTGCAACAGCAAAGGTGCTACAGAAAGTGTTTTTTTCTGTGCCAAGGTGTGAAGAACAATTATTTGCCTCCTCCCTACAGTGAAGCTTCTTTCTTATTTACATCTCTTGCTATTCAAAACATTTTACTTGTGCAAATAAGCACCAATGTGAGACTTTGCTTATCTAATGAAACATATCTAATGAAAGAAAGAAAGCCAGAATCAGATGTTGCTTGCAAAGTCTAGGTTGCAGGTTTTTCTTCCTGCTTTTGACTCTATAGCAATATTTCTGTATATGTTAAAAGGTGGTTTCTTAAAATATTAATAAATTCTTCTATTTCTTTGCATCATTCATGTCAGCCACATAATTTGTTCCTTGATCATTGGTCAAGGGCAGTTCCCATGCCAGATTCTCTCTGATCTTGGAAGCTAAGCAGAGTTGCTCTGGTTAGTACTTGGATGGGAGAAAATCAAATAATACCATGTGCTTGTAGACTATATTTCAGAAGAAGGGACTGGCAAAACCACCTCTGAGTATTCCATGCCTAGGAAAACACTGGGAAATTAATGGGTTGCCATAAGTTGACAGGCAACTTGAAAGTACAGACACACACACAAGCAATTTCTCTTGAACAGGAAGCCGAAAGCAAACAGCATAGCTATTTGACTCCATTCTCCCACTGCACTCATACTCTTCTTGCTATCTGCATGTCCTATCTTCTGCTTGTACAATTTTAAACACATCAGATAGGGGTTGAGATTAACAACAGATCAGTAGATCATCATCATTTGGTGAGGGGAGTTAAGAACTTTGTGCATGTGAAGGGTTACAACTGTAGTATGCCTGTACTCTGTAGCTGCTAAGAGTATCTGTCTAAGAGTTCAGGCAAAGCATGTATTCATATCTTTTATTTGGTGTTCATAGCCACCTCCTCTCTACCTGCATCAGTTCATCTGCAGTTAGTCCTGAGTTTCTTCAGCATCCATTCTGTAATCTGCCACTGTCTCTTGTCTATGTTGAAATAGCACGTTATACAGTTTCCCACCATGAGATGTTATGAAGCTTTTAGAAAGTAAGCAAACCTACTACATATCATTTTTACAAAGACTAAGCCTGTTTCACTTCACTGCTAGATTCTGTGTCCATGGTACTGTGGTGTGGGACTGGTTGTTGCTCACTCTCTGCTTTCAAATACTAATTACCCTGCTTATGAGATACACTGCTATTCCTAATATTCACAACGATGCATAGAATGCAAACTGCTCAAACTATACAAAATGAATTACTTGTCCATTATTCCTTTGTGCTGCAGTTGAAAAGTTATGTAGGGTTTGTTCAGTGTGCCCTTTATAGAATCCCAGAGGTTTGCTTGACAAGCAATGGAGTATGATGGCAATGGCAAACCCTCTCTGATGAAACTTGCCAAGAAAACCCTATGATAAGTTTGCTTTAAGATCACTGTAAGTCAAAAATGGCTTGGAGGCATACAAAAATAATGAATTATTCTACCTGAAATGAACCAAATAAAGTGTAGCCCCAAGGTTGCATTTCTTTTCCTTTTCTTTTTTTGCAGTCCTACTACAAAACTGCCACTTTTGCTACAAAAACCAGATGAATTGTTTCTTTTGGAAGTCTCCAGAAATGGCAATTTCTTTGGAATAGATTGCAGGTCTCCTGCAATCTGTTCGTACTGTTTAACATTTTAAAAACCATCTGTTTTTCAAAAATAGGAGTGGACCTCTGGCCACTTCTGATTTTGTTTTGTTTATAATTTTGTGGCATTTTGGCCATTCATGTGACACTCTGGGGCTCCAGGGTCAAAAAGTAGACCCTCAAAAAACTGAAACTCCCCACTTGTATCTCTTGCACCTCCCTCTCATTTTTCATTTGTCTGTCTTTTGGAGGAAACCTTCTTGCATATCATTATCTTGAATCTCACGTGAAGAGAAAGGTGGGGTATAAATAAACTAGAATAAAATACAAAAATACAAATGTTAGTGGACAAGCTGAGTCCACCTTGTCCAGGAGCACAGAATGGGCTACTTGCACACGTATGCCTTGTTGTTTAGCCCACTGGCTCAGGTTTTAATATGTTTTAAATTTTCAGTAATGCTTCCTATCTGGAATACATTCCTTGTAGCTAAAAAGTACATAGTTTTCAGAAGCTGTTCTGCCCCAGAATATAAAATGTTATTTCTTTTATAACAGGCATGCAGGGGAGAGAGAGAGAGAGAGAGAGAGAGAAAAGAGGCAGACACCGAGAGACGGAGGGGGGAACAGAGAGAGAGAGAGAGAGAGAGACTGTCTGGCTTCTTTCTTCATTAGAACAAATGCTGGGAAATTATAGATTTTTGTTCAAGATATAGTCTTTTGCAATCAGCAACAATATTACAATATCATCTTGAATTAGAGCAATTTTAGAAATGATATAATAAATTGCAGGAGCGGAAGTAAGAACATACTAAACTGATCAGAACAGAGACACTGAGTATAATGCAATGGAACTAGAAGCTATTAATTTAAAAAAAACAGCATGAGCTCTTTTGTACTATACATGAAAACGGGAAGTTAGCCACGTGGTTACATTTTTTTAAAAAGAAGCCAAACCCCATATTTCTGTAATAACTTAGCAGGCCAACTCAAAGTTTACAAAATGCTGTGCAAACTTCCAAGTACTTCAGAATTCTTCATCAGGCTAGACAGTAAAACAAATAAGGCAGGGCTGATCAAATGGGAAATCTACTATTGTTTGCTTCTCTTTCCTAGTACCATTTGGAGGATCCCAGGTGTAAACTGAAGCTTCTTTACCTGGTAGAGTCTGATTTCAATGTATGCCCCACCACCACCTTAAACCTGGATAGATCCCATTGGTCTCACAGCAACCAGCTTTTTTCTCCAACTCACCTCATTTGCTTTATCTTCTAATAAAAATATTAAGGTGATATAGATTGCAAGTTTTGGATTTTTGGGGGAGGCTTTTTGTTGTTCTTGAGCAGGATAGATTGATTAAATCAACTGGACTTGAGCAGGATAGATTGATTAAATCAACTGGACTTCCTCCCCCCCATATATTTTTTCAGATTTCTCATAAACAAAAAATAATTTTAATTTCTTGATATAATCATTAAAAGATAACAACAACAACAACAACAACATTTATTTATACCCTGCCCCTCTGCCAAGCAATCGGGGTGACTTATAATATTAAAATCCACCCCTTAAAAAAGTATTAAACACATAATGTATTAAAACATGTAGACCATATTAAAACAGCTCGAACGCAGCCTACAACAAACAGCAGTGGCAGTTCTAACCAAGGTGGGGAGGAAAGGGGGCACTCCCAGAGCCTGGAATCTAATCAGTAAAGGCCTGCTGGAAGAGATCCATTTTTTAAAAGCTGGTTAAGGTCGTGATCTGATGGATCTCGTCCGGCAGGCCGTTCCATAGTCTGGGAGTAGTTGCTGAGAAGGCCATCTGGGACGTTGCTGACAGCCTAGTTTTTATCGGCTGCAGTAAATTCCACCCAGAGGATCAAAGTGTGCGGGGTGGATTGTATAGGAGGCGGCGGTCCCAGAGATAGGTTGGACCCAAGCCATGTAGGGCTTTAAAGGTAATCCCACACCTCATACTGGGCCTGGAAACTAACAGGCAGCCAATGTAGAGACCTTAATACAGGTGTTATGTGATCTCTCCTAGATGTACCCAATATTAGAATGAGGGTAGCACCATGTTGAGAGCATTACAGAAGTCAAGGCGAGAGGTTACCAGCATGTGTACCACAGCTCCAAAGTCCCTTACTTCCAGGAATGGGCACAGCTGGCATATCAGCCGAAGCTGATAACAGGCACTCCTGACTGTCGCATTTACCTGATTAGTCATCTGGAGTGACGGATCCAGGAGCACCCCCAGACTGCAAACACAGTCCTTCATGGAGAGTGTGACCCTGTCCAGGACTGGAGGTTGTATCCCTATACCTGGTTTCAGAACTGCTACTGTGAGTACCTCCGTTTTCTCCGGATTCAGTCTCAATCTGTTTTTTCACATCCAGTTCATTACTGCCTTAAGACAGTCATTGAAGTGAGAGACGCCATTGGGAGCCGAAGCTGAAGACCAAGACATGGAGAAGTATATCTGGGTGTCATCAGCGTACTGATAACACCCAGCCCCATGTGTCTGGATGATCTCTCCCACTGGCTTCATATATATATATATTAAACAGCATCAGGGACAGAATGGCCCCTTGAGGGACACCACATGTAAGCTCCCTTTTTGTGGAGCAACTGTCCCTGAGCAACACCCTCTGGGATCTGCCTGTGAGGAAGGAGCGGAACCACTGCAACACAGTGCCTCCGATTCCTAACCCACACAGGCAATCCAAGAGGATGCTATGGTCAATTGTGTCGAAAGCCGCTGAGAGATCCAAAAGCACCAACAGGGTCACACTACCCCTGTCAATGCTCAAACGTAGGTCATCAGCCAAGGCAACCATGGCAGTCTCAACCTCAAATCCTGTCCTAAAGCCAGTTTGAAATGGATTTAGATAATCGGTTTCATCAGCTTGGAGTTGAAGAGCAACTGCCCTCTTGATCACTTTACTCAAAAAAGGCAATAAGGAGACTGGCCTGTAGTTATTCATATCCAGGGGGTCTAGGGAAGGTCTTTTCAGGAGTGGCCTGACCACCACTTCCTTTAAGCACGGTGGAACATGACCTTCCCTAAGGGATGCATTGATGACATCCATGAGGTGCATCCCCTTCCTGGACGGCCAGCCATGATGGACAAGGATCGAGAGGGGCAGGTCATCTTCTTCACTCTACCAAGGAGTGAAACTGATCCAGAATAATTTCATTAACGGAGTTGCTGGACACCTCATCAATTGATTCTGTCAAAACACTGACATCTAAATCGGCTCTTATCGGAGAGATTTTATTTGCGAAGAAGTGGTTAAACAGTGACACAGCAGACCGTTGTTGGAATAAGTAGTGGGTTCTGCGCAGTTGGAACCTGTATCAGCTGCCCTACCACCCTAAACAGCTTTGCTGGATGGGACTCTGCAGATGCAATGCACGGAGAGCAGAAAGAGAGATAGTAATTAAGAACTTTCCTGAGCAAGACCATCTCCTTAAAGTTTCTTAGACTCCCCCAAAACCAAGGACTTACACAATCACATTGAAGTTAAGAAAAAAAAAGATCACTAATTCAGTTAAATCCACTGACTCTTCTTTCATCCATTCTAGTTCCTTTCTTCATCACTATAGTGGGCCCTTGGTATTTTCATGGGTTTGGTTCCAGGATCCTCCCATAGATGTCAAAATCCATGGATGTTCAAGTCCTATTTTATACAATGGCGTAGTAAAATGGTGTCCTTTATATAAAACAGCAAAATCAAGGTTTGCTTTTTGGAATTAAAACAATTATATACTTAATATTATTTTAAAAATATGGCAGTCTCCCTTCAACAAATTTTTCCTTTTTATAGAAGGGACACTATTTTACTACACCACTGTACATAATGGGACTTGACCATCCACGGATTTGGTATCCACAGAGGGTCCTGGGACCAAACTCTAGCAAATAACAAGGGCCCACTGTATATTGAGCATGCTTAAGAGCCATTCACAGCCCTATCACCCATACCTTTGTCTAAGCTGTTCATGTTGGTGGCCATCACTACATCTTGTGAGAACAAATTTGACAAGCACTGGATTTGTCTTCAAATGGAGGTTGGATGGCCATCTCTCAGAAGTGATTTGGTTGGATCTTGCATGGCAGGAAGTGGACAAGATAGCTGTTGCAGTCCCCTTTAACTTGGCAGTTCTAAAGTTCTGAGCTGCATGACTAATGACTTCCTTTTATCTACCTTGGTTTTCCCACCATTTAGCATTGGCAGATAACCCTACATTCATGTAGCAGGAGAAAGGAAGCATCTTCCAGTCCACTATCTCCACACATGCATAATATCACAGATATCCATCATAAACAATGACAATAGCAATGCAAAAACTCTTTACCTAGTATTAAAGAGGGGAATAAATGATAAATATGTTTAGGGCAAAAAGATAAAAATAAAAATGGATAGATACATAAAAATAGATTTCTCTTTGAAGTTTGAAAAAGCTAAAATATAGAACTGAGCAATGTCAAAATATCTGTTTTCTGTTCTGCACTAAAGCTCAGTTCTGTTTTTCCCCCTTATTACTCAGCTCTGACAAAAATATTCAGAAACCTTGTCAAAGATCCAAATATATGAATGAATTTAATACTGCTCTGATGTGTGCTACAGAAAGATTTGAGACTGAATCTATTTTGTTTGAAAGAAAGAGAGGGAGAGAGAAAGAGAAGAGGAGAATATGAAGAATATTGAAATTATGTTGCTGGTTCAAGAAAAAGAAAATTGAAAAATATTCATTTGTAAACAGAATGTTGTAAATAACTTTTTTAAACTGAATTTCTTATTTAGGAACCAGCACTCTGTCTAATTAAGGTACCTACTGAAAATCATTTGCACTGTTTTGTAAAAAAAATCCCCACAGCCAAAGGAGAACTCAGAATTCTTTGTTCAACTCAGATAATAATAATAATAAATAATAATAATAATAATAATAATAATAATAATAATAATAATAATATACCAGACAGACCTGAAGGGGAGGAAGGAAAGTGGAATTATGGTGACAGTTAGGAGTACATAAGACACCACAAATGAAAAGTAAAAAGGTTATTATGATAGAGGGCTGTTACAGTTTTAAAAAAAACAGCAATAAGGGACATTCAGAATTCATGATATGCAGGGTTGACAATCAGGAACTAGTGATTAACAAGTTTGTGGTCTATAGAAATACCAAATGAATGTATTGATTTTAGTTAACTTAGGCTTGTATTTCTCTGTAATATTAACATATCCACTTTCATAAATTACATGACACATAATGTCTGTCTTTATGAAGGGCCTACAGCCCAAAATACAGGATTTTTGTTTGCCTCTCATTCATTTTATATAAAAGAAAAGTTTCCTAACCTTCAAATGTATACACCCTTTGTAACTAAGGACACCTGCCAGAGGTGGACAACAGATATGCTTCCTAGATGTCCTTATATACCTGGCAACCCTACTATATATATATATATGATCCTCACTTTTGTTTATGAGATTAACCTTATGAGGAAGTTGCTGATGCTATACTTCATATAAAAAATGGAGGAAAGGGGGAAAGTTTCACAAACATTTAAAACTTGCAGAATGCATAATTAACAAAATATGGGTTGTCTCTCTTTCAGTAAAACAGCTCTGGGAAAACCCAGCAGGTTCTTGATGTGCCAAATTTTCTGTATTGGGCAAGTATGACAATTATGGTAATAAACATATGGAACTGGTAATATAGGTTCAAAAACAGATTATTGAAATCATGGGGTATGGGAAAAGAACTTAGAATTGTAGCAGAAAAAAACAGTACATACTGAAACTTTTCAGAGCAGTACAAGTGACTATATAGTATATATATGTACTGTATAGTAGCCATTTTTCTGGTTTGGTTTTTGTAAACCACTGGAAAAATCTAGTGAAACAAGGAATATAGGGATAGCATTCAATAATAGGTGACAAATTTCTATAGAAACAAAGGCTATTATCACACCAGCCTCAGGTCTCATGCCAGCCGTTTTATGCTTTGATAACATTTGTTATTACACCTCTCTTGTTTCGCACAATTACACTGCTTGGAAATCACCATCCAGGTGTGCTAAGCATCTTCCCTTCAATTTCACCATTACAGCCATGATGTGTCATTAGGGGTCCTGATTCTCCTCCTCCCCCACTCACTATTCCAAAGCTGCCTAACTCCATGTCTGTTGGCTTATTTTTAATTTTGCTGTCTTTGTGTAACTATAACCCCTCCCCCCAATTATAATGGTTAAAAATATTTTCAGATTTTTGTCATTTTGCCACGAGTACACAAACACACCATGGATAAAAATAATAAAAAACCCAACGGGCACAGAATTGCTTTGAAATAGAAAGGGGGGGGGGAGCAAGGAGAATCGGGTCCCATCCTGCCATGCTACTCTTGTAATGCCAGAATTGAAGGAAAGAGGCTTTTTGCACCAAAATACCTGTGCTGTAATCACAAGATTGAGAGCTCACTGATGAGTTTTGCCTGTCAATGAAAAAGGTGCACTACAGTGATAGGGCAGCAGTTAGGCAGCAGTAGGACGTACATGACATTTTCTGATAAGAACTGGCCAAAGATGCTTTTATCCTGTTAAAATTCTGCTTTTTTGCCTCGTGTGTTAAAGTCCATAGAGTAATTCCTACATAATGAATGATTTAAATATTTATGGTGTTTTGGAACAATCATAGTCAAGAGATCATTTTCTTCACTGTCACTTTGGCTAAAGAGGTGGACAACTTAAGAAAATAGTTAGCTTAGAAAATAACATCTTAAAATAAAAAAAGCCATACTTACATTGGTGACATATTCAATATCCTTCCAAATATTACACTCCCTGGGAAAGTCCGACAACTCTAAAAAATTATCTACTACCACCTGGCCAATCAGGTCATGCCTGGAGAATCGGTCAAAGTCATATACAGAGAAATGGAGTTTCCTTGTACTCAAGTCATTGTAAGGAACAGGAAATAAAAAAACTTCATCGAACACTGGGTTTAGGGTCTTTCTATGTACTTTAGTCTGGTGTTTTGTTTTTCTATCTGGAAGTAAGTAGATCTTAACATAAGGGTCTGAAGTTCCAGAAAAGTCCTTCGCTGGCAGGTTCACAGCTTTGTGAATCTTCACTATTAGTTGTTCCAAATCACAATCATATTTTACAATAAAGTTGAGCTTCCCACAAGACTTGCTGTTATTTCTCCGCCCATCGTCTGTGTCCACTGATCTTTGTTTATACAATTCTGGCTTGATCCGCCCAATCCCTGTCAGCTGCTCCTGCTTTTGGATCTGCTGAATGTTAAAGTCTGGGTTTGAGAGATTGAGCTGCCTTCGGATTGAATTGTGCCTTAAATAAAAATAACAAAGTGTATTCATTAATGATACATAAGAAATCCACAATGTTCTCAGAACAAATGACAAGTTAAAAAATGAAAGCACAAAACAATGTTTATAAATCAACAGAAAGATTTGATTATGCTAGTAGAAATAACAAACCCATACATTGTTTAAAAGTGGTCATTATGCACTTTCAAGTCAATTCTGACTTAACAGTGACCCTCTCACAGGGTTTTCTTGGCAAGATTTCTTCAGAGGTTTGCTGTTGCTCTTCTCTTAGACTGAAATGATATCCAAACAAGCCAGAATATTCCAGGAGAATATTCCAGGATTCCACCCCCCCTCCTATTACCTGGTATTCTGCAGCAACACTGGGCAGCTGTTTGCCTGCATGTCCTGCTTTTCACCCACTGCTGCTGTGAGTCACTTCATCTGAAGTCAAAAATGAGACACCAAGCATCCATCACATGGCTGGGTATGTTGTTCTGACCTCAGAGTGAATGACTTGCAGCAGTGACAGGCAGCACAATGTGACACATTGTAAACAGTCACCCAGCATCATTCCAGAAGGCTCCAAATCTTCTGGGAAGATCTAGAGCAGGGGTAGGCAACCTTTCCCCTTTAAGGGCTGAGGGACTTCAGCTCCCAGAATCCCAGGAGCTATTGGCCAACATGGGACTATTGGCCAACATGACTGAGGCTTCTGGGAGCTGAAGTCCCTTGGCCCTTAAAGGGGAAAGATTGCCTACCCCTGATCTAGAGCAAAAGGTGTGTTATTTAAATCCATTGTAAAGATGGTATACTGCTGGTTCAGTGCTGAAATGGCCCTATGTCATCCAGACAGTTTGCACCACAACCAGGAATTGAATCCTGCATCATCCAGACTGGTTGCCATGAGGATGGGGAGGGGTAAGATGTGATATTTGACCCATGCAGACTTGGCCTTAGAAAATGTGACTTGCTCAAAGTCATCCAATGAGCTCCCACAGCTAAGCAAGGATTTATACTTTGGTCTCTCAGAGTCCATATTCCATACACAGACCACTCAAACTACACTGGCACTCAAAACTGGAGATACTAGGAATTAAACTTGGGACTTGGTTCATGAAAACCTTCTGATCTACCATCTAGCTATCCATCCAAATCTTTTAAGACTTACCAATGTAGTTAAGAATTCTTTTTGACTTTGTTTTCAATTCCACCATAAATACAGTATATAGCAATATTTTATTTTGAAAGCAGGTAGTACTGGAGAAAGTTTGAATCACTTATTAGGGAGGATTGGAGTTAGCAGCAAGATTTCCCGCTCCGCTTTGTTCCTTACTCCCTGGATGACAAGGAGGTGGGAGAAGAAAAGCGGGATGCTCTCAGCTGGTGCTCATAGACACCAGCTGAGTCCTGAGGTAGGGAATCAACTGGCATTTGCAAATACCAGCTGAGAACACTTTGCTCCCCTTCACTCTTCTCCCTGATAGGAAAGGGAACATCAGGCTAAGGTTTAAGCCATACTTCTCTAAATGTTGTACCTAACTCATACTTCTCTCCCACAACTCTGAACTGTTCATGTTTATTTAAAGTGGCAACTTGGATACTACGTACTATTCGAGCAGTAGTGTGGATAGTACTCATAAACATTTTTGGTAGCCTGAAACCACACAACCAGCTTTCATTTTGCAAACATCAAGTGGACTAATGTCATCCATCTATATTCAAAAACTTTTTCCTTAGACTATTAGATGGCCAAACTAACAGTTTAACATGATGTATACAAGCAACAATCCAAGAGTTCTGTGAAACCTAAAATATGACAATAAAATAAATGTTTGACTAATGTTTGAGTAAAAAAGGCATGATGACAACAAAGCTGGCCTTAACTTTTTTTTTTTTTAAAGAAAAGCCTTCCACTTGTCACTAAAGCATGACAAAGGCCAAGTCATAAATGGGCAAACATTTATGGTGGCCAATTGTGTCACAACTGGCCACCATTTATGGGCCAACATTTATGAGGAGTCCCAGTAGTTCAGCAAGCTACATCTAGGAATGCCATTTCATGTTTCTTTAACTCCCAGTGACTTGAGACAACACAGACAACTTTTAAAAGCCAGCTTCAGAAGACACTGAGGCGCTTATTGCACCACTAAAAAACCTGGCTTACCTCTCTCAAGCTGAATTTTAATATGGGAGGCAGCCGGGTCCTATTGCACATGTTTTGCCACTGAATCCACAGGCCGAATACAGCTCAGCTGCAGCCGAGGTCCCAGGAGCACGCAGCAAGCTGCTTTTCAAAATTGGAAAACTCCCAACTTTGAAAAGCATCTGGAGAAGTGCTCCTGGGACCCGGTCTGCATCCGGGCTGGACGCCATTGGCAGATTTGGCAGCAAAATGTGTGCAGTAGGACCCGACTGCCTCCCGAATTAAAATTCAACTCGAGAGTGGTAAGCCAGGTTTTTAGAGGAGTGGTAAAGTCCTGAGAATAAGTGGGTGGCCTTCAATAACTTAACTTTCAATATCCTTTTCATGCTCTCAGGGACACTCCTGCTCTGTTGTTGATGCATTCTACTCTTCCCAGCCTTATCTGTATGTGTCATTCACTGGGCCAGCTGGCAAGGCAAAGAATTTCAGCTGTTAAATCTTGTTTGAAAGTGTTTTTTTGCCCCAAGACTTAGGAGAGTAAGCAAAAGAATATATTTTCCTATGCAATACTGTTGCTGTGCTAAAAGTACAGTCGCCCCTCCTTTCTCATGGACTTAAAGTCTGCAGATCTGCATATTCACGGAGGGGCGACCTCTGTTCAAATCAATGGGGCTTGAATATTCCCGAATCTCCATTTTCATGGGGGTGGTGGTGGTCTGGAACAGATCCCCCATGAAAACGGAGGGCCAACCGTATATGCTTTCTTTTATAGAAAATGGAACTCACCAGGCTGCATTGTGAGTTCCATTGCATTGTGAGTTCCATTGCACATGATGGATTTTAAATAATTTTAAAATTACTCAGTTTTTAAAAATTGACCAAAAAAATCCTGGTAGGTTAAAACAAATAATGAATGTTAGCTAGAGCAGTTTAAAAGGGAGACACTCTACATTTAAAAAGATGGTATACTTTTTGTTAAAAGATCCTGGGGCAAATAACAGAGTACAATTATCCTCCTTTAATCTTGCTTGTGACACACTTGGCCACTGTCAGCAAGAACACACTAAGCTAGTTGAATCAACAATCTAATAAAGTGAAGTAATCAAAGCATTGCTTTTCCTATGCTCCTCTTTATATAATTTTGTCATAGCTGATCTGTGATTTCACATGCCACCCACCCAATCAAAGCTGTGGCTAAAAGCTAGCACTTCTGTCTTCTATCTCTCACAAGTGTTTTTATTAACTTGTTCTAATTTTTTCTGAAATCTTTTCAGGGATATAAAAGCATCCACTGAAGTACAGAGAAGTGCAAATGAACATACTTTGCAAGATTAAATTGCAGTTGTCTTCACTTATTATGGAGTTTTAACAACCTAGCAATTTTGTGGGACTATATAGTGTGTATGTTAATGCAAGGCCACCAATGCAAGGCTGCTACTGTAACTTAAAAATACTTTTTCTAATCTTCACATTTGTACTCATCACTAATTTTCTGCAGTGAAATTACCTTACCTTATATGCAAGGAAATAACTTTACATTCTCCTTGCACATCATTAAAAAAAGGAGAAGCCTGACATTCTTTAATATTGCCTATGAGCTGCTACTAACATATACAATTGCACTATCCCCACCTTCTACTTGCAAGCTGAACTCTCCCTGAACAGGTATTGTTCCCTTGAACAAACCAATACTTGTCAATACCAACTGGCAGTCTTATTTTGAAAACCACAACACTATTTTCTCTGAGATAAGGTTTTCTCTGTGTGAGTAAAAATGATAAAGAAGACCAATGACCAGGAAGCCTATATAGATTTCCCAAAGCAAACATCTGCCTGTAAGACCTTTATATCAATTTGCAGTTTACACTGTATACAAGACAATAAGTGAACAACATGGTACCTAAATTTGCTGGTCTTACTCAAAGCCCAGCTCCCAGCTAAGTGTGGGGAAATTGGTATATTCTCTATTATGAAAATTTGTATTTTTGTTGCTTTTTGAAGTGTATGGGTCCCTCTTTGATCCATAATGACTAGATGTGCAAAAGCTGGTAAGCAACAAACTAAATTATGAAAAGTTGAGAATGAATGAGACAGAGGACAACATACTGAGTTAAGGACTCTGCTTCACTAGTTGTGTTCCCAATCTGAAGAAGGGCAGCTTGGAAAAACCTTATGTACCTCTATCTTCAGAAAAGAAGGGCTTTATTCCCCATTAAATCCTCACTTCTCTCTAACCATAGAAAGCCAT
Organism: Phrynosoma blainvillii; assembly: GCA_026167975.1. Lineage (NCBI taxonomy): Eukaryota > Metazoa > Chordata > Lepidosauria > Squamata > Phrynosomatidae > Phrynosoma > Phrynosoma blainvillii. The sequence goes on from JANUYF010000001.1 coordinate 341,186,419, forward strand.
AGAATTCTTTCCTTCTTGGCTACTCTGCTCTTTTCTGTTTGTGCTTGGTTTTCCAGTCATCTCTGTTCCTCACTCCCTGAGGTACACAACCATCAACCATTATTCATGACAGGCTTGTCTTAGGTTTAGGGGAGATGACTAAAGGAAGGGGAGGCACAGCATCAATGGATTCTTGCTTCCATGTCCACTTTGCTATTTCCACTACTTCCTGCTCTGCTTTTTTCATCCTCTTCCCTAAGGAATCTCCTCTTACATTTGGTACAGCAATGGGGTATCCCTGAAGTTCCACCTATGCCTTTATCACTAGAGGGCCTGTTGAGTGAAAAGAAACCCCTCTTCCTTATTACAAGACATCAGAACTACTGACCGAGCAGAGGGAGTTGGTTCTGTGATTTGTCGATGCATCCGAACATTGTGTACATAGTTTTCCTTGGTTCCTTTCTTGGCATCCAATGGAATGTCAGGTGAGGTGTGGCTAATCTTCATGGAAGAGTCAGGGTACGTGGTAGGTTGCCCCAGGTAATCCTCACTGTATTCATTGTCATTGGTCTCTGTATCTGTATAGTTCAGGGAGTCTTGTTTGTCTTTGTTTTCAGGCAGGCCACGTTCCCGCCAAGGAACCCAACAAAGTTTCCATGAGACAAAGAGAGACACCCCAAACAAAGCAAGTCCACATGCTGTGACAACTAAGGAAAGTAAACTCACTGTGATATCTGAAAAGAAAATGAACAAACACATGTTAACACTAAAATAAGAGCTCATGGTTAAAACAAACAGATCCTAACATTCATTTCATCCAAGGTACTGCCGGAGGGCAGCCTCTATAATGTGTAATATTTAATTTTAAAAATATCAGTTTCAGACTTTAAAGAAACAGCTTTTCAAAAAACAATAATTTATGTTTATCCAGTCTAACAGTATGCACTATTATAGGCACAAGAGGAACTGGATCTTCATAACTGTGATATTAAAAAAATATGATATTTACAGCTCCCAGATGAATGCATTGATCAGTTTAACTATCCAACCGAGTTTACATTTCTCTGGATGTTGCAACACAGTTCCTGGCTCAAAAATATAAAAATTAATTGGAAAATACATATTTTGACAGACCACATGATTAGAAATTATGAAACTGATCACTTTGACTAGCTGCCACCTTTCACAAAATCCAACTATTATCTTATGTTGACACATCTAGGTTACTACTGAGCAGAACAACAGAGATTGAAAGAAACAGCAATTCAAGCATTTTGAAAACTTTATTTAATTTGTTTGCTCTAAATAAAAATGAAACATTCACAAACAGTGAACCTGGGTGGTTGAGAGAAACACTGCTGCTATGTGTCACAATAAAGACTAGTCCTTTGTTGGTGTCTATGGGCAGGATGGGAACTGGGCATGCCCTTGATATTGTGACCCACCCAGATGTATCCTTGGGTCAAGTAGGACATCTTGATCGTGACTCATGATGAACCTACGGATGAGACATCTCCAAGACCCTCTGTCCTCCACTGCTCTGCTTAATTCCTGCAACCCCTTAATACCCGTGACTTCCTTAACAGAGTCCATCTATCACTAGATGTGGCCTTCCTCTCTTCCTACTTCCCTCCACCTTTCCCAGCATTAATATCTTTTTTAATGAGTCCTTCCTTCTCATGATGTGTCCAAAGTACGATAGCCTCAGTTTTGTCATCTTGACTTCCAGGGAGGTTTCCAGCTTGATCTGTTCTAAGGCCCATTTGTTGGTCCTTTTGGCTGTCAATGGGATCCTCAGCACTCTTCTCCAGCACCACATCTCAAATACACTGATTTTCTTCTTATCATCCTTCTTAACTGTCCAGTTCTCACATCCATATATTGTAATAGGGAATACAATGGTTTGTATGATTCTAACTTTTGTGCTAAGTTGTATAACTTTGCATTTTAGAATCTTTTCTAGTTCTTTCATAGTCACCCTCCCCATTCTTAATCTTCTGATTTTCTGACTGCAGTCCCCATTTCTATTAATGTTTGATCCCAGATATGGGAATTCTTTTACTATTTCTATTTCTTCATTTTCTAGGTTGAACTTGTGAAAGTCCTCAGTGGCCATTATTTTTGTTTTCTTGATGTTCAACAGTAAGCCTGTCTTTTCACTTTCTTCCTTTATCTTTCTTAGTAGTTGTTCCAGGTCCTTGAGTTTTTCTGTTATTACAGTGTCATCTGCATATCTCAGATTGTTAATATAAGTAGGACACCTGCAAGAGGGAATTTAACAGGTATCTCCACAGACATCCAGGAGGTGAAGAGCAGGCATCACATGCAGAGTTCAGGAGGAATAATCCTGCTCCTCTTCCATAAACTAGTTCTACATGTAGAATTCAAAGATATTGCCATGTTAGTCTGTAGAATCAGTATGTAGAGAGATCTTGTAGCACCTTTGAGACTAACTGAAAGAAAGAAGTTGGCAGCATGGGCTTTCTACATGATAATAATAAGGCTTGCAAATTTGCTAGAAAACCTAAACAGGAGGGCTATTGTATTTGTGTCCAGCTTGTGGACTTCCAATAGGTGTGGGAACCAGGTGTAGACCAGGCAAGACTTAGCTATAGCAACAGTACAGCTGGCTTTTTCACCGGAGGCAATGGAAAGATCCCATTTTTTATTTTATTTTACTGTTTTGAATGTCAGGAAACTGTGACCACCTTCAGCAAGAGAAACTCCACCTTGAAGAGCTCCAACAGGAATGAACAGACAGGAAAAGTGCAACAAGGGTGAGTCATTAGTTTGTTGATATTCTGTCTCCCAATAATAATAAAAAAATTCCCCAAAATAATTCCCTCCACCAACCCCCCAAACAACAACAACAACAACAAAAACACTCATACCACAAAAAAGCACACCTGTTCATGGAAATCTAGCAAGTCAAGAATTTTTAAAACACTGACAGATCATTTATATATTTTCACAACAAATTCTAGAAAATACATATTAGGGCAAATATAATATAACAGTAACAAGAAAAAAACAAAGTAACAGGCATATTCAACCCATCAAGCAAAAACAGAAACAGACATGATAAAAATATATATAGTATTTTGATCTGGCAATAAAAAGAAAGCAAGGCTGATACCAATCACATTTTCCTTGGGATGGCATTCCAAAAGCACCATACACAAAAATGTTCAAGTCCACAGTGTATTTTCCCCATAGATGATATAGATATCTGAAATTAGGACACCTGAAGTATGAGTTTTTAAAACTGTTACACCATTGCTTAATGACCCTGCTTAAGGTGTGAATGGTGTTACTTTGAGCACCTCTTTCAACACGATCTTTGACAGAAGAGAGATGGAGTAGTTGACAATAACTCCAACCACTACTCTGCAGTGATGCAATGTCACTGAGTCCAGATGGCCACCCTAATGGAGCCCTTTTCCAGAAGATGACTGTTGTGGCCGCTTTCCCAAATGAGTAGGATGAACAATGCCTTTGGAAAGTGGAAGGTTACTTGAAGTTAAGGGCAAAATATCCTCTGAAGACAATGAGCTAACAGGGTCTTTTTAGTGAGCCAGTGGTCTGCCACAGTATGAAATGTAAGGATACATTTAGTAACCTTCTCATCATTTTTCTCTAAGGAGATTATTACGTGGAGTTTTAAAACAGGAGAAATACAGAATTCTCCTTTCATTATAGCATGATCACATGAAGATTTTCACACAATGTTGTGCTCATCCAGTACTTCGCCTGTGAATAACCTGGGATCATCCTGTAACTTCTCCTTAACAAGGAAACCCCATGAATGGTTTGCTAATAGCACTTTATTCGCATTATTGCAATGGTGTGGAAGCTAATAATGATGCATTCACACTATTGGGAAGTGCTATTGGGGACCTTTCCCCAGACTGCAATTTGGCACAGGCAATTTACTATCGTTGCTAGGATCCTTTTAGGAGTAGACTTCTATCTTATTCTGATGTATGGGACAATATTTTATTTGAACTGGATATGTTGTTAAATATAGAAATTTTATTTTGTTCTGTTTGGAACAGAACCATATTTTTTGGACAAATGCAGTAGTGCAATAATGATGCATGCATGAAACATCCAATCACAATATACTAACAATACAGTAACATGATCAGGTTTTCTATGTGGAACATGACTGTGTTTTTTTTGTTTTTATTTTGTTGTTATAGCATGATTGTGCAACTGTCCGGAACTATAAATCGCTATGCTTCTGTTATCTTCCAATAGCGCAATTGTTGTGGAATTGGCCCTAGTGTGATAATCTCCTAAGTCCAAGAGATGCTATCACTTGTTTTCTTAAATGCTAAAGGAACCGCTACACTTTCTTCTATGTATGTGGAAACAACATGGGAACATCATAACACTTGTAAAGCTACAAGTCATCTAAGATGGTGAATGAGATTGCTTATCACCTTTTGTATCTCTTTCTATGAAGTTAAATTGAGGTCAGCACAACTGGCTTGCACAATGATGCCTCAAATCAACTCCCATAACTTTCTTCAGAGATTCTTGAGACACTACCCTCTATTCATTGTTTACAGAGATTTCAGTGGTGCCAGGTGACATGGTCACAGCAGGGAGAAAAAATATTTTTATCTACAGAGAATTTATTTTAAATCATCTTTTGAAATCTGTGTGGAACTCAAAAACTTTTTTCTTTCTTTCTTGTTAAGGTCTGGCAGTGTTAGAATCCCAAGAGGCTAAAAATGAATATATAGCAGAAAGCTTTTTGTCTCCATAGACTAAAAGTGATGGTTTAAAGATTGCTAGGTTTTCAGAAACTACATTTTAGAGACATGGTCTCATGTCACTTCTTTTGTCTTTCCCAAAGGAAGAAATGCAAAACAGAAGGAAAGGGCGTACTGAAGTGTAACAAATGAAAGATGGTGAAAAATATATTTAAAGGGTGAGAGAAACATAAAGTATCACCACCACAACAAAGGCAAGAAGATGAGGAAAAGCTGAAATACAAGCATCTTTTAAAGGTAAAGGTATTCCTCATTTACAAGGTTGTCAAGTTGCTTCTGATCGTAGGGGGCTGTGCTCATTTCCGTTACTAAGCCGAAGAACCAGCATTGTCCAGCATGATTGCACAGAATGTTGTTTACCTTCCCATCAAAGTGGTACCTATTTATCTACTTGTTTTTCCATGATTTCGAAGTGTTAGGTTGGCAGAAGCTGGGACTACTGATGGGGGCTCACACTATATGCAGCACCCAGACCTTTACTCTCTCTTAAGTAACAATATTTCCAAATTCATGCCCCTCCCCATACAAACATTTATAGGATTCTTTTAAGTGCAGTTCAGTGCCTCCAATTCCTAACCCTCCCAGGCATTCCAGAAGGATGGTATGATCTATTGTATCAAAAGCCGCTGAGAGATTCAGTAGCACCAACAGGGTCATTTGGGGTGCAAGTGGTTGGATCCTTAGGTGGGAGTGATCATGTCCTCCTGGAGTTTATTATACAGTGGAAAGGAGAAGCCAGGCATAGTCAGACACGCATTCTAGACTTTAGGAAAGCTGATTTTACTAAACTGAGAGAAATACTGGGGGTGATCCCATGGACAGGAATATTAAAAGAGAAGGGAGTTCAAGACGGATGGGAGTTTCTCAAAAGGGAGATACTGAAGGCACAATTTCAAACCGTGCCAACGAGGAGGAAAAATGGGAGGTTTCTCAAGAAACCAGGATGGATGACTAAGGAACTTGCAACTGAACTATTTTTTAAATGGAACATGTATAAGAAATGGAAAAATGGGGAAATCACCAAAGAGGAATTCAAACAAATAGCTAGCATGTGTAGGGGTAAAGTCAGAAAAGCTAAAGTGCAGAATGAACTCAGGCTTGCTAGAGAGGTTAAGAACAATAAAAAGGACTTTTTTGGGTATGTCAGCAGCAAAAGGAAGAAGAAGGAAATGGTAGGGCCACTGTATGGAGAAGATGGCAAAAAGTTAACAGGGGACAGAGAAAAGGCAGAATTACTCAACACCTTCTTTGCTTCAGTCTTCTCAGAAAAGGCAAAGGATGCTCAACCTGAGGATAATGGAGCAGAGGACAGAACAGGAGAATTTCAGCACATAATAAGTAAAGAGATAGTACAGGAATACCTGGTTAATCTAAATGAATATAAGTCTCCAGGACCAGATGAATTACATCCAAGAGTATTAAAAGAACTGGCAAATGTAATATTGGAACCATTGGCAATAATCTTTGAGAACTCCTGGAAAACAGGAGAAGTCCCAACGGACTGGAGGAGGACAAATGTTGTCCCCATCTTCAAAAAGGGGGAAAAAGAGGATCCCAACAATTATCGTCCAGTTAGTCTGACATCAATACCCAGAAAGATTCTGGAGCAGATTATTAAACAGAGAGTCTGTGAACATCTGGAAGGTAATTTCATAATCACAAAAAGTCAACATGGGTTTCAGAGAAACAGGTCATGCCAGACAAATCTGATCTCTTTTTTTGATAAATGTACCAGCTTGATAGATGAAGGGAATGCTGTGGATATAGTATATCTTGATTTCAGTAAGACCTTTGACAAGGTTCCCCATGACATTCTTACAAACAAGCTGGTAAAATGTGGGCTAGACAAAGTAACTGTTACATGGATTTGTAATTGGTTGACTGGCCAAACCCAAAGGGTGCTCAACAATGGCTCCTTTTCAACCTGGAAAGAAGTGACCAGTGGGGTGCCACAGGGCTCTGTCCTGGGCCCAGTACTATTCAATATCTTTATTAATGACTTGGATGACAGTATTGGGGGCATAGTTATCAAATTTGTAGATGACACCAAATTAGGAGGAGAAGCTAATACCCCAGAGGACAGGATCAAAATTCAGAATGACTTGAACAGACTAGAAAACTGGGCCAAAGCTAACAAAATGAAATTCAACACGGAGAAATATAAGGTACTGCACTTAGAGTGGAAAAACGAAAAGTACAGATATACAATGGGGGACACCTGGCTGAATGAGACTACGTGTGAAAGGGATCTAGGAATACAGGTGGACGACAAGTTGAACATGAGTCAACAGTGCAATGCAGCAGCTAAAAAGGCCAATGCAATTGTAGGCTGCATCAGTGGAAGTATAGTGTCTAGATCAAGAGAAGTAATAGTGCCACTCTATTCTGCTTTGGTCAGGCTTCACCTGGAATACTGTGTCCAGTTCTGGGCACCACAATTCAAAAAGAATGTGGAGAAACGAGCGTGTCCAAAGGAGGGCAACTAAAATGGTGAAGGGTGTGCAAACCAAGCCCTATGAGGAACGACTTAGGGAGCTGGGGATGTTTAGCCTGGAGAAGAGAAGGCTGAGAAGTGATATGATAGCAGTGTTTAAATATTTGAAGGGATGTCATATCGAGGAGGGAACAAGCTTGTTTTCTGCTGCTCCAGAGACTAGGACCTGAAACAATGGATGCAAGCTCCAGGAAAAGGGATTCCACCTCAACATTAGGAGGAACTTCCTGACAGTAAGGGCGGTTCGACAGTGGAACACACTCCCTCAGAGAGTAGTGGAGTCTCCTTCCTTGGAGGTCTTTAAGCAGAGGCTGGATGGCCATCTGTCGGGGATGCTTTGATTGGGAATTCCTGCATGGCAGGGGGTTGGACTGGATGGCCCTTGTGGTCTCTTCCAGCTCTATGATTCTATGATTCTATACTACCCCTGTCGATGCTCAGACGGAGGTCATCAGCCAAGGCAACCATGGCAGTCTCCACTCCAAACCCTGTCCTAAAGCCATTTTGAAATGGATCTAGATAATTGGTTTCCTCCAAGACTGCTTGGAGTTGAAGAGCAACCGCCCTCTTGATCACTTTGCTTAAAAAAGGTAGTAATGAGACTGGCCTATAGCTACAGTCTAACTGCTGCTACCTTCAAACAAGATGGAACATGACCTTCCCTGAGGGATGCATTGATGACGTCCGTAAGGAACATCCTCAATGCACCCCCCCTGGATGGCCAGCCATGATGGGCAAGGATCGAGAAGGCAGGTTGTTTTCCTCACTCTATCAAGGAGCTTGTCCATGTCATCGGTACTCACAGACAAACTGATCAGAACAATTTCATTGACAGAGTTGCTGGATACCTCATCACTTGATTCTGTTGCAATACTGGCATCCAAGTCGGCTCTTATCGGAGAGATTTTATCTGCAAAGAAGTTGTTAAATTTGTCACAGCAGTCCGTTAAGTAGTGGGTTCTGTGATGGTGAAGCCTGCAACAGCTCCCCTACCACCCTAAACAGCTCCGCTGGATGGGACTCTGCAGACGCAATACGTGCAGAGCAGAAAGATCTCTGCACTGCATGTATTGCCTCTCAATAGGAATCAAGAGAATTCCTATGACGAGTCTTGTCAGATAAGAGTCGAGTTTTCTGCTAGGTGTACTCCAGTCGTTGTCCAACCTGCTTTATTTTCCTAAGCTCTTCTGTATACTAAGGCCTATGGTTAGAAGCGGGTTGGAAAGGATGCTTGGGAGCGATTGTGTCGATAGGCTTGGCCAAATCAGTATTCCAAGTATTAACCAAAGCTTCAACAGAATAACCGGCATTACCAACCATTAAACCCTCCAAAGCTTTCTGGAATCCAGCTGATCCCATTAGCCTTTGAGGACGGACCATTCTAATGGGTCCACCACCCTCGGTAAGGTGGATAGCGGTTCTTAGTTCCGCTTTGATGAGGAAATGATCCGTCCAGTGTGGTGGTTTTAATAAGTGGGCCGGACGACCAATTGGGATAGGCCCATGTTTGTCATGGAATCCATGAACTCCCGAGCTGCACCTGTTAAACTGGTCTTGAGTGGGATGTTGAAATCACTCAGAACTAAAAGCCTGGGAGACTCCAACAGCAACTCTGAGGCCAGCTGTGTCAGCTCGGTTAGGAAGTCTGCTAGACATTGGGGTGGTCGGTATACCAGCAGAATCCCCAAACTATCCCTACAGAAGTTACTAAGGTAATTCAAATCAAAGAGTTCAGCAGGATCACTTTATGAAGTGAATTATAGAATTATAGAATCATAGAGTTGGAAGAGACCACAACAGCCATCCAGTCCAACCCCGCCATGCAGGAACTCAAAATCAAAGCATCCCCGATAGATGGCCATCCAGCCTCTGTTTAAAGACCTCCAAAGAAGGAGACTCCAGCACACTCTGAGGGAGTGTGTTCCACTGTCAAACAGCTCTCACTGTCAAGAAGTTCCTCCTAATGTTGAGGAGTAATCTCTTTTCCTGTAGCTTGCATTCATTGTTCCAGGTCCTGTTCTCTGCAGCAGCAGAAAACAAGCTAGCACCCTCCTCAATATGACATCCCTTCAAATATTTAAACAGGGCTATCATATCCCCTCTTAAATGTTTCTTCTCCAGGCTAAACATACCCAGTTCCCCAAGTCGTTCCTTGTAGGGCATGGTTTCCTGATAGCTCTGTGGTCATAACCACATATTCTGCAGAAATTGAGAGGCTCCTTCTTGAATGATGAAACATTTAAGGAGGTGGCAGAAGGCATGAGGGCTAAGGGCTATTGGCAGGAGTGTCACCCCCTGCCATGCAGGAACTCAAAATCAAAGCATCCCCGATAGATGGCCATCCAGCCTCTGTTTAAAGATGGGCAAGGATTGAGAGGGCAGGTTGTTTTCTTCACTCTACCAATGGTAGGCACTCTCCATTCTGATTAATGATCTGAGGTATGGAAAATAACCATTTCAATTTCTTCGTCACCTTCATTAAACTTATGTAAATCATCTGTGGCCATCCCCCCCCCCCCCGTAATGTTCAGCAGTAAACCTGTCTTAGCACTTTCCTCAATGACTTTCTTCAGTAATTGTTCCATGTCTTTGCTATTTTCACCTAGTAGTATGGTGTTATCTTCATATCATCTTGCTTTGTGCGTGAAATCTCTGCATACAAGTTGAAAAGTGTGAAAGAATGCAGCCTTACTTAACCCCCCCCCCCTTTCTGACTGGAATCCATTATGTTTCACTGTATTCTGTTCTAACAGTAGCCTCTTGTCCTGAGTACAGGTTATACATCAAGACAATCAAATGTTGTGGCACACCCATTTCTATAAGAGCAGTCCATAGTGTTTCATGATCTAAATTTTTCTTTACTAGGGACACACTTTAAATATCTTTTGTTGCCATGGACTCCCCCTCAAGACTTAACTCAAGTTTTAAAATAATAATTAATAACAATAACAACAATAACAATAACAATAAGGCTCCAAGCTACATTGCTTGCTGGCCCCCAAATCCAACGTCCACATATTAATGCAGATGTTAGCAAGGGATGCTTGCACACATAAACCTCTATGTGTACTCAGCTCCACTGCACTCCTTCCTCTTTTGGAGCCATGAGTTTGCAGCCCCATTCTATGTGTGAAGAGGCATGTGTGTTAGTGAATCACATACCAAGAAGATTTTTCTACATGGTTAGAAGTGACAAAATGTGGACCCATTAGTGGCTAGATTATTTAAATTTTGTATGTAAGATGAGTTGTGAGGGGCAATGCATATTTCCCCCATGTTACAATAAGCAAGTGCTTCTTGCCACAGTGGAAATGTTTCACCTTTACATGAAACTACAAGACAACCATGCAATTTCAGCATCTTATGAACATCAAAGATCAGAGGGTGGGATGGGGGAGGCCAAGCATGCAACAGATCCCTTTTATTCTAGAAACCTTCCTAACTGCAGAATAAAAGAATATGATATGAGTCATTATTACATCCAAGTCACATCTGATGTGACTTTTATTTGCCACTAAAATTAACATATAGGCTGAAAATGAAATGTTAAAAGGCTTTAATTCTTTTCAAAATATAAAGGATCCTGGTGAGTTTACGTATTCTCATTGAAAAATGAGAAAGATTGTTATTCTTAAAATGATACTACTTCATTTCCCCTCAAATACTATGACTTGATAATGGAAGTTTTAGTGAGCAACTAGTCTTTCTCTTTTCCCTTCATACAGGCAAAACTAAGCAATGCCTAGGTGCCAGAGAGTGTCTAGTGTAATTATTTAAAGCAGATGTGTCAACAACACACCCCAATTTTCCCGGCAAGCCCTCCTTACATTGTGTGGTAGACAGATGGAAACTAGTATGATTGCTGGTAGAGGCAAGGAAACATGATGCCTCTATCTTTATCAGCTCTTCCAAAGTGACTTGGAAGTGTTTAAATATTTGAAGAGATGCCATATTGAGGAGGGAGCTAGCTTGTTTTCTGCTGCCCCAGAGAACAGGACCAGAAACAATGGATGCAAGTACTCGAAAAGAGATTCCACCTGAACATTAGGAGGAACTTCCTGACAGTGAGAGCTGTTTAACAGTGGAACACACTCCCTTGGAGTGCGGTGGAGTCTCCTTCTTTGGAGGTCTTTAAACAGAGGCTAGATGGTCATCTGTCGGGGATGCTTTGATTTTGAGTTCCTGCATGGCAGGGGTTGGCTGGATGGCCCTTGTGGTCTCTTCCAACTTAATAACAATAATAATAATAATAATAATAATAATAATAATAATAATAATAATTATTATTTATTTATTTAGATCCTGCCCCTCTGCAACGCAATTGGGGTGGCTTATAATCATAAAACATGATTCTATGACTTCCAGTTTTGCATAATGGTGTTTTGTGTGCATGAAAGAGAGTCTTTCATCCAATGGTGTGACACCATTGATTTTTCTGTGCCAGTAGTTTGTAGGTGATGACACCTACGTTCATCATTACCAATAAATATAAGCATTCCACTCACATAAAAAGGAAAACTTTACACATTTAGCTTTTGAAATAGTTTGGGATACAGTGACACTGCTGTGCTTTACTTTCAATATATTGAGTCCATGTTTTGGGGAAAAGTGGGATATAACAACAACAACAGAAACAGAATCTGAATCACTGATGGTCCAAAACTCTAGTGCAGGGGTAGGCAACCTTTTGGAGACCTGGGCCAGTCCCCCGAAGTCCAGGTCTCCACTGGGCCGAAGGGGGGGGGGGGGGAATGGCGGCACGCGTGCGCCGACATGGCGGTGCATGTCGCACCCGCCATTTTGTTCTTCAAAATGGTGGACGTGAATCATTTGCACATGCGCAGTACTCCTGCGCATGCGCAAACGCGTCACGGCCGCCATTTTGGAGAGCAAAATGGCAGGCACAGCGTGTGCGGCCGCACGGATGGCAAAACGTGTGGCGGCGGCAGCGCACGGCGGCAGCAGCAACAGGAGTCTGCCTGGGCTGGTAAGTCCGGTGACCTGGGCCGGAACTGGCCCAGGGGCCGTAGGTTGCCGGTCCCTGCTCTAGTGTATAACACATGATTGACTGTGACACTACCACTATCAACAAAAACAGCAGTGTATAAAAGCTTCTTCCTTCTCCCAACCACACACAGAATTCTGGTGTACATTAACTACAAAACTGACATTTTTTATTCCCTATATAAGCATATTGTACACCTGAGTTACAAAATTTACAATTGAACCAGATGAGGCAGAAATCTCATGAGAAATTGTGCCTACTTGAAGTTAGAGCGGTGGTGAGGAGAGAAGTAGAACTAAAGCCTTGTGCATCTCTGGAAACTCTGTCAAACTCTGTCAAATTGCTGTAGGTTCAATTTGAATTTAGATAACCATATTCCAAAATACAGAAAGACCATAACACAGTATTAGTAGAGTAGCTCACAATAAACTTTTTTTCCTACAGAAAATGATTTTTAGTTGGTTTTTTTTTCATGAACAAGCACAATTATCTGTAGGTTGCTGGCCTATTATTAAGGGCCTTTACAGACTGCCAGAAATAGTGCAGCTTGAGGCCACTTTAACTGTCTTGGGTCAGTGCTAGGGAATCATGTGAATTGTATTTTTTTCTGGTACATTGAGCCTTCTCTGTCAGAGAGTTCTGGTGCCACAATAAACTACAGTTCTCATGATTCCTTAGCACTGAGCCAGGACACTTAAAGTGGCCTCAAGTTGCACTATTTCTGGCAGTCTGTAAAGGCCTTGAGCTTATATTTATGTTTGTTTGGAAAAAAATCAGCAAATATATATACACTGGATATGTCTCCTTTTCTGTAGCTCAATTGTCTTCCCACTTGATTCCAAATAATACTGCATATATTATAGAAATGTAATGCATCCCTAAAAAAGAAAAGAAAAGGTCTCTGCAGGGATTTCTGCAAAGAGAGATCTTTATCCTTTGGAAGTATGAAAAGATGCAAAAGTCAGAAAATGTAAAGTGAGCTTAGTGTGCCAAACCACCAAAAGAGAAAGGGCACTCTGAAATCTATCCACTTTTGCATGAAAAAAAAAGCAAGGAAACTTTAACCTCCACTAGGGCTAGAAAATAATAAAATGATAGGTTACCATGAACTGGGCCAATAGGAATACTCATTATTACTTAATTATGAGCTAATTTCTTTATTGATATAGCATCTTTAGTCTATCTTTCTTTTAAACTGAAAAGTGTGGATTAACTAATAGAACAGAGTAATATATAACATTATACAATAGTTCTTTACCCTCCCACCCTGTGAGAAATTAACAAAGCAGTGTGTTTACTGAGAAAGAGAGAGATACACAAGTTATTGTTGGAATATGGATGGGTTATACAGTCAAAGCAGAAATGTAGAGGTGTGTGTGTGTGGAAATTTCCTATTGGAACAGTGTCTACTGAAAACAAAGAGGACTCGACAGCAGGTGGTTTAGAAGTCAAAACATGTGCTCATAGGGCAGAATAACATAAACACGTTTGAGCCTGGGAATAGATAGGTAACACATAAACATATGAGCTCATGGGAAAGAAGTCACATGGAGAATGACATACAGCTAGAGGCTGGGTTAAAGCACATAAGGTTAACACCCAGAAGGTGGAGTATGTGAAGGGCCAAGAGGTTCCTTTGTTCTCTTCTGTTTATATATGCAAGCAATGTGTTAGTGTGTAACTAACTCTAACACTAACTAACTTTTACACTGCAAATGTAACTTTAACTCCTGGATCTGTAAACATCGATCTGTAACTTTTTCTACTGCTGTGGTTCTACAACAACATTGGCAAGATGTGATCCTATAGTGTTTTTGCCATCTGCAGGATTGTATGTTTTCTTTTCTTGTTTACTTTATGGAACAATAAAGCTCTACTTTAGATCTACAACATGTGTCTGCATGCTTGTAGCATGGAGAAGGCTGATGAAAGAAGCTGGTTCCTGAGCTCTGCTGTACTACACATCACATCCAAATTGCCACAGTTATAACTCAAGATATAAACAGCTGTGGGGTTGTTTGGATACATCACAAATACCATCTTACAGCTCTAGTCTATGCATATCTACTCAGAAGTAAGTACCACTATGTAAATGGGCAAAGGGTTCCTAAATACACACTATTGTAAATATCATAAGCATAAGATTATGGGGCTAACCAGATGGCCCCTAAGGGGCAGCATCCTGACGCCCCTCTCCTTGCCGGATTGGGGCTGTGGAGGCGGCTTTTCTGTGCTCCTTTGGTGCAGCATATCTACACGCTGCGCCAAGGGAGCACCCTGACACCACTCACCATCTGTTTGGGTGCGCATGAAGACAACGTGGGGGCAGAATTGGGGCAACCAGCATGCGGTCACCACGCCCTGACTCCAGCCCCAGGCCAGCCTTTGTGGCCAGTCTGTACAGGGCCTATGTTGCAAGCTGCCCTTTTTTTTTTTTTTTTTAGACGAACTCAGTTATCCATAACCAACAACTAAGTTTCTTTCCCCAGTCCTCTGTAGGTGAAAAGGCTCTGGACATTATTCAAGTGGATCCCCAACCTACCACTGAAAGAGATAGGATTTTACACACATATGAGGAAGTCTGTGTACACAATAAGGGGCACATTGAATTCAGAGTTAGTGTTTTATTTGTAAATCACTAAAAAGATGTGTCAGCTGTAGAGATGTGAAGATAATTTGTAAAAAACAAAACAAAAAAACCCATACCTTTCCCTTCATTCCCCCCCGAAGGCCTTTTCCTCCAGTTTTTTTTTAAATGGATTGTGAAATATTCTTTTTTAAATGAATAAAATCTTTAAGACAAGGTGTTCATATATTTACTCTCCCCACATTATTTCTAAAAACTATAAAGCAGACTGACATTTGTATAAGACTGTGCACAATAGCTTGCATCTTTGTAATTTCTGGTCTTGGTTTGTTTTCTCAGTTCTTTCTATGGTAATGAGTGCTTTAGGTCTGTCTGGCACTATGGATGACTAGAAGAAACAAAAACATTCCTTCAATTTGCCAATTTTTATTTTATTTTATTTTAGCTGTTCCTTATTGTCAAATTGTCAAAAACAAAGAAATTCCTGATAGTTCAGATGTTCCTTACAATTCAAGATCTAAATCGACTCCTTTTTAGGCTGGCTTTTCCCAGCTTGACACAGCCTTGCCATGGCTTCTGGCCACTTTGGGGGTATGAATCATCTAAATGCCACATCCCCAAAGTGGCTGGAAGCCACCTTGTTTGACCCTTGTGTTCCTGTAGGCAGATATCAAATGATTCCATCAGCCATTCTGACTTTTGAACAACCTCACCAGACCCCAGTGGATGATGTAAATCAGGGGTAGGCAACCTAAGGCCCGGGGGCCGGATGCGGCCCCCTGAGGCCTTTGAACTGGCCCCAGGCCGGTCCTGCCACTGCCGCTGCCCCCCCCCCCCCGCCATTGATTATTGTTGTTATTACTTGTTCTTGGGGTTTTCTTGGCAAAATCTCCACAGGGGTTTTGCCATGGTTTTTCTGAGGCTGAGAGAGTGTGCGAGCATATTTTTTTAAAAAAAATTAATCTTTTTTTTTAATATATATATATATATATATATATATATATATTTCAGCCCCCCAATTGTCTGAGGGACAGCAACCCGGCCCCCGGCTCAAAAAGGTTGCCTACCCCTGATGTGAATGCTTCACGTCTGGCTATGAGGACATAGCCAGATAACTCCTGGAAACCCTCCCTGATCCTCAGCTCCCCACCAGAAAGAATATATCCATGGGTCTACAGTAGTGCCATGAGGAAGTAAATATTCTCAGTGTAGCAGTAGTTCCACATGCAGAACTACAATTATGGCTGTAATTATCCAAAAATAGAAAAAGGAAAAAAGAAAACTGATTACGCATTATAACATTGTGATAATGATAATAACATGGTGAAGGACAACCTGGCAGCTTTCAGAAAGAAGAAGAAAAAGAAGAAATAATAAGAAGCATATAAAAACCAGAATTACTCTGATGAAGTATTAAAATTGTACACACAGGTAGAAGTATATTCACTGTTCTGCAAGTGAAAAGCTGGCCTAACCAATGTCAAATCATAATCAAGATGCTCAGGAAAAAGTATGCCAACTGTCTTTTTGATATGTATCTGCCTGTGCCTTTCCATTACTTCCATCCACATGAAAAATCTCTAATGAATAGGGAATTCTTATTTCTTGTAAAGTCAATGACATGAATTGACTGTAAGACAAAATAAAGGAAACAGGCTTTTTATTAACACACAGCTGATCTGCATCAAAGTTATACTAGGAATGCTAGGCAGATCAAAAGCATGGCCAAATTCAAGGCACTATTCAAGAAACAAATGTAAAATATTCAGAACTAGATTTAACAAGGAAAGCAAAACAGAATAATGATCTGCTCCCTAAATACAATGACTGTGGGATAGAGCATTAATGCTGAAGGTGTTTTTAAATGCTAGAAATGTAATAATTTACCATGGAATTAATTAATCCATAAAGGACATTACAGTTTCGCCGATCTAAGTGATTTCTCCCATTGTTTAACATTTTCTCTTAGTCATCTAATAGTGCTTGCTGTTGGAAACAAGATGTTGGGCTATTTGGACTCTGTAGGGAAATATTTAAAGTTCTAGGTGTAACATTCAAAACATTTTAGATTTCTCAGGGCAATACCAGACATTGTTAGATATGTAGGCTTACATTCAGAAATGCAACTTCTAATTGGGAACGATTCTGTTTCTCCATGTTCTGTTCTGACAGTAGCTCTTGTCCTGAGTACAGATTCCTCAACAGGAGTATCAGATGTGTTGGCATTCCCATGTCTTTAAGGGTGTTCCATAGCCTTTCCTGATCTATGCAGCCAAAAGTTTTGCTACAGTCTATAAAGCACATGCTGGAACTCCTTGCTATGCACCATTAGACCTTGTTTGTTTGCAATTTGGTCCCTGGTGCCTCCTCCTTTCCTGAACCTCACTTGGACCTCTAGGATGTCTCTCTCCATGTTTGGTTGATAGTGATACAATATAATATACAGAGCTAGTTTAGCCATTTAGGTTTGTACAGTGGGCCCTTAGTATCCACTAGGGTTTGGTTCCAGGACCCTGCCTCCTGTGGATACCAAAATCTGTAGCTGCTCAAGTCCCATTCTATATAATGGGTCAGGGAGTTCATGAAAGGTTTTTCATGTTGTGCTGTTGACCTTCAGAGCAGATAGGAGTGAAACAAACTCACCACTCCTGCTACTAGGCCAAGCCAAAGCATGTGAGCTTTGTAGATAATTTATACCGAAATAACTCTATATAAACAGGATTAGATATCCCCCAAAATTGTAATTTATCAACATAGGGATATTACAAAATGTTATTTACCAACATTAGTGATATTGCAAACATTCAGAGTAAGCATGCTTGCAAAAGCACATGTCTCTGTTCAAATGATTACATGCAAGATGGCTGGAAGAACAACCTATTTCATAATCTTATTCAAGCAAGGATGTGCTCACCAGTCACAACGAACTTGCAACACACCTCCAGTTGCTCCACCCAAATCCAAAATCCATAGTGCATAACAGAATTGATATGGAAGAGAGGTTCACTCTAAAACACAATTATTTTATTGTATTTTCTCCAGTTAGTTTATGTTCTTCACTTACTGACCTATTTAATTTTAGCACAGTAATGACACATACATACATTGCTCAGGTGGAGATTCAACATAAAAATCTTATAAAAGCAGCTAAAGATAAATGATCTTACACTGACACTTGAACACTTGAACACAAATTCAGAGAAATTTGTTCCTACTGTAATATTTTCTGCTTGTGACACTCCATCAGATCTACCCTGGAGCCCTGGTGGTGCAGTGGTTAAATGCCTGTACTGCCGGCACTCACTCACAAACCACAAAGTTACAAGTTCAATACCAGCCAAGGCTCAAGCTCAACTCAGGCTTGCATCCTTCCGAGGTCACTAAAATGAATACCCAGCTTATTGGGGGCAATTAGCTTACAGTAGAGACTGCATAGCATGGTATATAAATGAAGCTGCTATTGCTACCCATTTGAACAACCATTTTAACAAACCAACCTTTTCCTTCTTCACAAAAGGTTATTAATATAGTACATACCTGTAGAAGAAGGTCAGTACAGCAATTATGGGTTGTATGTTAGGAGAGACAGCATGGTGTAGTGGTTTAGACTACATTAGATTACTACTCTGGAGACCAGAATTCAACTCCCAGCTCAGTAATGAAACCCACTGGGTGAACGTAGGCAAGTCACATGCTCGCAGCCTTAGGGGAAGGTAATGGAAAACCTCCTCTGGACAAATCTTGCCAAGAAAACCCCATTATAAGTTCAGCTTAAGGTCCCCGTAAGTCAGAAATGGCTGAAGGCACCCAACAACAAGAAGAAGCAAATAAGTTACTGAAGTGCACTCTGCTTTTTCTAAAAAAAAAAAATCACAAACCAAGCAAACAGATTTTGGAATAAATCCATTTGTTACTCTCAACTAGAATAGATCAACTGATCAACAGAGAACTAGAATGTCAACATTTACTCATTGGATCAACTGATTCTATGTGTCTACTCTAGTTGGGACTAACAATTGGATTTAGGAGTTTCATTTTGTTGTCTGTGTTTACAGTGGTTGTTGCTGTGTGCCTTCAAGTCATTTTGGACTAATGGCAACCCTAAGACAAACCTATCATGGGGTTTTCTTAGCAAGATTCACTCAGAGGAGGTTTGCCATTGACTTCCTCTAAGGCTAAAAGAGTGTGACTTGCCCAAGGTCATCCAGTGGGTTTCCATGGCTAAACAGGGATTCAAACCCTGGTTTCCAGAGTCTCAGTCCTATGCTCAGACCACAGTGGCTCTCATGATTACAGTGTACATTTCAACAAAAAGGGGAAAGGTTCCTTCAGATTGTCAGAATACTGCTGTTCCTTTCTAAATGACTAATATTTATCCAGCTAGTTGTAGGAGGGGGAGGAATACTGAAATAGTTTTTCTTGCACACTTTGTAAAACACTCTGCTGTAAGTGGGACTACATATTTGTATGAATTCTGACACTACTAAACTGTGACATAATCATAGCAGTAAGTAATATTGCTAGATAATCATAGCAACAGGCACAGTCAAATGCATAGAACAGTATTATTAAGCCCATGCCTTTGAATACAGACTGTTTCACTATGTAATTGAAATGGACAAAGAATAGCTGCATTAATCTGGCTTGCTTTAATTAAAGCCATGAACATGATAATAAAAACAATTTATTACTTCTGGCTCCCAAATGTCCAGAATAGCTTACTAGAGTTAAAATGTAAAATTTTAAAACTAACGCAAGGATGAATGTTGCAAAGCTTGCTTTGAAAATATAATGCAATATTTGAAAATTCTCCATGGCTGTAAAAATCCTGAATTCCTTCACTTTATTTCCAGTTGAAAATCACAATATATTCCTGCACGTACCTATGAAAAACAATGAACAACATTATTTTAGGGACCAATTTCTGATGAAGTTTGGGGAACGTGACTACTAGAGTTGTAAAAATACCAAGGGATGGCATTTGACAGTCCATCACATACACAGAGGGGCAATCTGCCATTCAGTTTACTGTCAAATAAAAGCCATGTTTTAAACAAGGGTACACAATCTTCTTACCACTTATGATGCTCCAATATTTCATATGGGAATCATGGAATTGACCAGCCGTTGTTGAGCTGCAGTCTACAACATCTGGAATGCTGTATAATTCCTGTGTCTGGTCTACAGGTAGAGGTGGTTCTGGCTCTCAGAGCTTCCTCCATTTATCATACAAGTTACATAGTAAATTGTAAGGACAATTCCATACACATCAATATTTCACAGATGAAAACCGGAATAAATGTAGCCAAGCAACATCACAGTATAGTCAAGTTGGCAAAACTTATTAATGAAGAAGAACACACAAGCTAGGAGAGGCTGCAGCAGTTTGCTTTCACCTGAGCCTACTAGGAAGAGCAAGACTCCATACCCTCTGATGCTCTTCCCTTGCACAGATGGAAATAAGCTGAAGACAAAGGAGGAAAGTAGGAGGAGGAGAGAGGAACTAGGACCTTTTAAAAGCAGCTGAAAAGTGAAGTAGGACTGTCCTTGCCAAATTAGGACAGTTAGAAGGCATGGTACTCTTCCTAGCTACTACAGTAGATCAGATGGACTTGTCTGTCCACTTTTGTCCTTCTGTTCCACCAGCTTCCTGTCCTCTGTGTGCAAAGGAGATGAAAGGTCTGAATTCTACTGACAGTCCTGAGTAGAAACAATGAGACACAATGGTATGCTTACTTACAATTCAACTATTGACACAGTGGGATCCAGTCAAGTTGGGACAATTGGATGTGATTCTAGCTATGGTGTACAAATCTGGGTGTGTGAGAATTCACCACTGATTTTAGTGGAAGATAGAACCTCCACTTTTACAGAGCTATGTAGGGCTACTCTGGATTTATTATTTCATTAACCTACCCCTTTTCTTAATGACAGTCCTGTTTGTCAAATGACAATTTGTCCTAATGACAAATTAGGACCTTCTAACTGTCTTAATTTGGCAAGGACAGTCCTACTTCACTTTTTCAGCTGCTTTTAAAAAGTCCTGGTTCCTCTCTCCTATAAAGACTATAGCGTTATTCCAGAATCAAGACACTTTGCCACAGCAATCCTTTTAGAAACAACTCTGAGTATTTCCCACCAAACCGGTACTTTAAAGCCCTCTGGCCAATTCCCTTTCCCCCCTCCCCAGTGGTCCAATTGTCCATATCAAAGGATCTTTGAAGTTTAGTTCTTCCAGGTCCATCTCCTTTCATCTCCTGGGATAGGAAGGCAAACTCTCATCCCAGTCATAAACCTGCCTCAATTCCCCATCTACTATTTACAATGCCTATCTGCCATTCCCTTTGATATCCCTGCACTACATGCATCACCCCTTGGTGGTCAGATTCCTATGATGAGAAGCATAGAATCCTGACACTCTTCCACCCCTGAATCATTTTATACTATTTAATTACATATATCAATCCCCTCCTGGCTTGTCTGGATATTGTTCATGAAACTGTTGGACCAAATCTGTCTGGCACAGACCCATTCATTATGTGAGTCCGGGAAGTGTCCTCAGCTGACCAAATATTGTAACATTTTCCTATGCCACCTGGAATCCAAAATCTTAGCCACCTCAAAGTATTGTTCCCCCTCCACCACTAACGGAGGCGGAGGTTCAGGCTCTTCTCTTCAAGGGTCCTCTTCCAGCACTGGCTTTAGCAAACTGAAATGGAACACAGGGTGAAACTGTTTGTACATTTTTGGTAGATCCAACTCAGCTGTCACTTTATTGATGATTCGTTTTACCACAAAAGGTCCCACAAACTTTGGGCCCAATTATTTGGAAGGCTGCTGAGTCTTCAAATGCTTGGTGGACAGGTAGACTCTGCTCCCAGGTCTCAGCTGCCACTCCCTGTCTCTCTTTCGATCTGCGAACTTCTTGTAGGTCTGTTTGGCCTCATGTAGGGCTGCCACAATGTGAGGCCATGCATCTTTGATTTTTGTAATCCATTGGGAGAGTGGCACGGGTCCGTAGGTTCCATGGTCAGAGCTGGCAAAGTTTTCGGTTCATAAAAACCTTAGAGAGCAAATGTCCGGTACTTTGGTGAAGTGTCCCATTGAAAGCAATTTCAGCATGAGGCAAACCAATCAGCCTGCAAATAGTTGCCAAGGCATTGAATGTATTGTTCCAAAGAAAAATTATTTTTCTCTGACTGTCCATCCAATTTGGGGTAATGATATCAGTGTCGCTGATCTCCCAGTGGTGGCAGAGGGTGCTGCCCCTTCATCAGGCTGCTTGGATGCCCGCCCCTTCATTCAGGGCATGCCGCCATCAGATATCCCTTCTGCCTGCAGGTCAGGCACAGTCCCAGTCATCTCTGTTGCTTGCGCTCCATCTCGTAAGGCTTAGTTTCTTTCACCTTTCCTCAGGAGTGGCTTGGGTTTGCGTTAGTTCCCTTGCTCACGCCTGATTTCCAGTGAGTCATCAACTGGATCTCCTGCTGTGCTATTTTGACCTCTCCCACCAGCTGGATCCACTGTCTCACTGTCTGCAGGTTGTTGGTCATCCGGACCCACTTCAACAGATCTGCTTGTAAGCTCACCTTGAAGTGTTGCACCTTGGTAGCTTCGGGCCAGTCTATGACTTGAGCTGCTGTTCCTTGGAACTCCGTTGCATACTTAGTCATGGAGCATGTCCCCTGAGTCAGCTCCATCAGTTTAGCTTGGGCTTTCTCAATCCTGAAAGGGTCCTTGAAGCGGGCTCGCAGACAGGTGCTCCAATTCAAGAGCTCAGGCATCCAACAGTTGCACTAGCCAGTTTGCCATGTCACCTTCCAGGTGTGTGGTTACACACCTCACTCTGGCACACTCCATAGGGAATGTGGGTCCCCACTCCTGCATGTGTGTCGCTACCTGTGCCATGAATCAGGATAATATACTGGATTTCGCATCAAACCACACCCCCAGTTGTCATGTGGACAGGTTCTGAACACAACTCATGGGTGCTATTGCAGGTGCCCAGAGTCACTTCTCTCCATGCCGGGCGTTGTGCTCTCATGGCTCACACTGGCATGGCCAGAGTGACTGGGAACTGGTCCCACCACATAGCTCCATGGGTTGGGGTTTCCACTGCAGTTTGCCCACTGTGCTGGCCTCTTGTCGGGATCCCCATCCTGCACTCTCTGCCGTACTTGTCATTGTGATGAGCCTCTGCTAGCCATCAGGGTACGAAACCACTTGTATTCTCCCACTGCATGCAGCAGGTCCTTGGGGACATCCTCCCACAGACTGTCTGAGGTTTCCTCAGACCCTCCTTCTTCTGTGGGCCAGTCCTCCCAGTCCAGGTAAGTTGAGGCCCATCCTGTTCCGTGCCTCTATGCTGTCCACTGGGCCTCCTCCTGAGTCTGGCCACTACTCCCAAGGCCTTCCCCGGCTTCCTGGGGTCTCCTTGTTCCAACCTCCTGGCCAGAGTTCATTCAGCTTTCCCGGGCTGTGGCCACCAAGCCGCCACTTCACTCTCTCTGGGAAGGTTCCTCCAGGTTAGCTTTGTCTCGAGCCACAAGCAGTTATCGTAGATGAGGTGAAGTTGGAGGGAGAGTTGTTTCAGTGTCATGCTTGGCAGCAAGAAACTTGAAGAACCAGGAAAACATTTTTAAGTGTAAATTCAGGATTCCTTTATTCAGAATCAAGACACTTTGCCACAGCAATCCTTTTAGAAACAATTCTGAATATTTCCCACCAAACCAGTACTTTAAAGTCCTCTGACCAATCTCCCTTTCCCTCTCCCCAGTGGTCTGGTTGTCCATATCAAAGGATCTTTGCAGTTTAGTTCTTCTAAGTCCATCTCTTTTCATCTCCTGGGATTGGAAGGCAAACTCACATTCCAGTCATAAACCTGCCTCAATTCCCTATTTACCATTTACAATGCCTATCTGCCATTCTCTTTGATTTCCCCCACTACATGCATCACTCCATGGTGGTCATATTCCTATGATGAGAAGCATATTTCTAAATAAAACCTTATTTATTCACCAAATTGAGTCGTCTTGGTATACATAGGTGAAATGATCTGCACAGTAACCCACTCTTGCAGGCCTCCTTTGAGTTAAACAATTCCCCTAAAATTTAAGGAGACATTGACACAATTGGTGGGGACCCCAGGTCCCCACTCTATTTGAGTAATAAGATTAAGTCAAACTCTAATGGTCATGGCAGAAATCTAGTGGTGCTTTATTAAAGCTGCCATCAGCAGAGTGACCCCTGATTATGGGCCTCGGCAGACGACCAATAAGGTCATCTCCGAGGCAAGGAAGAAGAGGGGCAGCCGCACGAGCGGCGCCCCTTCCTCCTCCCGAGGTTGCCCTCAGAGCTGCCGGCCCTCCACACGGCTGGCGCGCTGAGGGCAACCTCCCGCCGCAGCGTCCTCACACGCTGCGGCGGAAAAGCCAGGGAAAGTGTGCCCGACGCGTTTAGGGCGCACTTTCCCTGTCTTCTGAAAGGAGCACTGATTTTGTGCTCCTTTCAGGGGCGCCAACGGTGTGCCATGGTGCGGCTGCCGCGGTCCCGCGGCGCACCGTCCCAGGGCGTCCCCGGCGCCCTGGTCTGCTTCCCCCCTATATTTTCAAGAATCTTTTATAAGGATTGTAGTGACAAAATGCTACAAATAAAAATACCTAAATTGTTGTCCTAAAGTGGAATTCTTTTAATTTAAAAGAATTAACTAAACAGAAAATGTGTTCAACAATAAAGATGAGATATTTATATAATTATGTATAATGCATAATTTATGTAAATTAATTATGAAATCCTAAATTCTTAAGTTGCATGTTCACAAATTTTGTGAAGGCTACATTATTATATTACCAAAGATCCTATTAAAAATGCAAAATTCATGGAGAAAACCAATATTTATGAATACTTAATTAGGCTGTGCATCTGAGAATGTTATATAAAGCCAAAGCAATGAAAGCTAAGTACTCAGACGGAGATTGAAACCATAAGAAACAGAACCCACAATGGAGCTTCCTGTAAGTACTGGGAAAGTCTAGCAAGCATTACCAGCAGAGATGCACCAGTATTAGGAATCTGAAATCAAATCAAGTATGTGAGATTTTTAAAAACACTATTAAAATACTTTTCACACATGAACTGATATTTTCCCAACAGTAGCTGGATCCTCATTGCCAATCTCTGTAATAGCCAGGCTATGAAAACTAGAATAGGACAAAAATCATTTGATTAGCAAAATGTATAAATATTGCGAAAGTTTAGTACTGAGGAAGAATAAATTAAGCAGTGTATGGTTAGATGGGTGACGGAGTGCAATATATTTGGGATATATGGGAGGTAATCTGAAATAAGGGATTAAAATTTACTTGTTCTTGGATGAGAGTTGGAACAGATACTCCTCCCTGCACTGACCCAAGGACCAAGCCTGGTGAGCACTGGGGCCAGGAAAGCACTGGCCCTTCTGCTCCAGCCCTGTTTTAAGCAATTAAAAGGAGATATTGGTGTTATTGGGTTTGAAAGTTAGGCAACTAACTGAAACCTGTTTCTCAGATAATTTCTTTCTTTCTATTTTTTAATAAACCTGTAAATGGAAGGAATGTGGAGTAAAATTAATATTATGATAAAGAGTTAGACTAGAAATGGAATTTAGAAGTTTAAAGGGAGAGGAAAATACTATTACTTAAGAAACCAAATAGAGAATAAGTGGGGGGGGGGAGAAGTTGGGGTTGGATGTCTATATTTATGTGTTAAATTTTGAATAAAAATATTTTTTATAAAAAAAGAAAACTCTAATAGGACAAAAATGAATTGCTGCAATCAGGGCAACTAACCTGATGCCACTGGTGAAAAACACCTTCATCTTCTCTTTTCTGTGATACCTGTTTAACCTCTTGTGCTACTTTTGCAAGAAGCATCCAATTAAATGCTACACAAAACCTTTTTACGGCAGCAAACTAAGCCAGATGAGCTCCCACAGGGAATGTAAACAACACCATATGATCACAGTCTAAAGAAAAATCTCAAAAAATAAAATACTGTCTGAAAAAGTAGCTCTTGTGGACCCACTTATGGCTACTGGCTCTGCAATACTGGACCACATCTTGTTTACATCTGAGGGGTTGAGCTGAGGAAAGAAGTCTGTATCTAGTATGGTTGCAAGGTCTCACTACTCGAAGCCAGATGCTGCAGCCAATGAACTCCTGGTGTGTGTGTGTATGTGTGTGTGCAACAAACTACAGCATGGCTGAGCAGGAAGAAGGCACATGTCACAGTAGTGACAGAATTGTTCCCTTCTCCACATGCCTGTCTGCCACATACTTCAGGTGCTGCCATTACCTGGAATGCAGAGTTAGGCAGATGTACAGAGGCCACAACATGGAATAATAATGATGCTTAGGCCAGCTTCTAGAACCAGCTCTTCCTGAGCAGGGGTGTCACTGAGAGGGTGCAGGGAGTTCAGACTGCACCACGTGACACCTTAAGTGGGTATGAGACCACTGCTTCCCAAACACCTGCCTTTTGGCAGAAATGGGCTGTGGAGTTCATCTGCATCCCTTTAAAACACTGGAGCTCAGTGGAAGAGATGGTATGAGTGGAGCAAGGCTCAGTGAGAGAAGAAGGGAGAGCCTCAGGGTTTATTAAATTAAATTTTTAAAAATTAAATTTTATTCTTTTAAAATTTTCGTTGAAAAATCACTTATTTCCAAATTTTCATTTTAATCACATGAAACAATGTACATGTAAATAGATTTAGGCTGGAAATATGCTATCATAATTTAAACATATTATTTTAAGTTTGCTAATTGTTTATGTCACAACTCTTGCCATTACATTCAGTGATATATGAGAATTATGATGTATGAGTAATATTACTACAAAAATATTAATAAGGATTCTGTATGGTGTGGTATAGGAGGTTAATGGGGATTGACACCATGAGTTCCCGCACCAGATGATGCCAACCCGAGTGATGCCACTGCTCCTGAGCAACTATGTTTCATAAATTTAGTGGTCAATAGCATCCATTTGAAATCTTAGAGCAGGTGACATTTTATATTTTAATTTTCCTTTTTTTATCTGGGGGTGTTTGTCAATGTGTACAAACTGTTGTAGAGTAAGGCAAGAAATGGCTAGGATTTTGAACAGCTTTTTAAGTTGAATTTTACCTGAGAGTACACCGTTTTATAAATATTAATCTTACAGTAACTTTTAAAAAGTATAATGGTTGTGTGTGTGTTAGGGTAGATGGATTGTTATTTGTGTTGCACTGGACTCTGAGCCAAAGAAAAGAACAGAATAAAAATCTAAAGAACAACAAAAACATGATTAATCTAGATGTAAGTAAGTACATGATAATGGAATTAAAAAAAGGCAGGTTGTGTTCAACCTGGAGACTGGATAAACCCACATCATAAATCAGGAAGGACAAGTACAGGAAGTATTCCTACAAATTACCAGCTAATGCAATTTAAAAGAGCAATAATGCCCTACCAAAGTGGAGCACTATGATTATTTTTGATTTGTTGCAAACAAAACCCTTAACACAATAATACAGCTTTGCTTCACTGTACAAAAAAACAAAACAACCCCCCCCCCCCCCAAAAAAAAACCTTGGAAGAACTCTGTGTCCTAAGTTTTCAGAAATATTGAGAAGAAACCCAGTGAATAAAGAAACATGCTCAGTCATAAGTGAGTAATGCTGTCTTTTTGCAGTTACCCCAAGGGACATTCACAAATGAAGCCTGGTCCATTTAAAAGAACTTTCTTGAAAAACTTCAAGCTTTTACCTACCGGTACTTGTTTGAGCTTTCTGTCAGAGCAGTGACAAATCTTTATTTTGCCTTGATTTATTAGCACTTAAAGTAAACGCTGTTGGCTTCTTGGGAGCTGTCAACAGCATTATTGATCCATACTTTGTTTACACAGAAGATTTCTGAACATCTTATATTTCTGCAAGCAACACCCTCTCAGCTTATCTTGGCTGGTTTTACTTGAGTGTCCGCAATGCCCAGTACACAGTCCTGCCTCCTTGTTTGTGCTATATAGTACACAATTGCTTCTCCACCAAAAGGAAAAATGTGACCACAACTGTTATCCCAAGTACCTTCCATTCTCCTGGCCTGCAGAGGAATCCTGGAATTAAATCCTGTTAATTATGTGTCAGCTGACAGGGCACAAAATTATATTTCCATGTTGAAAACTGGTATAGGAAATTGTTCTCTCTGCTGTTCACAGACATACAAGGTTAAGTCCTTGTCTGCACTGGCCAGGGTACTCTGGGGCAGCCCAGATTATCCTGGCCCCGCAGCTACCTCAACTTGTCCCTGTTATCTCACTCTGTTTCCATGTTGCCATGGCTGTCTGTCCAGTAATGGTGCTCAGTGATGGTTACATCCTTAGTGCATTACTCTGACCTCAGAAAAAATGGCCTGCAGCAATGGCAGATGCATTAGATAGTCCAGTGGGGTACCTGTGCAGGTGTATGCCGCAGTGCAGAAACTGATCACTCTGGATTAAGTTGTAAACCTAATTAGTCCACTTGTGCTACTCTAACAGCATATTTATATAGCATCACTGCAGTGTCAGACAATCAATGAAGTTCTAATGTTGAAGTGGGAATTATGTGCCCTCCAGATGTTGTTGAACTGCAAATCCCAATTTTCCATTCCCCATAACAGATTAAGTTATTTTAATTCATTGTAACTTTGTTATGTCCCAGTTCTGGTACAGGACATACAGGATGTTGTCCAGACTGTCTGCGCCAGACACGAGGTTTGGGCCATGCATCCATCTGAACACCAGTATGGGAAGGGATGGGCCTTTTGGCCTGTGCAGACAAGGCCTTAGATAGGGCAGAGGTGGCAAGAAATTAAGAGTAGACAAGTCTGAAGATGAGATTAATTGAGTAGGCCTATGAAAGCTTTCTGTGTTATTAAATCTTAATGAAATAGTTGTAAACCTAGTAATTAGTCCACTTGTGCTACTCTAACAGAGAGGTAGCTTAGGACAGCATATTTATATAGCATCACTGCAATGTCAGACAATCAATGAAGTTCTAAATTTGAATTGGGAATTATGTACCCTCCAGATGTTGTTGAACTGCAAATCCCAATATTCCATTCCCCATAACTAGTGGGAACTAGGATGGCTGTGAGCTGTAGTCTAAGAACATCAGGTCGCCTTTCACGCCACACAATTATAACCCCATTATTCTACTTTAACTATCAGGTTTCCATCCTATGTAATCCTGGGATCTGCAGTTTAGGGAGGGGTATTCAAGATTCTTAGGTGGAGAGCTCTAATGCCACACCTGACTATAATCCCAAGGGTTTAAGGTAGGGGAAGGGGAAGGAAAGATCACCACAGAGGTGATCAAATCTGTGAGCTTTCTACCCACATACCCTCCAACATGTCACAAATGAACACAGAGACATATGAGGGAACATCAGAGTGTGGTCAAGATGGGAAAAATTATGAGTAACAAAGAACATACAAGCTAGGAGAGGCTGCAACAGTTTGCTTTTGTCTGAGTCTACTGGGAAGAGGAAAATTCCACACCCTCCTCTCTTCTCTTCCTTGCTGAATTAACAGAATACAAACTACTGTTGCACTTTGAAATCAGTTTGCAACAATTCAAGTAAGATGAGGTCAACGGGGAAAGGTGGGAGGAGGAGAGACTGGGATATTTAAAAAGTAGCTGATAAAGGTGGGATGATAAGAGACAAAAAAGTGGGATTAATTGAGACTATCTGTGCCAAACTGAGACAGTTGGAGGGTTCATATTCATACCTATCCAAGGGGCTTTCAGAGAGAAGATGACAGAGAGATTGAGGTACTGTCTTTTAACAAATTATGAGATGATTTATCTAATGGTTTCACACATAACAATGTCCTCATGATACTGCCAGGTAACTAACTGTTCATGCCCATCATGCCTCTGCTCTACACTTATATTTTGTTTTCCAAAACCTTGCTAAAAACACAATTTCTCCTCACCTCACCAAATAAGTGCTGGATTGCTGTAATAACAAGTCACAGGGCATTTTAAGAACTTTTAGAGCAATTAGGAAGCATTAGGAAGCATTAACACTTTATAATTCAAGTGCTTTTTCATACTTCTCATCTAAACAAGATGTGTCATACCATCCAATTATTTGAATTTTAAGCATGAGTCAGCAAATTGCTCTGAGAAATTTGCTGCAGAAAATAAGTGCTAGCATTCAGGAAGAATATTTTTAAAAAATTATATTAAAGTACATTAGTACCAAACACCAGGAGTTTTGAAAGGTCAGTGTCTCTGTGTATGGAGCTCTATAATCACAAATACTGTAGGTGGTAACAGTGTAAAAATACTGGTATGTTGCACTCTATGAGACAAAAAGTAGGCAAAAGGCATCAATCATATTCCATTCGTCTTCAATTTTAGTTTTTCTGTTATTGAATCCATTGCCAGCTCTGCCTTCTTGTACACCTGACAACAAATCCAGCAACAATTTAGAGGGGGGGAATGGTTTAAAGAACAACTTAAAGCAAGGAAAGGAATAGTTGTTGCTGCTGCTGTTAATTATTCATGATTGTTTTACCAGATTGTTTGTTATTATTTATTGTTTTAAGTTAAATTTATTGTAAACCATTTTGAGATCTTTGGATAAAGAGTGGGATAGAAACAGTTAAATAGAAGTTCCTGCAGAAGGCCTGTCCAGAAGTCTCTCTTAAAATCCTGCCCCTCTCCCCATGCGTGGAGAGATTTATCTGCATGCCCTGGGTCACCTTAGGTAGGCCTGCAACATGAGCAGGTATTCTTATAAGCTTATCGCACGGCATTTAAGGAATGGGAATGGAAAGGAAAGGAACGGAACAAGGCAAAACAGAGAATGCCACTGATGCCGCCGGGAGTCCCCAAGCCATTCTCAAGCCATTCCTGGCAGCCAATTTTTGAAGGACAATTTTGAACCGTCCTTCAAAAATCGGATGCCAGGAATGGCTTGGGGACTCCCAGTGGCATTCTGTCCAGTAACATACATTTTTGCCCCGTTCCATTCCGTTCTGTTCCTTTCCATTCTTGTTCTTGTAAGTGCCATGCTATAAGCTTATTAGTATTTTTTCAAATCAGCTGACCCATGAGAACAGCTGGCTTCCCCTTTTGCTGTGCTTTGTCCGATTATTATTATTATTATTATTATTGGCATCCTAATAATTATTTCTCTAATAGTTGCTAACTTTCTTTATACCATTTACAAAGTAGAGTAAGTACAATATTTTAAAACATGCAAAATTGACCTTAAAATAAAATTGAAGTATTAGCAGCATTAAAACTATTTAAAGAACACATTTTAACATGATGATAAAGCAGTTAAAAACAATACAATCAAAAGACAACACCAGGCAGCTGTTTACAACACATCCCACTGTGCTGCCTGGTCCCTTGCTTTGAGGTCAGAACATGGTGTCCAGCCTTGCTCACATGGTTGAGTGTTTTGTTCTGACCTCAGAGCAAGTGGATCCTAGCGGAGGTGGCTGCGCCAGGCAGCATGTGCATATGCACAGCTGTCTGGCATCACAACAAAAGTGCCCAGGTAATGGGGGGACGTTGGGGCAGCTTTGAGGCCAGAATACTCCCGGCTGCTCCAGAGTATTCTGACCTGTGCAGATACCACATAGAGTCTTAAAATCAACATTTAGAGAGTTGGGAGGAGGAAATGAATCTCTTTGCAGTCAGAAGCATTGGACTGGACTAGTTTCCGAAGAAGTCATTCACATCAACCTCCAATCCATTCCAATATATTTCAAGGCTTCAGTATAATTGTAACACACACTGCCACGGTCAAAATGGATAACTTACTCAAGCGAGCAGAGTGCTCCCACCAGTGACAGAAGCAGCCAAAGAGAATGCCTCAGTCAAACACCTGTCCACGAATACCTGAGGTATGTATATCTAATGCACCGCCCTCTACAGTTAGACAAGACTTGCAACCTTGTCAACAGGGAATACCTTTAATATATCTAATGTAGTTTTCAACAGATCTGTAGTGCAGCCATGTAAATATAAGCACTGCGGAAGGTAAAGTAGTGAAAAGCTCAAACCACATACCTCTTATCTCATCAGCTATTTCGTTTGTCTTCCTAGCTTATCTGTTGTCTCATTTTGAAACAATGTGTGGCAGAGATAGATTGCCATTATTAAGTATTTTTCAGCTTTCATTTAAGAGAGAATTAATTTGAGAATGGAAAGAACTTATTTTACACACGTTCATATGTAACCACTCTTCACAGTGGCAGCTTGTTAGCAAAAGAACCAGCTGGACTTGCTGGTTAGGGAGGCTATAATGAAAGGAATGGATATTTGTTGTGATGGGAAAAACCTAATCCTCCCTAAAGCAATTGTGGTCAGATGGATCATTATTAGAAATCCGCTGGCACCTGCCCATCCCTCTAAGGCTAGTCAGTTGTTCAATCAGGTGTGATCTGACACTACCACATATGAATGAAGAGCTAATTCAAGGAGATGGGGAAAAGCTACATTTAGGGTTCTAGTTTGCTGAATGTGAAGATACCACATTTTAGCCATTACAAGGGAATCCTAAAGAGGGAGCCAATGGATTGGGGCTTTACTATTTGAGGTTTCTACCTCCAACAAATGTAAAACATTTTAAAAAAAACTGGCATGTTTTACCAAAACAGCATGTAAATTTTTTCTAATGCAAAAAGCATGGAGGCTTCTCTTGAGAGATTCACTGTTCTCTGCTTAACAAAGGGGGTTGTGACCTCACAAGGACCACAGACATCTTGGATCTCAGAGAAGTACCCTTTTTGTATCACTAATGGAATTCAAATTTTACCTCCTGGACTCTGGAATGCTTTGTTTCTAGTGCCACATGGACAGACGAGGGGCCTGCCTGCATAGATATCCCTCCACATCCTCTCAACACAGAACAACACAATAACATCATCTTGACAAAAGGCAGGCTTCTGACTAACACTGTCATTTTTTTAAAAAAATAAATATATATCTTGTATGACTTGTGACACCTTTGCCTGATGAAGAACCAGTAGAACTTCAAAAGCTTGCATCATGTATTTTGTTCATTTTGATTGGCTGAATAAAGGTATCACTGTTTTGTGGATATTGGATGTTACTGTACTTAAGATTCTTGATCATTATAACTTGTGCAGTTTAAGTCTGCAAACTCAGGTGGTGCTAAGGGGTGCTCCTTTGAACTTGGGGGAAGAAGCAATTCTATATGAAAAGCCTCTAAAGAAGCTGAGATTGGATAAAGGAAGAAAATACATTTAAT
This sequence comes from Phrynosoma blainvillii, assembly GCA_026167975.1. Lineage (NCBI taxonomy): Eukaryota > Metazoa > Chordata > Lepidosauria > Squamata > Phrynosomatidae > Phrynosoma > Phrynosoma blainvillii. The sequence continues at coordinate 341,219,555 of JANUYF010000001.1, forward strand.
GTTGTTTGGAATAAATTTATCCTGAGAAATTTCTAAAGGTTTTTTTTTTAGCATCTCTTTTTTGCAAGACAAATTAACATTTGCCTTGAAGTTTGGTAAAATAAAAACCATACTCCAAAACCAAAACCAAATGTTCAAAAACAAGAGGGATGGTGGCATCTTCACCTGAACAATGAATTATTTACAAAATTCTAGTTTACATAAACAGATCAAATAAAATGCTTGCTAGCATGTAACTCAAACAAACACAGGGCCTTTGCAGACTGCCAGAAATAGTGCACATTAAATTGAGGCACTGCCCTGGCTCAGTGCTAGGGAATCATGGGAACTGTAATTTATTGTGGCACCAGAGCTCTCTGACAGAGAAGGTTCAATGTCCCAGAAAAAAATACAATTCCCATGATTCCCTAGCACTGAGCCAGGGCAGTGCCTCAATTTAATGTGCACTATTTCTGGCAGTCTGCAAAGGCCCAGAGAAGGCTCAATGTCCCAGAAAAAAATACAATTCCCATGACTCCCTAGCACTGAGCCAGGGCAGTGCCTCAATTTAATGTGCACTATTTCTGGCAGTCTGCAAAGGCCCACAGTAAAACAGTCTACAATGAAAATAAATAAGCAAATATGGAAGTGAAAAAGCATATATGAAGTGATACATCAATCATGCATAAAATATATAAAATGATAATAATGTTATTTCATGAAACATAATTTGACAGTTATATAAAACCAGGTATAATTCAATGCAACAGAAAATACACACAAAAGAAATAGTGTGCAGGAAAGATGTGATGCTTGTAATTATCTCATTTTATAATTTTCCTCTGATCGCTTCCTTTCTGGAAAAAGGACCCATATCAAAAGCTGAACAGATAAGGCCAATTTTTCAAGGTCATGTAGTTTAGGGCCTCGGCAGACGACTAAAAGAGTTGTCTGCGAGACCCGGAAGAGGAGGAGCCACCGCACGAGCGGCGCTCCTTCCTCTTCCTGAGGTCGCCCTGGGAGCTGCCGGCCCTCCGCACGGCCGGTGCTTCTGGGGCAACCTCCCGCCGCAGCGTCCTCACACGCTGCGGCGGAAAAGACAGGGAAAGTGCACCCTGCGTGTTTAGGGCGCACTTTCCCTGTCTTGTGGAAGGGGGGAAGCAGACGAGAGCTTCCCAGACGCCCTGGGCCGGCACACCGCGGGGCCGCAGCCTCCGCACCTCGGCGCACCGGCGGTGTCCCTGGAAGGAGCGCTAAATCAGCGCTCCTTCCTCAAGACAGGGAAAGTATGCCCTAAAAGCGTCGGGCGCACTTTGTCTTTTCCGCCGCAGCGCGTCTGGTCGCTGCGGTGGGAGGTTGCCCCGGAAGCGCCGCCCGTGCGGAGGGCCGGCAGCTCCCAGGGCGACCTCGGGAAGAGGAAGGAGCGCCGCTCATGCGGTCGCTCCTCCTCTTCCGGGTCTCCAGGACGACCTTTTTGGTCGTCTGCCGAGGCCCGAAGGAGCGCTGATTTTGCGGTCCTTCCAGGGACGCCGCAGGAGCGCCGCGGTCCGGCTGCCGAGGTCCCGCGGTGCTCCGGACCAGGGCGTCCCCGACGCCCTGGTCTGCATCCCCCCTCAATTAATAAGACATAATTCTAGTTTTCATTTACTCTATTCACATGGTACAATATTATAACATTCTTATGGTTTCAAATTCACATGAAGTTTATATCTCATGAAATATGCATATTGCCAACATGTATGTGGAACTGTATATGGAATTATGAAGTTAATATCATATCTGCTGTGGTTTGGTTCCAGGAGCCTCTGTGGATACCAAAATCTATGGCTGCTCAAGTCCTGTTAAATACAATGACATAGCAAAAAGGTATCACTTATATAAAAATGGCAAAACCAAAGTTTGGTTTTTAGAACTTTTATATTTTTAAAATGTTTTCAAGCCATGGATGGTTGAACCCGTACATAAAAAATAAATTATGAATAGGGAGGAATGACTGTGCATAATGTTTCTCTTCTGTATTTGCTTCATTATGTATCCCCGTGATGGGCTGATTTGCTGTTTTTGTTTGAATTACATAATTGTATTTATTTCACTTTAACTGAATAACTGTCACCTTAAACAGATATAGCAATATGTGGTTTTGCATTATCCAACCCTAACCACACTTTTCCCCAAAATTCTGCCTGTCACAGACACAGTCAGCAGTGTTGAATTGGCAGTCTGACAACATAAGGCTATTCTCAATATCCTTAGCTGAGCATCCAAGCTTAGCTCAGTGTGGAACTACATTACCACAGCAAACATATAAACAGTAAGGGAGTGTTTGCTAAACCCTTCTGCTGCCTGTCAGATCTCCCCTATCTTGCTCCTCTCTTTTCTCCAACCAGCTGGTCTTATTTCAATCTCAGAATTGGATGGAGAGAGAAAAAGTGAAAAGAGTGAGCAGTTTAGCAGGAAGAATCGGGTGTTGTTGTTGTTAACTGCTCTTGAGTTGATCTAGACTCATGGCAACTCTATGGATAAGACATCTCCAAGACCCCCTTATCCTACACTGCTCTGCTAAATCCCTGCAACCCCATACTCGTGACCTCCTTAATAGCATGTGGCCTTCCCCTTTTCCTACTTTCCTCCACCTTTCCCAGCATTATTGTCTTTTCCAATTAGTTGTCTCTTCTGATGATGTGTCCAAAGTACGACAGACTCAGTTTGGTCATCTTGGCTTCCAGGGAGGTTTCCAGCTTGACCTACTCTAGGACCAATTTGTTTGTCCTTTTGGCTGCCCATGGGATCTTCACCACTCTTCTCAAGGACCACATCTCAAAGGAGTTGATTTTCTTCCTATCATCTTTCTTAACTGTCCAACTCTCACATCCATACATGGTAATAGGGAATATAATGGCTTGTATAATTCTAACTTTTGTGCTGAGTTGTATATCTTTGCATTTTAGAATCTGTTCTAGTTCTTTCATAGCCACCTTCTCCATTCTTAATCTTCTTCTGATTTCCTGACTGCAGTTCCCATTTCTATCAATTAAGCTTATTGCACAGCACTTCGAAGAACAGGAACGGAACAGAATGCAAGGGAATAGAACGAAGCCAAAATGCATTTTACTGCATGGGAGAACGCCACCGATGCTGCCAGGAGTCCCCGATCCATTTCCCAGCCATTCTTGGCAGCCAATTTTTGAAGGACTGTTCAAAATCGTTTTTCTGTCATCCATGTTTTTCCCTCTTTCTTTTTGTTTATTGAAACTTTCTGTCTGCATTCTTCTTTTATTATATCTCTAGCTTCAGATCATAGTTCCTCTGGTTCTCAGTTTATTATGCTTATCTGTTTCTTATGTTGTCAGTAAATTCTGTTGATATATTATTTAGATTATGCTTTGGTATAATCACTGGTTTTGTTTTCTTCTTGAGTCTTACTCTTATTTTTTATATCAATAATACATGATCTATGTCACAGTCAATGCCTTGTCTAGTCTTGGCCACCATACAGAGTTCTGCCATCTTTTACTTTCAATTATATCATCTATTTGATTTCTGTGTTGACCATCTGGTGATGTCCATGTGTATAGCCTTCTTTCTAGTTGTATGAAAAATGTGTTTGCAATGAATAGGTTGTTGGCTTCACAAAAATCTATCAGACGCTCACCTGCTTGGTTTATTTTCCCTAATCCAAATCTGCCTACTGTTTTTGATTCTTCTTTGCTTCCAACTTTTGCGTTCCAATCTCCAATGATCAGCTTGACATCTTGTGTTGGTGTGCTGTCAATTCTTCCTGTACTTCTTCATAGAATCTCTCAATTTTTTCCTGTTCTCTCTCTGTGGTTGGTGCGTATACCTGTATTATGGTGATATTCATAGATTTACCATGGTGCCTTACTGAAATGATTTGGTCTGATTTTGCATTGTATCCTCTGACTGCTTTTGCCACTTCTTTTCTTAGTATGAAAGCCACCCCATTTCTTCTTGTCTTTCCATTGCCTGAGTAAAACACTGTGTGGTTGTCTGATTCAAAGTGGCCCATTCCCGTCCATTTTAACACACTCACTCCCAGTACTGCTATGTTCATGCGTTGCATTTCAATTTTTAATATGTCTAACTTCCCTTGGGTCATGCTTCTCACATTCCACGTCCCTATCTTTTTTTAGCATGCCTTCTAGTGCGAGGACTCTCTATTTTCTTGATCTGTGTAGCACACATTACAAAGCGAAAAACTTCCAGATAAACAAAAGAATGGCAATATTAATTATGTGTGGGGGGGAATCAAAGAAAGAAAAGGTATTATGGAAATAAGGAAATGAAGTTGCAGAACTTATGAGCTGACTCATTTTCATACCTTTATCTCTGAAGTGATAGGAGAAGAAAGAAAGCATAATATCAAATGGACAAGCAAATGCATGTGAGGAAACTATAAGGCTTGTGCTAAGGCTAGAGCTTTGAAGAAGGGACTGCCTGTTACTCCAGTAACAAGGTTTAATTAGCAGTTATAAACCATGACAGGCAAAACATTTAACTCCTGTCTTTTGAAATCTTTTTTTAATAAAACCAAAGATAAAAAAAGAATCTATGTAATGAGGAATACATATTTTAATAGAAGAAAAACAGGAACATTATTAGCCAAGGGGTACTCAAGAGAGGATAAAGATGTTACAAAAATCTGCAGTGGGTATGTGGACAAGGACTTTCTATCTGATCTCACTGGCAGAAGCATGTGTCTCCACTCAGCCATTTGTGCAGAATTGTTCCTTCCACCTAAGAAAATAGGAAAATAATACTGTGGCAGCTCTATGGGAGGTCACAGGGCAAACATTAACCATGGGGTAATATAAAACTACAGTGTTATGTTTGCCAAAATAACAGGCTGGAACGGGGGGGGGAGTGTTTAAATGACACTGACATTCACAGGTGGCGACCCTATGGCCCCTAGATGTTACTGAACATCTATCAATCCCATCAGCTCCATGGAGAATGACCAGTGGTGAAGAATGATGGAGACGGAGTCCAACATCTGCAAGGTCAGGTTTACTGTAATGTTTAGTCAGTTCATAGGTTAGAGATTAACTGATTTTAAACCTAAGTGCTCCAAGTAAGTGCTGAATTCATTAAAAGGCTGGATCAACCATTATTGAGTGAAGCAGTCACCTCAGGAAGCTGACTTTGGGTGCCACAAAGTGTTAGCAAATATTAATAGTAATATTAATATTGTATTTTTTTGTCAGACAGAAATGCTTTTCTGCCACAGGTACCAATACAAATTAGCATAGTGGAGATTCTACGCCAAGTTAAGGACCACACCAGTGATTGGAGAGTGTCTGTTTTTAAATCAGTAGAAAGTATAAGGATTTATTCCTGTGCTGGGCAGCATTATATTAGAGAGGAAGGCAACATTGATCTTACTCAAACAATGGCTATAATTTATACACACCTGTTAAGTTCCACTGACTTATTGTTGAATAGATGTACAGGGTTGCTAAACATTGTGAATAATGCAATAATGCTTTGTTGGATGCCACAGTGTAATCACAAAAATAAAGCCCACCTTTCTCACAACCTAGGTTAAAACAAAATACAGATAGAAATCAAGTATAATAGTAAAAAAAAAAAAGTTTTAAAAATATCGACTGTCTCAGAACAAAATGCTCTGTCCATTGAACAAAGAACATAATAACCCCTGTTTTAAAATATTTGTTTCATATGTTAATGAACTAGATTGGAAGATAGATGATTTAAATAAAAATACACTGAAATCCAAATATAAACACTTTCTGAAATATAAAGATCCCCCATTGCATAAAAATTTACTAATGTTCCTTTCTTCCCCAACTATATCCAGTGAATTAAAATAACAGTCTTACACTGTCTCTCAGATGATTTCCTATCAGTCTGGAAGCAGACACATCACAAGATCTACATCAAAAGTAAAACATACCTTTAAACTAAAACAATCTCTCTCAGCTCATTCTAAATAAAGCTTCAAAACATCTTAAATTAAGTCCAAAAATACAGCTGAAACCAATAACAATATAGGGAGTTGTAAAATACAGTTTTGTACTAAGCAAACAAAAAAAAAAAATATCTGAGGAATATTACTGAAATAGACATACACAAGCAGTAGTCAATGACTATATATATAGGATATCTCAGTTCTAGGCAGGCACAACCTTCAAAAGGCAAAGGTTCTGAAGGACTTGTTTTCTAAGGCAGCAATACATTCACTCTCCTGGGAGTGACCCTCTTTGAATTTAACAGTATTCCTTTTATTTTACTTGGCTTTTGTCTACTTCTGAGCAATTTCCCCCTCTCTCTGATTTAATTGAATCAGTTTAGGGTAGACTAGACTAATAGCACCTCTTGAATCACCTGTTTAATTTTAGCACCAAGGAGAAGACACATTAAAACTGTAGAGGATTTGGCTATGCCACAACTGTGCTTAAAATACCTGTAGTTGCTACATATACATCAGAGCTACTCTATTATTCCTAGAATGGCCTTGACCAAGGAGAAATGATCAAGTAATGGAAACAGAAATATGTCAGGCAAATCCTTTTCTTAACATTGAAATATGGTTAGAAGCTCATCATATGAAGCCTTCTACATATCATCATTATCATCTGTTCCCTGCTTTTCCCTCAAAAGTGGGAGTCACAGTGAAGACAAGATGGCTCACAATTTAAAACAAGTGCAATATAGCTAAAAACATAGCAAAGGCCGTAATACTGTTGAGGTGTTGCACCTTTGCAAGTAAACTTCCCTCTTCAGGAATCAGAATTGTGCAGTTGCATAACATCCATGTCCAGTAGAGGGCTTTTTTTACATTACTACACAGCGTAGCCAGCAAAGTGACTAATGTGTATTGGTGCCCAATGCACAACCATCTGATGCACAATGGAACTGACACACAAGGCATATTGGGCATTTTTGCAGGTGTCCCACTATGCTTCTTTGAAGTTCAGTAAATGGGTTTCTTAGTGTCTGTACTACATAGTTAAAAATACAAAAAAATATGTAATGGTCAAATAGGATTCCATTGAAAATCATTATTAAAATAGAATTAAACTATGCAGTTATCAATACAATTTAAAATATAAACCTAAAAATCATAAAACATACTTTAAAAAGAGATCAATGAAGCCTTTCCTTAAATCCCCTCACTTCTAAAAGCCTGTTAAGTTTTTGAAAATGTATTTTCATGCTTATGGTAGGACAACAAGGAGTCAACCATTCTGGACTCCCTGGGAAGGGAGTTCCAGAGCCTATGGGTAGCTACAGAGAAGACTGCATGTTGTGTCTTCAAAAATTGTGCCTGTGGGGATGGTGGGACTAAAAGTGGGGCTTCTCCTGAGGATCTCAGGGCCAGGGACCTGGGAGATAGCCTGCCAGACAACCTGGACTTAAGCAGTATGTGGCTTTATAGGTAAGAACAAGCACTGACCTGGAGCCAGTGGATTTGTTTACATATTAATCCATTTCCCACCTTCCTTCTTATGCAGGACCCAACTTGTTTTAACAGGGGTGTTGCTTAGTCCTTGCCCTCTGCTCATTAACACTTTTGCTGCAGCTCTTTGCATCAATTCACATTTTTGAACAGTCTCCAAGGCATGTACCACAGTGGCCAGATGAGGTGTCTCCATGAATGGATGGAATTAGCATACAAGCTTTAAGTGTGCAAAAGACTCCCAGCTACTACAAAAAACTGCAGGCTGAAAGCTGAGTACAGGAATACACCCTAACTGTGAACCTGCAACTTGAGGGGGAATGTAATCCCATCCAGCACAGGATGAATATATCTGCCTTTCAACTGACCAGGAGCACCTTTGTTTTACCTGGTTGTTGTTGTGTGCCTTCAAATCATTTTTGACTTATGGTGACTGACCCTAAGGCAACCCTCTGATTTGGGATAACAAGGACACACAGACATATCCCTTCCCACATATCCCTTTCAACCACTGAAAAACCACATGTGGCATTTCTACATAATGTCACAGAACAGAGTAAGATGGGATAATTTCAGACAGACAACTGTGACAGGAGGAAAATGCATGTCAAAATTGTATCCATCTTTATTGTTTAAACAGCCAAATAGGCAAGTCTTTCAATAACATGTGGGGAAGGTATAACATTAACCAATCTGTTTCTATTGTATATTAATACCATAAAATGGTGAGAAAAGAAAATACATTTATGCATAAGGCAGCACACATTTTAAGAAGACCCCAGACTACCTTCATTTCCCAATACTATATATTTTATCAAGATTGATTCACTAACTGAAGTTATAAATATAGCTTCACTTACTTTTTATAATCATACAAATGTTTATAAGCAACCCCTTTACATTAACAAGGGTCCTTCAAGGTGGTTCATAAAAACATACAGCTACCATTTTTAAAGGATGGTTAGTATGCTGAATTTATTATTCAGCATGAGCTGCTGAGGTGGCAAAAATAATTCCATTATACATTAGCAAATAAGTAGCCTTCTGCTGTTTCCAAGGATATCCAAAGTGGAGCTAATAACCAGGGATGCTATAACTTAAAGAACACAGCATCCCTACATGTGTGCAATCATATTTTAGGAATGCCTGTCTTAGCATCCCATATACTATTTTAGATCAAATAACCATCATAAGTTAAATGAATCTTTGTACTATGTATGCATACCAAAAGCACAAAATCTTTGGCTAAAAAAGGGTGACTGTGTGACTTGGGTTAACACAAACATTATTGTCATAAAACACAAAACAGAAAACTCATGCTTTCAATATGCACTGGTGGGTTCCTTCGTTTGGTGCAATTTTATCTTCTTATAGTTGTGTGCCTTCAAGCTGTTTCCAACTTATGGTAACCCTGTCACAGGGCTTTCTTGGCATGATTGTTCAGGGAAACTTGCCTCTGCCTCCTTCTGAGTCTAAGGGGCTAAGCAGACGGGCGGCCGTGGGCCGCCCTGGGAAGCTGCGCCGCAGGACTGAGGCATCCCCATGCCTCGATCCTGCGGTGCCCCTGCAGCGCCCCTGAAAGGAGCGCTACATTAGCGCTCCTTTCACAAGCCAGTGAAAGTGCACCGCAAAAGGCTGTGGCGCACTTTCGGCGACTTTTCACACACACACACACACACACACACACACACACACAGTTCCCAAGCCGGGCTGCTCAAAGGGGAAATGGTGTGCTTGAGCAGCCTGGATTGCTGAGGGGCAGAGGAAGGCTCAGTTGCTAAAGTCGCCCTGCTCGGCACCTGGAACAGCCCCATCCTTACTGTGTTGCAGCTTTCATCACCAATGGCGTGCAGATGATTGACATGCATTTTGAAGCGGCACAAACTAGTGGGAATGACAATTGTGCCAAAAAAAGAAGTGATTACAAGGGAATAATGAAAAGATCTGTTTTCACAGTGGGAACAACGGACCTTTTGGAATCGATTCACTGACATGGAGTGAAGGCAAATTGCAAATCGGTTTAAATGTAAGTGGGAACAAGCCCTGAGTATGACTTAACTAAAGTTATCCAGTAGGTTTCCATGGCTGAGCAGGGATTTGAACCCTGGTCTTCAGAGTTATAATCCAACCACTAACTATGCTGACTCTCTTAAAACCTCCATAAATATGAAAGGTAGTTCCTGCTGACAACAAGTAATAACTTCATGTATTTTAATTACAACTATCAAGAAATAACGATGAAGATGACAACACAAATTGTAGTGGTAATGAATGAAAGACTTGGTACTACCTTTACTTTTCAAAATAAAACCAAAAGGGCTACAGTTTTTCTGCATTTAATTTTATTCACTAATCAGTTTACTTGAAAGTCCGAGATGCATTTAACGTGGTTTTCATTTGTTTTGGTGCGAAACTTCTTACATGTTGATTTACAGTGGGCAAAACATTATTTTTGATTAATCTGAATTTGCTCTAATGCAAAACTACATGGCCATTCTTTATTAGTACTGAAAACAAGTGACCCATAGATTAATATATTCATCTTGAAAATCTAAGCAAATGTCATAGGGAAAAAAAATGACATTTGCTTAGGTTTTAAAGACAAATAATAATTCATTCATCTATAATAGCAGTCCTCCAGATAAACTAAGTCATTTTCAAAAGACTCAAAGGCTGGAGTACAACATGTTTTTTATTCCAACGAATTTAAAGAAAAGGGCACATTGAGACACCAGTACTTACTTAGTAAATATTGATTTTCCCCAAACCTCATTGTTTCAGTGGATCTATTTTAGTTGGTACTAAGTGAATTTAGGCCTGTTTTCCTACTTTACAGACTGAATAATGAGGCTGAAGCAGGAGTTTCCCCAAACCATTAAAGAACTTCTTAAGTGCCAAATGAGCAACCTTATCACAATGTTGTTGCACAACTGAAAACCTGTGTACACGTACGGTTTTTTTTAGTATTTGTTAGCAGACGTCCTCGATTTTTCTTATATATTTTAGCCATGTGGAGTCCCCTATGACCCCAGCCTGACCCTTGGGAGATGGCAGCCATAATCCCCTAAATGTAAGGTCAGGTAAGCAAGCTGAAATTGCTCAAGACCACTAAAGATTTCCTGGACAGGCAGGTTTTGGGAGTTGCCCTTGGGAATATCCCATTATACTGGAAAAGATACACAATGGTGTTTGTTTGTCTTAGTCTCACACTTAATGGGGCAGTGATCAGATTTGATTGCACCCCCTTTCTCTAGCTTCCTTTCCTTGATAGTTTTGAAACCAAATGCATTGTTTAGACCAGGGGTAGGCAACCTGTCCCCTTTAAGGGCTGAGGGACTTCAGCTCCCAGAATCCCAGGAGCTATTGGCCAACATGGGAGTATTGACCAACATGGCTGAGGCTTCTGGGAGCTGAAGTCCCTTGGCCCTTAAAGAGGAAAGGTTGCCTACCCCTGGTTTAGACTATGCCCAGACTTGGGTAAACAATAGTATACCCATCAAGCCATTGTCCACCTATTGTTTGGCTCATGGCCAGGAGGCAGAAATTCCCTATAAGAACCCCTGGATTTTGGCAGACCTTGTGCTACCTTGGAAGTGCATGCTGAATCTCTGTCGGTCTGTGCTCTGAGATAATTCCTGCGACCCCCTCTCTTGCCGGTCGTGCCCCTGCCACGGAACCCATCTGCATTCGCCAGAAGTCCAGAGGAGTCTCTCGGGCTTGAGTATATCCCCCTCTATCCCCCTCTCTGCCTCCCCGCTCTCGCTCTTTCCTGTTTGTCCTTCTAGTGTGTGTGTGTGTGTGTGTGTGTGTGCCGTATTTGGGTGTTTGTTTAATAAATATTTTAGACTTTAATTGGAGTTTGGTCCGTCCCAGTGTCATTCCTTGCCAGAATTCTTATACCTCTGGTATACAATTGAACAAGATCTCCAAAGTGAAGTTGGGCGCTTCACTCGCATATTTGAGCTAATTATAAATTCCCCAAAATTAGACTTGTTTCCCAACATATTTCACCTTAAACAGTGCAAATATTGCCCACAGCAACTTTTAGTCCTACTGGGAGTACATGCTGTTGAACCCACTGGACTTACTACTGAATAGACATAGGGATGTACCACAAGGTAAGCCACAGTTACCAGCCATGGTGTACAGGCTGAGTTTGAGGTAACTCCTTGCCTAAACTCAGCCCATAGGAACACAGGAGAAGTCACATTTTAAAGTAAATACAGGGGCTGCATTCTTAATCACAGTTTTTGCAATTTGAGATGATTTTCTTCTCTTCCAGTGATGTACAATAACATTCAAAATTCACAAAGCAGTGATACCTTTATTCAGCCATCCAAAATGCACAAATACATGTTGCAAGCTCCAAAAGCTTCACTAGATTTTTCATCAGGCAAAGGTGTTAAAAAGCATACAGGAGAAAAAAATATGTAAGATGATGATGTTAGTCACAAGTCTGCATTTTCAGGCCAGGAGGTAATTTGGCATTTATTATCACGATCACTTGACAGCAGCCTCAGAATTTTCACAGGTTTTCTTTTTCTTTTTTAATACTTTATTTCCAATAAAAAACCAATTACAATCACACTTGCTCACAGCTTCTCACAGAATTTCCACAGGTTTTCAACTGTGATGTGCAAATATAATACAGTGGGTCCTCTACATTCACTGGGGTTAGGGGCACAGCCCCCCAAGAAAATGAAAAATCCACAAATAAGAAACTACTCTGTTTTTACCTGAAAGAACACCTTTCTAGGAATTCTAGGTTATCCACTGCAGCTCTATGGCCAACATCTGGTAGACATTGACCACAGAATTGCACTGGAGGACCTACAAATGCCTAGTGAAGGGTTCTCTCTAGGAATTTCTAGGTGCTCCAATATGACTCTATAGTCAACTGTTGGGAAACAAGCCTAATTTTGGGGAATTTATAATTAGCTCAAATGTGCGAGTGAAGTGCCCAACTTTGCTTCAGAGATCTTATCCAAATGTATACCAAAGATATAAGAATTTTGGCAGGGAATGAAGCTGAGAGGAACCAAACTCCAATGGGGGGGGGGGGGGTTAAGGGCGATTCCTGCCTTCTGGCCATGAGTCAAACAATAGGATGACAAAGGTTTGATGGGTTTACCATTGTTTACCTAAGTCTGGGCATAGTCTAAACCAGGGGTAGGCAACCTTTCCCCTTTAAGGGCCGAGGGACTTCAGCTCCCAGAATCCCAGGAGCTATTGGCCAACATGGGACTATTGGCCAACATGGCTGAGGCTTCTGGGAGCTGAAGTCCCTCGGCCCTTAAAGGGGAAAGGTTGCCTACCCCTGGTCTAAACAATGTATTTGGTTAAAAAACTATGAAGGAAAGGAAGCTAGAGAAAGGGGGTGCAATCAAATCTGATCACTGTCCCATTAAGTGTGAGACTAAAACAAACAAATACCATTGTGTATCTTTTCCAGTATAATGGGATATTCCCAAGTGCAACTCCCAAACCTGCCTGTCCAGGAAATCTTTAGGGGTCTTGAGCAACTTCAGCTTGCTTACCTGACCTTACATTTAGGGGATTATGGCTGCCATCTCCCAAGGGTCAGGCTGGGGTCATAGGGAACTCCACATGGCTAAAATATACAAGAAAAATGGAGGACATCCGCTAACACAACTTCTGGCAGAGTCATGCTGGAGAACCTAGAGCAGTGATTCCCAGAGTGGGTGGTATCCACCCCCCCCAGGGCAGTGGAAAGTTCTAGGGGGTGGTGAGGGAAAACTGGGTCAGTAGGGGGGCGGTGAGGGAAAAATGGGGCAGCAGGGGGGTTTCATTCAAAGTATTGGTGTGCAAGAAAGACAAGGGGAACCAACAGGCTCTAGGACCATGGTGGGGATGAGGGTTGCATGAAACTTCTTTTCATGGTCCTCAAAAAAACACCACATAGCCTCATTGATCATTTGTGTGGTGCTATCTCACGCTCTTTGCCTGCCCATGTGAGCTCACTCTCGTACCAGTGTCTTTCACTAGTAGTCGCAATTGGGAAATTCTTGTGAGGCTAGGGCACAGAACATTGCCTCTGTGACTCAGAGTGGTACCATTTTAGGACAGACTGGAGCAAATAGTTAGAGCACACGGTGGCAGTGGGGAAGTGGTGGCAAAAAAAGAACTTTTAAATTTGGGACCCTGCTTAAGCTTTGTGAGCTTTGCTGGGACTTGACTGACAGGATGGAGTTGTTCTGCTGCTGCTGCTGCTTCTGCTGCATTCTTTCATCAGACAGGGTAAGAGAAGAGGTAGCAGAAGAAACAATTATAATAAATAATAATCATAAAATTTATTTATACCCCGCCCCTCTGTTAAAACAATTGAAGCGGCTTACAGCAATTAAAAATGCATCAATACAATCTAAAAAACCCAACCCCGCACTCTCCCCCATAAAAATGTATTAAACCAGGGGTAGGCAACCTTTCCCCTTTAAGGGCCGAGGGACTTCAGCTCCCAGAAGCCTCAGCCATGTTGACCAATAGTCCCATGTTGGCCAATTGCTCCTGGGTTTCTGGGAGCTGAAGTCCCTCGGCCCTTAAAGGGGAAAGGTTGCCTACCCCTGTATTAAACTAACATCCATTAAAACCAAGTAAATCATAAATAACATATAATAAACAATAAAAATAAATAGATAATAAAAAAATCAGACAGCGGCAATCAGAGACATAAAGGGCAAGGGTATACCTCCTAAGCCCAGGATCAATCAGGAAATTATTTGAGGGAGAGTGGACACTTGAAGCTGTGTGGGGAAGACATGTCTTCTGCTCTGAGAGCATTGCTAAAGAGTGGGATATAAATACAATTAATACTACTATTACTACTACTGTCTCCGGGGAAGGAGCAATTGTGCTCAATTATTGGAAAGAATCCTTTGTCTTGGAGTGGTTCCTGTAATTAAAATCTCTCCTTTTCCCAGTCCACACCAGTCTCAGTCCAGAGCATGTGGCCTCTGTAAACCCCCTACATATGCACTGGATGCCTTTCTCTGCCCTGATGAAGAACTGAAAGTCCCTCCTCTCTGGGGAGACTCCCTTGCACCTGGTCACCCTGAGAGCAGCAACTGAGCAGCTGGCTGAGCAGCAACCAAGAGGCCTCTTGTCCACATTGGCCTTTCCTGCAAGACTGGCATGGGTGAGAGGCTTCTTAGTTACTGCTTAGCCAGCTGCTCAGTTCTTGCTCCCAGGATGACAGGGTACAAAGGGAGCAGCAACTGAATGGCCAGTCAAACAGTGACCAAAAAGACTTTTGCCTGTGCCAGCCCTTGTTGCAAGACCAGCACAAGCAAGACGTTTCTCAGTCACTGCTCAGCCAGCTGCTTGGTTCTGCTCCCACGGTTATTGGGTGCAAAGGGAGCAGCAACTGAGATTGGCTGTTTTGAATGTGCAGTAGAACAGCAGAACTAATATCAAAAAATATATGCCCTGGGGGGCGTGCTAGGGTGTTGTCCAAGACTGAAGGGGGCAAAAAAGTTTGGGGACCACTGACCTAGAGATTCCTAGAGAGAACATATCAATCAAATCTGTGAATAATCAAATCTGCAAAAGTCAAATTCGCAAATGTGGAGGGACAACTGTATCCCCCCTCCAATTTGATTTGGCAAATGAAGTTTTCAGTTGGTAAATGGGTTGTTGATTAAAATTAAGTGGGGGTAATACTTGCTGAATCATAGAATAGAATAGAAAGGAGCAACAAATGCAAGTGAAAGAAAGGGGTGAAACACACTGCCACAAAGGAGCAGCTTGACACCACCCATTGGAGTGCTGGGTTGGGGCCGTGGGAACAGCACACCATGCCCCAACCTGGCTGTTTCCCAGTGCAAAAAGAAGTGGCATCAAATATCTAAATTGGGTCACGCATCAGGAACAACCAGGTCACGATCACAAACTCCCTGGGAATGCTTCCCTAAACAGTGCGGTCTTTAACTCAGCTTTGAAGCTGGTTAGGGACGTGCTGAGTCGTACTTGTAAGGGAAGGAGGTTCCAGGAGTGAGGGGCAGCGAGCGAAAAGGGACGGATCTGGGATGGGGCAGTGGAAATCTGGGGCTGGGACAGGAGACCTTGGCTACCAGAACGGAGGGAACGAGAGGGGGTGTAGGGAGAAAGAAGTTCAGGGAGATAGGAAGGGGCGAGCCCATGCAGGGCTTTGAAGGTGAGCAAAAGAAGCTTATATTGAATGCAGAAGGGAAAGGGGAGCCAGTGAAGGGATGACAAAAGGGGGGAGACATGGTCATATCGACGAGCGAATGAGATAATATGGGCAGCTGAGTGCTGAACAGAAATCAATGGGTGGAGGTGAGAGAGAGGAAGCCCTGCCAAGAGAAGGTTACAGTAGTCAAGGCACGAGACCACTAGGGCATGGACCAAAGTCTTTGCAGTAGAAGGAGAGAGATATGGATGGATTTTGGAAATATTATAAAGAAAAAATCTACAGGCCTTGGCTGTGGCCTGAATTTGAGGAATAAATGATAAAGAGGAATCGAAAATGAAACCAAGACTGCGGGCTTCCTGGACTGGCTGAATAGAGATGTTGTTGACGGAGATAGAAAAGGAATATTCAAGAGTGGGCTTAGGAGGGAAAACAAGAAGCTCTGTCTTGGCCATGTTGAGCTTCAAGCGCCGATGGCACATCCAGTGGGAGACAGCAGTCAGACAAGATGAAACTTGCTGCTCAAGCCCTGGCAAAAGGTCAGGGGTAGAAAGATAGAGCTGGGTGTCATCGGCGTACAGATGATAAGAGAAACCAAAAGAGCTGATAAGTTTACCCAGGGACAATGTGTATAGAGAGAACAAAAAGGGACCCAAGACAGAACCCTGAGGAACTCCAACAGATAGGGGAACAGAAAATGAAGTCTGTCCACCCAAGACCACTGCAAAAGATCTATCTGACAGGTAAGATTTAAACCACTCGAGAACGGAGCCTGAGAAACCAAGCCATTCTGGACCCCCCTGTGAAAATGAAAAAATGCAAATATTCAAGCCCCATTAGCTTGAATGGGCATGCACACCTCAGGATGAGAGAATCCTCTCCAGACTCTCCAAAGTCATATCCCAGTGCTCAAACCACTATACCATGCTACATTCTCGGAATTATACTACTGGTCAATAATAGCAGCAGAAGGGAGGACTTCACTATAACAAATACTGGGCTAAACGTTAGCAAAACATCGAGCAAATCTCATTTACCCACTCCCTTTAAAATAAGAGTATCTTGTCCCTAAGGCTTGATATCACATGTATATATAGCTCACAGAGAAAAACATGAAGCTGGAAAATAATACTGCAAATAAAAGCTATTCTGGGAATTAACTCATTTTATTTTTCCTATTGATAATTTATGCAGTTAAGTTTGTTTATTCCTCTACTGCACACAGAAATAAAGGCAAAATTATAAATACCATATACAAGTAAAATATTAATGCAAAGACCCTGATACCATAGGCATAGAAAAGACTCACAAACCCATGTGATATCTTTGACTTCTTTTCCCTGTGGATATAGTATATCTTGATTTCAGTAAGGCCTTTGACAAGGTTCCCCATGACATTCTTGCAAACAAGCTGGTAAAATGTGGGCTAGACAAAGTAACTGTTACATGGATTTATAACTGGTTGACTCGCCGAACCCAAAGGGTGCTCAACAATGACTCCTTTTCAACCTGGAAAGAAGTGACCAGTGGGGTGCCACAGGGCTCTGTCCTGGGCCCAGTGCTATTCAGAATCTTTATCAATAACTTGGATGACAGTATTGGGGGCATAGTTATCAAATTTTCAGACAACACCAAATTAGGAGGAGTAGCTAATACCCCAGAGGACAGGATCAAAATTCAAAATGACTTGAACAGACTAGAAAGCTGGGCCAAAGCTAACAAAATGAAATTCAACATGGAGAAATGTAAGGTAGTGCACTTAGGGCAGGAAAACGAAAAGCACAGATATACGATGGGGGACACCTGGCTGAATGAGACTACGTGTGTAAGGGATCTAGGAGTCCAGGTAGACCACAAGTTGAACATGAGTCAACAGTGCGATGCGGCAACTAAAAAGGCCAATGCAAGTTTAGGCTGCATCAATAGAAGTACAGTGTCTAGATCAAGAGAAGTAATAGTGCCACTCTATGCTGCTTTGGTCAGGCTTCACCTGGAATACTGTGTCCAGTTCTGGGCACCACCATTCGAAAAGGATGTGGAGAAACTGGAGCGTATCCAAAGGAGGGCAACTAAAATGGTGAAGGGTCTGCAAACCAAGCCCTATGAGGAACCACTTAGGGAGCAGGGGATGTTTAGCCTGGAAAGTTTAGAGGTGATATGATAGCCCTGTTTAAATATTTGAAGGGCTGTCATATTGAGGAGGGAACAAGCTTGTTTTCTGCTGCTCCAGAGACTAGGCCCCGGAACAATGGGTGCAAGCTCCAGGAAAAGAGATTCCACCTCAACATTAGGAGGAACTTTCTGACAGTAAGGGCTGTTCGACAGTGGAACACACTCCCTAGGAGTGTAGTGGAGTCTCCCTCCTTGGAGGTCTTTAAGCAGAGGCTGGATGGCCAACTGTCGGGGATGCTTTGATTGGGAGTTCCTGCACGGCAGGGGGGTTGGACTGGATGGCCTTTTGGTCTCTTCCAACTCTATGTTTTATGATTCTATGATTTATGCATCCACTCTTAACTTGAATAAATAATCAAATATGTTCTTACTTCTTTTGTTCATAACCTCCAGAAATTCCATATCTTGTGCTAAACCAACAATATTTACTTACACTATAATTAGTCTGAAGCTTTTCTTACTATGTGTTGTTGCAGCAGCCCTTTTTTCCCATCTCAGTGGTGAAGAGCTAAATACAATTTCCTTTCCTAATTCCTCGTTTTAAAAGTTCTAATTTTAAAAAGTTATTCCTCTCCCTGTCAGGGGGCAAACAAGTAATTTTGGCAGATTTCCTGAAAGACAATGCAAGACAATCCAAACACTAATTACATGTTGGTGCCAATTTATTTTGCATTTTAACAAAAGGTGTTATGTCAAGAGGAAGATTGGCTGAAGTTCAAAGAAGAACTTTTCTCAGCTTGAAACAATTTGATGTGCATCTAAAGAAAAGATTTTTATCTAGTTACAGTTAAATGTGCCAGAGTGGAAGGACTCCCATCCCATCTAGTACAACCCAGCCATGTAAACCCACTGGGTGACTGGGCAGGTCACACTCTCTGCCCTCAAATATTCTCTGTTACTTGGCTAGCTTACTTGCATTAAGCCACACTCTCCAGTCACATGCTCTCAGCCTCAGAGGAAAACAATGGCAACAAGTTTTGCCAAGAAGACCCAAAGATAATACTGGCCTGAATTTGGGATGAAATGAAGGCCCCTGAACATGGCGATTTCTCTCTATTTTCCTCATTAATATTAATAGGAATAATTAAATGAATAAATAATAATGTGTTGAAATAAAATAATTTCAATTAATTTATAATATCCTGTCTTCGCCCAACAATAGGCAGCTAACAACCTTTTAAAACAAAATGGATTAAAAATGACTACAAAAGTTACATAAAAGCACAAACCATTAAATTCACATGCTCTTTTCTTTAGTTTAAATCGTTATTAATGGAAAACCAGAGACTGCTGGGTTGTACTAGATGGGATGGGAGTCCTTCCACTCTAGCACATTTAACTTACTAGTTAAAAATGTTTTCTTTACATGCAAGTCACAAAGCATTTTCAGTCAATTACCGTAAGATACCCACCTACTACCCTTTGGCAACACCCAATCTGAATAGTTTTTATTTATGTAAATTACGCAAATCATGCCCATTGAGTTATCATTTCAAACTCCCGTCCCATCACTTTATTTGCAAGTGTTAAAATATAAAAATTCTTCCTGCTTGGTCGAGGAGCACCAAGTTTTAAGAGCATTTTTAAAGGCTACAAATCCACTGAGAGGCAAATTTCTCGTGCATTTGAACGAATAGTAGAAGAATTCTTTACATCACTATAACTGCACACAGAAGTAAAGGCAAAATTATAAACACTATATACAACTAAAATATTAATGCATAGACCCTGATCCCATGGGTATAAAAAAGCCTCACAAACCCATGTGATATCTTTGACTTCTTTCCCCTATGGATTTATGCATCGGCTCTTAACTTGAAGAATAAAATATAACTTCTTACTCCTTTTGTTCATAACCTCCAGAGATTCCATATCTTATACTAAACCAACAATATTTACTTTCACTATAATTTGTCTGAAGCTTTTCTTACTACACATAAGTATCAGCAACCCATTAGATTTATTTTCTGGGGCTCAAAAATGTACAGTGCAACATGGCAATACAGAATAGAAAGTTTTCCTTAATATCAAATAGTGTGCCAGTCTTCCACACAGTATGACGTTAATGATATTCGCCATGACTAATGGTCTGGCCTTTCTATTTATCATCTTTATCTGCATAAGTATTTCCTGATCTTTCTTTTCATCTTCTTCTGGAGCTTCACAACAGTCTTCTATGACCTTTATGAATTTTTTATAGTAGGTTCCTACAGTCAGATTCTTACTAGTTTCTCAGGGAAGAGTCACACAGATAGTCCTGTTTTTAAAAATCAAAACCATAGATTACAGAAGTTCTGAAAACCATTTTTGTGACTAGTAATCTAGTCATACCTTTCTCTGTATCAGAGACATACATACTCATAAATGCTAATGAGTGTAAGAAGCTTACTATACCTTCAAAGAGCTTAGCAAGAGAATCATATTACTAGAGATATATTTACAGATGAGTAAACCTCCTTTCAAATGCCATTTACCTGAATAGGGTAACCTAGAAGTAGATTACATTTTCTTTTTCCTACAGGGATACCACTGAAAAAGACATTCTTGTCACAAGTTCTCCAAAATGTAAATGTTGATGAGTTATGCTTGCAAAGAATGTCACTATCATCCTGAAAGTATTCTCACTCACACCAGCTTCTACCAGAAACACAAATCAAGATACTCCATATCTGATGGCTGCATTTAACATAGTATCAGTTCCTAAAGTCATATCTCTTAAGTAGGAAAATAAAGAATACTTACAAGAAGGACAACACTCCACAAGACACCTCATTAAAAAAGGTCAATTTTTCACATTTTGAAACTTTCTGCAAAAACTTTGCTCCTATTAAAAAGAAGAGAAAGAGCCTTATGCATCCCTCAGGTATATTTTGTGCATAACACTGTTTTCTAAACAGGAAACAAAATTTTTGGCAAGTTCCAAAATGCAAAAAAATCAAAATCAAAAATTATGCAAAAACTCTACTTTAATTTCCCCTCAAGAGGTCTTCATTGAGCATGCTGATTTGTTGTTGTTGGCCTTCAAATCATTTCCAAATTATGACAACCCTAAGGCAAACCTATCATTGGGTTGTCCTGGAAAGATTTGTTCAGAGGGGGTTTGCCATTGCCTTCCTCTTAGGCGGAGAGATTGTGATTTACCTAGGGTTGCCTAGCAGGTTTCAATGGCTGTACAAGGATTCAAACTCTGGTCTCCCAGAGTCCTAGTCCAATACTCAAACCATTATTCCACTCTGAGCTAAACCTTTTGGAATTTAGCACCTGAGTTCACTATTAGAAGAAGTAATGTTTTAGGCTGTTGCAAGAATATGTGGGCTGGTGGGCGGGTCTTCTTCCAAGCAGAAAAAAATAAGTTACTTCTGTTAAAATGGGCAGAAAGGAGAGAGAGACTGGATGAGTTTGTTCTAGAATTGGAGAAAGGGAATATAAAAATATTTGATTTTTCTAACAACAAAAATAGTCTGCACTTTCCCACATCTTTTTAAAGAGCCACATATAAACTTACTTGTGAACATCACTATTTTCTTTGCATTTTAAAATTATTTGCATAACTTTAAAAACATTATTTGTACAGGATTATTAAATTAGACAATGACACTGAAACAGTTAAAGATTTTTCATACTTTGCCTCAATATTTAATCAGAGAGGAGACTGCAGCCAAAAAGTCAGAAGACTAGAAACTGGAAGCTATGAAGGAACTAAACAAGATCCTGAAGTATAAAAATATATCACCGTATACTAAAGTCAGAATGGTCCATGCTATAGCATTTTCCATTTCTATGCATGGTTGTGAAAGCTGGACAGTAAAGAAAGCTGATAGGGGGAAAAATCAATTCCTTTGAAATATGATGCTGGAGAAGAGTTCTATAGATATCATGGATTGCTAAAAAGACAAACAAATGAGCCCTGAAGCAAATAAAGCCACAACTATTCCTAAGTGACTAAACTGAGACTGTTGTACTTTGGACACATCATGAGAAGACAGGACACACTAGAAAAGACATTGAAGCTTGGTAAGGTAGAGGCAGTAGGAAAAGACGACAGCAGTTCAGATGGATAGACTCAATCAGGGAAGTCACAGCCCTGAGTTGGCAAGACCTGAGCAGGGCTGTTGATGGTAAAGTGACTTGGAGGTCTCTTATTTGTAGGGTCACCATAAGTTGAAGCTGGGCTAGGATGTTGACATTGATGTTTTACTGCTGTGATGTTTTATGATTGTAAGCCACCCGGACTGTGTTGCAGAGGGGCGGGATAGAAATAAATATTATTATTATTATTATTATTATTATTATCCTTTGAACTCAGTCCATCAAGACCCAAAACCATGTCACTATGCAGTAGGCCACATTGCTTTGCTTAGGCTAAAAAACAACAATCCAAAAAGCAGGTTGGTTATAGGTATATATAATTAATGAGAATAACCAGTTGACCTGCACTAGTACTATATTATACTGGCTGGTCCCCCATGTACCAGCAAGATGAGAGTATAATAAAAGAGCATCATTACAGTGTTTAGCTTTTTCAGCTCATTTTCAGCACTAGTGATGCTCTGAATATCAGCATGCTTTCTCAATTTATGCCTAGTATGCCTATTCTCCTTTAACACAGATGATACATTTTGACTAAGATTTCCTTGGCCATCATCTCACTTGACTTCTACAGATGCAGACTCTACAGCCAAAGAAATCTTCCCTCATGAGTGTTTTAAACCTGTCAATCTCAGAGGCTTTGTTCAAATTAACATGGGAAACAGCTGCAGATAGACTGCCCGGCCATTCATGCTATCAGGTATGCATGTTAAAGTGGGAGACTGACAAGACAGAGTGAGTATGTATATAATATAAAAGGGAAAAAAGAATTATCACAGATTGCAGCATAGAACACAAACCAGAAACATAATGGGGAAGGGACTCTCATTGATATTGTCAGTAGCAACAAAGCATGTTGACACTCAATGTAGTGTGTGACTGAAAAAGGTCAGCATACTGGCTCTTGTCTTATCATGGTGTATTGAAAACCAAGATACACATGTTTCCAGAATAAAATCTTACTTTTCCAAGCAACAGACATGCAAGAAGGTGCTGAGTGCTGCTAGGTCAAATGGTGTACTCTGAAGTGGGTATGCAGGTACATCTATATCAAGACTTGAATGCACATTTTTGGCACACTGCTAGATGGGTTATGATGGGCTGCAGATATGGGGCAGGTGTCCCAGATAAGATGATTTACAGCAACAACTCCACAATGTACAAATGGCATAAAAATGCTAAGGAATTGCTCAACTGGAGGCTTAACTCACATTGCAAGACCCCTCACTTTAAAATGGGCTGGGAATTATGCAGCCAATGTAGTCCTGTGTGTCTTGTGGAGTCTCTGATCAAGGGGAAACAAACAAACAAACAAACAAACAAAAACGGGAGCATCTTGTGCCCCCCCCCCAACTTCCAGGGGCCATTATTTCCTACTACATGCTATCTGAAAGAGTGCACACCTTGTTTACTCTCCAAAGAACATTTCTGGGGAACTAGAAGTCACTTGCTGTTTCTCAAAAGGGATGGATGCAATCCATTGGGTGTCAGAAAATGAGGGAAGAGAAGCCCTTGGACCCTCTATAGCTGCCCACTCTTGGTTTAAGTGAACTATTAGCAAAACTGGGCACCCCTATATAAAAGTATTTAAAAAAAATAACTGGCTTTTTGTTGCTTTTGCTTTTCTAAAATATTTGCTATCGTATATACTTCAAACAAATGTCCCAACTATGACCAAATCCTCTAATGCAAACATTTTCACATGAATGAAGCTACAATATTAATTAGAATCAAGCTAACAGCACTAATTAGGTACAGGGTGTGTTTTTTTTTTCTTCTTAGTTGGCCCCATGCTGTTACCACCATTCTTCCAGTCCTTGAAAACCTGAAGAGACATTCTTCAGATCCCATTAATTGCTTTCCACTAACTCAATGAGACTGCTTGTCTGAATAAATCAAGCTGTCTTTGGCCTGTCTACTATGGGTTTCTGCTGAGCCACAGAAAGCTCCACCTGCCTGCCTGCCTGGTCCTCCTTCTCCCCCTCCTCCCCATAAATTTAATATACTTTCTTGGCTAGGTGACTTCTGGGCCAGGAAAGCAGACAACAAGGGTTTTTCTAATTGTGATGTGGGGACAACAACTGAGAAGAACCTAAATGCACTATCTTGAAAGACATTCTGGTCATTTTCAATGGCTGGCATCTGAACCAATAACAAACCTAAACTACAGCAGTACAACATGGCAAGTTTCACTTTTAAAAAAAAGAAATATATTTCATTCTTGAGGAAAGCACTGTGTTAAGAACCACAAATTGTATTGTGTTTATATGTAATAATTTTACTGAGCTCCATGAGACGTAACAAACAATAGCTATGCATAGACCTTTTGCATATGAAGACTGAGCTTTGTGCATACAACTGAATCTTGAAGATATTGGTCTCCTAGGTGAATGTCCATATCCAACCATACGAGATGCATATTCTGTTTCAAATGATGCATTTCAGGTCTGCTATACAGAATCAAATACAAGCACCATGATAAATCAAGAGTCCTTTAGGTTCACAGAATTATGCATAGTGAAGATAAGTAGCCCTTCTCCTTCCATCATAATATTAGAACCTGGAATCGTCCACTGAAGTTGAATAGTCAGAGACAAAGACCAATAAAAGGAAATACTTCTTCACAGCACATCGTTAACTGTGAAATTCACTGCCACAATATATAGTTATAGCTGCCAACATGGATGAATTTACAAGGGCATTAGCTGAATTAATGGAGGATGGGGCCATCAGTGTTTACTAGTCTTGGGGGCTGAACTGAGGCAATTCCTCAATAGGATCTGGATGAAAACTACCGTATTTTTCGGCATATAAGATGCACCCAATTTTAAGGAGCAAAATCTAGGAAAAAAAAGGTTCTTAATCATATACAGTCGGACGACACCTCCGACACAGGCATCCGCCCAAGGAAAGCAACGCTTTCCAGGACGCTTTCCTTGGGCTGATGTTGGGGTCCTCTCCGACCCCAGCATTGCCCCATGGAAAGCAACTTTTTTTCCATGGGGCAATGCTGGGGTCGGAGGCATCCTCCCACCCCAGGATTGCCCCAAGGAAGCTTTCCATGGGGCGATGCTTGGGTCGGGGGAGTCCTCTGACCCAAGCATCACCCCATGGAAAAAAACGTTGCTTTCCATGGGGCAATGCTGGGGTCGGAGGCATCCTCCCACCCCAGGATTGCCCCAAGGAAGCTTTCCATGGGGCGATGCTTGGGTCGGGGGAGTGCTCCGACCCAAGCATCACCCCATGGAAAAAAACGTTGCTTTCCATGGGGCAATGCTGGGGTCGGAGGCATCCTCCCACCCCAGGATTGCCCCAAGGAAGCTTTCCATAGGGCGATGCTTGGGTCGGGGGAGTGCTCCGACCCAAGCATCGCCCCATGGAAAAAAACGTTGCTTTCCATGGGGCAATGCTGGGGTCGGAGGCATCCTCCCACCCCAGGATTGCCCCAAGGAAGCTTTCCATAGGGCGATGCTTGGGTCGGGGGAGTCCTCCAACCCAAGCATCGCCCCAAGGAAAAAAACGTTACTTTCCATGGGGCAATGCTGGGGTCGGAGGTGTTAAGGAAAATGCAACATGGGACATACAGTAATAGAAATAAAATATGTTTGTGATAGTAACAGTGACTAAGCAGGAACAATCATGAAGCTACACAGGTGAAAAGGATAATGTAATTTGGAAGCCTTGAGAGCCAAGGACAAAGTTATAGAGTGTATATTGAAAACACCTGTTATAGATTGCAAACACCTGAGATTCATTAAGTAGCCAAGGTAAAATGATGAAATACTTGGGTTGGTCCTAAGTATGGGATGATCTATGTAAACCAATCAAAATGAATGTACACGCCCACTGGGTGGAAACTGACTAGTGGGTGGTGACTAACAATGGCTATAAGTGCAATGTTTGCCAATGCATATTGTGGAGTAGTGGGGAGTATTTTGGTGGAGTAGAGATTGTGATTTGTAGGGCATATAGTATTTATATATAGTAGAATAAAGTAGATCTTTTATATAAGACTACTGAGTTGTCTGGTGTCTTGAGGGAAGATACAAGAACCAGAAGAATCCTGGAGAGGTTTGGAGACATCTCAGGAAGAAGAGTGAGAAGGCTTGGAGAGTTTGTCAGGGTCTTCAGCCTATTCTCTGAAACTCTGCTGCTTGGGAAAGAAGCATCAACCACTGATCAAAGCTGGTCAGCTCTGCTGCATAACAAGGTGGTGAGCTACAACTCCCATCATCCCTGACAGGAGGCATCCTCCGACCCCAGGATTGCCCCATGGAAAAAAATGTTGCTTTCCATGGGGCAATGCTGGGGTCGGAGGCATCCTCCCACCCCAGGATTGCCCCAAGGAAGCTTTCCATGGGGCGATGCTTGGGTCGGGGGAGTCCTCCGACCCAAGCATCGCCCCATGGAAAAAAACGTTGCTTTCCATGGGGCAATGCTGGGGTCAGAGGCATCCTCCCACCCCAGGATTGCCCCAAGGAAGCTTTCCATGGGGCGATGCTTGGGTCGGGGGAGTGCTCCGACCCAAGCATCGCCCCATGGAAAAAAACGTTGCTTTCCATGGGGCAATGCTAGGGTCGGAGGCATCCTCCCACCCCAGGATTGCCCCAAGGAAGCTTTCCATGGGGCGATGCTTGGGTTGGGGGAGTGCTCCGACCCAAGCATCGCCCCATGGAAAAAAACGTTGCTTTCCATGGGGCAATCCTGGGGTCGGAGGCATCCTCCCACCCCAGGATTGCCCCAAGGAAGCTTTCCATGGGGCGATGCTTGGATCGGGGGAGTCCTCCGACCCAAGCATTGCCCAAAGGAAAAAAACGTTGCTTTCCATGGGGCAATGCTGGGGTCGGAGGCATCCTCCCACCCCAGGATTGCCCCAAGGAAGCTTTCCATGGGGCGATGCTGGGGTCGGAGGAGTCCTCCGACCCAAGCATCGCCCCATGGAAAAAAACGTTGCTTTCCATGGGGCAATGCTGGGGTCGGAGGCATCCTCCCACCCCAGGATTGCTCCAAGGAAGCTTTCCATGGGGCAATGCTGGGGTCGGAGGCATCCTCCCACCCCAGGATTGCCCCAAGGAAGCTTTCCATGGGGCGATGCTTGGGTCAGAGGAGTCCTCTGACCCAAGCATCGGCCCAAGGAAAAAAACATTGCTTTCCATGGGGCAATGCTGGGGTCAGAGGCATCCTCCGACCCCATCATCGTCCCAAGGAAAGCAACGTTGCTTTTCTTGGGGTGATGCTGGGGTCGGAGGAGTCCTCCGACCCCAGCATGGTCCCAGGGAAAGCGACGCTCCTTCCAACACCCGCGTCCTTTCCGTACATTCGGCATATTAGACGCACCAACTTCCCCACCCCCATTTTGGGGAAGAAAATGTGCATCTTATATGCCAAAAAATACGGTATGTGAAAAAGAGCACTGAGAATTTCAGAGGGCAAAAAGCTATTTCAGTGTAGTCCAACTCAAAATAATCTTGGATACTGTCTCAAAAATATTACGTAGAACTGAGCAGCATGACAAAGACAGAATGAAACAATCATTTTATAAATGTCTTTTGACAGTTATCCATCAGTCAAACCTGGTATATTTTATAGCTACAGTTCAACATGGGACACTCATGTTTATTTTTTATACCTGCCAAATTATTTTTAAATTTTATGTTTAAGACTGAGTGTTTGAAATGCTTTGGAATACTTGAAACAGAGGTTGTGTAAACCCAGCTCATATTTAATGTTATCCCTTTCAAATCTGATACAAGAAATTGTTCCTCAGAAGAGGCTAAGTTGATCAACATCTATATGAATTAGATACTTAGCATCACGTTGAGATGACCAGGCATGGAAAGTTCTTTAAAATAGGGAAGGGTTGCTTCCTTCTATGATATGACATGCTACAAACAATAAAACCAGGTGGTTTAGATGGACAGAACCAGAAACCATCGTGATACGCTAAAAGCTTTAGTGGAATCATTTTCAGGGCTGAAATAGTTATCTGGTCTTCCAAATGAAAATTTTTAATGCTTTGTTCTGCTCCACTTTCTTTTGTTTCCCTTTAATTATTTGTCAGCCTGGAAATTATGCTCACTAAATTACAGTGATGGATTTTTATAAAGCAATATAGCTACTGAATATCAAACAACAAACTGTGGGCACACCCCTCCAATAAAGTCAACAGGCCATGATTTGTTTTTTCTTTAATGATGCATGTACAATTTAAGAAAATCATCCAACATTTTAATTTAAAATCAATACCCATCTCTTATATATTCAATATAGCAGCAGCCATCCACAGTGTCCTGCCTAAGAAAGAAGAGGTCTGAATATGCATTTTTCCCCTCCAAACACAACTTACTCCCTCTTTTCATTAATGCACAGAAGAGTGTCCAAAACAGCAGCATCCATGCACAACCAGGAGGTTTGTAGAAACTTTTTTTTAAAAAAGTGGGGGGTTGAAAGGGAATCCAAGAGATCCATTTTATTTAATTTGGTACATACAGAGACATCCATACAAAATCCTACACTGTCATACTATATAAGGTGTCCAGTGAGAACTGGGCATGCTCAGTAGACACACACCACACCTAGAAGACTTCAAAACATTGCTGAGGAAAGACAGAGGAGAAGGTTAAGTCTTTCTCTGGAGATAAAGAAAAAGAGAATGGAAGACTCATGGCTATAACTTCTTTCCTTCTTTTCCTCCTCCAAGAGAAGAGACATACATATAGAGAGAACACACCTTCACTGCCTGGACATTTCCTGACTCACACTGAAAATATTTATTTTTAAAATGCCTCTATAGACAGAAAACATATCCAGGGGCAGCTGTGTTGGCTGTACAATAACGTCCAAAATCTACAAAACAGTTATACTTTTGTTGGACCAACCAGAATGCACAATATACATGTTGCAAAGTTCTGAAGCTCCACTGGCATCTTCAACAGACAAAAGTGTAAAAAATCATAGATGGGAAAGAAAAGAAAATGACATTAGTCATAGGTCTGAATTTTGTCATGGTCTTGTGGTTGTTCTGGACTTTAAGAATCTCCCACATGGCCAGAAGGAGGAGGAGCCTGCCTGCAAGAATACACCTCATTAACATCTGAACTGAGGACAACAACCACAACATTTGGACCAAAAGCAGGCCTATGACAAATATTGCCATTTTTCTTTCTTTCTCCTGTATGATTTTAAACATTTTTGCCTAATGAAGAAGCCAGTGGCGCTTTGAAAGCTTGCAATATGTATATTGTGCATTTTGGTTGACCTAATAAAGGTATCACTGTTTGGGGGATTTTGGATGTTATTGTATTTTTCCATAGACAGAAATGACCAGAGAAATTCAAATTACACTTGTCCCTCCACATTTGCAGCTTTGACTTTTGCAGATTTGATTATTCATAGATTTTATTAATATGTTCTCTCTAGGGACCTTATCACACGTGGCCCACAAAGCGATAATAATCCTGAAATGACAGATTCCGAAAATAAACCGAATATAAACCTTCATTCCGCAAATGGTTTTCACACGCAATTACCTTCATCGCACATTTAAGGAAAGCGCTCCCAGGAACCGTATTTGCTGTTCACACACAAGTGAGAAAATCCCGTACATGAACAAGTAATGATGTTCTTGTACATGCGCACTATGCTCGCTGCGGCTATCACCCTTTCCCAGGTCGTCCTCAGTGCAGCGGGCCCTCCGCACGGCCGGCGCTCTGAGGAGGACCTCCCGCCGCAGCGTTCACCGAGGAGGTCCTCCTTGGAGCACCGGCCCTGTGTCGGATCGACACTCCGAGGAGGTCCTCCTTGGAGTGCCGGCCCTGCGTCGGATCGGCACTCTGAGGAGGTCCCCCTTGGAGAGCCGGCTCTCCGAGGAGGTCCTCCTTGGAGCGCCGGCCCTGTGTCGGATCGGCACTCTGAGGAGGTCCTCCTTGGAGCGCCGGCCCTGCGTCGGTTCGGCGCTCCGAGGAGGTCCGCCTTGGAGCGCCGGCCCTGCGTCGGATTGGCGCTCCGAAGAGGTCCGCCTTGGAGAGCTGGCTCTCCGAGGAGGTCCTCCTTGGAGCGCCGGCCCCGCATCAGCTCGGCTCTCCAAGGAGGTCCTCCTTGGCGCGCCGGCACTCCGAGGAGGTAATGACGGGGAAATGCTCCCCAATACGTATTTGGCGATCGTACGTACGGTAAAAGTGAAATTATTCCTGTCGCACAATTGTAATGCCTGAAGAAACCGAAATTCAAAAGATCTTGGATCATTCCGCATTCTGTCGGGGTTCTGTGCTACGTTGTGTGGAAACATGGGAAAATAATACGTATTAGGTTGGGATTTCGATTGGATTCTGTCTGGATTGAGCCCCGTGTGATAAGGTCCTAGGAATAGCTAGGTTCTCCAGTACAACTCTATGGTCAACTTTAACCAAAAGTTACAATGAAGGACCTCGAGATCCCTAGAGAGAACATTCCATTAGGGATCTGTAGCACCTCCAGAGCAATTCTATGGCCAATGTCTGGCAGATGTTTACCACAGAGTTGCACTGGAGGACCTAGAGATCCTAGAGAGGGGTTCTCGCAGGTAAAAACATAGTGTTTTTGTTATTTGCATTTTTTCCATATTCACAGGGATCCTGTGCCCCTAACCCCAGCGAATGCGGAAGGACAAGTGTATTATTGTGGCCAGGATTGGGCACTAGTGTGCCCACCCAATTCCTGTTGCCAAATTAATCCAAAAGGTAACAACATAGAGATGACTTCCCTGTCTCAGTTCTTATTTAGTGTGAAACAATTTAAATACAGCCTTCCAAACACACATTCCAGATGAAAGCAGCTCAGTGATTTTACACTGTGGACGGGAAACAGTGGCTGAGGCCATTCTTGGAATACAATTCATGCTTAACAGTGCAGATTAAGCTGTGAGGGATTTACAACAGCCCTGTGTTGTTGCTCAGAGACATCAGAACCCGATAACAGATTGGCCTGAAGCTGAAAGAGCATCTTGCAACAAAGCTACAGTGTTATCCAATGCTGTTATCCCCACTTTCCAGGCTGGGCTAAGCCACTAACATTTTAAAAGACTGCACTCTTGTAACCCTGCTCTGTAAGACAGTATTAAAAAGAGTGGCATATAGACTACTGTTAATATTGTAGTTTAGCGGTGGACCTGAAACTGATATATCTGTACTGTCAAAAATCCTTCACCCCTCTCAGGTTGCAGCAGAAATAAAACTGTCTTCTCAGAACTTCTCCCAGGCCAAACCCAGCACTCAGTAACATTCAACACCTGATTCTTCCTGACTTACACACAGACTGGTTGTCTTTACATACAGATTGGTCTTCAAATACCTGTTAAAACATGCACATAAGTTACGGCAGAACCCCCAGTCTTTGATTGTCAGTGGTCCAAAATACATTTTCTTAGAATGTATCTACACTGTAGAAATGATGTAGTTTGACACCACTTTAAGTGCCATGGCTCCATCTTACAGAATCCAGGGATCTATAGTTTGATAAGGCAACCACACGCTTTGGAAGAAAAGGCTAAATACCCAACAAAACCAAAGATCCCAGGATTCCATGGGCTGCAGCTACAGCACTTAAAGTGGTGTCAAACTACATTATTTCTAAGGTATAGATGCACCCTCCGATGGAGGTTACATTGAGTTCATCATGATGCACTTTTTAGTACATTAAAGTCAGACTATCTGTGGTCACTGGTTCCAGAAGAAACAAAAAAGGCATTAAGGTTGCAATGTTTCAAAGATCATGGTTTAGCAACAGAGCAAAGAAAACACAAGCTGAAAAGAGCAAAAGAGGGACATGGTATCATATATCATGGGGAGACCTTCTATATCCATGACCCAAACACTTCCGTCTCCAGTGCAAATGAATGGAGTCACAACATGATGATTTGTTTGCACATTTAAAAAAGCCTTCCCCAATCCAAAACTCTCCACACGTGTTGTACTAGTGTAAGGGAATTTAGAAGTTCCCAAACATATCCCGGGGATTGGAGGACACAGAATGAGGACGACCAACAGTTGACTCCAACCAAGGTAGGTTTATTAACCAGCTGGGATGACAGGTAGCCTCACGGCAAGAAACTGTCACACCCTTAGATGTTTACAGCATACATTTATATTAATTTTCAGCCAATCACAATGCAGAATTACTATGTTTGCCTAACACAGCAATTCTAGCTGTTAAGCCCTTTTCCTGTTATCTGTTTTCTGTTCCCTACTTGCACAAGCATATTTCCTTATCAGCCGTCGCAGAAGCATCTGCTAATGTTTCACTTCCTTATCTATACTAGGGTCTCCATGCCCTGGCCTTGTACATAACTTACACATATCCTGTTATTCAACCACATACACTTTCCACCCAGGTTCCTTTTCTGTAATTTTCCACTGCCCTGAGCTAAGTGTTAAGTGGGGTGCTGTTCTATTCCAGGGATCTCTCTGGGTCAGTTAGACTGACCCTCTCACTAGAACTCACACTGCCAACAACCAATGATTTTCTAGGGATAACAGGCAGTGTAGTCCAACCCTTGAGAGTGTCAGGTTGAAGACTGGCTTAGGCATACTCTGAATGCAACTTTCACACATACAAATATATCAAGTGCACCTTAGGTCTCTGGGAAACATGCCTTTGATGAAATATAAATCTGTAGATACAGCCAGAAGAAGTTTGAATCCTTAAAATCAACAACATGGTCAATTCCATATTTTCACAGATATAACAATGTTTCTTGTCGCTTTAGAAAGGGGGGGGGGGCTTCTTCAAGAAAGAATTTAATTCCAAACATTATCAAAAAGATTAAGCAATGAAAGATGCTACTCTAAAGACATAATCCAATGTAAATCCCATAATCAGCCCCAAAGGCTGGCGAGCAATGCAGTCAGAAATCACAGGAAAGAAATTCAATGCGCTCACCAGTATATTAAAAAATGCCACTATAGGACATAAAATAGGATTGTACTTCAGGAAAACAGTGATTTAAATAAGATACAATCATTGCAGCTGCTACAGATTCCAACTTCTTGCTTTCCCCCAGTATATTAAACACAAAGTAAATCCCTCCTGAGTCAAATAAGTATACTTCTGAATAAGAATGTTTAGAATCACAGACGAAGAAGTCATTTCGAAAAGGAAAATAAACCTTGATCACAGACAATTCAGCACACAAACTTTCCTTGAAGTTCCTGATTATCATCAAGTAAAATAACAGTTTTCCAACATCTCAAAGACTTACTAATCATAGAATCAGAGTTGGAAGAGATCACAAGGGCCATCCAGTCCAACCCCCCTGCCATGCAGGAAATCTCAGTCAAAGCATATCCAACAGATGGTCATCCAGCCTCTGTTTAAAGACCTCCAAAGAAGAAGACTCCACCATACTCCGAGGGATACTGTCAAGAAGTTCCTCCTAATGTTGAGGTGGAATCTCTTTTCCTGTAGCTTGCATCCATTATTCTGTGTTCTAGTCACTGGAGCAGCAGAAAACAACCTTACTCCATCCTCAATGTGACAGCCCTTCAAATACTTAAACAGGGCTATCATATCCCCCTCTTAACTGTCTCTTCTCCAGGCTAAACATACCCAGCTCCCTAAGGGGGCTAGGCAGACGGCGCAAAGCGCCGTCTTCAGAGCAAGGAAGGGGAGGGGCAGCCACACACTGGGCGCCCCAACCCCTTCCCCAAAACATCCTCGGAGCAGCCAGCCCTCCGCACGGCCGGCGCTCCGAGGATGGCCTCCCGCTGCAGCATCCGGACACGCAGTGGAAGAGTTGCCGAAGGTGCGCCGGCAGCCTTTTACGGCGCACCTTTGGCGATTTGTGGAAGGAGTGCTATTTTAGCGCTCCTTCCAGGGGCGGCGAAGCTGCACCTCGGGGCCGAGGTGTGCGGATACTTCGGCCCCGCGGCGCAGCTTCCTGGGGCGGCCCCGTGCCGCCCATCTGCTTCCCCCCTCAGTCTTTCCTCATAAGACATGGTTTCCAGACCCTTTACCATTTCGGTCACCTTCCTCTGGACACACTCTAATTTGTCAACATCCTTTTCAAATTGTGGTGCCCAGAACTGGACACAGTATTCCAAATGAGGCCTGACCAAAGCAGAATAGAGTGGCATGGTTACTTCCCTTGATCTAGACACTATACCTCTGTTGATGCAACCTAAAATCACATTGGCTTTTTTAGCTGCTGCTTCACACTGTTGACTCAAGTTCAACTTTTGGTCTACTAGGACTCCTAGATCCCTTTCACACATAGGGCCTTTGCAGACTGCCAGAAATAATGCAAATTGAGTCCACTTTAAATTGAGGCACTGCCCTGGCTCAGTGCTAGGGAATTATGGGAACTGTAATTTATTGTGGCACCAGAGTTCTCTGACAGAGAAGGCTCCATGTCTTAGAAAAAAATACAATTCCCATGATTCCCTAGCACTGAACCAGGGCAGTGCCTCAATTTAAAGTGGACTCAATTTGCACTATTTCTGGCAGTCTGCAAAGGCCCATAGTCTCATTAAGCCAGGTATCCCTCCATCCTATATATGCTTTTCATTTTTCCATCCTAAGTGCAGTTCTCTGTGCTGAAATTCATTTTGTTAGCTTTGGCACAGCTTTCTAATCTATTCAGGTCATCTTGAATTTTGATCCTGTCCTCTGGTGTAAATTTGATAAGCATGCCTTCTATTCCTTCATCCAAATCATTGATAAAGATGTTTAATAGCACTTGGACTATGCATATGACATAATAAAACATGTCAGTCTTTAAAATGCTACAAGTTTTGTAGCTGCAAAGCACAAAGAGGACATGAACTGGAAATGAATTTGTTTGTTTGTTTGTTTACTTTATTTAGAAGCCTCCTTTCTCCCGGAGTGGGACCCAAGGCAGCTTCCTGACAAATGAAATTGCAACAATTTAAAAATGTTTACAAAATGCTTTTAAAGTACAGTACAGTTTATTCATGACAACCATATACAGGTTATATACCCATCGAATTACAAAAGGATTAAAAACTTTAAAAACTTTTACAGTCACAGTTGGCTCTATAACATATACAGCAAAATGTTTACGCCAAAATTACAAAAAATGTTTCATACTGCAATAAATAGATTATACTAATTTGAGTGGATTACGTAACATTGTAATATGTTTAGTATGAAATGCTTTTAAAAACAATTTTAAAACCCCACACTAAAACACCATAAAAAACATTTCAAAAATCACACAAACGTCAAAAATAGCAAAAACATAAATCTAAATGAGGACCTTCTTTGCTTAACCATGAATTTATCAAAGCCTGCAGACCAGCTTCGAACAAACTCTGAACGCAAACAACTTTCCCCAACTTAACTGCTGCCTATGTAAGGGAATCTTACTTTTATGCTACGGTACAATCTTCTTGCTTTAAGCAGTTCCAATCCAGCTGTAGTCAGGAAACATGCTTTTAAGACAAACAAGATTTCCTGCCAGTGGGTTTCCAGAACCACTTTGTTTCTAATGGAAGGCAAGGTTTAAAAAAAGAGAGGTTTATCATCTGGTGAATGACAGGAGAGCTAATATGGACAACTTAACAGTTCTATCACATTTTATTCCTTTTAACTGTTGTGTGTGTGTGTGAAGAGAGAGAGAGAGAGAGAGAGAGAGAGAGAGAGAGAGAGAGAGAATCATCATCTGTGGGTGTATGAAAACAAGGAGAAGCTATTCCAATACGATTTCTATCTGGGAACTCTCTAATCCCTCAGTTACTTCAAAGGAAAAGAAAATCATGAAGTGTTCTGCTTATGACAGAGCAAGCCACCCTGATCGCAGGACTGTGTTCAGTCAGGGCTATTCTGGTCCCTGGAGAGGTGTTTATTCCCTTCATCCTTCAGGTATGTGCTGTCCTTAACAGCAGCAATGGGAATGGATCTAAAAATACTTCAGGTGCCACTTTAGGCTGGTCTACGGCTGCAATCTAGGCAGACTTATGGGGGAGTGCCTCCCACTGAATCGTGCAAGTCTTGTCGCTGTGTGCATCCAAGCCATTTTGACTTATGGCAACTCAGGTGAACCTATCGAGGGGTTGTATTGGCAAGTAACTTTGCGGGTCTTATCTTTGTGTAAACAGGGATCAGGTAAACAGGGATCAGGATGTAGGGTTGTAAAGGTATAGAATCACAGAGACCCCAAAAGCCATCCAATCCAACCCCATTCTGCCATGCAGGAAGACACAATCAAAGCACTCCTAACTGATGGCTATCCAACCTCTGTTTAAAAACCTCCAAAGAAGGAGACTTTCTGAGGCAGCCTGTGGAGAGTTATAGTCAAACTGACCCGATTCTTCTTTCCAGCATCTCAAATCTAAACTCCTCCATCCTCTGGAGAGTGGAAGGAGTTGCCACTGAAACTGACAGGAGGGGTGCTTGTGTGAGTTTGGGAAGTGGATGGAGGGGAGGCTTAGTTGGAGGAGGTCAGTGTGTTTTCTTGTCCCCCAGACTGGGCACACTGGAAAGGGAGATCTCGATCCAGAGATGGGGGGGGGGGGGAGAGCCCTAGATGGGGCTAGGAGCCCTAGGAGAACAACAACAACAACAACAACAACAACAACAACAACAAGGTTTGTGGGGATGTGGAGCTTTGCAAAACCCAGCCAAAAAGGAGGATGGGAACAGGATGACCAGATGTCCTCACCGCAAAGGAGGACAAGGCACCGCAAACTGGAGGACGTGCAGGAAAGAAAAAAGTAGGGCACGACCAACTAAAAGCTAAAAGCACTCCTACAGAAATACAAATCCATGCTGCTGCTTCCAAGTCGTTTTTGACTCGTGGTGTCCCTATCCTAGGATGCTGACGGCAAGGTGTCTTCGGAGAGGGGGGGTTGCCGAGGCTGAGAGAGTGTGACTTCCCCGGAGCGAGGTTTTTGTTTTTTAAAATGCTCCGGGTGAGCTCGGGCAAGTCACACCCTCTCAGCCTCAGAGGATGGCCGCGGCAAAACAAACCTTTCTGGGGAAACCTGGCCATGCTCCGAAGGGGGCAGGACCTGTCTGGGATGGAGGGGTCTCCCCGGCCGGGCTGCTGCTTACCGGGCTGGGCGGGCCGGGGCCTGCCGCTGTCGCGCAGGTAGGGGTTGAACCCGCGGCACCTGTCCGCCTCGAGGGTCCCGTCGGAGCAGAGCTCGAGCAGGAGCCGGAGGGCTCTCTGGCAGACCTCGTCCTCCCTGCCGCCAGGCATCGTCGCCCCCCAGCATCCTTGGGGCCAGGCGGGGAGAGAGGAGCCCCTCGGACGCCCAACACCAGCCCCACGCCGAGCAGGAGGAGGAGGAGGAGGAGGAGGAGGAAGGAGCGCAGCAGAGACGCCCCCTTCGCTCCCCCAGGCTCTCCTCCCTCCCTCCTCCTCCTGGGGATGAGGATGAGGATGAGGATGAGCCCAACTTCGGCCGGACGGCTTTCGGGCGCAATGGAGGAGCACTTGCGCCAGTGGATGGAAAAGGAGGAGGAGGAGGAGGAGCCCTCCACCAGTTGCGCCCAGGTCCAGATGCAGGTGCGCGGCTCTGGATGCTTCAGCAGCGCCTTTTGCCTCCGCTCAAAGCGCCGCCCGAGCAGCGCCCCCTGGCGGCACGAGCCTCTCCATGCAGCCAGCGGGAGGAAGAAGAGAAGGAGGTAAACGAGGAGGAGGAGGAGGAGGAGGGAGAGGAGGAGGAGGAAGGAGAGGAAGGAGGGGAGGAGGAGGAGGAAGAGGAAGAGAAGGAGGAAGAGGAGAAAAAGGAGGAGGAAGAGGAAGAGGAAGAGAAGGAGGAAGAGGAGAAAAAGGAGGAGGAAGAGGAGGAGGAAGAAGCATGAAGAAGAAGGAGGGGAGAAGGAAGAGGAGGACAAGGAGAAGAAAAAGGTGGAGAGGAAAAACAAAGAGGAGGAGGAGGAGGAGAAGAATGAAGGATGTGGAGAAGAAGAACAAGGAGAAGGTGGTGGTGGTGACGGCAATGTGGGACTGTAGCCTAACATGGCTTTTCTAGTTGAAGTTCAGGGTGACCGGGGTCCTCTTTTCCAGGACGTGTCCTACATTTCAGCTTTCTGTCATGGAAGAATTCCAAAATGCCCTCCATTTTGACCAGGACTAAGAACTACGGATTTCGTATTTCAAGGAGTGTTTCAGGCTTTGATTTGGTCTTGTCCTCCATTTTTCTTCAGTGTCCTACATTTTGCAGTGCCTTGTCCTCTGTTGTGGTTAGGACATCAGGTCATGGGGGACCATCACCATGGCTGGCTTTTGTAGTTGAGATCCATCATAGGCCAGTGTGACCTGAGGTCCTCCTTTTCCAGCATGTGTCCTTCATTTCAGCCTTCTGTCCAGGAGGAATTCCAAAAGGTCCTCCATGTAGCAGAGCATCATTAAGAAGTACAAATTTCATATTAATGTGAGTGATTTGAGCTTTTATTGCATCACATCCTACATTTTTCTTGAAGGTCCTACATTTTGCATTGCCTTGTCCTCTGTTGCAGTTAGGTCTGGTCACACTGCACATAGGAGTTTATCACACAGGGGAAACTGGGAGTTTCAACAATGATTAACCCATGAAAATCACAGAATTGACATTAAAATGAGCTTTAAATGACATTAATGCAAGTGCCATTATCCCATGAAGAACCAGGGAATCGCCAGGCAAGAAACAGCAAAAAATCATTCGTGGGAAAATTCCATTAATAAGTTACTGTTGTTTCTTGCCTGGTTCTTCATGGGATAATGGCACTTTAATCACGTTTCATCTCAACATAGTGTGAAAACCATTTGTGCAATCATGGTTTCTTCATGGGATAATAGCACTTTGCACACAACATCATGTGAAAACCATTCATGTAATTGTGGGTTAACCACAGGTTAATCACCGTTATACTTCCAGTTTTCCTCCATGTGATAAACGCCTATGTCCTTTTTTAAAGCATGGAATCTGTTCTTCTGGAAGCTCTGTTTGCCTTCTGATTTTGAATGATTTTGTAGGAATCTCACACACAGGAGGAGCAGTGTAACTTTCAGCTCAGGTCTAGGAGGGAGCAGGGGTGTCACAAGGAGAATGTGGGGTGTTTGAGTAGCACCAGGTGAAACCCTAAGGGCAGAAATGGGCTGTGAAGTTCGCTGGCATCCCTTTATGATGCTGAAGAGATGGTGTGAGTGGGTTGAGGCTCACTGTGAAGAGAAAGGAGAGGCCTCAGGGGGGTTTTAAAGTAAACTTTTTAATTTAAAAAATATTTTAATTCTTTTTCATTTTTCTTTTAAAACATCACATCTTACCAAAGTTTCACTTTCACCACATGAAGCTATGTACATGTAAACACACTTAGGCTGTAATTATGATATTGTAGTTTAAAGGTATAATTTTAATTTTTCTACTTGTTTATATCACAAATATTGTTGTGATGTTCAGAGATATACAGGAATTACAAGTTATGAGTACAAAAGGATCCTGTATGGTGTGGTATGTGAGGAGGTCAATGAGAGCCAGACACTATGAGTCACTGCACCAGGTAATGTCAACCCTAGTGGTGCCACTGTGAGGGAGTGCTAAGAATGCATCTTCACCCAATATGTTGTGTGTGTGTGTGTGTGTGTGTGTATGTGCCTTCCACTCATGGTGACCCCATGATCTACATAGGGTTTTCATGTGGTTCTACCAGTTCCTTCTCTAAATATAGTCACCAACACCTGGTATTCCTTTGCAGTTTCTCATCCAAGTACTAACGAGGGCTGACTCTGCTTAGCTTCCAAGATCAAATGGGATCTGGTGCCTTTAGGGTAGTTATGCCTTGTTTGTATACTCCCTCCACATTGTAAGCTTTGACACTCATGGTTTTGATTATTTGCAAAGTCAAGGCAGCTGTGCATGGACACTCCTCCTCCTCCTCCTCCTCCTCCTCCTCCTCCTCCCCGTCCCAGGCTTTTCCCCTGGGGGGGAGGCCCAGGAGGGAGAAACCAGGAAGGGTGTGTGTGCCAACCTCATCCCTTTCCCGGTCAAATCACTGCCTTCCCCAGGCACCAATTTGCCTGGGAAAGGGGAGGGGATGGATCTATCCCTCCCAGCCCCTTTATCAGAGGGATGGCTGCCCCTTTACCGAGCTGTGATGGGATTGCCAAAGATTAGAAACACCATAATCCCTTCACCAAGGACTGTGTTGGTAAGTGCTGGACTTGGAAATTGCTTGCATACTACAGAAAAAGGGAGTTTCCTTCTGAAAGTGAACTTTTTTTTTATTTGAAGACGTGCACACTGATAGTCCGGTTGTTCTCACATAGCTCATTCCATTCTTCCTTCCTGAGAAAGTTATTTAACTCCTGAAACAATGCCCCATTTCTTGCTATAAATAAACATGCCTAGACCATAGCAATTCAGTCTTGTTTGGAACTGGACAGAATCTCTGTTCAGTTTTGGT
The DNA here is from genome assembly GCA_026167975.1 of Phrynosoma blainvillii. NCBI lineage: Eukaryota > Metazoa > Chordata > Lepidosauria > Squamata > Phrynosomatidae > Phrynosoma > Phrynosoma blainvillii. The sequence goes on from JANUYF010000001.1 coordinate 341,259,781, forward strand.
TTGACACCTCAGTAGCTGACCACCCCACAAACAGCAGGAGGCTAATATTGGTACAGTATTGCCTCTTTACAACCTGCAATTCACTATTTTTTACTGCCTTTGCATCATTCACTCTAGTGTGTGAGAGAAAGAGCGTGTGTTTAGCATGTTTGTTGATCCCCCCTTTTTTTTTATAAATAAAAGTCTCACCCTAGAGTATGGAAGTCCCACCCCTAGATGGCAGAAGTCCTGCCCCCAGCATCAGGTAACACCCAGCGCCGGAAGGTCTTTTAGTTTGGGCACTCGGCCCCTAAAAGGTTTGCCATCACTGCCATAGAGCATGACTGTCATGAACACCACTTACTTTTTTTGTTGTGGCAGCCCAATGGGTATTGTTATCTCACCGCTGCCCCAATATGTGATGTACCAGACCACTTTTATGTATATCTATGGTTTACTTCCCAAACTTGGTTTCTTTATTTCTTAGTAGCATGGAAATTCAATCCAGATTGAGACAAGCTTGTAATTAAATAACAATAAAACTTATTTGAATGATAGTTAACAATGTTTCATTTGTTATGAAATTGCATTCGCTTGTTCTTATTATACTTTGTTATGCTTTGTTATTCTTTGTTATACTATTCTATCTAGAGAACACCAGTTGCTCTCACCTAGAACCCCCACAGTGTCCTTATTTACTGTTATCCTTCCAACCTTATTTCTACACTAGCCCTCAGGCTAACTATATCCCACAGGATATGAAATACCAGCAACTCCTTCACTTGGAGTGCTATATTCACTACTGGTCTTTTCCCTCACAATCCCTATCTTCCGGACTGTTACACATCCAGACCTGATCTGACTCCAACTGTCAGCAACGGAATTCTCTATCACCTACAGCCTACAATTCTATTGGCTGTTGTCAGCTCATTCCTGATTGACTGTTGCTAGCTTGGCATAATTCTGCCTGCTCTCCACAATGACTTTCAGACCTTTCACCATTTTGGTTGCTCTCCTCTGGACACATTCCAGCTTGTCAACATCTATTAAACAACACTGGATCCAGACAGACCCCTGAGTCCCCCCAATTGCCATGTCTCTGCAGGATGGAGAGGTACCATTGGTAAGCATTCTCTGTGTCCTGTCTCATTGTCAAGCCCAGTGTCATGCCCAGCCTGGTTGAAGACTTTGCTGCCGGGAGGCTTGGCTGCTGAGCCTCCTTGGGGGCCACAGACTCTGCTGGAGCTGGCAGGACAGAACTAGGGCCAGACTCAGCTTCAGGCTCAGGTCCAAGTTGAGACTCTAGCTCATCCTCAGAGTCCTCAGCCAGGTTGGGCATGACACTGGGCATGACAACCAGTTACAGATCCACCTAACTTTAATGATTTCTAGCCCACACTTCACCAGTTTGCCTGCAAGAATCTCATGGAGGACCTCATCAAGAATCTTACTGAGATCAAGATATACTATGTCCACAGCACTGTCTTGCTCTATCATGCTTATAACTCTATATAAAAAAAGAGAGATTAGTTTTGCATGCCTCATTTTTGAGAAACCCATGATTTAGGAATGTATTTTAAGCATTTTTATCTTTTTAAAGTATTTGATATTTTAGCATGGAATTTGTTTTAATTATTGTAGTAATTTAATCCTATTTCAATGTACTATGTTTGTATGTTTTTAACTGTATGGTATTTTTAATGTTGTAAGCTGTCCTGAATCCCAGTCCTGGGAGAAGGTATGGTATATAAAATAAATAAATAAATAGTAATCACAGCATTTATTTCTAAGTATGCACAGCTTGATTGTTTAATGATCTGTTCTAGAACTTTTCCTGGTACCAGTGTCAAACTGACAGTTCAGTAGCTGCTGGAGTCCTTGTGTTTTTTCTCCTTTTTGAAAATGGGGAAAACATTTGCCCTCCTCCAATCTGCTGGGATCTCTCCTGTGCACCTGGAATTCTTAAAGATTATTGATAGTAGATTTCAAACCTGCAAGTTTGTTTAGTATTTAGTATAGTACTTTTGGATGCAACTCATCTAGCCCTGGAGACTTGAAATCATTTAGAGGAGCATGGTATTTCTTTACTATATTGTTACCTATTCTACCTTGTAGTACTGCATGATTTATTCTATTTTCACCAGTAATAGCATCATTTTCCTTTTGGGAGAAAACAGAGCCAAGGAAGGTATTGAAGAAATTGGTCTTCTCTCTGTCCCCTGTTAGTATTATCTATGCAGTGGTCTTCTTATCTTCATGTTCTTCCTCTTGCCCTGAACATACCCCACCAACCCCTTTTTATTATTTTTAACATTTATAGTAAGCCAGAGTTCATTCTAAACCTCCTCCTTGTCCCAAATGCCCTCCTATTACAAATATTAGCTTGATTGTAGTCTTCTTTGGTGGTTTCCCCCCCTCTTCCCTTTGTGGAAAGAAGGCAGAACTTCACCAGCCCTAGCAACAGCCAATAGAAAGCGAGCTGGCAGCAGCCAATCAAATTGAAGGCTGGAGATGAAAAATAGTTGGTTGGTGACTGCTGGAATCAGATAGGGTTGAGTTAGGATCTGTGAGGAACAGTTACAGTGAGGTTTCTAGATAGAAACTGAGTGTTAAAGTCCAGAAGTGAAGGATTTAATACCTATGAAGAACTCCAAGTGAGGCAGTAATAGTGAGGGATATAGGGATATAGATAGCCATAGTGGCAGGTTTATTAATTAGGTTCAAGGAAAGTAATCCAGAAGAAGGATTGTGTGAGTGTCCTGGGTAACAGTAACTCTTATTCTCTGAGGAGAGTAGCACAAAGGAAACTGTCATTGTAACAGTTTAAACTAAGAAAGTAAAACTTTCCAGTGAAACAAGTAACACAATACATGAAGTAACAAATGTCTTATTCACCTATAACCAAATATCTATTCTTTGAAACATCTTCTAAATAAAGTTCTGTTATTGTTTTAGTAAAAGCTTGTCTGCAACTTAATTGAATATCCATGCTACAAACAGTCAAAGCATTTTACAGCATGGTTAAAGTACACCTCTGACATTTATACAAGAGTGAAGTAGTTTCACAAATAGATTGGAAACCACAAGAAAAGTAAAGTGACTTAAAGGCCTTTACAGACTGCCAGAAATAATGCAGCTTGAGACCACTTTAACTGTCCTGGCTCTGTGCTAGGGAATCATGGAAAGTGTAGTTTATTGTGGCACCAGAGCATTCTGACAGAGAAGGCTCCATGTCTCCAAAACAAACAAACAAACAAACAAACAAAAAACCCTACAATTTAATGATGATGATGATGATGATGATGATGATGATGATTTATTTATACCCTGCCCCTCTGTAAACAATCGAGGCGGCTAACAACAATTAAAATTATTTACAATATAAAACCAGAAAAACCAAATAATCACCCTCTTTAAAAAAGTATTAAACTAAACACTAGTTCAAACATATAAAAAATATATATTTCCAGCAACTTTCTTCTCTAACATATTTTTCACCTGGAAGACCATCTTCCAATATATAAACCAACACAGCCCTAACAATCTCCTTTCTTTGAGGACTATTGTCTAACTTGCTTTCTGGAGCAGGATCTTTACAAAAGCAACCTCACAACATAAACATTTACCCTTGTAATGGGTCCTTTAAACTCAAATATAAATCTCCTGTTACAAAATACCTTTTGTTCTTTAAAACTTTGTTTTCCAAGGGACTTAGCAATGCCTTAGCCAGGACAGTTAAAGTGGTCTCAAGCTGCATTGTTTCTGGCAGTCTGTAGGCAGTTAAGTGAGGTAAACAATAAGAAAGAGTGTCACACATTTCTTATACATGTGAGCTCATTTGAAAGTTCTTTGTACATTTGCTCTGGATTCTTCAGATGCCTCCCATTTTTTGCCCTCATTGGAATTGTTTGCAATTGTGTGTTCACTGTCTCATCATAAGAAACTTCCATGCACCATGAACTCTCTTTCCTTTTTGTATTTCAGTGCATAGGAACTCACCCAGTATCTCCCTAAGCTTACTGAAATCAGCTTTCTTGAAGTCCAGAGTGTGTGTCTGACTACCTTTGGTTATCCCTTTCCTTCTGTATAACAAATCCCAAGAGGACATGGCCACTCCCACACAAAGATCCCACTGTTTCCACCCCATTGACCAATTCAGCTCTGTTGGTTAGGATCAAATACAAAATAGCTGATTGCCTTGTTGATTCCTCCACCTTTTGTACAATGAAATTATTTGCATCAGGTAGATGCGATGGCCAGGAGTGCTTGGAATCAGCTTCAGCTGATTCGCCAACTGTGCCCCTACCTGGACCAGAGGGACCTTGAAGCAGTAGTATTTGCCCTGGTAATCTCTTGCTTGGATTACTGTAATGCACTCTACATGGGGCTACCTTTGTACCAAGTTCGGAAGCTTCAATTGGTTCAAAATGCGGCAGCCAGGTTGGTCGCTGGAACATCCAGAGCAGACCATATTACACCTGTATTAAAAGCTCTACACTGGCTGCCGATTAGCTTCCAGGTGCAATACAAAGTGTTGGTTATTACCTATAAAGCCCTATATGGCTTGGGCCTGAGTTACAATCTGCCCCGCTCACTCAGAACATCTGAGAAGAAATTATTAAACCATCATAATACTAAATTGATCTCTACTTCCCAGAAATTATTCACAGCTGCAGCCCCTAAACTATGGAATGGCCTGCCAGAAGAGATCCGTACTATTCCCACACTAGAGGCCTTTAAGAAGGCACTCAAAACGGAGCTCTTCCGGCGGGCCTATCCACTTGACCCTCCAAATTGAAGTATAAGATCAAAGACCTCCCAAAGAAGATTATCACCCACCGCACAACCTGACATTAGTAATTACACTGTAATTTTAATATTTTGTAACTTTGTAAAATTTTTTAAAAGTAATTCTATTAATTATGCTATTGTTTTATTGTGATTTTATTGTCATGTTTTATCTTATTGTATTTTCTTTTAATTTGTGTTTAATTATTATTATTATTATTATGAACAATTGTTTGAACCTTACACTCTTGGCAGAGTGTGAGTTCCAACAAATAGCAGGGTGGTTGAAGTTTCCTATTACTACTGTATATCTCCTTTTTGAACATTTAGTCATTTGTCCTAGGAAGGCATCATCCAGCTTGGGATGGAGGGCTTATAGTAGATGCCTACAGTGAGGTCACTGTTTTTCTGCTCCTCTTTAATTTTTACCCAAATGCTCTCAACTTGTTTTCCATGCTCTAAGTCAGAGATCTCCTTGCAGGTGTACACATCATTGACACATAATGATACTCCTTTCTTGTTTTGCCTTTTTTGGGAGGGAATAGGCTATAATCTTCTGTTACTATATTCTAATCATGACACTATATTAAATCATATTTGCCTTCTCAGTATTAATATGCAAGTTTATCTTGTTTCCCATGTAGAGACATCTAAGACCATAGGTCATTCTCTCCAGCTAATTCCTCCCCCCCCTGCCCACTGTTAGGCTCTTGCACTATTAGTCCAATTTCCCCTGTATCATTGAAACTATTCTCCCCAGTACTTAGTGCCCCCCTGTTCTTTGTCTCCTACTCCCCCATGTAACTCAATTTAAAGCTCTCATAATCAGGTACTTTAGTGATTTTCCTTGTTGATTCTTCTAGAAGAGGAGTCCACTCTTATATATAGGTCTGCTATAATTTTATAAACAGTTGGTGAAATACCATATGTTTTCTCTGCCTTGCTACATACTCCCATTCAAAAATCATTTCAGACATTTAGCTAACTGTCCTGCAATTATTTTCTGTAAATAGTACATGCTCATAGAGCCGCTACTGACTATTGGAGAAAAAAGACATGTATTTTACAGCATGAAACAAAAGAGCCTTTTTGGTTGTGAAACGAATACACAAACAGCTTTTTATGTAAATGAAAAATGTGTTGTATAAGTCAGGAATAGACCTGATCATATGACACATCTATTTGGCCTATTTTTAAGGCATGTAGCCTTACTACAAGCTGCTTAGCATCTAGATACAGGGGCAACAAGATTTCATAGCTTCTTCTTCTTCTTCTTTTTTAATCCTTTAATCACCAACAAATCAATTGCAAGTTACTATGGAGGATAACAATGAGTCTCAGAAATCTCTATTATATCACAGGGGTTTCAGATAATTTGATCTATGCTGGATAAAGACTTTGTGTGTATGTGTAAAAGTATATTTTGAAGTCTTAGATTACTCTTGATGCTTTAATGCTTAACTCCTTCTGAAAGAGAAAGGTAATTGCAGTAGTCCTTAACCATGGCAGCTTCTTTGCTCTGAGAGGAGTTAGTTCTATCCTTCTTTCAAACTGCTTTTTAAATTCCATTGTTTGAAGCAGCAAGCTGGAAGTAGGCATTTTTTTTCTTGTAATGTATGTGTGTACTTCAAGGATTATTAGAATGTCAGTCCCTTTATAAGAAGATTTCTGTAGTTATCAAGGAAGAGATGAAAACTTTAGGGGATGTCACTGAGATTTCCTGGAGATAATCAATGGAGAGTAGACAAGATGGAGGCCCACTGAATTGTTTTTGCCAAAAGGTGAAGTAGATGACTTGTTGGTCCATTGAGCCTTATGGTTATATGGTTCTATCCCTTTATAGTTTCAATTTTCTTTTTCAGCCATTGGACCTGCTCTGTAATCATCACATTAGTCATTTGGGTAAACAGAAGATTCTGAAGGCATGTTATACATTTAATGCTAAAGTAAGCAGATTTAATATGGAAACCTTCCTGGATAGGAGACTGAATAAGAAATATATCTTAGGTGTTCCAAGTTGTTTAGAAGAAGGTCTTGGGGCAAACCACACTATGCTTTTTCTTCTTTTTTTTGTTGTTTTGTCTGCATCATGTGTGAAACACAAAAATTTACTCTCCAGCCAATCCCATTGTTTGAGAATGCATAAGTTTCTTCCAACAATATGTTTACCTGGAAAAGAGAAATTTAAGAGGTGACATGATAGCCATGTTTAAACATTTTTAAGGGCTATCATACTGAAGTGCAAGCTTGTTTTTTTTTTGCTATTCCAGAGCTGTTCTAGGACAAGGCATAATGGATGCAAACTACAGGAAAGAGATTCCACCTAAACATTAGGAAGAACTTCCTGATGGTAAGAGCTATTCAACAATGGAATGTGTTGCCTTGGAGTGTTGTAGGATCTCTTTCTTTGGAGGTTTTTAAACAACTGTTAGGTGTGCTTTGATTTGTGTATTCTTGCATGGCAGAGGCTGGACTTGAAAGGTGTATTACATTGGGTCACACTGTTCACAGATGAATGTAAAATTTGCATCTGATAAAATCCATGAGATCCTAAGTCTGCTTTAAAAATCAATTTTTTTTTCTCATGAAAAGCAAAACATGTTTGCTTTCTGAAATTGACATGGTTGCCTCTTGATGTGATTTGCACATTGTAAAAGGAGGATTGCAAATTCAAAACATAGTAAGCATCTGGGATTTTTAAAGTTCCTTTTCTGTCAGGACCAAGTTTTGTTTGCAAAATAACAGTTCCTTTTCCTTGTGCAAAAACATCTTGACCATTAGCAAGATAGACAAGAAAAGTTACATTTGCATCAAAATCAACAAGCCATTCTTTGTTGTTAAAGTAATGTTACAGCAGGGGTAGGCAACCTTTTTGAGCCAGGGGCCGGGTTGCTGTCCCTCAGACAATTGGGGGGGTCGAAGCACGAAATATATATATATATATATATATATATATTTTAAAAAATTAAAAAATTTAAAAAATATGCATTTGGTGACATGCTGGCAGCATTAGTTTGTGATCTGCTGTTCCTTTTAGGTATCTGGCAACTCTTCACTGCAATGAGGTCTCTTTCAGCTGCCAGCATGTCACCAAAATATGCAAAAAAATATGCACACTCTCTCAGCCACAGAAAAGCCATAGCAAAACCCCTGTGGAGATTTTGCCAAGAAAACCCCAAGAACAAGTAATAACAACAATAATCAATATCATCATGGCAGGCGGTGGCGGTGGCGGTGGTGGCAGGATCAGCCTGGGGCTGGTCCAAAGGCTTCAGGGGGCCGCATCCAGCTCCCGGGCCTTAGGTTGCCTACCCCTGTGTTACAGCATACAAGAAAATGAAGGTTCAACATCTGGACATTAAGACAACTTTTCTTTATGGCAATCTGTCTGAACAACTTTATATGGAACAACCTCCAGGATTCCAATTATCTGGTAAGGAACATCTTGTATTCAAATTACAAAAGAGCATTTATGGTTTCAAACAGGCCACCAGAGCATGGAGTGAGAAACTGAACCAGCTTCTTATCAAAGAGGGTTCACTCCAGGCACTGTTGACATGTGTGTACAAGAGATTCAGAGATAATAAATGGACTTACATCACAAGCTATGTGGATGATCTGATCATGTGCACTGAAGATAAAGCAAATAGTGATGACATAATCCAGGGGTAGGCAACCTGTCCCCTTTAAGGGCTGAGGGACTCCAGCTCCCAGAATCCCAGGAGCTATTGGCCAACATCGGACTATTGGCCAACATGGCTGAGGCTTCTGGGAGCTGAAGTCCCTCGGCCCTTAAAGGGGAAAGGTTGCCTACCCCTGACATAATCCATAATTTCAAGAAAGAGATTAAGAATTTGGGAGATATCTCACATTATCTTGGAGTGTAAATACAAAGAGGCAGTGGTGGAAGTTTCTTTCTTAATCAGAAACAGAAGGTAATGGATTTTCTGGACTGGCTTGGTCTGAAAGATGCAAATGCTATGCCAATTGCAATGCAAGTAGGATTATTAAAGGACATTAACAAATCCAAACCTTTAAAAAATGGAGACAAGTATAGGACTGCAGTTGGAAAACTCCTATACTTTGCCAACTTCACCAGACCTGACATAGCAAATGCTGTTGGTATCCTATGCAAAATGGTCAATACTCCTACTGAAAGAGACCTCATTGCAGTGAAGAGTTGCCAGATACCTAAAAGGAACAGCAGATCACAAACTAATGCTGCCAGCATGTCACCAACCACAACTGATCGTTTATGCAGATGCAGACTGGGCTGCAGATCTGGCAGACAGAAAGTCAGCCACCAGAACCCTGATCTTCTATGGTGGAGGAGCTTTAAGTTGGACAAATAAGAAGCAATCTATAATCACAGATTCTTCTACTGGAGCTGAGTGTGTGTCAGAGAAAGCAACATGTGATGAAATCAAAAGGCTGCACAATTTACTTCTGGACTTTGGGATTATGGAACCCAAACCAACAATTTTGATGCAAGATAATCAAAACTGCATCAAGATTTCTCAGAGTGAAAAGCCACTTAAGAAAAATATTGACATCGCCTTTCACAAAGTGCAAGAGATGTTCAAGAATGGACTTGTCCAATTGGAGTTTTGCATTACAGAAGTAATGATTGCGGACATTCTCACTAAATCTATTCCAAAAAATAGATTCCAGAGACTACATGATGGCATGAAAATTCTTGATGTCAATTCAAGAGAATGAGAATGGGATTGTTGGAAGAAACTTATGCATTCTCTTTCCCCTCATTATATAGATAACAAGCCTTTGCAGACTGCCAGAAATAGTGCAAATTGAGTCCACTTTAACTGCTATGACTCAGTGCTAGGGAATCATGGGGACTGTAGTTTATTGTGGCACCAGAGCTCTCTGGCAGAGAAGGCTCAATGTCTCAGGGGGAAAAAAATACAGTTTCCATGATTCCCTAACACTGAGCCAGGGCAGTTAAAGTGGCCTCAATTTGCACTATTTCTGGCAGTCTGCAAAGGTCCTCTCTCTCTCTTTAAGACTAACTGGGTTTTCTTCTGTGAAATATTATGAGTGAAAGAATTATACATTGGGAAGATGGTGTCAGGGTCAGTAGCTCCGGTAGAGTCTCTGTTGCACTTTGTTTCCTTTGGCTTAAAAGTTTTATTCTTTAATTATTTTATTATTTTATTGCTTTGCCATTCTCAGACTGCCTTCTCTTCATTTTTTTATTTCCTATGTAGCAGAGCTATTTTACTTTTTATTATAATTTTTACAATTTGCCCCATACTCTAACTCCCTGTTTTGCTATCTAATGCTTATCTACAAATGCTGTTTTTTCATGTTGTTGTGTCTTCAGTGAATTTTGGTCAGCTGTCGGCTATAGTCGTCATTTTTGGCTGGGGAACTAACTATGAAGGATTTTGTTTGTTTGTTTGCTGTTTTGCTGTTTTGCTGTTGCTGATTCTGGTGAAAGGAGGCCATTGTTGATTGAAAAAGTCTGCAAAATTGAATGATTGTAAAGCTGCTGGGACAAATTTTGGATACTCCAAGAGCTCTTGAGAGAATAAGCCATGCTTACTAGAAAGGCCAACAAAACTTTAGGCATTTTGCCAGCTTTTGAGAGTATCCCCTTGAATCCTAGAAAAGACTAGATGAAACAATTTTTTGCTCCCAAGGAAGCTGATAAAGTGGTGGAAGCTGAAGTAGTAATCTGCAAATTTAGTGCTGGACTGGACTCTGGATTTTTATTTTTTATATATATATTTTGCATTTTTTTAAAAAATAATTCATTTCTCAAATTATAACAGTAAAACACAAACCCAAAATACAAAGAGTCACTTCACAATTATCATATTAACCACTATGGAAAGGGGAGAATATCAATTGTGTCTCCCCCAAAAATCTGTTGTCCTTTGTTATTTGTTCAATGAGAATCTGCCATTCTTCCTGGAATGTTTCCCTGGTTTCATGTCCTTTGTTGATTTTCATTTGAAAAGAAAGTTTTCAGATAGCCAATTATTCCATATCCTTGTCCACCAATCAGCCAAAGATAGTTTCCTCATCTTCCAGTTTTGGGCTGCTTCCATCCTGGCTGCTGATATTAGGGCCTTTGCAGACTGCCAGAAATAGTGCAAATTGAGTCCACTTTAACTGTTCTGACTCAGTGCTAGGGAATCATGGGAACTGTGATTTATTGTGGCACCAGAGCTCTCTGACAGAGAAGGCTCAATGTCTCAGAAAAAAATACAATTCCCATGATTCCCTAGCAGTTAGCCACGGCTGTTAAAGTGGATTCAATTTGCACTATTTCTGGCAGTCTGCAAAGGCCCAAAGCCCTACATTTCAACTTACTGTTATCCTTAACATATAAAGATAGCAATAAAAGGGCTGAACAGAGGTAATGTTTTGCTGTGTTATATAATATCCAAGATCTCTGTCCAAAATCTTTTTATCTTAAGGCATTCTGCCCACATATGTAGGTATGTGCACACCTCTTTACACTCTCTCCAGCAGCCAGGTAATGAGGATTTAGTTATTTTAGATAACTGAACTGGTGTCAGGTACCATTTGTGGGCTATTTTTAGTGAGATCTCTTTTGCACTGGCTGATCTAGAGGTATAAGGAGGGGATCCCCAAACTGAGGCCCACATTGTGTCTGCTATATTTGTATCTAGCTCTAATTGCCAACCTATTTTAGCTGAAAGCCCATCTCCATATTCACACTCTATCAGTAATTTGTATAACACTGATGTAAGCCCTTTAATTTATGAACTGCTTCCTTCACATATTGATTCAAAAAAGTCAGTCCTCTCCGTATTTGTCCAATTGTATATAGTAGGGTGGCAAAGGATCTAATTTGGCCTACTTGTAGCTAGTTGCTTTTAGTAGGTCCCAATCTATCCATTATTTCTCGGTAGATGGGCCCCCTTGATTAAAAAGATCTTTAACACGATAAAGACCTTTTTCTTTCCAACATTTAAATTGTCTTGGAAGCTTGACTACCCTACATTCTCCTACAAATGGACTTTGAGCTAGTTCGGAGTTTCTAGCAGAGGAGCACAGCTATCGTATAAACTTGACCAAAGAACGGTACACTCTTATCTGGGATGGTCGTCCCCTTACACTGAGCATGCAGCTTCGAGAAGGATACACATGGAGTGGTGAGGGAGGAAGGGGACACCCACTTAGCCAGCCAGATCAGTCGAATCAACCCTGACAATCAATGGGGTGACAGATGCTGCAGCCAGATCACCCTCACATCCCTGGACTCTGGATCTTAAAGGACTTTCACAAGCACCACAGAGCCCTACTTCAGAGCTTGCCCCTTCCAACCTTGTATCTGAGTTGTGCTATGCAGAGCAAAGTTGCATTTCTGGGGAGAAAGCACATTCTCCTACCCCTGTCAATCATCAGAAAAAGCACACTGACTAACTGAGAGGACATCAAACCTTCTGCATAAAAAAAAAATTATGATGACAAATAATGATAGGAGCTTTCTTCTTCAATAATGGCTCTCAACAGGGATACAAATTTATAGATTAGATCAGATGTAAACCAAGCCTTAATAAATAAAATTTCCACATTCAAAGGAGTGTGTCAAGGCTGCATCTTGGCCCCATTTCTTTTTAATTTTTATATCAATGATGCAGGTTCTGCTATGTACAACTTTGATTTTCATATGCTCAAGGTCATGGACAGACCAGTCAATGTGCTCCTGTACACAGGTGATATGATTCTACTTTCTACAACTCTGGTAGAACTGCACAGACAGTTGAGAAAATTTAATGTTCACTGCCAGCAAAATGACTTGGCAATTAATAACAGTAAATCTAAAATTGTAATTTTTGGCAATAAGAGGATTTGTCATAAATGGCTTATTGATTCTAAAGAAATAGAACAGGTAAGAACAGGTATAATTATTTAGGTATTGTTTTTTCACCCTCACCTTCCTGGTCTCCCCAGATAAAGAGAAAAGCATTAAAAGCCTCAGCCAGTGTCCATACATTGTATAAATTAGTTAATTATAATCACCCCAGCTCACTTCTTCCAATTATAGAAGTGTACAAGTCTAAGGTGTTGACAGTGTTAATCTATGGAGTAGAAATTTGGTGATTTGCTTCATTCAAGAATATTGAAAGAATCCAGAATAAATTTTTAAGACTGATAGTGGGAGCCTGAAGAACTTTTTCAGCCCAGGCAGTCAGAGCTGAATTAGGTATGGCAGCCATTTCAAACTTATGTCTCCATAGATTATTTAATTTCTGGATTAAACTATCCCAAATGAATGATGACAGATTGCCCAATATCTGTTTAAACAAACAAGCACTTAAACCTACAAATAACTCCTGATTTTCCATTTTTTCAAAAATACTTACAAAGCAGGGGTTGAGCATTGAGGCTGTTAGCTTGTGCAAGTCCAATACCAGAAACATGTTTAAACAAAGAGTGATGGGCATTAGAATGCAATTAGATCTAGCTGTGCTGTCTTCTGTAAGATCTCTGAAATGGTTAGCAAGGGTCAAATCAGGTCCACCATGCTGGTTTATGCATAATCTCTTTTGTTCTAGTGATCCAGAAGGGTTGGTCTTTTAATTTTTCTATTTTGAAAATTGCTATTTTATTTGTATATAATGTTCTGTATTTTATATTTCATATTTTTATTACTTGTTGACATGTTTCCTTGCTGATGATGCCATTTTGTGCTCTTTTCCATGCTTCGGGTTTTGTTCTTTTAATTCTCTGATATAATCTGTAGACCGATTCAATAAAGATTTGAGTTATACATTAAGTGGGGATGCAGGTGGTGAAAAGCGCCATCTCTAATCCCAGGAAGGGGAGGGGCAGCCTCACACCCAACCCCTTCCCAAGGACATCATTGGAGCGTCTGCCATTCCACATGGCGGGCACTCTGATAACGTCCTTCCGGCTCAGCGTCCAGACACAATGAGCTGGAAGAGATGCCGATGTTGGTGTGTGGATGATGAGTGTTGTAGTGATGCCCTTTGGCACCCAGCAGAGTCTGCAGGACAAGCTGGCTGCTGTGATCCACAGCCACTGTGTAGATTTGCCATCAACTGGCTCAGCTTCTCTTCTTCAGCAAAACTGTCTTCCTCAGTCAAGAAGACACATTGTAAAGTCCAAAAGCATAGCTTTATTAATGCATATAAAAAGTAAAAATAAGATAACTAAGTAAAATCCATTGTAATAATAATAATAATAATAATAATAATTTTTATTTATATACCGCCCTATGGCAGACCAATCCGGGCGGTGAACATGATAAATAAAATATACAATAATACAATGTAAAACAACAACATTCCCCCTCCCCCCCTTAAAAATCCATTAAATCAAGATCAATGTAAAACTAAGTAAAAAATTATCCTAATTATAAATTAATAATTAATAAAATTAATAAAAATTTCATACAAACCAAACCCCTGCTAATGGGAAAATTAAAAAGTGCATAATAAGCACTCAGTCGCTGATCGCAGATTACAAGACCGGGTAATTTAATCTGGAAAGGCCTGCCGGAAGAGATCCGTCTTGATAGCCCTTTTGAAGCTATCCAGAGATGTTAGTTGACGGATCTCATCCGGCAGGCCGTTCCAGAGTCTGGGAGCGACAACAGAGAAAGCCCTCCGGGAGGTCCCCGCGAGCCTTGTTTTTTGAAGCTGCAGCAAGTTCCTCCCGGAGGAATGGAGAGCGCGGGGAGGATTATATGGGAGAAGGCGGTCTCTGATATAACTTGGACCCAAGCCATTTAGGGCTTTAAAGGTAATAACCAACACCTTGTATTGAGTCCGGAAATCAATAGGCAGCCAGTGGAGGGACCTCAAAACAGGAGTGATGTGATCCCTCCTAGATGTTCCTGATAGAAGCCTGGCTGCCATGTTTTGGACTAGTTGCAGTTTCCGGACCAGACACAAGGGTAGCCCCATGTAGAGAGCATTACAGAAGTCTAAACGTGTCCAGTTCAGCCATACAAGATTACATCTTTAACAATCCCAAAAGCATTAGGATCCAACTTGTTGCAGTTAAAACCACTGCTTCCAGCCACACACGCTCACATCTTGAACAACAAACAACTCTTAGACAAAGGATTTTCTAGGTCCTTCCCATACTCCACCTTCTAGGTGTTGACCTTATGTTAATTGGATAATGTCTGTATGATGTCTACTAACCCAGCCTCTTGCTGTCCATCATCCACCATGTGACTCTCTTTCCCAAGCTAACAATGTTTATATATTTGATATATCTTTGTTAACCATAACAAAGTTTTGTTCCATTAGTTCTATCTCTGGGAAAGTACATTGTTGATGTCTCTGTTACCATCTGGAGTTGATTCACCCTGTTTCTCTAAATATTGTTTTGTGCTTTGTCCAAAAACTGTTCTCAAGTGGAAAATTACAGACACACACACATCTTTACATTTCACCTTTGACTGTATATCCCATCCATATCCTAACAGCCGAAGAGGCGCATGCCACCTCTTCCGGTGGCCTTTCCGTGCCTTGTGGAAGGAGCGTTATTTTAGCGCTCTTTCCAGGGCCAGAAAAGGAGTGATTGGAGCCAAGGTATGGGGCAGCCTTGGTCCCAATCCATGGCTTCTCGGGACGGCCCACAGCTGCCTGTCTCAGAGGCGCTATGACTAACTGTCTCTATCTCAAGAGTCTAAACCAGGTGTAGGCAACCTTTTTGAGCCGGGGGCCGGGTTGCTGTCCCTCAGACAATTGGGGGGCCGAAGTGCCAAAAATAAATAAATAAATTAAAATTAAAATTAATTAATTAATTAATTAATATGCATGCACACTCTCTCAGCCCCAGAAAAGCCATGGCAAAACCCCAAGAACAAGTAATAACAACAATAATCAATATCATCATGGTGGGCGGTGGCGGCGGCGGTGGCAGGACTGGCCTGGGGCCGGTCTAAAGGCCTTGGGAGGCATCCGGCCCCCGGGCCTTAGGTTGCCTACCCCTGGTCTAAACTGTTAATTTTACAGTTGGTATGTCTCTAGCCTGCCTGCTAGTCTTAAGGTGACTATCTGATTTTATATGTATTAGGCTAACTATGGGCCTTTGCAGACTGCCAGAAATAGTGCACATTAAATTGAGGCACTGCCCTGGCTCAGTGCTAGGGAGTCATGGGAATTGTATTTTTCCTGACACATTGAGCCTTCTCTGTCAGAGAGCTCTGGTGCCACAATAAATTACAGTTCCCATGATTCCCTAGCACTGAGCCAGGGCAGTGCCTCAATTTAATGTGCACTATTTCTGGCAGTCTGCAAAGGCCCTCAATCTTCCTGCTATATATAACTATGGGGGGATGCAGACCAGGGCGTTTGGAGCGCCCTGGTCCGGAGCGCCGCGGGGCTATGGCAGCCACACCGCAGCGCTCCTGGAGCGACCCTGAAAGGAGCGCCAAATTGGCGCTCCTTTCATAAGTCAGAAAAAGTGCGCCCTAAAAGCGGCGGGCGCACTTTCTCTGACTTATCCTCCGCAGCGCGTCCGGTCGCTGCGGAGGGAGGTCGCTCTGAATGCGCCGGTCGTCCGGTGGCCCGGAAGCGCTCAGGGCGACCTCAGGAAGAGGAAGGAGCGCCGCGCGTGCGGTGGCTCCTCCTCTTCCGGGCCTCCAAGACGACTGTTTTAGTCGTCTGCTTAGGCCCTATATTTATAGTTAGATTAGGATTTAGTGTTGTTATGTAATTATTTATTAAAGCCATTATTATTGTTTTTGAATTACAAACTATATGTTTGTTGTCTTTTTGAGTCAGTCTTTATTCTTTAGGAAAGCAGAGTTAGGCAAAATCTCACTTCTGCTATTCTGCTAATGAAAGACAAACTCTAACAAGTTTAGCTTTCATATTTGTATATTTTAGTTTCTTTTAAAAAGTATTAAAACCCTGAAAAATTAAATTACACCCCACACATAACCAGCTCCCTAAGCTGCTCCTCTTAGGGCACCATTTCCAGA
Organism: Phrynosoma blainvillii; assembly: GCA_026167975.1. Classification (NCBI taxonomy): domain Eukaryota; kingdom Metazoa; phylum Chordata; class Lepidosauria; order Squamata; family Phrynosomatidae; genus Phrynosoma; species Phrynosoma blainvillii. The sequence goes on from JANUYF010000001.1 coordinate 341,276,507, forward strand.
CCCTTCACCATTTTAGCAGTCCTCCTCTGGATACACTCCTTCTTGATTTGTGGGACCCAGAACTGGATATAATATTTCAAGTGAGGTCTGACCAAAGTAGAATAAACTGATATCATTACTTCCCTTGATCAAGACACTATACTCCTATTGATGCAGCCTAGAATTGCATTGGCTCTCTTAGCTGCTGCATTACATTACTGACTCATGTTTAGCATGTGATCCACTGACTCCTAGATTCCTTTCACATGTACTGTTGTCAAGCCAGGTGTCATCTATCCTATATTTGTGCATTTTATTTCTCCTGCCTAAGTGTAGTACATTACATTTCTCCATGTTAAAATCATTTTTGTTAGCTTTGGCTCTGTTTTCAAATCTGTTCAGATCATTTTGAAATCTGATCCTGTCCTCCTAATTTGGTGTCACCTGCAAATTTGAAAAGCATGCCCTCTATTATATCATCCAAGTCAATGATAAAGATAGCACTGGGCTCAGGACAGAACCTGTGGCACCCCACCAGTCACTTGAATAGCACCATCGGGCCTAGAATAATAAGAAGAGCCCTCCCTCCATTCCATCCGATGTCATCTGGGGGAGAGACACTAGGCCCAGCACCATCGGGCCTGGAATAAGAAGAACCCTTACTTCTTAAAGGACGGGTGGGATTTGGGATTTTTATGTTCTGTTTCTATTGTATTAATATATTTGTATGGAAATTTTAATGTTGTAAGCCACCTCGATTGCTCTGCAGAGGGGCAGGATATAAATTGTTGTTGTTGTTGTTGTTGTTGTTGTTGTTGTTGTTATTTGTATCCAGAATGAAGTGGAGCCATTGGTGAATACTCTGTGAGTTCTGTTGGTCAACCAATTACACATCCAATAACAGTAGCAATTTCTAGCTGACATTTACTAGCTTGTTTGCAAGAATATCATGGGGAACCTTATCAAAAATTTTACTGAAAACAAGAAATGATACATCCATAACATTTCTTTCATCAGCATTTCCAAGCTTGTAACTCTATCAAAAGAGAGAGAGAGAGAAATATTAGTCTGGCTTTGCTTGCTTTTGAGAAACCCATTTTGACTTTTGGTGATGATAGCATTCCCTTTTTACAGACTGTCTAATTATCTATTCTAGAACCTTTCCTTGTATTAATGTCAGGCTGACTGGGTGGTAATTATTTGGGTCCTCTTTTTTCCTTTTTTGAAGATGGGGACAACATCTGCCCTCCTCCAGTTGCTGGGATTTGTTCTGAAATTACTTCTGCCATTATCTTGGATGAAGTTCATCTCACCCTCGAGACTTGAATTCTTTTCAAGTCTCCAGGTATTCCTCTACTACTTCTTTACCTGCTCTATGCTGCATTTCTCCTACTGCATTATCTGCTCAGTTTCCCCCTAATTGCGCACTGTTCTACTTTTCAGAGAAGACTGAGGCAAAGGTGTTGAGTAGTTTTGTCTTTTCTCTGCCACCTGTTAGCATAGTGCTATCTTCTCCACACAGTGGCTCTACCGTTTACCTGATGTTATTTTTTTTTCAATGGACATAACTAAAAAATCCCTTTTATTGTTTTTAACCTCTCTAGCAAATCTGAGCTCATCCCGCACTTCAGCTTTTCTGAACTTCTCCCTTCTTCTTTGGCAATTTCCTCCTTTTCCATTTCTTATACACATCCCTTTTAAATCTTAGCTGAGTTTAAAGTTCTTTAGACATCTGTCTTTAGTTTCTTTAGGCACCTCCCATTTTTTCTGCTTTTTGGAACTGTTTGAAATTGTGCCTTCAATATCTCACCTTTAAGAAACTCCCATCCTTCATGAGCTCCCTTCTCTTTTAGTATTCCTGACCACAGGATCACCCCAAAAAACTGAGTCGATTTATCCATGTTCAAAGTACTGTACTTTAACTTTTATTAAAAATAGGAACCATCCCCTGGTGAAAGGCAAAAGTGTAATCTGTCCTGGAATCACTGACCCTCCTCTACTCTCTCATGCATGCAGCCTTTAGCGTGAGCACAGTTATGCTTGCCAGAATTTTGTAAGCTCTTTGGCATTTTTTCCCTTTGCTTCATCCTTTAGATCCTTTGTTTCATGTCTCTAGGTTTTACTTTCAACTTATCCACAGGTCATATAAAAATCCATAATTTTTGCCACAAAACCTGCCCATGACTTATATATGAGGTTGACTTATAGCCAAATTTATATTCTATCTCCAGTATTTGATGAAGAATATGTCTACCTCTCCAGATAACTCATTTCTTCAGTTCCTGTGATATGGTTGACGGTCCTCAGAGACTTGATTCAAGAGTTTCAAGGAAGAGCTATTGGCTGCTATCTCCACTTCCAAGCATGTTGTTTAGTTGCCTTGGCCTGCACTTTAATAATACTGATCAGCTGATGTAATAATTGTTGACAGAATTGCTTGAATAAACTGGTTTTTTCATTTGGTTTATTTATTACATTCTAATTTTTAATTGCTTCATTGTATCGAAGCAGGTGTAATCTATTATCTTCCTTTCATGAGTCCCAATATATTACAGCAGATATATTTTCAGAACAATAATTCAACCAGCTTTCATAGGTTTACTCCATGGGAGTTCTAGAATCTGCTTGTGTGCCAGAATTAGTTAAACAGCTTTGTAAGGGTTTTTGCTTAGTGAATGATAGCAAGGTGGTTCCATCACAGCATGTTCATACAGAAATGTAGGATGTTTTGTCCTGCATTGAGCAAAAGAAACCACATCCAAATTACTTAAATATTACAAAAAGCCCTGCTGTGCTTACAAGAGCAAATCTGATAGCAAATATCCCATTTATTTCAACTAGGAAATGATCGTAAAAGAGTATAATGTGAAATGAAGGGCTCTTTCAGACTACTGTAAAGAAACAGAAGCTCTTACAACAGAGAGCCTTGATTATTAGCAGGTGGAGTATCTTCATGTCACTTCCATATCCTGACAGATTTTAGTTCCTGGAAAAGGCTGTATGCACCTTAGCCAGTCATTGGTCAGTGCTCATGAAACTAGGAAACGTGTCTTATCAGCTTGAAGAATTCTTGACTGTCTTTCCACTAAGCTCTGCTCTTCTTTTTTTTACAGGAACAGTGTCTTGAAAACATTAATGAAACTATAGGAAATATCTGTTCCAACCCACCCATACCCTACGTCAGTGAGGAGAACACAATACGCAAGGAACACAATATGAACAATAAGTATAGAACCCAACCAGTCTGTTGGGATTGCTTTTTTTTGGGGGGGGGGGGTATACTGGATTTTATTTTTTAAAAAACAATCAAATACTGCTGTTGGTTATGGGAATTGCCACTCACAACCAATACAACAGTCAACAGCAATGTTTACTTCATGTCGTATACTGAGTCAGATCACTGATCTATCTAACCAAGGAATTAATCAATTCATCATCCCATCTTCTTTCCAGCATGAGGCCCAAGGCTGCTCACATCATGAATTAAAGCAGTCATCTTAAAAAATGATAAAAAGCATCTCTATTAAAATATCAGTAATTTGAAACCTTTTTTTATCATATAGCAAAATGTTTTTAAAATAGATTGGGATCATTTTATTCTTGTTTTCTGATTTCTTTTGACTCTTCTTTCTGCTATCCTGACCTACAAAAGCATTCAAATATTTTGGCTCCTGTCTGACCCTAACTAAACTCAAACTTCAGATAATGCCTCAGTATTCAGGATAAACCTTTAAATTAAAAAAGAAGAAAAGACCAAGCCAAAATACATAATACAGGATTGTAATAAATAAAGCATTTAAAGGAAGATTTTAAATGGCACAGTATGAAAAAACATTGTCATCTTTTTAGTTGAACAACAGAGTTAACACTCCAGGTGTCTGCTTGTTTTCATAAACTAGTTATGACTAAGTCATTTTCTTCCTTTTGACTTTTGTGCCCATCATTTGTTATTAGGGGTGTCCAACAGTTCATGGTGCTATGGCTCACCCACATAGTCTATTTAAGGCTGATGACACCTTTAGGGAAATGTTTTTAAAGCCAATGAAATCCAGGTCAACATCTTTCTTTTACTAGTTCATCTTTACTGCTGCTCTTAGGTTGCGCTCCTCTTATCTGTTATGAACATTGCTGTTAAGCTCTCTCAGAGAAAAATATGCAGTTGGACATATCATGTTCTGACCATTATTTAGTAGTTTCACAACCCCAGGCTCTGCTTTGCTTTAGTGCCTAGGGGTGTAATATGTGTCTTTGCTTCATTATCAGTATGCACGCATGGCCCCAAATGGCCTCAGGTATGTGGAGTTCCCATATTGTGGGAATGTTAAAACATGTGAATATGATTCTAGGTTGCACCAATAGGAGTATATTGTCTAGATCAAAGGAAGTAATAGTGTCATTCTATTCAGCTTTGTTCAGAACTCATTTGGAATACTCTGTTCAGTTCTGGGCACCACAATTCAAGAAGGATGTTGACAAGCTAGAGCATGTTCAGAGGAGGGTGACCAAAATGGGGAAAGTTCTGGAAACCATGCCCTATGAGGACCTGCTTAGGGGACTGGATATGTTTAGCCTGGGGCAAAGAAGGTTAAGAGATGACATGACAGCCAGGTTTAATATTTGAAGGTATGACATACTGATGCAGCAAGCTTATTTTTTGCTGCTTCAGAGATAGGGCATGGAGGCATGGATTCAAACTACAGGAAAAGAGATTCCACCTCAGCATTAGGAAGAACTTTCTGATGGTAAGAGCTGTTCATCAGTGGAATAGCTTGCCTCAGAGAGTGGTGGATCTCCTTCTTTAGAGGTTTTTAAACAGAGGCTGGATGGCCATCTACCTGGAGTGCTTCGATTGTGTGTTCTTGCATGGCAGGGGTTGGACTGGATGACCCTTGCGCTCTCTTCCAACTATATAATTCTATTAGTTTATGAAAATGCATGTAAATATTGAAAGACCTTCACTGAATTTTTAAAGTTAACCATCCCATTCCCTATGGGCAGAAATTAACAGAGAAGTCCAAGTAGCCCGTATTCTCCTTGTCCCCAATCTCAAAATAACAGATTTTCCTGAAAAAGCAGAAGCCCTTGCTGTGACTGTACTTTGATCTCTGAGTTCTAACAGATAGTGAGATTTGGCACTCCATGAATACATCAAATTAGCATGAGCTGTGATTTAGCAGGAACCTGTTCAAATGATATGCTTTTTGGTTGACAGCTTTGGGCACCTCCTTGCTTCCTCCAGAAGTGATAACAAAAAAGTGTTTCTTTGTTCCAGTTAAACTAAATCCCAGAATATCAGAAAAATAAATGAACTCTTGCTGCTGAGCATAATTATTTGAGAAAAGAAAAGATTACTTATTTCTTTAGATTTACACTGGGCTTAAATTGTCTCCACACTCCCTAGAAGGCATTTAGGGGTATGGGGGGGGGGGGAGATAACCATTTTTGGACTCTACAGGCTTGGTTACAGGCAAAGCAGTGATAGTGCTCAATAAATAGAGAATAGAATTTGTCCAGACTTCCAAAATTCTTCAAAGAATATTTTCAGTAACATTAAAGTGTTAACATTAGAAGGCTTTATTCTGAAGCAACAGAGCCTAGAAATAACATGTTTATAGAAAATACCAAAACTTTTTCAGCAATGAGGGACAATGCTATTAATTTTAAACAGTATGAGGCAAATGTTAAAATGCGGGTTTCTGTCCCTTAATTACAGAACATTACTTGGGGGAGTTTGAAAATTTCATTCAATAATATTAAACATTTGAAATTGGGAAATTAGTGCATTACTGTCAATACTAATGATTGAAATTGTTTAATTTGTTGAATTATTATTGAATTATTCATTATTTAAGCCATTGATTTGGGGCATTATGGAAAATGTAATGGAGGCTGTCACTGTTGATCCTAGACACACAGAGCCTTATCGCAGTAGTCTCTTCTCCCATTAAAACAGCACTGTTATTCACTTGGGAGTACTTTCCCTTATCATACCTTCATAATTTTTCCACCATTGGACCTTCAGCCCCACAAAACTTTATCCCATGCAGCATTTGGCAGCATTTTGCATTGCCCACCAGTACCACCCTTTTTCAGGTTTGGCACACGTGCACACACAAACAGACATGCCCCCTTCCCCCAAATATAAATGAAACCAGTGTTCCCCCCCCCCTTTTCCCCCTTGTGGGGTGGCTCTCAATGTAAATTAATTGCTGGCTGATGAAAGTGGGCAGCTACTTCTATTTGACTGATCTATCCTCATTTCTGAAGGAAGGCACAGCAAAAATGACTCAAGAATGTTGATGCTTTATTAAACTGTAACACTCTTTTGGCTTTTTCACTTACATTTTCAGGCAAGTGTGACTGTATGTGTGTTTCAATGAGAGAAAGAGAGAGAGAACAGGTGCACCATTAATACACCATGCCTTTACAGTATAGCATTATAGCAACAGAATGGGTTTGGAAAAGTAGGGAAGGCTCCTTCTTCTCGCCTGATCACTATGTTTCCCCACCCAAAGAACACCCACTGACCACTCAAAAAAGCACAATTAATTTTATTTGTATTACGGAAGCAGGAAAGGGGATCATAATGTGTTTTTTTTATTTTAACAACCAAAAAGTGTTTTTAAAACAGTCTTCAATGGAATAATAACAGTATAGGGATGATGCCATGAGATAAGCACCAACCAAAGGCACTATTATCCTGACACAGTTCCAATACCTTTCTTGTGGGATAAGACTCACATTTTGTTATTGGCTTCTTTAAAAGTTCTCTTTCGATCCCTTTAAAATTCTTGCAACCTAGAATTATTATTATTATTTTGTCAACTGGACAGCAAAGTCCATACTATGATTGTTGCCAGTGAATAGTCGGAATCCAGCACATCTGATAGCTGTTGGATTGAAAGACATGTGACTTTATCTTACAACAATCAGTGAGTAATTGATCTGTGTCTCTCTTTTCTTTCCACCCACAGCAATATGTACACTTCACTCTTCAAATGCTTTGTATGTTAAACATTAATAAGAAATTCTGTCTTTCAGTGAGAGGATATTGATCCAGTACAAGTGCAGCAATACATGGCGCTAGCATACCCTACACCCCCACATAGAATATGGGGTTTCATGTTTTCCTATATTGGTATCTAGAGCCAGGCATCTTCCATATAACCCAACCCGCACACTCTGGTCCTCTGGGAGGAATTTGCTTCAGCCTGTTAAAACTAGGCTGTCTGCAGCCTCCCAGAGGGCCTTCTCTGCAACCACTCCCAGATTATGGAATGGCCTGCTGGACGAGATCCATCAGATTACCAGCTTAAACAGCTTTAAAAAGGCTGTGAAGACAGATCTCTTCCGGCAGGCCTTTCCTGACTAGTTTTTCCCTGCTTAAGAAGCAAGTTCATCCTTCCCCCTACCCTTTGCCACACTTATTACTGATTGTCCACCTGCTATTATTATGGAAGGATTTCTTTGTAGTTATTATTTGTTGTTCTTTTATTGTTTTAATTTTTTTAGATGTTTAATACTATTTTAAGGGGTGGGTGGGCTTTGGGATTGTACGTTGTGGTATTTTACTGTTGTAAGCCACTCCAATTGCTTCTGCAGAGGGGCGGGATAGAAATAAAAGTTATTATTATTATTATTATTATTATTATTATTATTATGTCACAATGACCTTTAGAACACTAGGAAGTTTCCCATGAGTAATGCACCCTGATCCAGAGAAATGTGGAGGATCTTGATAGCACTAAAGAAAAGTTAAATGGGTTTGCTGATCACTCTGTCTTCCCCAGGCTATCCACATATCCTCTAACAATATGGACTGAGTGAGTCCCAGCATAAAGCAGTTAAAGACCATATTTCCTTCTAACCCCAGGTTGTGTCCCTATCCACCTTTCCTACCCATTCATCCATCCATGAGTTAGTTCATATCCAATCAGTGTTTTGCTACTCCAAAGTTAAAGCCATCAGTCATTCTGGAATCCTATTGTGGGTACCTTGGAAAGACCATCAGGTCTTTGTTACACTGCAGGATAGCATCAAGAACCACTCGAGGATAGAAATCAGATATAAATATTGGCCCTACACAAGGCCATTTCACTGCTACAGAGCAAGGCTCTGTCACACAGACCAGAGCTCTACTCTCTGTCTGAACCACTCTCTGTCTTTTGTGGAACCCCCTCTTCAGGACTGGTATTTATAATCTGATTTCTCATTGTCCAGTCTTGCACATCTTTCTTTCTCTTAGCTCTGTATGGTTCTTGAAGTTACATTGGTTTCATGTGTTTGCATGCACCTTTGCACGTTTCTAAATAAAATTCTTTTTATTCATCAAAACCAGAGTGTTTCTGCAGTTAGTACTAGTATACATAGGTGTAAAACATCCCTGAGGTTACCCAAACTCTCTCAGGCCTCCTGTTGAGCTAAGAAATTTCCAAAAAATACCAAGAAGATACCGTCACTGTTGGAGATTCAAAGTCCCCCACCTTTTTGAGTAATTGTGTGCAACTCCAGAGATCAGTCAGTGAATCAAGGTTGAAGAATTCATAATATTTTGAGAGCAGCTTAGCATTGTCTGGAACAACTGTATCACTGAATCCTGTCTTCCTCCCCAAGCTAAAAGGTATGGTATGCAAAGATTGAGGAGGAGAACATAGAAATAAAAACCAGAATGGAAAGGCTGAGGAAAGATGGGGGAAGCTAATAGAAAAGGAACTGAGGAAACAAGCAAACATTTTCACTTATGTAACAAAGTGCAAAGCAATAATATAATTATAAAGGGATTCATTACAGCTTACTCCAAATATTTGACAAGGTTGTATATTATAATTTAATATACAACAGTTCACAACATATTAAATAGGGGAGGAAAATGCACTAAAGAGATTCACAATGCATTGTCTCCTTCTCAGAAAGACTTGAAATACTTTTCCTCCACAAAGGCCCATGAGGAGGGGAAAGGGAGAGAGATAAAGAGAAATACTGCCCTTCCAGGCAAAGCAAAGCAGCTTCATTTATATACTGCTTCATATCGCGCTATGGGATGTCTAAGCAGTTTACAACTGTAAGCTCATTGCCCCCCAACAGTTGGGTACTCATTTTAGTGACCTCGGAAGGATTCAGGCCTGACTCTAGCCTGAGCCCTGGCTAGTACTGAACTCGCAACCTTGTGATCTATGAGTGAGTGGCTGCAGTACAGGCATTTAACCACTGTGCCACCAGGGCTCCTAAAACCACTGCACCACCAGGGCTCCTAAAAGGCTTGACCTTCCCCACTTCATTCCCATTATTTGATTTTTACTTCTACTGCTGTTCTAAACTAATCTCTAGAAATTGTCTATCTATCTACCTGTCTCTTCCCATGTTTCCTTCAGGTTTGTTGTTACATGTCTTCAAGTCATTTCTGACATATGGAGACCCTAAGATGAACCTATCACAGGATTGTCTTTGCAAGATTTATTTAGATGGGCTTTGCCTTTGCCATCCTTTGAAACAGAGAGATTGTCGCTTGCCCAAGATCACCCAGTAGGTTTCTATGGCTGAGCGAGGATTCAAACCCTGGTATTCAGTCATAGTCCAACACTCAAACCACTACACCATGGTGGCTTTCTTCCTTCAGGTGAGTCTGCCAAAAAGCAGATAGACGTGATCCATTTCCTCCAGTACTAATACTGTTTCTCCTAAGACAGCAGGATTTCTTCTACTGACTCTGACAAAGGGACAGGCACCCAGCCTAATGAATTTTAATGACTTAATTTGCTAAAATATGTTTTCAGCTTCAGAATTAAATCTAGTGAGTTGAATGAAAGCACTAGAAACAAATCCACTGAAACAAAAAACACAATGAGTTAATTAATTAATTATTTTCAAGTGATAGTCCAGTATTGTTTTACTGCAGAAAAGACCACCAAATATGGGCAAACATATTTTGATTTCTGCAATGCCAACAGCACTAAGAGACACCTGTTATGTATTTGTGCAGGTATATAATACCATCTGTATATAATTATATAGAATATTAAGTGTTTACTTTTTAAAGTAACAAAGGGCCTTTACAGACTGCCAGAAATAACGCAGCTTGAGTCCACTCTAGTTGTCTTGGCTCAGTGCTAGGGAATCATGGGAACTGTAGTTTTCTCTGAGACATTGAGCCTTCTATCAGAGAGCTCTGGTGACACAATAAATTTCAGTTCCCATGATTCCCTAGCACTGTGCCAAGGCAGCTAAAGTGGACTCAAGCTGCATTATTTCTGGCAGTCTGTAAAGGCCCAAAGTTTATAAAGTCATTAGCCCCCAAAATAACATTGTTACTTGCAACATGCTATTTCCTAGCTGTTCTTCACACCTACTTGCATCAGACATGCATCCAAGCAGAAATCACAACATGTAACATGAACATCAGTCTATGTATCACAGTGGTGCTCAAAACCTTTTACCATAGGGACTCCCTTTTACATCTACTTTTGGGCATCATGTGCTCTCCCTTGCCATAATATATGAATAAAAATATTTTGTTTATTTAGTGTGCAGAATTCTCATTCACACATTCATGTAGGGGTGCTTCAAAACCAGTTATATAGCAAATTACTTTTAAAAAGTAACTTTTTACGAACAACTCCCTGAAAAATGTGCATAACATTTTAAATCATGATTAACGTTAACTACATGAGGACCCATTCCTCTTAATTTTCTTTTGCATACAAATATTTCTTCAGCTAGCTGCATCTCCCACCTCATAACTCTTGGTTTCATTTCCCAGCATATTGTGAATATTTTGTATAACCAACTATTCTTAGAATGCAATTGTATCATGTTGGAAGAATTATGCTTCATTCTCCTTTCCCTCCTTAGTTAGACAGACTTCCCTATCTCTCTCTCATTCTAACTATCATGTGACTTTGGACACTGACTCTTGGAGACTGTTAACAGACTGTCTCCCACGATTCAAAACTGCTTCAAGCAGTCAGTTGTGTTTTCTTCCTGCTATCTAAAGATGGTGAGATTTATCTCTCTTTACCCCAACCATCTCCAGTTAGATTAGGTTTTAGTTATTTTATGTAAATATTTATTAAAGCCATTATTATTTGTTTTAAAACCACAAACTGCATGTTTGTGTTTTTTTTCTGAGTCTTTATTTTTTAGCAAGACATATTTAAAACAATAGTCTGATCCACACTTCTGTTGCTCTGCTAATGAAAGCTGGACTCTAACAAGTTTAACTTTCATACTTGTGTATTTTTGTTTCCCTTTAAAAGGGTTAACACCTTGGGAAACTCAAATTGCACCCCACATATCATCCTAAGTATAATAGGCCACATCTGTGAAAACTCTAGGCATGGATAGTAAAAAATGAAACTATCTCTATGGCTTGCTTCTTCCTTTATGCATCTCAATTCCAACGTATAGTTCCAAAGTATCAAAACAAAGTTCTTAGTTTCATAAAAGCTACTTATACTATTAGAATAACTTGTACTAATTTCTGAACAATACCATCAGTGCTATCTAATTCTTAATGCTTACTTTCCTATTCTTTGAAGAAAAGTAATATGTTTAATATTTGCAATGTGTACACAAGTCACTCCTGATAAACAGTTTGATATAATTACACTCTACTGAAATAGTAATATTTCCCATACCTTGGATCAATCACTAATCATAATGGAGAGTTCAGTCAGGAAATCAGAAGAAAACTAGAGCTGGGAAGGGCAGCTATAAAAGAACTAAACAAGATTGTCCAAACCATATATTTCCCATCACTATGGGCCTCGGCAGACAGCTAATTGAGCCGTCTCCGAGGCCCGAAAGAGGAGGGGCAGCCGCACGCGCGGCACTCCTTCCTCTTCCTGAGGTCGTCCTCGGAGCTTCCGGCCATCCGCACGGCCGGGGCTCCGGGGATGACCTCCCGCCGCAGCGACTGGATGCGCTGCGGCGGAAAAGGCAGGGAAAGTGCACCCTACGCTTTTAGGGCACACTTTCCCTGTCTTGTGGAAGGAGCTCTATTTTTGCGCTCCTTCCAGGGATGCCGCAGGAGCACTGGGGTGCGGAGGCTGCGGTCCCGCGGCGCTCCGTCCGGCGGCATCTCCGGCACCTCCGTCTGCTTCCCCCCTTAGTATGTGTTTGAGAACTGAACAGTGAAGAAAGCTTATAGAAAGAAAACTCATTTGAGATGCGGATAAGAGTTCTGCAGATACCATGGATAGCTAAATAGACAAACAAATGGGTCCTAGAACAAATCAAGCCTTGAATCTCCCTAGAAGCCAAGATGACTAAACTGAAGCTGTCATACTTCAGCCACATCATGAGAAGGCATGATTCACTAGAAAATATGGTAATACTTGGAAAGCAAGAAGGCAGTAGGAAGAGAGGAAGACTGCATACCAGATGGATAGACTTAGGGCCTTTGCAGACTGCCAGAAATAGTGCAAATTGAGTCCACTTTAAGGGTTAGGGTTAGGGAATCATGGGAACTGTATTTTATTGTGGCACCAGAGCTCTCTGACAGAGAAGGTTCAATGTTTCAGAAGAAGAAAAAAACAACTCTCATGACTCCCTAGCACTAACCCTAACCCTTAAAGTGGATTCAATTTTCACTATTTCTGGCAGTCTGCAAAGGCCCTTAATCATGGAAGGCATGGTCCTTAGTTTGAAGGACCTGAGCAGAGCTGTTGAGGATAGAGTGTCCAGGATGTATCTTATTCACGGGACCATCATGAATCAAAGTTGACTTGAAGGCAGTTAACAACAACAAAATACAATAGAACACAAATTCATGTGAGTGCAGTATAATTTTATCTCCAGTCTACAGCAGGGGTAGGTAACCTTTCCCCTTTAAGGGCCGAAGGACTTCAGCTCCCAGAATCCCAGGAGCTATTGGCCAACATGGGACTATTGGCCAACATGGCTGAGGCTTCTGGGAGCTGAAGTCCCTCGGCCCTTAAAGGGGAAAGGTTGCCTACCCCTGGTCTACAGTGTGAGAAACAATTATTATAATGTGGTAAAAAAGTACATTGAGATGGGAGATACAAAATAAGTAAAACTGTGGTGATAAGGTAATAAAAAACCTTTAATGAAATAAAAACATCATTGAATAACTGGTGTTTCTAGAGAATTAGGGCCTTTACAGACTGCCAGAAATAATTCAGATTGAGACCACTTTAACTGTTTTGGCTCAGTGCTAGGGAATCATGGGAATTGTATTTTTTTTTTTCTGAGACATTGAGCCTTCTCTGTCAGAGAGCTCTGATGCCACAATAAACAGTTCCCATGATTCCCTAGCACTGAACCAGTTAAAGTGGCCTCAAGCTGGATTATTTCTGGCAATCTGTACAGGCTCATAGTTATTCAAAGATGTTTTTATCTCACTAGAAACTGCTTATTTCAAGCATTGAATGGATGAGGTTTTCCATCTTGTCCACACTGTGCAGGTTTACCCATGACATGCAACAGTCTTATCAAAACCAGCAGGTTACCAAAATTCAGAAACTCAGGACCAGTAGTAAAACTCAGAAACTTTTGTTTAGAAACTATAGGCCCAGTCTGGTGACTTCCACTGTCAGAAATGAGCAGCAACCATTACAACCACATAATTAAACCTCACACAATTCAGATGTGAGTTAGGCTTAATTCTAATATGTTGAAATCAATATACCACCTTATTCTTTTCCTTCTTTCTTTCTTTCTTTCTTTTTTTCTTTCTTTCTTTTTTACAGCCAGACACCCTTTCATTCAAATGACCTTGGATATACTTGCCTCCATTCCAGTCTTATCTCACCACCTGGACAGAACTCACCTTACTAAAATACAGTTCTCAAACATTCCCAAAACACGCTATAACTACTATATATTCCATTACTACATTATGGCAGGACAAAGTAATAAGCAACACCTGACACAGACTGAAGCAATTCATTTCAGCTGACACAATAAAGTGGGGTGGGGTGGGTGATAAATGCAAGAACTGATGTTTGATTGGTGAAGCACTAATTCTTATATGGCTGGCACTAACCAGAAGTGGGGATGGTCACTCAGTCAAATAGCCTGAGGTACTGCCAAGTGTTTGGTGTAACAGAAAAAAATTAGAATCTTGAAAGACTGGAATGCCCTTCCCCACTTCCATGCACACACAGTCATATCTTTTCAGCCAGGACTGAAGAACATGCAACCTTCAAATTATTTTTGGAGCACAATTCCAATCACTCTAGATCATTGGTTATCTTAGCTAAGACTGGTAGGAGTTGTAGACCAGCAAAACATGGAGAGCCCCATATTCCCTAAGCATTTTTGGCGACAATCATGTACTTGCCTGGGTGGTGTCCCATTGGATTCACTGCATCATCCTTATAGGTTGACAAGAAATACTACATGTATATCTGGTTTTGGCTCTAAATGATACTTTACATGAAGATAGAGACACAGAAAAGCTGGAAATATATTATTTATGATGAACAGAAGGACTCTTAAGTGCTGTACTTTAACATATTACTTGTACAATGCACACATATTTTTTTACTCTGGAATTATGCTGTTGCAGGAATTATTGTATTCAGATGTATTGTTCTGTAAAGCTGTTTTTTGCCTACACATCTGCCCTGAGCACCTTGTGCTACTCTGCTTTCTAAACAGGCCACAGAGTAATTTCAGAGAACAGTGTTTTTATTTCTAAAGTGGGGATGGGTCTGATGTGGGAATTATTCTAGTTTACAGCAGGGAAGCTGTGCTAGAAGACCTCATGTCCCCTGCAACTCTATAATTAGATGATTTTATTATTCTGTTTTGTGTTTTTAAGAATTAAAGTCACTAAATGCTGCTATTGAGCACCAGTCTCCATGGTAAAGTGGCATTGGGCATTACTAATGCCTTCAAAATGGAAACAACTTGACCAGTTCTGAAAGCATTTAAGGTTACATTAGTTCTAAAGATATGCAAAGCCTATTCATTTGTTCCCATGGAATTTTCTGTTTTGTTGCCCCATGGATTTCATGCATTCATGAAGCCACCATCAGGTGTCTTTGATAGCCTTGTTTTTATGAACTGTAAGCATAAATTGAATGTGCACCAGCATATACACATTCAAATGTGGGCAGTGTTTGTTTTCACTGTGATACATATTCAGATGCGTATATCTATTCATAAACCTTTGGTCCACTTGCTCATGAGTCCAATCATATTGGTAACATTTCTCCACTCATCCACACAATGAAAAACGAATCCAGGCAGAACTGGACAGAAGATGGATTTGAAAAAGTGTATCCGTTCCAAAATGGCTATGCTATCTGCATTGGAATTAATTCCTGACAAATGACCAAGGTATCCATAATTCTTCATAAACCTATGTGAGGTGAGGGTTAAATAATTAGACTTCATAGCCTGAGTGGAACCAGTGAACCACAACATATGGAATGCTGAAAAGGGGGAGGAACTGGGGAGGAAGAATATAAAAGAAGAGGTTTTTACTGTTCAACTACCAAATAAGGCCAAGCAGGAGTAGAGATAGGGATTAGGCAGATAGGAATGGATAGAATCTTGGGAGAGACAGTGGGAAGGAGGGTCTGATGTAAATAGATATTCATTTGGCTGAAAACGGACAATGTAGTGATATACTGAGTAAATTGTTCATGGAAAAGTAGTTGTATGAGGGGGTATTGTAAAGTAATAATTATCACCTGGAAGTTATTATAATATATTGATGAAATTTTGTCAGTTTCATCATTGACTGCTAAGTGCATGGTGTTGAGAAAATCAGCTCATTATGTTCTTTATTTTTGTTACAGCTTGTGCCAGAAGTGACTAAAGTGTAAGATGGAGAAGATTGAGGCTTGCAGCATGATAAAGCTCCTGCATTTGAATGGTTATAGTGCCCTGCAAATGATGAGATGATGGTAGTTTATGGAAACAATTGCCTATTTTATGACGCTATGGTGAGGTGGAAAAGGAGTTTCCAAACTGGTCACATGTCCCTCACAGACGAGCCAAGACCTGGAAGACCATCATTGATGGATGATGTGGCCACAGTGAAGAAAGTGGAGTGTTTAATCCTGGAAGACAGATGAGCAACCATCCAAATGATCATGAATGAAACTGGTTTAAATTATGGTAATGTGTGGAAAATTATGACCAACTGCACATGTCTAAGGTGTCTGCACATCAGGTTCCATGTTTTGTAACCCCTTTCCAGAAACAAACATGGCATGACCTTTCAAGACAGATGTTGATGCTGTTGGAACAAGATGAAGAGGATCTTTTGTTGTTGTCTGTAACCATGGATGAATCTTGGATTTATAAGTATGATCCAGAGAACAAAACCATGAGCATGGAGTGGAAGCATGCTGATTCCCCTCTCCCCAAAGGTGTAAAAATCAGTAGGGAAAGTCATGCTATCAGTTTTTTGGGGCTGTCATGGTGTCATTCTCACAGATTACCTTGCAAAGGGACAAACCATCACTGGCACATACTACAGCAATCTTCTGGGCAAGTTGCAAGATGCTCTGAAAAAGAAACACTGTGGTATGCTCACCAGAGTCATTCACCTCCTAGCTGACAATGCACTAGCTCACTCATCTCAAGTTGCAGTTAATAAAGTAAAGTCATGTGGTTTTGAGATGTTGCAGCATCCGCTTTATTCTCCCAACCTCACACCAAGTGACTTTTTCTTGTTCCCAGAAATGAAAAATCCATTGCGAGGTCACTGATTTGACAACACAAATAACATCATTAATGAAATGGAAGAGTGGTTTAAGGTGCAATCTGCATACTTCTACAGTAATGGTATTTGGAGGCTCAAGAAACTCTGGAGAAAATGTGTAAATCTAGATGGTGACTACATAGAGAAAAGTTAACAACTACAAATCAAAACAAACTTTCTATCAAAAAAATTTAAAAGTAATAATTAAAACTTTACGATACTCCCTTGTATTGATTATAGTTGTTATACTGAAACATCTACAGAGCTACCTAAATGCTAAATGTTTTATCTGTCTGTTAGACAATGAATCTTTGTTATTTTGTTATTCTACACCTTTGTCTAGAAGCCTTGAGAAAAAAAATGGTCATGTTATTACCCGTTTGAACCAAGCATAAGGCACATTTGACTGTCCAGTATATAGTCACATCAAGGCCCAAATAAGATAATAAAACCAAAGGATGGTTTTAAACTACTAAGCACAGGGTGAGTGATAGGAACCCTAGGGCTGGTTTCTGAATGAGTATCTTGGAGAGGAGATCTGTTGCATACATCTATTAACTGAAGTATCCATTACTTCATAAAGGTTAAAATCTTCTTAGATCTTCACTCTACCGTAGTGCACTTTCCCTCCCACCTGCCAACATGTTGGCTGCCATCCTGTTTGTGAATTGTAATGCCATAAGTCTGACTCATGCCATTGCAATTCACTTTTACTGTGTAGGATGAAATTTTCTTCTGACCACATAATGACCCCCCCCAACTCCTACCTTTTATGCATCCTGCCACAGAGTATCAAGCTATTGGAAAAGAATTTGGCCAATCTTCCTTTATCCCTCTGCTTTTTGACAATACAGACATGGCTGGAGGGTGGGGTTGCAATGCTTAAATAGTAAGTTTCTGAGGGTTAGCATTAGAAGAAAGAAACACTTGGTGCTGTCTCTGTCTCTATTGCCTCCACAAATCCATAGAGTTATCTTTCCCCCTCACCCATTCCCCTTAGGTCCCTCCCATAGAATGTGCTTCTCCTTTGTCCACCAAATTATATTTCTCTCCTGTGCTCTTGTCTTTCTCTCTGCCCTTTCCTTTCTTCTTTCTTGTTGGTCTTTGTCTCTATGCACAATAATGATAATTTAGCAGTTCCTTTTGCTCACCTTTCTCTCTCCCTTGCTTCTTGTACTGGCAGCATTACTTTTCTCTTTCTTTTCCACCTTCCTTTTGAAAAATTCAGGAGGGAAGCAAGGGGAAGCAAAATAGGTACAACACACAACTTTTGCTTCAGTATCTTTCTTTAAGAGGGATGACACACTCCATTGCATCTTATATATTAAATGCCCCACATTAAAATGGGTGAGGGGATAAACTCAATGTTTATCTATGAAATTCAGGATACTGTCTAAATGTGTACATCAACTTCAATTCTACCTAGTTCAGTCTAGGGTTATGCATACTATACAATCCCCATATCCACAGGACCAGTACACATGGTTTTACTTACCCACATGAAAAAAGTTCTCTTAGGCATTTTCTAGATCCTCCAGCTTAATTCTATGGTATGCATCCAGTGGAAGTTGACCATAGAGTCAAGATGGAGGACCTAGAAATGCCTAGAGAAGTGTTTTCTCTAGGAATCTCTAGATCCTTCTGTGCACCTCTGTGCTCAACTTCCACCAGAAGTCATTCATTTCAATAGAGTTTGCTATTATCTGTGGTTTCACATTTCCATGGTAGGTCTAAGAATGTATCTCCCACAAATACAGGAAGCGTACTGTATTTTTTATTTTACATTTTCCTTCCAATTTGAAAATGTGAAATGTAGAACTGAATGCTGAACATGTGTTGATAATTCTGTTCCTATATCTAAACACGTAGAAGTTAAATAAAATCTCTCACTTTACTCAGCAAATGCAGTAGTTGCATGAAGGTGTGAAAGTGCTTAGTAAAATTGGCATTTGGCAACATGTTGAGCAGCCTAGAGATTAAATATTTCATTAAATATTTAATATTTCTGGAAAATGAGAAAAAAATCACTGGTGACAGAAAGAATTCTGCTGTAGGTAAATGTTGAATTTATGGTGAGAGTGTGCAGAGTGTGTGCAGGACTGCCATTCATCAGCTCCATACTTCTTTGGATCTGTAGTTCCTTGCAGCTTGCAGCATTCTATTAAACCAGACCAGAGGTCAGATTCTCTTCAAAAGAAGGTTCTTTATTCTTCAGTTGCAGAATTGACATGATAACTATTTACATTGTAGAACATCCATTAGCAGGCTGAAAACAAAAGAAACTCCATGCCAAGCCCAGCAATCCACTCAAGGAAAAAAGTAATAACTCCACCCCCAGATTGATACCTTTATAGACATTTGCTAAACAGCTTCTAAACCCAGCCTTCTTCCTGCGTCTTGTGTCATGTGAGTGGTGGTTCTCACGAAACTAGATGACTTAATTTGTTTTCTTCCTCTATCCTGTGTTCCCAGACACACACTGACCTTGGTTATGTTGTTTTCGTGTAATCCACCTGCAGGCTAAAACTTCCACAGCTAGAATTTTCCCACATCTGTACATTTCCACTTTGACTACAAATCCTTTTATTTTATTTTATTTTATTTTTTATTACAAATTACATATACATATATATACATGTTGTTTTAAATCCGTACATATATAGATGTTACTTTGAATATAAATCGTTACACTTAACAACATCTACAGTTAACTACAGACCTCAACCACATTACATACATATAACAACATCTATGATTACAACATATACTAACATAAAATTATGTCTACTTAACAAAACAAAACAAAGACAACATCAATACCTTTTGTTATTCTTGTGCTGTTACATATTGAATATTTTAAGGTCTTCTAAATATCTTAATTCTTCAACTTTACTATTTAATGGTACTTCCCTCAGGTGTCTATTCAGATGTTCATTCCGTTTTATATTGTTAATTAAATTATTCATATGTTTACTTTGTTTTCATTTTTTATTCTTCCTTCTTTATTTCTTTTATCCTCTTAAGACATTCCCAATAATCTTTCAAGTCCTTTCCTCTTAGTTTTGTGGTAAGAATATCCATATTGGCAGCTTCTCTTAGCTTAATCAGCCATTCTTCTTCTGTTGGAATTCTGTTTATTTTCCACAATTGAGCATATAATATTCTGGTGATTGTAAACATATAAAGAAGTATTTTAGAATGTGTTTTTCTTGTAACTTCATCCAGTTTATTTGTCATATTTAGTAGAAGAACTCTAGGGTCTAATGTTATTTTTATCTTGAGTATTTTATTTATAATGTCTATGATCATTATCCAATATCTTCTATCTTCTTGGCATCTCCACCACATATGTATGAAATTAGCACCCTGTTTCTGGCACTTTCAACATTGAGTATTGCCAGTTTTATAAAGCTTATTTAATTTTGCTGGGGTTATGTACCATTGATAAAAGATTTTATAATAATTTTCTTTGTAGTTTTGACACAAAATAAATGTGTTGGTAATTTTCCAAGATTTCTCCCAGCTTTCTTAATCTATAGACTTGCCAATGTCCTGTGCCCATTTTATCATTATAGAGTTTATTCTTTCATTCTCAAGTTCTCTCTTTTTAAATAGTGTGTAGTATTTTGCAATGTGTTTTCCCAGTTCTCCAAATATTATCTTATCTAATTCGTTCCTATCATCATTAAATTCTGTAAATTTCTTCACATCTTCTTCAAACTGTGACTTTAGTTGATTATATAAAAACCAATTAATATTTTTATTTTCTTCCTGAAGTTTTTTTGTAGTCTTAAATCAGGGTTTTTCATCTTTTTTCATTACTAGAATGTCGTTGTAAGTTGTCCATCTCTCTTCCTTGTTTTTTGATCTATAATATAGTGCCTCTTGAGTAGAGATCCATAAAGGTGCACCTGTATAGAACTGTTTTTTAATTTTAGTCCAAATTTTTAGTAAAGCTTTTCTAATCATATGGCATTCAAAATCTTTATTTGCATTTAGTTTGTCATACCACATATATGCATGGTATCCAAAGCACAAATTACTCCCTTCTAATTTGAGTAGTTTCTTGTTTTCAAGCTTTATCCAGTCCTCTGTCCAATACATACAAGATGAGTAATAATAGAGCTTTAAATTAGGGAGTGCCAATCCTCCTTTATCTTTATCATCTGATATTTTCCATTTAATTCTTGCTCTTTTTCCCTCCCACAAAAATTTCAAAAGTTCCCTCTGCCATTTATCGAAACATTTTTCATTGGCCAAAATGGGTAAATTCTGAAACAAAAACATAAACCTAGGAAGAACGTTCATCTTGATAATCGATATTCTACCTAAAAAGGAGACTTTTAATTTTGCCCATCTTTCTAAATCTTTTTTGATTTCTATCCAGGTCTTCTCATAATTATTTTTATAAAGGTCTATATTTCTTTTTGTTAACATGATTCCTAAATATTTGGCCTTGTTTTGTATTTTGAAATTTGTGATTATTTTTAACTCTTCTTCCTGTGTTGTCATATTTTGAGTTAATATTATTGTCTTCTCTTCATTGATTTTGAATCCTGAATAGTTTCTGTATTCTTTTATTATTTCTGTAAAATGGTTTATGTTACTTACTGGGTCTTCAAGAAAAATTATTAGGTCAGCTACGAAAGCTTTTAATTTAAAATATTCATTCTTTATTTTAGCACCCATAATGTGCACATCATCCCTTATCCTTTGATTTAATACTTCCAGAATCATAATAAAGAGAAGTGTTGATAACGGGCAGCCTTGTCTGGTGCCCTTTTCAATCTTTATTATTTGTTTTTTCATAATTTATAATTATCCTAGCCTTTTGATCTTTGTAAATTGCATTTATCCAGGTATTAAAGCATTCTCCTATGCTCATTTTTATCAATACTTCTTGTAAAAATACCCAATTAACCCTATTGAATGCTTTTTCTGCATCGATCATTATTAATGCAAATTTCTTTTCATTGTTGTATTTGTAATGTTCTATTAAATAAATGACTGTCCTAATGTTATTTTTAATCTGTCGATTTGGTAAAAATCAGTTTTGGTCATCGTGGATTGTTTCATTTAATACTCTTTTTAACCTGTTTGCCAAAATTAAGGTGAAGATCTTATAGTCTGTTGGTTAATGAGATAGGTCTATAATTTTTAATGTATCTTTTATCCCGGTTTTCTTTTGGTATTACAGTTATTGTGGCTTCCTTCCATGATTCTGGAATACCTTCTTTTTGTATGTTGTTTAACACATTATATAATGGAATTATTATTATCTCTTTCAATTTCTTATAATAAAGTGCTGTAAAGCCATCAGGACCTGGGGCTTTTCCTATTTTTAATTTTCTTATGGCTTCAAAAATCTCATGTATTGTTATATTTTGATTCAAACTTTCTTTGTGTTTCTCATCAAATTTCAATATTTTTGTTTGTCTAAAAATTCTTTGATTAATTATTTTTCCTTATCCTGATTTTGATTCCTTCTATATAGATTTTTGTAATATTCCTTGAATTCTTCTTTGATTTCTTCTTGATTAGTAATCTTTTTTCATTTGTCAGCAATTCTGTAATTATTTTTTTTCTCTTTTTCTCTTTTTAATATGTTAGCTAATAGCTTACTCGCTTTATTCCCCTGTTCAAAATGTATCTGCTTAGCTTTCTGTAGTTTTTTCTGGATTTTTTAAATTTCTATTGTTTGAAGTTGTTGTTGTAATATCTGTATCTCATTTTTATTTTTATTTTGTTCCCTTCTAAGTTCCATTCTCTTTCTTTTTTCTTAAGTTGTTGTATTATTTCATTTTTCTTTCTCTGTTCTTACTTTTTTTTCCCACTTGTATTTTCATGATTATCCCTCTAATTACTGCCTTGCTTGCCTCCCATCGAATATTATTGGTTGTATCTTCTGCCCTGTTTTCCTTAAAATATAATTTTAACTCCTTCTTGATCTTATTAAGTGTTTCCTCTTCATTAAGTAAATCTTCTTGAAGTCTCCAGGAATATTCTGTTTTCCCCCCCTCTTATCTTAAGCCAGATTATATTATGATCAGAAATATATTTTGGTAAGGTTTCCATTGATGCAATTTGTGCTATAATTGTTTTTGTTACTAAAAATAGGTCAATTCGTGAGAAGGAATTATGAGTTTCTGAAAAAAATGTGTAATGTTTTCACTGGTCGTATTTCTGTCTCCAGACATCTATAAGATTTTGTTCTTCCTTTAGTCAAAAAAATGATTTCGGTAATTTTCCTTGATTTTTTTAATGTTCTTTTGAGTTGAAAATCTATCTAATTTCGGATCTATTACTGCATTGAAGTCTCCTAGAAGTATATTATCATATTCTGTTGCTTTGATCTCTTTACGGACTTCTTCAAAAAAACTTTTTCTATTTTCTGTTGGTGCATAAATACCTACTATTAATAAGATCATATTTTTTAATTTAACTTCTACTGTGATCATGGCACCTTCTTTCTCCTTAAATATTTCTTTTGAGTTGTATTTTTTGTTCACATAGATCACTATTCCTTTTTTCCTCTTTTCCGTTGGGGAATAATAACATTCTCCAAATTTTTTATTGTTCAATAGTCTCGCTTCACTTTCTTTAATTTTTGTTTCCTGGAAACATATTATGTCTCCTTTTAGTTTTTCAATATGATGGAATACTAAACTTCATTTATATTTATTATTTATTCCTTTAATATTCTACGATATTATATTTATTGTCATCTTGTATCGTATCGTATCACTTTATTTTTATTATTGTTTAATTGTTTTCAATTCTCTCTATTTGAACTTGGATCTTATTTTGTTGTTATTTTTTGTGCCACCCATTCCACCCCATATTGTTTTATTTCAATTTTTATTTACCACGTTTGTATGTATTTATCATTTAGTATTTTTTCCTTCTCCCTCTCCTTCTCCTTTTCCTCTTCCTCCTTCCTCCTTCCTCTCTCCCCTTCCTTCTTCTTGTTTCCCCCCCCCCCCCTGTGTAATTTTTATTGATCTACTTTAGGTATTTCCGGTTTCTTATTTGTTTTTATTTTCAGTGTCCTGTCATTGTTCTGATTCCTTATTAGTTTCTTCCAATTTTTGTTCTTGTTCATCATTCTTCTATCTTTCTGGGACATCTTTTGCCTCTATATCAATATCAATATTGGCTTTGAAATTTTGTCTTTCTTCTTTTTCATTTTCTCTGTTTTTCCTTGATCTCCATTCTCTTGCAAAATATGTTTTTTCTGTGTTTTCATCTTCGGATTCTTTATTCATATCTTTTTTATCTTTTAGTAAACGTTGTTCCATCTCTTTTGCGTTTTCCATATTATCAATTCTATGTCTTCTCTGTTTATAAAAGACAGAAAGACCTTCAATCTTGTCCCATTTGAATTCTATTTTCATTTCTTGTAAGAATTGTGTTAGGAACTTGTATTTCTGTCATTCCATCATTAATTGCGGTGGGATGTCCTTGAAAATTTTGATTTCATTATTTTCGATCCATAATCTGTTTTTGTAACTTTTTTGTATAAATTGATCTCTTATCTTTGTCTTTATAAAACAAACCACAATATCTCTGGGAATCTTCCTTTCTTTACTTTGTATTGAACTTATTCTAAACATTTTGTCTAAATCCATTAATAAGCATTCCGTACTGTATCCAATAAACTGTGCTAAAGTAGGTACAATTCTAAGAATCAAATTTTCATTTCTCATTTCCGGGAGACCTCTGAGTTTAATACATTTCTCCCTGTATCTTAATTCGTTGGACCAATCCCTCGTATTATGTTGGGTCTGTTGTTGACAAATTTCTTTTGTTGTTTTCTCCAGTTGCTGTGTTCTGTCTTTAATTTTCTCTACTTCTTTTTGGGTTTTGTTTAAATCAGTTGTAATTTTCTCCATTTTTTAACTTAAACTATCCATTTCTTTTCTCAAATCTCTCTTAATGTCTGTCCTTGATTCCTTTATCTCCTCTTTTATCTCTTCTCTCAATTCGTTGCAAGCCTCCTTTAAGTCCTTTTTCATTTCATTTCTTTCATTTCTTGACGTATTCTCCTGATTTCATCCAGAACCAACATATTTGGGTCTGTGATTTTTATCGTGTCTTCTATAGGTCCTGATCCTCTTCTTTGAAATATAGTCTGTATTTGTGATCATGGTGTCTCCCCTGCCAGGTAAGTATACTATTTGTGTTGGAGGACGATAGAAGACAAATGTCACAATTCAAATTAGTGGTTGTATGGAGTAAAATAATGCTGTAAATATAATTGTAAGAGCTATTTTACAATGCTTGGTATGTATTATAAAAACTGATAAGAAATAATAGAAGTATAACATAAAGGGCTAAGTACAGGGGTAATAAGTGGGAAGTAGTTTAGTTTGTATGAGATAAAAACTGTCATAGATATAAGAATTTTGAAGATAACAAATTGAATGTATGTTTTGTTTGTGTTGGTTTTTTATGTTAGTATATGTTCGTTTTTGTATTTGTAGTTTTTGTATTGGTGTGTGTTTGTTTTTCTTTTTTTGTTTTTAAACTCAATAAATTTTTTGTAAAAAACAAACAAACAAAAAAAAAAAGAAATATAGTCTGTATTTGTGTTTGACTAGTACCTTTTTTAATAGTCGTCATTTTTCCTGTATTTTCCTTTGTGATAGATTTCAAATATATTTCAAATACAATGGTATATATAGAAAAAAACACAACAACTTCAAATTACAATATTATTATTGCAATAATATAATATATCTGTTACTGTAGTTGTTATAAATATCTGTATTTACTATTAATCGTAACAAAATATTAACAGCTAAAAAAACAACCTAACAGGAAGAAAAGAGGGAGAAAAAAATTACAATGCATGTATTCTAAGATATATTAATTACAATTATATAAAATGCCTCTTGGAATGAATGTCACACTCTCGGTATCACCTCCATTTTTCTATGTGTATTAAATAAATTTCATCTTATGTAATCAAATTCTTAAGATATCTGTACCAATCAAAATAATTAATTATAACTTTGAACCGTTTTTGTAAGACACTTAATAGACAATAATTTCTAAGATTTCTAAATTATATTACCCAATATATCTTCCTTACTCTATATATTACTTTTAATGAGTATGATATGTCTAAATTTTCTATTCTCACAGTTCTATGTTATTCTATTTTATCTACATTACTTATATAGCTTACATTAATTTGAAACAATAAGTAAATCACTACAATCGATTTGATTAAGATGTTACTGTTTAAACCAAAATTAGCCCTTTCTTTCTTTCTTTCCCCCTTTAAATCCTACTTTTTCTCTTTCTTTTCCTTTTCGTAGTGTTGTTTCTCTTGTGTCCATAAAGGGGGAAATCTTTCCTTTTTTTTCTTTTCTTTTCTCTTTTCTCCTTTCTCTTTACTTTCAATGTTTTGCAGCACTTACCAGCAACCTTTATGTCCTTTCCCTTCTTCTTATGCACTTGCTTTTTCTTTAGGGGTGTGGTTCTCTCTGGTTGTCCATTAGTGTTTCTTACTTGCTTTATCTGATTTCTCCTCTAGTAGGTGTTTTCCATTTCACCACCTTTCCCCTTGTTCTGTGTCCTTCAATAGCTCTTCTTCATTATCTTTTGTCCATTTTTATTTTACTGTTATTTTTTATTTTTCAGTCTTCATCTCTAGCAACACCAAAGTCTATTTTATCACTTTTTATAGTGTCTCTTCTTATATATCCTTAACTTGTATATCCTTAGCTTGTTGCTTTACTTCTGCTGCTTTGCTCTATTTCTCTCTTTATCTTGCTTTATGTAGTTCTCTATGGTTTCTATCTCTAGTGTTTTGCCGTCTGCTTTCCAGCTCTTACTTTATTTCAACCCTGCTGTTCTCTTCTTATCCCACTTCCTGTTATCTTCTATGATTTCTATCTCTAGATTTTCTGTATTTTGCTTTGGTGGTGGATGACGATGGGAATAGAGCTTTGCAGCTTTGTGACTATTTATAAGGCCAGTTTTAAAGTCTGCTCTTACAGCTCTCTCTCTCTTTATCTCAAATTGTTCTATACACTTAACTTCTCCTTATAATTTGTTTCACTACCTTTTCATTTTGTCTGTTTTCAACTTTATCTTACTTTCTCTTACCGCGCTTGGTGTGCTTCGGTGTGTCAGGCGTCTCCCTTCACAGGAGCCCAGGGCGTCTTTGGCGTTTCCAAAGCACCAGGTTCTTTGTAGATTTATTCTCTAGTCTCTTTTCCATGTCTTTAAACACCTTTTGAACACCTGTATTCCTTTTTCTTTTCTTATTATTCTTCTTTTTTAGTTTAGGTTTAAATTTAATGTGAGGCTCTCAGTGACACCCTTAGGTGTCTATGATTATGGGAGGTCCCAGCTCTTCCAGCTCTCCAATCTCACCATTGCCCAGACGCCACAGGCAATAGGACTGTCCAAATAAATTGCACTGTTTTGTTTTTCCTCTTTCTTTTTGGAGGCAATTCTGAAGAGCTGCTATGATAGTCTCCCCACACAGGGAGGCTAGGGATGGGTAGAACTTGTCCCCATTCCCCCAAGCACTGTTATCATGGAGGCGAGGTATGAGCAACTCAAACCTGTGGCCTCCCCAAGAAATCCACTTTGACTACAAATCCTAACAGTAAAAACATAACAACAGATAACCATAGATTAGAAAGTCAAGCTCATGTGGAATTAATGGATTATAGGAATATAAGCATGAAAGCATGATTACAATTACCCAGAGTATAATTAAGTAGTTGATCTAGAAGCTTGGCCATTTTCTTTTTGAATTCTAAACTTCTGAAAGCTTTCTTTTTTATTATTTAAGAAAGGGACCCCACCTGCATGTGTTTTAAGCATTCAGATAAATGTCCTTTAAAGCAGTGCTTCTTAAACTATCAGATCTGGGGGACCAGGCAGGATTTTTTACAGTGCCTCATGGATGGACACCAGCCCACAAAACACCACTTTCAGTAGCACTGCTGCAAAGATAAAGCATGAAGACTTCTTGAGAAATTCAGTGTCCTCTGCCTAACAAATGGGCCTATGGCATTACAAAGGATGGAGATATACTGGGTTGCAAATTGTGTTGTAAATAGATGTTAAATTCCTGGACTTTGAGAATCCCCCAGTTCCCACATGGCCAGGAGGAGGAGGTGCCAGACTGCAGGAGATACTCCTGCATAACAATTGAAATAAGAGCAAAAAGAGAAAAGTGTAGGCCTATGACTAACATCTTAATCCCCCCCCCCCCCGCCACTGTATGATTTTCAACACCTTGCCTGAAGAAGAAGCCAGAAAGCTTTTGTTGTTGTTAACTGCTTTCACGTCAGTCTCGACCCATGGCAACCATATGGATGAGACATCTCCAGGCTCCCCTGTCCTCTACTGCTCTGCCCAGCTCCTGCAAACTCATATTCGTGGTTTCTTTAATAAAGTCCATCCATCTAGCATGTGGCCTTCCTCTCTTTCTATTGCCCTCCACCTTTCCTAACATTATTGTCTTTTCCAACAATTCATGCCTTCTCATGATGTGTCCAAAGTATGACAGTCTAAGTCTTGTCAACTTGGCTTCTAGGGATATCTCTGGCTTGATCTGTTTGTTTGTCCTTTTGGTTGTCTATGGGATCCTCAGCACTCTTCTCCAGCACCACATCTCAAAGCTGTTGATTTTCCTCCTATCTTCTTTTTTGCCTGTCTAGCTCTTACATCCATACATGGTAATAGGGAATAGAATGGCTTGTATGATCTGACTATTGTGGTGAGTTGTATATCTTTGCACTTTAGGATCTTTTCTAGATCTTTCATAGCCACTTTCCCCATTCTTAGTCTTCTTCTGATTTCCTGACTGCAGTCTCCATTTCTATCAATGTTTGATCCCATGTATCTAAATTTTTTTACTATTTATATTTCCTCATTGTCTAGTTTGAATGTGTGTAAGTTGTCTGTGGTCATTATTTTTGTTTTCTTTATGTTCAACAGTAAGCCTGCCTTTACACTTTCTTCTTTGATCTTCCTTAGTAGTTGTTCCAGATCTGTGAGATTTTCTGCTAGTATTATGGTGTCTCAGCATATCTCAGATTGTTGATATTTCTTCCTCCTCTTTTCACTCCTCCCTCTTCCTTGTCCAAGCCTCCTGCTTTCCTAATAATAATAATAATAATAATAATAATTTTATTCCTTACCCACCTGTCTGCACTCACTGCCACCTTATAGGAATGAAAATGTCCTCTATATCATCGCTTCTTGCATAAAAGTTGAGTTTCCACCATCTGCACTCTAATCATCATCCTTCTTGTAGGTTGTAGCTGTGATGCTGGCCCTAACCAGAAAATGATCTATCCATGATAATTCAGAGGTATCGATCACCTCTGCCCACAGATCCGTATGTTCTGAGCTGAAAATCACATCAAGGGTATGACCTGCTGAATGTGTCGGTCCAGAAACCAATGGGGATAGGCCCATGGTTGTCATAGATATCATGAACTCCTGAGCTGCACCTGATAAACTGACTTCCAGTGGTATAATATAAGAAAATGTCTGATGAGGTGGGGGAGACCAAGTTAGTAGTTTATTCTGGGTAGGCCTGCCAGAAGAGATCCATCTTGACTGCTTTTTTAAAGCCATCTAAGTTGGTTATCTGACGGATCTCTTCTGGCAAGGTGTTCCAGAGTCTGGGAGCAGTGGCAGAAAATGTCCTCTGGGAGGTCGTTGTCAATCTGGTTTTTATCTGTTGAAGCAGCTTCCTCCCAGAGGATCTGAGGGCATGGGCGGATTATATGGAACAAGGCGATCCCCTAGGTCAGGGACTGGCAACCTACGGCCCAGGGGCCGGTTAAGGCCCTGGTCCCTGGACTTACTGGCCCAGGCTGCAGGTTGCCACCGCCGCTGCTGCACGCTGCCACTGCGGCAGCACATTTTTGCCGCTCTGCGGCCACGCTCACCGCGCCTGCCATTTTGGAAATCAAAATGGTGGTCACGACACGTTTGCGCATGCGCAGTACTGTTGCGCATATGCAAACGCGTCACGGCTGCCATTTTGATTTCGAAAATGGCGGCCACAACATGTACCGCTGCGGTTGCTGCTGTGTGCGCTGCGGCGGTGGCGGCCGCATGCACAGGGGGTTGCGTACGGTGGCGGAGGGCGCATGCGCCGCCATTCCCCCCCCTTGGCCCAACCGAGACTTGGGCTATGGGAGACCGGCCCAGGTCTTAAAAAGGTTGCCTTCCCCTGCACTAGGTAGTTTGGACCCAGGCCATGTAAGGCTTTAAAGGTCATCACCAACACCTTATACTGTGCTCGGAAACCAATAGGCAGCCAGTGAAGGGATTTCAAAACGGGTGTAATATGATCCCTCCTTGATGTTCCAGTGACCAACCTGGCTGCCATATTTTGTACTAGTTGTACTAGACAGTTTCCAAGTTAGGTATAAGGGTAGCCCCATGCAGAGTATTGCAGAATTCGAGTCGTGAGGTTACCAGTGCATGTACTATAGTTTCTAGGTCTCTTACTTCCAGGAAAGGTCGCAGCTGGCATGTCAGCCGAAGCTGCTAACAGATGCTCCTGACTGTCGCATTCACTTGATCTGTCATGTGAAGCGACAAGTCTAGGAGCACCCCCAGACAGCGAACACAGTCCTTAGAGGAGAGCGTGACCCCATCCAGGACTGGAGGTTGCAACCAATACCTGGCTTGGAGGCCCCTACTGTAAGTACTTCCATTTTATCTGGATTCAGGTTGAGTTGGTTTTTCCTCATCCAGTCTGTTACTGCTTTGAGACATTGATTGAAGGGAGAATTGCCATCTGCCATCATGGCAGCTGACTGAGACATGGAGAAATATATTTGGGTGTCATCAGCATATTGATAACACCCCGCCCCATGTCTCCTGATGATCTCTCCCAGCAGCTTCATATAAATATTGAACAACATCAGGGACAGGATGGCACCCTGTGGAATGCCACATTTTAGCTCCATTTTTGAGGAGCAACTGTCCCCGAGTGACACCCTCTGGAACCTGCCCGAGAGAAAGGAACAGAACCACTGAAGTACAGTGCCTCCTATTCCTATCTCTCTCAGGCGTTTCAAGAGGATGTCATGGTCTATTGTATCAAAAGCCTCTGAGAGGTCCAAAAGCACCAACTGGGTCATGCTTCCCCTGTCGGTGCTAAGGTGCAGGTCATCTACCAGAGTGACCATGGCAGTCTCCACCCCATATCCAGGTCTGAAGCCAGTTTGAAATGGATCTAGAAAATCAGTTTCATCCAAGTTCACTTGGAGTTGAAAGGCAATGGCTCACTCGATCACCTTGCTCAGAAATGGTAAATGAGAAGCAGGTCTGTAATTTTTCAGGTCCAGGGGGTCCAGGGAAGGTTTCTTCAGGAGTGGTCTAATGACTGCCTTTTTTAGACTTGATGGAACAATTCCTTCCCTAAGGGATGCATTGATGACCGTCTTAAGAAAAGCCATCAAAGCATCACCTCCTTGGACGACCAGCCAAGATGGGCAGGGATCAAGGGAGCACGTCGTCTTCTTCACTTTTCCAAGGATCTTGTCCACATCAGCGGTACTCACCGATTCGAACCGATCCTGTCTAATCTCCCAGACGAGTTTACTGGACACCTCATCAGTCACTTCTGCTATAATCCCGACATCTAAGTCGGTTCTTATCTGAGAGATTTTATTTGCAAAATAGATGTTAAAAACGTCACAACAGGCTGTTGTTGGGTTAAGTAAAGGGTTCTGCACAGTGGGAGCCTTTGTCAGCTCCCTTACCACCCTAAACAGTTCTGCTGGACGAGATTTCACAGATGCAATACATGCAGAGGAGAAAGATTTCTGCGGTGCACATATTGCCTCTCGATAGGAATGAAGAAAGTTCCTATGATGAGTCTTATCAGATAAGAGTCAAGTTTTCTGCCAGGTGCGCTCTAATCATTGTCCAACCTGCTTCATATTCCTAAGCTCCTCTAGGTTTGAGGATTTAGGGTGGGTTGGAAAGGACGCTTGGGAGCGATCGTATCGATCGCCCTGGTAAGATCGATGTTCCAAGTATTAACCAGGGCTTTGACAGGGTTGCCGGCTTTACCAACTAAGGAACCCTCCAAGGCTGTCTAGAATCCAATTGGCTCCATTAGCCTCCGAGGGCAGACCATTCTAATAGTATTTTGAGGTCACCCAGAATCAAAAGTATGGTCAGCTCCAACAACACCTCCAAGACCAGTTCTGTGAGCTCGGTCAGGGAGTCTGTTAGACAGCAGGGTGGATGGTATACTAACAGAATCCCCAGTCTATCCCTGGTTTTCAGATTCAGGTACACATACTCACTGTGATTCAGCTTCCTAATAGGTAATCTGGTCAGGTTAAAATGGGCTTTTACCCATTTTACCCCACCCACCCTGCCCACTTTCCCTCACCTGCTCACTGACACAGTACCCGAATGGGAGGGCTTGGGGCCAGGATGGAGCATTTTCTTCTCCCAGCCAAGTTTCAATGAAGCATGCCAGGTCAGCTCCCTCATCTTTGAGGAGATCATGGATCATATGAGTCTTATTTTTCACCGACCTGGAATTACTTAAGAGCAAGGTGAGGTTTTGTGAGTGGTCTGGCTAACTCTCCAAGATCCTCAGGCTGGCAGGGTGACTGGAAGGTAAGATAGGTATTAAATACCTTTATCTCCTTCCTCTACATGGATATGTAACCCTGTCCTTGTCATATCTCCCTCTGCCCTGTATGACTGTATTGCTGCCCCAGGTTCTAAATACATTTAGTTAAAAACAAACAATAAAAAGGCAAAAGAGACAACTAAAAACAAAAGGTAAAAACACAAAAGACTGATTATAAAACATTATAAGGCACTAACATACACTCAATGGCTGTGTTCCCAGTCAACCAGGCTGATTAGTTAGCTAGTCCAGAAGCATCCTAATCCCACCAGGGGCTGCCTTGTAGCCAATGATATGGTTCTTGGTAGCCCTCTCGCTACTACCCAGTCCTTCAGCTGGCTCTCTCACCACCAGCTGGTATAACAGTCCCAGAGTGACCAGTATCCATCCAATATGCTGTTTTTGCCACAAACAATACAGCATATATTAAAATAGAAGAAGGGCCTTTACAGCTTGAGGCCACTTCAATTGTCCTGGTTCAGTGCTAAAGAATCATAGGAACTGTAGTTTATTGTGGCACCAGAGCTCTCTGACAGAGAAGGCTCAATGTCCCAGACAAAAATACAATTCCCATGATTCCCTAGCACTGAGCCAGGACAGTTAAAGTGACCTCAATCTGCATTATTTCTGGCAGTCTGTAAAGGCCCAAAGTCCTCTCAGATTGTCTGGCCTCTTCCTCCACAGCAAACTTGAGTTATCACAAAGCCTGGTGGACTCAGCTTTATACTTGAAGGTTGCTGAGTAACACCCAGATGGAATGGGCCTGGGGCTGCAGTCTACTCACAAGGCCAGTCTGTCAACAAAAGAGCTGGATGAAGCTGCTCTGAACAATATGTTCTGCATATAGGTTGAATAGGTAGGGTGAAAGGATATAGCCTTGTCTGACCCCTTTGTCAATTGGGAACCATTCTGTTTCTCCATGTTCTGTTCTAACAGTAGCCTCTTGTCCTGAGTACAGATTCCTCATTAGGACTATTAGATGGGTTGGCACTCCCATGTCTTTAAGGGCATTCCATAGTCTTTCATGATCTATGAAGTCAAAGGCTTTGCTATAGTCTATAAAGCACATGCTGATTTTCTTTTGGAACTCCCTGCTATGCTCCGTTAGCCGTTGTATATTTGCAATGTGATCCCTGGTGCCTCTTCCTTCCCTGAACCCCGCTTGGACCTCTGGGATTTCTCTTTCCATGTGTGGTTGGAGTCTATGGACCTTTACAAACTGCCAGAAATAATGCAACTTGAGTCCACTTTAACTGCTCTGGCTCAGTGCTAGGGAATCATGGGAACTGTAGTTTATTATAGCACCAGAGGTCTCTGACAGAGAAGGCTCAATGTCTCAGAAAAAAACTACAATACCCATGATTCTCTAGCACTAACCCAAGACAGTTAAAATGAACTTAAGTTGCATTATTTCTGGCAGTCTGTAAAGTCCCATAGTGCTCTGGTCCTATAGTTGCTGTAGGGCCTAAGCAGACGGCGCTTTACGCCGTCTTTGAGGCAACAAAGGGGAGAGGCAGCCTCACACTGGGTGCTCCAACCCCTTCCTGAACACGTCATCGGAGCGCCCATCGCTCTGCATGACCGGGGCTCCGACAATGTACTTCTGCCACAGCGTCCATACATGCTGCGGCGGAAGAGGCGCCGAAGGTGCGCCCAAAGCCTCTTGCGGCACACCTTCGCTGTCTTGTGGAAGGAGCACTTATCTTAGCACTCCTTCCAGGGCCTGAGAAGCTGCGGGTTGGGGCCGAGGAGTGCGGCTACCTCGGCCCCAATCCGCAGCTTCCCGGGGCGGCCCATGGCCGCCCATCTGCTTAGGCCCGTAGTCTCTTGTGTCTCTTTTTTTGTGTATGGGGATGTATATTGATTGCTTCCAATTTGCTGGCCATTGTTTTGCTTTCCATAACTGTTGACATATGTTGGTTAGCACTAGAGGTGACTCTGTCAGTAGTTCATGGTTCAAAAGCTTACAACATGTATATATATATATATATATATATATATATATATATATATATATTGTTTTAACATGTATATTGTGCATTTTGGGTGGCCCCATAAAGGTATCACTGTTTGGTGGATTTTTGATGTCATTGGAACTGCTGTAAAGTGTTTGCATACCAGTATGGCCCCCTGTGCTCTGATATGCCAGGAGAAAATTAGCTCTTTGCAAACTTTGCTTTTTTTTTTTTAGAGGAAGAGGGTTCCTATGAATATGAACTTAGCATGAAAGTCAAACCACAGCAAACATATACATTTACTATCTGATTTGCACTTAAAATTCCTCACTTTTCTGACAATGAATGCAACTATATGACCATTTTCTCCTGCTCAATGCATATCACAAGGGTAAACCAGAAGAAAATAGTGTTATAACATGGCATAAATGACATATTAGAAGATGTAGCATGTACACTGTATTGTTTATCACATAGGCTATAGATCTCATTTCTATTTGAAGACTAACAAGTGAAGACTCATAGGACTGATATAATTTTTTCATTAAATCTTTTGTGATATACTTCTTTTTACCTAATTTGCCACTCCTCCTCCTTCAACATCACCACACATTACCCACTTTGTAAGCACTAGACTATTTTTTTTAAAAAGGAACAGTCAAGTCTTTATAATATGTGTTTCCTTTTATCAACATTATAAAAGCATGAGGGATCTAGCCATAACCATTAACCTGATTTAGTCAAATTAAAGCTAATTTGCTCTTGAATTGCTTCTTGTAAAAATGAATTCATCAATCATATTAATGTGTTCACAGCATCCTGAGATTGCAGGCAATTCTCTTTTACCATGTGAATATTTGCTAATGTAAGTGGCAAACTTTGGGGGTGGGAATGGAGAATTATGTTATGTTCTTGCCTTTGTAACTTACTCATGTGGAAATTATATCCAGAACTGATTATATAACATCTAATGCAATTATGGCCATTGAAGAGAGAGAACTTCATGAAGGACTGGTCTGCCAATGGCTGTGGCCATTGAACCGAACTCCAGATAAAGAGATAAATATAATTGAATGAGTGGGATTGGTCTATATGCTGATTCAGCATTCAACATGCCTATCTACATGGGACTACCTAATAGGATTCAGGCCATAATGGTGAAGCTAAGGGATCTGGTCTGAACCACCAGACCAAATTATCTCTACATGGTTATGAATACAGTAATGAGCTCTATCACACTGATAAAACCAGTTCTCCATTATTGTAACCAGTTTTTTTTATTCTCCTTCATATAGGAAGGAGAGGGTTTTTTTCCCCCAGGGAAAGGTGAATCAGAGATCTCACTGGCATTCATTTATGTGCAATACTTTAAATTTGCTCTTAATTCTCACAAAACATATGATAGTATACAAAGAAAATGGCTAAACTGGTCTTGGCTACAGCTGGGGAAGCAGACAAAGCGTAAAAATATGTTCAGTGCTATTGAGGCCACCTGGGCATTGAGTGACAATGCTGGATTGCAGAATATTTCCAAACCAGACAATGCTTTTTCAGGTTTTTGATGATGTGGAGAAGACACTTGAAGCAGTTCAGCCTGTCACATGTAAACTTGATCCTTGCCCATCTTGGCTGATAAAATGTAGTGTGGTTAATTCACAAGTTGGGTCCAGAGGGTGATAAATGCTGCCCCCGTGGACCCAGAGGTATATGACAACTATTGCTCTTTTGCTAACATCCCCTTTTGGAGCATGAACATGCAGTGGCTGGACAGCTTCAAGCATTCTGGCTCTGACTGTGGGTGAGAGATGTGGGGAGTGGTAGCCTGTTGATCTCTTTGCAACTCTCAGCAGCTTTTGATAGAGACTCCATCAAATGGGAGTAGAAGGTACTGTCTAGAAGTGGTTTTGCTCCTATATGTGGGGTCAGTTCCACAGACTAACATTAGGGGATTCCTGCTCAACTTCATGACCAGTAAGCTATGGAGTGCCACAGTTTTCTGTGTAGGGGTTCTGAGTAGGGTTCCATCTTGTCTCCCATATTGTTCAATATCTATATAAAGCCACTTGAGGAGATCATCCGCAGGTTTGGAGTTACCATCAGTATTCTGATGATACTGATGTTGGGAATCAAGTCTATTTTTGGGGAATTTATAATTAGCTCAAATATGTGAGAGTGAAGTGCCCAACTCCGTTTCACGAGATCTAACCAGGTGTATACCAGAGTCCTAAGAAATCTAGCAGGGGATGACGCTGAGAAGGACCAAACTCCAATTAAAGTCTACAAATATTTATTAGCACAATAAGCAAACATCCAAATAAGGCACACACACACACACACACACACACACACACACTAGAAGGATAAGCGGGAGAGAGTGGGGAGAGCAGAGAGGGAGACCAGGGTATGAGGGATATACTTATACCCGAGAGACTCCTCCGGACTTCTGGCAGCGAATGAGGATGGATTTAGTGGAAGGGCACGACCAGCAGGAGAAGGGTCACAGGAACTATCTCAGAGCGCAGACCGACATTGGTTCAGCATGCACTTCCAAGGTAGCATGTGGACTGCCAGAATTCAGGGGTTTTTAGAGAGAATTTCTGCCTTCTAGCTATGAGTCTAACAATGGAGGACAAAGGCTTTGACGAGCTTATCTTTATGTGTCTAAGGATGAGCATAGCCTAAACAATGCATTTGGTTTCAAAACTGTCGAGGAAGGGAAGCTAGTGAAAAGGGTGCAGTCAACTCTGATCACTGCCCCATTAAGTGTGAGACCTAAGATAAATAAACACCATTGTGTATCTTTTCCAGTATAATGGGATATTCCCATGGGCAACTCCCAAACCTGCCTGTCCAGGAAATTTCTATTGGTCTTGAGCAACTTCAGCAGTGCCTACATGACCTTACATTTAGGGGATTATGGTTGCCATCTCCCAAGGCTGGGGTCATAGGGAACTCCACATGCTTCTAAAATGCCAGGAAAAATGGAGGACATCTGCTAACACTGAGCTGTATTTCTCCTTGTCATCAGAGCTCATGGAGCTGTGCAGATGCAAGTGCTTAGATTCTGTATTGGATTGGATGAGGGCAAAAAACAAAACAAAAATAAAAAAAATCCTGAATCTGAATAAGACAAAGACTCTGTGGATTGGTGGTTCTTGGATTTGGGAATTGGGTAAACTGCTTGCCCTTGGTGGGGTTGCACTCTCCCTGAAGAAGCAGGAGCATAGCTTGAGAGTACTCCTAGGTCCATCTCTGTCATCGAAAATCCAATGGACTCCATAGCTTGGAGTGCTTGGGGCCAGCTCAAACTGATCTGCCAGGTACTGCTTTTCTTAGATAGGGATAATTTATCTACAGTAGTCCATGCATCGGTAACTTCACAATTGGACAACTGCAATGTGGGGCTGCCCTTGAAAACATCTTGAACAGTGCAACTAGACTGCTGACAAGAACATCATGTAAATCCATATAACACCAGCTTTAAAGGAATTTTGCTGGATGCCAATATGTTTCTGATCTGAATTCAAGATGGCAGCAATGACATTTAAAGCCCTAAATGGCTTAAGACCTTAATGCTTGAAGGAATATATTTTCACATATCCACCTGCTTGAAATTTAAGTCTGTTGGAAAGACTCTTCTCTGTGTCTTACCAGTTACAAAAGCATACTGTGTGAGAATAAGGGAAAGGGTCTTCTCTTCTGTGGCACCCCAATTGGGGAACCCTCTCTCCTTGGAGGCCTGATTGGTACCAACATTGCTGCCAATCAACAGCTTTATTGCATAAGAAAAGTGGAAACAGAGCTGGAGAGTAGTGGCTTTTTCTATGGCTTACTGCATGACCTTGCATTGCTTCAGTTCTCTTCCCACAGTAGATGGCTGTAAAAGCATGTCTTTTGCAGAATAGTTTTTTTCACATTAGAAAAAATACATGCTTTTACAATTGTCTGGTCGCTTCCTGTTGGGGGGAAAATTCTCTGTTTGAATCTCAAGCAGGGGAAAGAAGGATAAAAAGACATCTGGATATGGCAAAATGTCCAACAGTACTGTCCTACAGAAACTAATGCAAAGTTGCTAATGAATATTTTGAGGGTGAATTTTTAGCCCTCCCCCAATTGGTATGTGCATAAATGTGTGTTAGAATGTTCCAGGAGGCTGCTGTGGCCTCCCAACCTTGGCAATTGCCCACCCCTACTCTATAATGTTAAAATGAACCAAATATCTGCAGCATGACTCTTACCAGGTATTCTAGGAGGTCTCACATACTGCTTCCATCTGAAAATCTGAGCGTCCCTCACTTCTAATTAACTGGTCACAGTTGTGGGAGCTGTTATTACTTTTAGCGCCCCCAGTTTCAGGACTGTAGGAAAGTCAGAAAATATATCTTACTGCTGAACTTCCTGCTGAGAGGTCCCTCTATATGCCTCTGAGG
Source organism: Phrynosoma blainvillii (assembly GCA_026167975.1). Taxonomy (NCBI): domain Eukaryota; kingdom Metazoa; phylum Chordata; class Lepidosauria; order Squamata; family Phrynosomatidae; genus Phrynosoma; species Phrynosoma blainvillii. The sequence goes on from JANUYF010000001.1 coordinate 341,315,198, forward strand.
GATAACTCTGGCAATGCGGATATAGGATCACCTCAAGATATAAATTGAGTGATCTGGAAGTACCCCCTTGGTATTGGGAGTCCGGATGAGCCTATAGTGGGCCCAGACCTCTGCTCTTAGACCCTAAAACCCTGATGGACACAGATCCTATGGGGAAAGGAGGAGGGACAGTGAGGATCTAAAGGCAAACTGCAACCGTGTTGTCATAGAATCTAATAAGATGACCGGGACACTGCCAATTTTTTAATTTCATGAGTACGTGCAACTTGATATTTTGTTAAACTATCTTTGCCATAGTCTTGGGCAAACAACTTCGGAAGTTACCGCCATGCATAAAGTTTGTTAATAAATGAAGTGAAGATTGAAACTAGAGAAGAGTTGTGGACTTTCTCAGGCACATAAAGAAAACTGGAATAGAGTTGAGATAAAGAAAAGTTTTTTTTCTCCACTTCTTGAATCCAGTATATTAAGGATGATATTCAGTATATTAAGGATGAATCAATTTTGTGAAAACTAAATGTTTAAAGACATTAATAAGATTAAGGAGTTTTTTTTATCTTGGACATATGAAATAGGTAGGTTTTTTTTCCAGTCCCTACACTGCTCCTGTGGTGGCTAATGAAATAAAGGAGCTTGTAAACTGTTAAAAATAATGGTGAGATAGTATACAAGGAGTTAACCTACCTGAGTGAAACAGGAGAGATAACGTGCATTGGAGGTGATGGTGTGTCCTTGGATCTGTGTGCCAAAGGAGGGAGGAGGCCAGATACTGATGAAAGGAGGCAGGAGACCTGCTGAGGGACAGAGGTGTGGCTTCCCCCAATTGACAGCAGAATGCATGGACAAGACAGATGAGGTGGAGCTGAACCCAGAAGGCAAAACGAGTCTCCAACCAGAAGAAATAGGCATGGAGGACAATAGAGATTAGAAGATAGAAGGACTCTCCCTGGTAAAGAATCATAACAAGTGATCTGAAAAGAAGAGAGGAAGACTGCTAATGGTGGTAGAAGCTGATATAAAGATTAAAGAGTGACGGTTTGGGGAATGGGGTAATAGCCACAGTAGGATAAGAGGAAGGGGATAGAAATTTTGTTAAGAGAGAAACAATAGACTCAACATGGACTTTTTATGTGACGGACAGAGAAAGTAAAACAAAACAAAACAAAAAAAGGACTAAGAAAAAAGAAAGCAACCAAGGAAATAAGAGACTAATTAAAATTCTACTTTTTCTTGCCTAATATAGAAAACTGTAAGTGGGAGGTTATTGGACTGAAAGGGCAGAAAATAAGGGGTTGCTTTTGATTTAAACATGGGCAAGACAGTTGTAATATAATTGTTCTTTGTTAGATTTTTGACAATAACACCCCCTTGCCCAAAAATATAGGGAGAAAGGGTAATAATCGGAGACAATAGACCATGATGTTGAGAAATCAATCAGCCAAAATCCAAAGTCAGATGCAACTTCCAAGGAGACCATCTATAGAGCAGCCTAAAGTGATAGACCCAAATGTGACCATATTGGATGAGATAAAGAGATTAAGATTGGAGATAAGACAAGAAATGAATTATTTTAAAAGAGAGATATGACACAATAAGGACGGAGTTACAGGGGATAAACCAAACAATAGAAATGATAACAGGAGAATTGACCACAGCAAGTCATAGGATTGACAATCTGGAACATAGGAGTGAAAGATTAGGAGAAGAATTAGAAGATGTTAGAAAAGGAAGAGAACAAGATTTAAATGAGAAAGTTGTGTGGGATCAGAAACTAAGAAAAAAATGTGTAAAGATAAGAGGTCTGCCAGAAAATACAAAAGAAAACCTGTTGGATGTATTAGTTCCTAGGTTGGCAGAATTTCTTAATAAGGATGGTCAACAATTTCCATTTGAAATCGATAGGGCATTTAGACTTAACTCAATGGTTGCAAAACAAAAAAAAATTACCAAGGGATATAGTTATTTATTTTGTTTGAAAACAGATGCGTGATCTACTTTTGAGAAGCCACAATGAAACACCCTTAGAAATAGAGGGGAGACAAGTGCAAATTCTCAAAGATACACTGGCTAGGCTTCTGAACAAAAGGAAAGACTATACATTTTTGACAGACTTTCTCAGGCAGGAAAACATACCATATAGATTGGGACAACCAGAGGGGTTGATTTTTTGACTTAGAAAGAGAAGAGTGGTGATAAAGATAGTGGCAGAGGCTAGAAGCTTCTGGGATCTAGAAGAAAGGCGAAGAAGGGCTAGATGTAAGGAGAAAAATAAAGAGGAGGAGCTCTCAGATCAAAGAAGGGATAGCAAAAGAGTAAGACAAAGACACAAAGGGGGGAAGCAGACGACTGCTTCCAGGACGCCGCTGGATGGAGCGCCAGCGGAGTGGAGCCTCCGCACCACGGCGCTCCTGCGGCATCCCTAAAAGGAGCTCCAAATTGGCGCTCCTTTTAGATGTCAGGGAAAGTGCGCCCTAAAAGCGGCGGGCACACTTTCCCTGACTCTTCCGCCACAGCGCATGCGGTCGCTGCGGCGTGAGGTCATCCCCGGAGCGCCGGCCATGCGGAGGGCCGGCGACTCCGAGGGCGACCTCAGGAAGAGGAAGGAGCGCCACTCGTGTGGCTGCCTCTCCTCTTCCAGGCCTCGAAGACGACTCTATTAGTCGTCTGCCGAGGCCCAAAGTGAGTTATAGAAGAGAGAAAGAAATAGAAGGAGACCTTAAGGAAGGGGAGAAGTAGGTGGAACAAGGAGCTGAGAATTGGAGATATAGAAGTGATTTAGTAGTGTCAGAGGACAAAGCTCCAGATGACTTCAATGACAATGAACAGGGGAAGGGGAATCTTTAGAACATAGAGATACAGATGGAATATAGGACAGACCTTTGTAAAATATATAGATAAAGGGTGAGAAAATGGTGATGGACAACATAAAGACTTTAATCATGGAACACAAAAGGCCTGAATACCCCACAGAAAAGGAAAAAATCTACCATTATCTCCCAAAACTAAAAGTTGATATCACCTGTCTACAGGAAAATCAAATTAGAATGAAAGATGTAAGGTACATAAAGAACCAGAAACTAGGGAAAGAGTATGTATTTGCTGCAAAAAATAAAAAAGGTGGTAATGTATAGTAACCAAAGTATTGAATCATAGAATCATAGAATCACAGAATAATAGAGTTGAAAGAGACCACAAGGGCCATCCAGTCCAACCCCCTGCCATGCAGGAACTCAAAATCAAACCATCCCCAACAGATGGCTATGCAGCCTCTATTTAAAGACCTCCAAAGAAGGAGACTCCACCACACTCTGAGGAAGTGTGTTCCACTGTCAAACAGCTCTCATTGTCAGGAAGTTCCTCCTAATGTTGAGGTGGAATCTCTTTTCCTGTAGCTTGCATCCATTGTTCTGAGTCCTATTTTCCGGAGCAGCAGAAAACAAGCTAGCGCTTGTTGAATCTAAAGAGAAATTTGCCCACCCAATGGTCACTATGGTCACTATGTAGTAGTAGAGGTTAAGCTAAAGGGGGAGAAAATGTTAGTAGTTGGGATATATGAACCTCTGGTAAATAAAGGGAAATTCTTTGGACAATTAACAAATAAAATGGAGAGTTGGAATAATGAATTGATAGTTATTATGGGGGATTGGAATGGGGTAATCGTTCCATAAATTGATAGAACTTCTGCAAAAAATATTAAATTAAACCAAGGAAAGCTACTTAGAAATTTTTTGTTTTTTGTTTTTTTGAATTAAGGAATAGGATGGCTCTGAGAGATATATGGGGGCTTTGTATAACAACGTAAAGGAATTTACTTTCTTTTCTCATTGCCATAATTCCTGGCCTAGGATAGACATGTTTATGGTTTCAACACTATTATATAAAAGAATATCTAAAGTAGAAGTACTTCCAGGTGTATGGTCTGTTCATAATCCAATTGTAATGGTTATGAATAATGGGTGAAAAGAATTTAGATGGAGGCTAAATGATAACCTTTTAAAGGATGATAATATAGTTAAAGATGCTCAAAACTAACTAATTTTTTTTCCAGGAAAACATGAGGAAAGAGGTCCCATTAAATATGGTTTGGGATGCTTCAAAGGCCTTTATGAGAGGATACTTCTTAAAGAAGGGATTGGACACTAAAAAGAAGAGAGAGACCCAGATAAAAAAGTTAGAACAGGAAATTAAACTTTGAGAGGACCAATTGAAAATAAAACCTCAGGAAAGAAAACTAAAAGAAAAAATACATTGCTTACCAAAACAAATATCAATAATAACAATGGAGGAAACAGGAAAAAAAATAAGATATCTGATGCAAAAAAATTTGAATTTTCAAATAAACCTGGGAAAATATTAGCATTTAAATTAAGAAGAGAGCAAGAGAATAGAACTATAACAAAATTAAGGGAAGGAAACAAACTATATTCGAAGCAGGAAGAAATTAAAAGAATTTTTTAAAATTATATTCTAATTTATATAAAGAAGAACAGGATAAAACAGAGAAAATAAGGAAATATTTAGAACAAGGAAAATGGATTAGAATAATGGAAGGCCAGAAAGCAGAGCTGAATAAAAAGATAGAATTGCAGGAGGTGCTAGATAAGAAATAAGAAATATAAAAGTAGGCAAGTCACCAGGCCCTGATGGCTTTATCCCAGAATATTATAAAACTTTCACTCAATAATTAGCAGCACCCCTACTAAAGACCATGAATGAAATACTAGAAGGTAAAATAGCTAAAACATGGTTATAGGCAAACATAACATTGATCCCCAAAGAAAATAGAGATAAATTGGACCCAAAAAATTATAGGTCTCTATCGCTATTGAATTGTGATTACAAAATATTCACAAATATACTAACAAATAGATTGAAGAAATGGCTAAATACCTGGATTCATGAGGATCAAGCAAGGGGTTTACCTGGTAGAATGATCAAAGATAATATTAGAAATTTGATAAACTTAATAGAATATCATGGAAATATATTGATAAGAAACTAGCACTATTCATTTTTTACATTGAAAAAGCATTCGATAACTTAAACTGAAAATTTATTTTGAGAATTTTAAAGAAATTAGATTTAGGTCAAAATTTTATAAAATGGATAAGATCCATTTATCACAATCAAGAAGCAAATTTACTGATAAACGGAAAAACTACTAAAAGCTGTAAAAATAAAAAAAGGCATAAGACAGGGATGCCCATTATCTCCACTACTATTTATGATGAATTTTGAAGTTTTAATTAATAAAATCAAAGAAGATAAATTGATACAGGAAATAAAAGTTAAAGGAGAAGAATTTAAATTATGTGCTTTTGCGGATGACCTAATGCTATCATTGTCAAATCAACTGGAGAGTATAGATCAATATCAATATTGATATTTATCAATATTTAAAAAAAATTGGTGAGGTAACAGGACTTAAAATAAATAGAGAAAAGACAACAATGGTATTAATGAATTTAACAAAAGAAGAAAAGAAGAAGTTAAGAGAGAAATCTAACTTTCAGGAGGAAAAAATAGTTAAATATTTGGGGATAAACTTTACAATGAAAAACTCAGGCCTGTTTAAGAATAATTATGAAAAAATATGGAGTGAAATCAGAAAAGACTTGGAGAGGTGGAAGAAACTGAACCTATCCTGGATGAGTAAAATTGCAACTATTAAAATTAATGTTCTACTGAAGATGCTTTTCCTGTTCCAAAATATCCCTATTATAATTAACCACTCACCATTTCAAAGATGGCACAAGGATCTATCTAATTCCATACGGGGAGGAAAGAAACCCACAGTGAAAAAGAGGTTAATGCAAGATGAGGTGTCTAGGGGGGAATGGATCTACCAGAATTTAAAATCTACTACTATGCATGTGGTTTAAACTGGTTATTAGATTGGATTAAATTAGTGAAAGAGAGAAATTTAAAATTAGAACGATATGATAATGTTTATGGATGGCATGGCTATTTGATTTATGAGAAGATTAGAGTACATAAGGACTTTAACAATCACTATCTGAGAAGGGCCCTTTTAAGAATCTGGCAAAAAACTAAGGATAAATGGGAGGAAAATATCTCCAAATGGACTTCTATAACTGAAGCTTTTTTGAGAAATGATAAAATGAGCAAAAACAAGTGGTTGACATATAATGAATTAATAGAAGGTGAGTGGACAAGTATGACAATTAAGGGGGGATGCAGACGGTCTAAAAGGGTTGTTTTGGAGTTGACCTGAAGGCATGGCCTTTACATGACACATGCCAAAAAAAACGCCCCCTACCTGACCCTTCCAGTGAAAGTGCTCTTCAAAAAGGAGCTGCTTTTTCTGCCTCTTCTGGAAACATGTGCACCTTCAATGGTATGTCGGGATGCAGTGACGGAGGTGCAGCAGAAATAAGGGCACCCGAGCACAAAAGCCGCCAGTGTGAATGCACGTGTACAGGTGTGCTGCATTTAGAGCTGCCCTTGGGGAGCGTGCGCTCATTGAAAAAAGCTTCAAATTAAAGCATTTTTAGGGTTCAGGTGTGGGCGAACCACCGCAGGTGCGTCTGTTTCAGAATACTAGCGCTAACCCTAATTTTCACAGTGCGCATGCACCAGAGTGAGAAGGTGAAACTGTTGCTACCGGATGTTACATTGTGTTAAAGAGATAAAGGGGAAAGTTTCACTTTTAAGCTGGATCCCCACACACATTCCAGCACCATTTTCCCAGGGCAAATTTGCCAGCTGCAGACCTCCACAGCTCTCGACTTCGGGGCTCCTCTTGTCCACAGCGGGAATGGCAGAGCCATCCACAAGCAGAGAGCCTAAAAGAGGGAGAGGGACATCGTGGACCCATGTGGAGATGGCCGACCTCATAGCTCTGTAGTCGCAGCCACACATTTTGGAGAAATTGAGAAATTCCTTCTTGAATACCGACACATTTAAGGAGTTAACACAAGTCATGAGGTTGAAGGGGCATCAACGCACCTGGGAGGAGTGTCGTTGGAAGACCCAAAACCTCAAGATAGTTCACCCACTGATCAACCAGGTCCAGACTGCATATGGTAATTTCCCTGTCATGACAAAAAATGCATTCCATCGCATGTACGCCTGCAACTCCAAAAAGCAAAGCAATTTGTATGGTTTTTTTGACATTTTTTACATAGGTTCGCAGGTTTGCAGATTTCTCCCCCCCGGCATGCTGATTTCGCACCCTAGCATGTGTGCGTGTGTGTGTGGAGGAACGTTCATCTGTGTGTCCCATTCACCATGTCCCTCACATGACCACCACCTGCATGTATCCAGTGTGCCTACACAAACTTCCCTGGCATTTACCTCTCCCCTTCCCCCAATGTGTGCAGGAGATGTGTGTGCAAATGGTGCCCTCTGCCATATATGTCCCTAGAACAAGAAGTAGCATGACAGAGAGAGGAGGAGGAGGATGAAATAGCTAATGCTAGAGCTGCAATGCCACCGGCAACCCGCCTGGCTGACATCAGAGGGAAGAGGTCACGTCGCTCAGCAGCTGCAGCAAATACGAGTGCCCAGCAGGAGTTCATGGAACGGAGCATTGCAAACTACTCCCCACCTATGCCCACCTCACTGATTGCCACCCCCACCGCACACCATGCCCACCTCACTAATGCTGCTCACGAACCTATATACCTTTGCATAAAATGTCAGATGCCATTAAAAATGGAAAGTTTATTCATAAAAACTGGCAATTGCCGAACCTGCGCACGTGCGCAGATTCTGTCATATTTTTTTTAAATAAATTGTTCTTTTGATAAAAATAACAACTATTTACAACAATGTACAAATGGGGGAAGGGGAGGGGAGTATTTTCAAAGGGGAGGGACAGTTACAATGGGGGAAGAAGGGGAGGGAGGAGGGAGGAAGCATGTAGAAGGGGAGGGGGAGGGGAAGGGGCTTCAGGGATGGGGAGGGGGATGGGATCAGGAGTCAGGAAAGGCCCAAGTGATGCATGATGGCTGCCATGGAGTTGCTCATACGTTGTATCTGCTCCTCCATGGCAGCCAACCGTTGGTCCACCCGTCAATCTGCAAAGAAAAAGAAGAGAAATGTGTGGTTAGGAGGTTGCTCTCCACCCCATCACCCAATGCTACAGCCAGGGTTCCTGGGCCCCTCCCCAACTCCCTCCCTCTGTGTCCCTGCTATACTTACCCCGCTCAGCATCCCAGGTGTTCTGGATGACCACCAGGCAGGCAACGCCAAGGGGACCCTGATGTGCTCCGCCTGGTGGTCGGCGACTCGGCCCAGCTGCCTCCTCCTCAGCAGGTCCACCTGTGAAAGGAAAAAACACACCATTTAGGAAGGCACCATGTAAAAGGTGGGAGGGGGAGGGGAGGGGAGGGGAGGGTCAGGAATGCCATGGAGGCCGCAGTGATGCAGTCATTACCCCTCCCCTCAGGGACCTACCTTCAGCTATGGGAGGCTGCTGTGGCTGCAGAGGGATGGCAGGGGGTCCCTCCGCATGGGCCTCCCTGCCTGTCCTGGCTTCCCCATCAGAGGAGGAGAAGGAAGGGGAACTGGCAGGGTCCCCCCTCCATCCCTGTCACCGCCTCTGCCGCACGCCTGCGTTTGGAGAGAGGGGAAACACAATTACTCTCATTTGGAGAGAGGGGAATGCATTTGGAGAGAGGGGAAACACATGGGATGGGGACAAGAGGGAGGGAAGGGATATGGAAGAGTAAGGGGAAGGGAGGGCATGAGGGACCATGGCAGGGGCCCAACACTTATCTGGAGGACAGCGATCCTGCCATCTAGGGTGGCCTGCCCTCACCCACAGGTCATGCCGCCGGTCATACAAGGGTGGTCTTCTTCGAACCAGAGGGTACTCCCCACAGTCCTCCAAGGCCTTGAAGAAGACCCCCTTCAGTGCCTTGAATTTAGTGCGGCACTGTTGGGGGGGTCCTCCTGAAGCCCTGTTCTCGGAGGGCCTGGGAGGCCTGGGAGGCCTGGGAGAAGTATCCCCGGTTCGGCCGGTTGGTACTGGCCATCACCCTTCTCACAGCTGCCTCGGGGGTGAGGGCCTGAAGGAGGATGCCCACCTCCTCATCGCTCCAATAAGCAATGTGGATGGGCACTCTCCTCCTGGCCACCATCATCGTCCTGGGGATCTATGGAGGTCCATAGGAGCATTTATGTGCAATTGCTGCGGGGGCAGATGAGCTTACCTGGGCCCTGGCCAATGGAGACCCACATAAGAGAAGTTTGTATGTGAGCCCCAATGGTTGCCCTCTGGGCTACCAATTGTTACAATCGAATGGGCCATTAGGAAAGCTGACAGTTGAGAATTTTGCAACATTGTCATAGGTTACAGTTGGTGGTTTTTGCACTGTATCTTTCTATTGCCAGGAAATCTGGCACCAGGTGACCCCCCATGCCCTTTTGTGTTTGTGTCTCTGTGGGTCTGTATGTGCCTCCCTTAAGCTCATGTTCAAGGATATCTGCCTAAAAGCAGGATTGCCATCCATAAACAGAGTGGGGATGATAGGATCTCATCATGGCATACTGCAGTGGTGTCCTACATAAATGCAAGCCATACACAGAGAGGGGATAATAGGAAATGTGGTGTTTAGGTGCTTATGCTCATGGCAGAGTAGAGTGGTGACCTTGGGTTATGGATGGAGAAGAGGGGATATTTTAGATCCTCCTGGTCTGAAAGAACTCTGCCAGGGCCTCCCTCACAGCCTCCCCTTCTCTCTGCCTCATGAGGTCATTATCCTCCATGGGTGCCCCCAGGGTGGTAAGCACACAGCGCTACCTGTAGAGCCTTACCTCATCCAGGACCCTTCCTTTGGTCTCGCAGATGTTGTAGAGGATGACACAGGAGGCGATGATGGGGATGACATTCTCCTCTGCCACAAGGAGTGGGGCAGTGAGGCACCTCCACCGAGCCTTCAGCCGCCCAAAGGCCCTTTCCACCACATTCCTGGCACGATTCAGCCTCCTGTTGCATCCTTTGTGCCTGGCATTGGTGGTGCCCTGTCGGCGAGCAGGAAGGGGGCCGATCTGCTGGCCCCTCAGGGTGATGGTGGGGTTCCCTGGCACGTAGATGCCGGCCTCCATGGCCTGAAAGATGATGGAATTCTGGTGGCACGATCAGACAGTGGCACCCCTCTACGGCACCCACTACTTGGGGGAAGCCGAGGTCAGCGAATCCGTGCATTATCTGTGGGTGAAAAGAAGGGGGAGAAGTGGAAGATGAATGATAAACAGTCACGGCATTTGTCAACTGATGACGTTTTCTGCGTAGCTGCGCAGGTTCGACGGCACCAGCAGTCGAATCCATACAGTAGGACCCACACTGTATGTCGACTCATGACATTTTAGGTGAACCTGCGCAGGAACAATGGCCCTACCAGCTGAATCCATACAATAGAAGCCACAGTGTATGCTGAGTCATGACGTTCAATGGCATATGCTACGGAATATACAATATGGGCTACACTGTATGTCGATTCATAAGGTTAACCCTAACCCTAACCCGTAAACCCTAACTCTAAACTCTAACCCTAACCCTGTGTAGGTACAACTGCCAAAGCTGCAGTCGCCATACAATAAGAGCCACACTGTATGCTAAGTCATGACCTACTAGGTGTCCCTGCGCAGGTTCATCGGGCTTAGCTGCCGAGGATACAGTAGTAGCTGTATGTCGAGTAATGACGTTTTAGGCATCCCTGTGCAGATTCAATGGCCTAAGCAGCCGACTCTGTACAGTGACAGCCACACTGTATGCCAAGTCATGATGCATTTGCGCAGGAGGGAAAAGTGACGAGTGTGTGTGACTGTCCTTACTTGAGCAGCATCCCCCAGGTACACTGTCTGTGCCAGGAGCAGCTTCTCCATGGTGAGGGCGAACTCCACCAATGCGTCTTGTGGCACCCGGTCCGACAGGTGTCACTTCTGCGTCCTGCAAGTCATCACTGTCATCTTCCATGAATGCATCTTCAGCAGGGACCATGGCAGAAGCTCCTGCAGCTGTGCATTGCAGGCTGAGTACCAGAGCGGACCACTCGATTGCCGTGGCATCCATTATTTCTCTAGAGCACATAGTGTGCAGGTCCTTAGCAATGCCTACATTTCTGTTAAAGGGGCCATGTTGTATTTGCGCATGTGCGCACGCGCTGCAGAGAACGAAAAAAAATTAAACCGCCGGTGCTGGCCCATGCAGTTATTGCATTCCTATTTGGGACAACCTCGGGGCCGGCAGTGTGGTTGATGAGGCTTCAATACAGCCTCAGAAAAGCTACATTAACTGGCCCCTAGTGCGGTTGCTCTGTCCCCATTTAGGGCAACCTCAGGGCACGCAGTGCGGTTGCTGCAGTTTTGGGAAAAGGCAAATTCAGGTTGTCCTTTCCTTCCCGTCTGCATAGCCCCTAAGACACTTGAACAATTAACACAAGAAAGATATATTTGTAATTGGGAGCAAAGTTTATACTAGGATTAGACTAATATAGAGAACTCTGATATAAAGAGAAGTTATAGAATAAGACTATAATGAGTAGTATTTTATAAGTATGACAACACAATAGATTAAGGGCCTTTGTAAACTGCCCGAAATAGTGCAAATTGAGTCCACTTTAACAGTGCTAGGAATCATGGGAACTGTAGTTTATTGTGGCACCAGAGCTCTCTGACAGAGAAGGCTCAATGTCTCAGGAAAAAAAAAATACAATTCCCATGATTCCCTAGCACTGAGCCAGGGCAGTTAAAGTGGACTCAATTTGCACTATTTCTAGCAGTCTGCAAAGGCCCTTAGTGTATATGAAGTGAATTAAATATGGGTGAGATAACAAGACATGGAAGACAAGGAAGTTTTGTATTGTATTGTATTGTATTGTTGTATTTTGTATGTTATGTTATATTTGTGTGTGTCTTTTTAATTATAATAAAAGTTTTAAAAAGAAAAGAAAAAGAAAATATATCTTCCTGCCATTAAGTAGACTTCTTCCCTTGTACATTGCATCACAATGCGAAACACCTCATGTTTCCATACTTGTCCAAAGAAAGGTGCCATAGGAGTGCATGCAATTAACAACATTAACATTTTAAAGGAGAATTTTCAGTTAGCTTACTGTAGTCTCCTCCCATTCATCCTCTCATCTCTGGCTCTCTTGAAGGTAGTAGTCTCCTTGATCTTTAATGCTTTTTAGTGTTTCCCCCCCGTCTTTTAGTCTTTTCTTTCTAATATCCTTCAAATGCCTTCTTTCAAACTGCTTGTACTGTTGTGCTTTGTTCTTCCCTTCCTCTCAGATGCTCTAGATACGCAGAGAACATTTCACTGCTCTCCTAGGGGGGAAGCAGATGGGCGGCCCTGGGCTGCCCTGGGAAGCTGCATCGTGGGGCCGAGGTATCCCCACACCTCGGCCCTGTGGCGCAGTTTCACCGGCCCTGGAAGGAGCGCTAAAATAGCGCTCCTTCCACAAGTCGCCGAAGGTGCACCGCAAAAGGCTGCCGGCGCACCTTCGGCGATTTTTCAGCTGCAGCGTGTATGAACGCTGCAGAGGGAGGTCCTCCTCGGAGCGCTGGCTGTGCGGAGGGCCGGCTGCTCCGAGGATGACCTAGGGAAGGATTTGGGGCACCCAACGTGCGGCTGCCCCTCCCCTTCCCTGCTCCCAAAATGGCTCTTTAAGCCATCTGCTTCCCCCCCCCCCCCAGTGTCTGCTTTAAAATGTGGAAGGCAGTGAAAATCTTCAAATGCTATCTACCAGGCCCTTAATTATTTCCTTTTCCTGGATCCAGGGAGCTTTCTGTGAGCCTTTCTGAGCTTACGTAGGGCCTTTGCACACTGCCAGAAATAGTGCACATTAAATTGAGGCACTGCCCTGGCTCAGTGCTAGGGAGTCATGGGAATTGTATTTTTTTCTGGGACATTGAGCCTTCTCTGTCAGAGAGCTCTGGTGCCACAATAAATTACAGTTCCCATGATTCCCTAGCACTGAGCCAGGGCAGTGCCTCAATTTAATGTGCACTATTTCTGGCAGTTTGCAAAGGCCCTAGTTCCCCATGGTTCTCCCATCCTTGTCCAGCTGCTTTCACTGCACAATACTCCCTTGACTTTCTATTCTATACAGGTTGTTCTCTCACAGGTTGGCATAGGTATACATCAGTCATTAAAGTAGATGTGTTCCTGGACATTACTTCTTTAACAGAAGATTTGGTATCAGAGGTAGATATTACATGGGAAGAATAGGAATAGATCCATGTACTTTAAAATTAGAAAAGCAGTTCAGCATGTTTTAGCACCCCCACCCCACCCAAGAAACAATATTAACATTGCCCATATGAATATTTCCTATGAACATATGAAATAAATATCCAACTCAAGTAAGCATTGCAAAAGCAAACAAAAACATTTTGAACCTTCTTGAAACCAATTGAAGAGTTCTTCCAAAGGACATCCAGCACTTTGTAGAATTTTCTCCATACCATCTGAACTGAGGATAAAACCTACAACATCTTGACAAAATGCAGGCCTATGACTAAATCATTATTTCCCCCCCTTTCTCCTCCATAATTTTCACACCTCTGCCTGATGAAAAGCTAGTGGAGCTTTGAAAGCTTGCAACATGTATATTGTACATGTTGGTTGTCCTAATAATGTTTTTTTTTTTTTTTGTATTTTGAATGTTATTATATTTTGATAGCCAAACATAGATCTATGCTTTATTTAACATGCTAGGGGAGCAGGGGAGCCAGGCTTATAAACAGAGTGCCCTGTCTAATTGTATTAGATTTGTAATTTTGTTTTAAGTTAAATTTTAATGTTGTTATGGATTTAATATATTTTAAGGGGGGGTGATATGTCTTTTATATTGTATGGGATTGTATTTTTAAATTGTAAGCCGCCTTGGCTAAAGGCGGGATATAAATAATAATAATAATAATAATAATAATAATAATCTGCTGTCCCCCTTTATCCTGTTTGCTTGTTCACATTTGTTCAGTAAGAGATTCTGGAGGCAGCTGCTATTTACCTTGCCTACTGCAAGCACACACAAGGATGGTAGGTCTGGCTAGAACAGAATTCCATTCTTTCCTAGCTCAAATATTATTGCCTTGTTTACTGAAGACATGCTCCAGCAACCTAACAGCACAAGTTTGTGTTTCTTCAGCTCTCTTCCACCATCCTCCCAATGCCAATGCTGTTTTTTTTTTAAAAAAACAACAACAACCCTTTACAGTTAGATAGAAACAAGGAGGAAAGGGAGGGTGGGCTGGCCAAGCTTAAAAAAGACTTTGCAGAAAGGAGCTTCTTTCCCAGAGGCTTTGGGCCTAAGCAGATGGCACTTTGTGCTGTCTTCGAGGCAAGGAAGGAGAGGAGCAGCCTCACACTGGGCGCCCCAACCCCTTCCTGAACACGTCATCGGAGCGCCTGTCGCTCCGCATAACCAGCGCTCCGATGATGTAATTCCACCACAGCGTCCACACACGCTACGGCGGAAGAGATGCCGAAGGTGCGCCCAAGGCCTCTTGCGGTGCACCTTCGGCGTTTTGTGGAAGGAACGCTATTTTAGCGCTTCTTCCAGGCCCTGAGATGCTGCGGGTTGGGGCCGAGGAGTGCGGCTACCTCGGCCCCAATCTGCAGCTTCCCGGGGTGGTATTTGCCTGTATATGTTCAATATCTTTATAAATGCACATGATAAACAAGAGGCATACAACTTTTCCTTACAGTGCTTGGCAGTTTCATGACATGTCATTTTAGATAGAGCTTGTCTTCTGTGGCATTCCCAAGCAACTTGACTCCATGAGTCAATGACAAGATAAAAGGGCTGCTATCAGCCTCATACTCTCCATAGGCTGTGCAGCTCCATGGATCTTATCCATTTATACTTAACAATTTCTTATGTAGTGAGATCTTGTAGCACCTTTGAGATTAATTGAAACAAAGAGGTCAACAGCATGAGCTTTCGTAGACTTAAGGGCTGATGAAGATGGCTTGTTTGGGATGGCTCTGGGCCGCCCCTGGGAGCAGCAGATCGGTGCTGTGGCAACCACATGCCATGGCCCTGATCCTCCTTTTTGCCACCTCCAAAAGAGTGGCAAAATGCCACTCGTTTGGGGGCCAGCAAAACACCACCCTTAGAGCTGCTGTGGTGGCTCTTTTGCACCCTTTTGGCAGTGAACCCTTTTTACAGTGGAGATGCAAAGTTTCTAAAGTGAGAGTATTCAATAAATAGGGTGCAAGAGCAGAGAAGGCCTACAGCCACATTTCTGTGTGATGTGTGCAAGGGTGGGAGGGTGCCACCTCAACTCCCCATGTCCTCCAAGTCCTGCAAGGCTGGGATGTCACCATCTCAACTCCCCATGCCCTCCAAGTTCTCTGGGATGCATGCAGCCAAGGGTGTCATATGAAGGACTCTTCCCTGGAATGTATGCAGCCATGGGTTTCATATGGAGGACTCTCCCCTGGGTGAGGTGCTGCCCTCCTAGCTTTGCAGGACTTAGAGGACATGGGGAGTTGAGGTGCTAGTGTCCCAGCCTTGCAAGCTTTAGAAGAGTTGAGGTGGTGCCCTCCCAGTCTTTCAGGACTTGGAGGACATGGGGAGTTGAGGTGGTGCCCTCCCAGCCTTGCAGAACTTGGAGGACATGGGGGGGGGGGTTAAGCCTTACAGGACTTGAAGGACATGGGGAGTTGAGGTGTTGGCCTCCCAACCTTGCAGGACTTGTAGGCCATGCTTCCTAGTCAAGCTCAGAATGGAGAGCATTTTGGAATTCCTCCTGGACAGAAGGTTGGAATGTAGGATGGGTCCTGGGAAAAGAGAAGGGGAGGAATGGCAATTTCCATTTCCTGCCACAGAAATCCCCCCCTTCAGTTTGATGCAATTCAGGTCTATGCTGAACATGCTTGCTAATCATTCTTTTCAAAAGAACCACCAAAAAACTAATATTAGGAAAGAGTGGTTCTTTTGCATTTGCCTCACTTCATCGTGATTGAAACTGAGTACAGTTCGTTCAGAACCACTTTCAAGTGGGAAAGACAGATATATAACCCGATCAGCAATTCATTTTAAATCATGTTGGGATTTAAATCATAGTGGGAGACTCTATGAAATCTCCATTGATAAACTATGCCTCATAATTAGACTTTGTTTGTTGGGGGACTTCCGGTGGTAATGGCGCTGTGAGTAGCTGGGTGTTTGCGGTGCTCCAACAAACCCTGGCATTTATAGGAAGGTTTTTCTCACCAAAAAGACTAAGAGACCTGGGGGGTGATAAGAGTGAAGTTTTACTTGAATCCCCCAACCGGGAAGAAAGAAAGAAAGAAGATCAAGAAGACAAAGGGGGGATGCAGACGAGGGCGTCCAAGACACCCTGGTCCACAGCACCGCGGGGCCAAGGCAGCCTCACCGCGGCGCTTCCCCGCCGAATCTAAAAGGAGCACCAAATTGGCGCTCCTTTTAGATTAAAGGGAAAGTGTGCCCCAAAAGCGGCGGGCGCACTTTCCCTGATTCAAATGCTGCAGCGAGTGCGGTTGCCGCAGCGTGAGGTCAACCCAGAAGTGCCGGCCGTGCGGATGGCCGGCGCTTCCAGGGGCGACCTCAGGAAGAGGAAGGGGCGCCGAACGTGCGGCTGCCCCTCCTCTTCTGGGCCCGGAAGACGACCCAATTAGTCGTCTGCTGAGGCCCTAAGAGGGAAAACTGGGCGAAGAGTGAACCGGCTAAGCTCGAAGGGAGTTCCTTCCAAGAAGGGTGGAAGAAAGTCGGGGAGAGAACTGAAGAGCTTCAGAACTCAAAACCTTCTATTTAAAGCTGAAAGGCAAGAACAGTGTCCATCATCTTTTTAAAGACTAAGGTAAAACTAAACTAAAAGCTGGAAAACACAAAAAACAATGAATAGTGTTATTATATTTAAAGAATAAAACTCAAGCATTGGGAACACCTTTAATTACCTTTTCTAGAACTGAAATAGTAGTTTCAGCTGAGACAACTTTGTCTTATCCTCCTGGCAGTGAAGCAACTGAACCACCAATAAGGAAGATCAAAGTCTGCTAAGCATTATAAATTTGTTTTCTCTCACCTTGTCGAAGGAGTGGTTACGATGGTGGCAGGAGAGCCAAGAGCCATAAAATGCTCCTGGATAATCTCCCCCAGTGGCAGAGCTGCTGCAGCAGTGGTAGGAGAACCAGGAGTCCCCAAATGCTTCTGGACAACCTCCCTGGCAGTGGAGCAGCTGAGGCGGTGATAGGAGCACCAGGAGCCTTCAAAATGCCCCTGGACAGCTTCTTTTTCTTTGGCAGTGAGGTGGTTGTGGCAGTAATAGGAGGAACAGAAGCCCCAAAAACAGTCCTGGTTAACCTTCCTGGAGGAGAAGCGGCCGCGGTGATGATAGGAGCACCAGGAGCCTTTAGAACATTCCGGGGTAGCTTTTCTTAGTGGCGAAATGGTCAAAGTGATGGCAGGAGAGCCAGGAGTTTTGAAATGCTCCTGGGTGGCTTTCTGGGGCAGAGTAACGGCTGCACCAGCAGTGGGAGAACCAGGAGCTCCAAAAAAGCTCCTGGGCAACTCCCTTTGGTAGTGGAGTGGCTGCGGCGGCGGCGGGAAAACCAGGAACTTTAAAATGCTCTTGGGTAACCTTCCACGGTAGACAAATGGCTGCAGTGGTACTAAGGGGCCCAGATATCTTTAAAAATGCCTGTGAACAACCTCCCCTCTGGTGGTAAAATGATTATGGTGGCAATGGGGGAAAATAAGGTCTATTGATATAGAAATAATCAAAGTGTCATAGTCTGCATTGTCCTCAGTGTTACATTTTGCTTTGTTTTCTTCTCTTTCTTATATTTAGATCAAATTACATAATTGAATCATATGTCCTGGTATAGGGTGGCTGGGTGGTTGAATGCGATTGGGTCATTAAAAGAAAGATTTGATAAGGGGAAAGAGATATAAAGGAATTGAGAAAGGGAATTAAAAGAATTGTTAAGAAGAATCAGAAATTGTGCCTTATTAGAAGGTTGACAGATTTTTTTTGTTAAAACGCTATGTTGTAAAACTTTGAGGGGTATACTGAGGGGTATATACTTAATGGGAAGAGAGAATTTGCAGATTTGAAAACATCTGTTAAAAATGAATTAAGGAACTTTGTTAACAGAATTATCTAAGGACTTGACTTTGAACGTAGGAAATATCTTTTATGAATTGGTATTTCTAATAGAATGATAGAAAAGTGATAAGGTGTGTTGCTGTTGTAGAAACAGTAAATTCTTGCTACAGGAATATACCAAAGATTATATTGAAGAAAACAACTATTTAAAAGATGCCTAAGGAACAGACGCCTCAGATGTGGGAGCAAAATCAGAATGAAGAACAAAAGGAAGAAAATATTGAAAATATTGAAAACATAAAAATGTCAGATATAAATAAGGCTCTGTTAAATGACATTCGCTCTTTAAGAGCAGATATTAGAGCTGAAATAAGAGCAGAAATATGGGCAGAGATAAAAGAATGGAAGGAAGAAATCAGAGCCGAAATACACAAAGAAATTCAGGAATTCAAAGAAAATCTAACACATATGATGACAGAAATTAAAGATTTGGAGACGAGAATCACAGCAATCGAAGGTAAGACAGGAAAAATAGAAGAAAATGTAATTAACATAGAAAAAACCTGTAAGCAAGATGATACTTATAAAATGTCTCTAGAGCTTAAAATTAAAGACAAAGCTATAAAACTACGAGGTCTGCAAGAAAGATATATGGAGGACTTAAACACCCGTGTAATTCCAGTTTTGGCAGATTATATAGGATGGTCTACGGCTCAACTGGACCTGGAAATTGACAAATCGTACAGGATAAACTCTTTGGTCACGATGAATAGAAGATTGCCAAGGGACATTATAATACATTTTATAAGAGAAAGGGTTAGAGATCTATTCATAGAAATGAGTTATCAGAAACGTTGTTACATTGAAGACCAAGAAATACGGATCTATCAGGATGTATCAGCTCAGATTCTTCAAAAAAGGAAAAAATACCATGAACTAACACAATACCTACAACAAAATGATATTAGCTATAAATGGGGGAAAATTTAAAGAGTTATATTTTCAATGGAAAGAGAAAGATTTAAGTTCGATACTTATCAGAAAATTAAAGAATTCTTGGAAAAAACAAAACCAGAGAAAGACTCACCAACTAAGGGAAACAACGAAGATGATACTCATCAAACCACTATGGTTTAGAAAATGAAAACAAGATCTGAATCTAAAAGACAACAAAGTACACATACAACTAGGAAAGATGAACTAAGCCTAAGCGACTCTCCACAACAAGTAACAGACACAGAGGAAGAAGAATCAGACAATGATAAAGAAAGCAATGAAGAAGAGGACGCAACACCAGAAGAGAGTTTTGAAGAAGCAACAAGACAAGTAAAACAGGTTATTTCAAGTGCCAGAAAAGACTTAAGCAGTGAAAGGGAAATGCAGGAAGGGAAAACCAAAGCAAAGAAAAGACACGCCCAAGCAAAGTTAAAGACAAAGAAAAAGAAGACAACCAATAGGAAGTAAATCTGTATATACCCTATTGTTATATAAAATAAATATAAAATAAATTAAGGCATTCAAAAAGGGAAAAAATATTAGCAAGGAAATAAAAATGTCAATCAAATTAATGTCTCTGAATGTTAATGGGTTAAATTCAAAATACAAAATGCATTTTCTATTGAAACAGAAAAATAATATTATATGTATACAAGAGACACATTTAAAACATAAAGATGCGAAACTACTAGAAAACAAGAGATTAGGTAAAGTATTTAATGCATCAAATGTTAATACCAGGAAAAAAGGAGTAGCCACATATGTTAAAGAACCTATAAAAGCTAGAGAAATATTTAAAGATAACATGGGACATTACGTGGCAATCGAATTAGAACTACAAATTGGCAAGACCTTATTATTAAATATATATGCCCCACAGGAAAACAAAACTCAATTTTTTGATTCATTGAAAAGAAAATTAAGGGAATATAATTATGAAAAAGTACTAATTATTGGTGATTGGAATGGAGTGGTAGATCCAAAGATAGATAGCTCTTCTAAATCTCAAAAAAGAAATTTGCAAGGGAAATTGCCATTAGCTGCTCTTGAACTCATAGAAGAGCACAATCTAGTTGATGTATGGAAAGCTAAACATTTGGGAGCTATGGATTACATGTTCTTCTCGGACAGATTCAAATCCTGGTCCCGAATAGATATGATATTTGCTTCCAAAACATTACTAAAAGAAATGGTTAAAAGTGAAATTCTTCCAAAAATGCATATGGACCACTGCCCAGTGACTGTATCTATTTGCCCTAGGAAAAAAGACTATTCATGGAGGCTAAAAAAGGTCACTTTTGCAGATAAAGATATTGTGAACAGAATAAAATGAGAATTAAATTACTTTTTTCAAGAAAATCTAAATAAAGATACACCTATACATGTGGTTTGGGATGTGGGGAAAGCCTATATTCGTGGAGTATTAATACAACAAAACAATAGAAAGAAAAGGTTAAGAGAAAATAGAGAAAAAGATCTAACTCAAAGATTAGAACAAAAAGAAAAAGAACATAAAAAGAAACCAAAGGATTCAAGAATCTATCAGGAAATCAAAGATATTAGAAATCAGATCAATGATATTCAATTGCATGAAATAACGAATAAAATAAAATATATAAAACATTATCACTTTGAAAATGTGAACAAAGTAGCGAAGTGGCTGGTTTATAGATTAAAGAAAAAAAAGAAAAAAAATCAAATTATTAAAATTTAAAAAGCAAGAACTAAGACAGCAAAATGAAATAAACAGATGGTAAGTGAGTTTTTGGAGAACTTTTTAGAGCAGAAAAAACATCACAAGAAAAAAGAGTACAAATGAGGAATATATAAAAAAATTACAAATACCAGGACTTGATGAGGAAAGTATAAAAGACTTAAACTTACCAATCTCAATTGCAGAAATGGATCAAGCAATTATGGAGATGAAATATCATAAAGCCCCAGGCCCAGATGGCCTGACAGCCAAATATTACAAGACATTTAAAAATGAATTAAATAATATATTATGCAAAACTATGCAGAGCATTGACTAAGGAAATTATCCTGAAACATGGCGACATTCTATAACCACCTTAATACTTAAAGAAGGCAAAGACCCGGAATTTATAAATAATTACCGACCCATCGCATTACTAAATACTGACTACAAAATATATGCGTCTATTCTGGCTAAAAGACTTTAAAAAGTTTTAGAAAAATGAATAAATGAAGATAAGGCAGGGTTTTTACCTAAACACAATATAAAAGACAATGTAAGAATAGTAATTAACATGTTAGAAAAATATGACCACCAGAAATTATCTAAATTGGGAATGGTCTTCTTAGATTTTGAGAAGGCCTTCGACAACATAAACTGGGACTTCTTAGAAATAACTTTGGATGAAAGCAGTATACAAGGGCGGTATATAAATTGGATAAGAAATATTTATTCAGAACAAAAAAACCCAAATGTTAGTAAATGAGGAGAAAACACCAATAATCAATATAAACAAAGGAAGGAGGCAGGGTTGCCCCTTATCCCCTCTCCTCTTTATAATGGTTATGGAAATCATGTGTATAAAAATAAGAGCTGATACCACAATTCAGTTTCCATCAATATGTAATCATAAATATTGTCTAAAAGCGTTTGCTGATGATATAGTTATATTTTTGGAGAATCCAACAGAAAATATACAATCTCTAGAAAGAATATTAGACCAGTTCACTAATTTAGCTGGTTTTAAGAATAATAAAATAAAAAGTGGTATTCTGATTAAAAACTTAACTAAAAAAGAGGAAGAAGAACTGAACAATAAAACAGAATATTACCTTATAAATAAAATTAAATATTTAGGAATAGTAATATCCAAAAATAACAAAGAATTATTCAAAAATAACTACACAGCTATATGGTATAATATCAATGTAGATCTGATGTCTTGGGGTAAGCAGCAACTCTCCCTACTAGGGAGAATAGCTGTAATTCAGATGAACATTCTACCCCAGATGCTCTTCTGCTTTCAAACAATTCCTATCCTAACTTCTAAATATCCGTTTAAAATATGGAAACAAACTATCACAAAATTCATGTGGCAGGGGGAAAAGCCCAGGATTAAGGCATCTGCGCTATATGATAGAAAAGAGAAAGGCAGAATGGGCTTACCTAATTTAGAGATTGATTATTATGTTTATGCACTGTCATGGATACGAAACTGGATCACTCTTAAAAATTCAAAATTATTAGATTTGGAAGGAGTTGGAATGAAAACAGGATGGCATACCATAATAGGATATGAAAATGGAAATAATGTAAAGGATTTTAAAAATCATACTATAAGGCAAGCACTCTTTAATGTATGGAAAAGATGCAAAAGAAACTTTTGGACAGGAATACCATTATGGGTTTCTCCTAGAGAAGCCTTTCATAAAAATGAAGGATCTACCAACAACAAATGGATAACATATGAGAAAATGATGCTTATAACCCTTGAAGGGCCAAAATTAAAGACGAGAGAAGAACTTAGAAATGAGAAATTAGAGATCAACTGGTTTCATTATTATCAATTAAAAGAGGACTTTAAAAAAGATCAATAAAAACATGGATTTGACTTGGATCCCAGTAATCTTGATCACCTTATAAGAAGCAATGAAAAACATTGGATAGGGAAAATGTATAAGATTCTACTTGGCCAAGAAATGTATGAAGAAACAGTCAAAACAAACATGGTAAAATGGATGCAAAATATAGGGAAAGCTATACCACTGCAAGATTGGGAAACCATGTGGAAAGAAACACAAAAATTTACCAAATGTAATACTCTAAAAGAAAATTTCTATAACATTTACCCGATTAAGTAAAATGTATCAAAAAAAGTAGTGATTTTTGTTGGAAATGCAAAACAGAGAAAGGAACCATGTTCCACATGTGGTGGCATTGTAAAGTGGTAAAAAATTATTGCAAAAAACCCCCCACATGCTTTGATGGAAAAAACTATACAGAAGAAGATACCGTTTGAACCAGAACTATTTCTATTAAATATGCTACCTATTATCAAAGATAAATTAAGTCAAGAAGAAAAAAGTTTAATCTTATACATGGTAACGACAGCAAGGATCACGTATGCACAATACTGGAAAGTAAATAATCATCCAAATATACAAGAGTGGTATAATAAATTAAGTGAATTAGCTGTTCTGGACAAATTATCGATGTATGTAACTGGGAAATCTACACAACAATATGAAGGAAAATAGAAAAAGTTAGAGGAAATTTTAAAAAGACTCAAGCCAACCAATTAAGCCATACAGGAAGCTAGAAAAATTAGTAAATTTATTATTTGAACAAGATTAATATAAACTATGTTTAAGATATATAATATCTTTTAAAAAAATAATAGATGGAATAAAATCTATTTACATGTAGATACTGTGAAACAACTATGAACATGTTACAAACTAGCCAGGAGCCAGGAGCAAAAGAAAAACAGAAATTGTTTAAGATGAAACAGTTAATATGGTTACTAATGTTCAATATCTAATGTGTTTTCCATTCTGGAGAAGAGATGTTATAGTTTTAATTATTAAAATAATAATTTTTTTAAAAAAAGTTCATTGTTGGTGCTATTATTTGAATGTCTGCAGATTTATAAAAGCCCAACAACTACATAATTTTTACCTTCTATAATTTTAAGGAACATCAAATTATCTTTTTGAGATACTGCCTACTAATGCTGGTCAATATTTTTGTTGTAATGAAACTTGGTGTTATATATACCAGTAAATCCATTGTGGTGTAGTGGTTTGAGCATTGGCCTACGACTCTGAAGATCAGTCTTCAGTTCCCCACTCAGCCATGGAAATCCCCTAGATGAACTTGGGCAAGTTAAACTCTTAGCACTAGAAAACCCCTTCACCATACATCAGAAATGACTTGAAGGCACACAATAACAACAAAGTCCTAAACATCACAAACACAGTTAACAAGCAGTGGGAGGAAGTTGTTAAAATAAATAAGAAAATGGGTTCAGCTGAGCTGAGCAAAAATGAATACAAATGTGCAGAAAGAAAATGCAAGCAGATAGTATAGAAACTGAATTTGAGAATGTATTGCTAATATCATCAGCACTAACAGTAAATGATTCTTGATATACATCAGAAGCAGCTGGGAAGGCATAGGAAGGCAATGAAGTACTGAAGGAGAAAAACAAGGTAGCATAGAAGTTAAATTAATTATTTTCATGTATCTCCATTTCTGAAGAAAGAGCCACCCCTGCATTATTATTTCTAGAAGTGGAGTTCTTAAAGTATTCAAAAGTGAAATTGGTAATCTTCTAACTTAAATATAAAACTTGTCCCTAAGATAAATCTCAGCAGCATAGTACTGGAGAGTTGCTAATGTAAATATAACATCAATTTTTTAAAAGGGACCCAGGAGGCATCCTGGAAATTACAGGCAGTTGGCTTAATGTCTGTTCTCGGTAAATTGCTGGAAAGCATTATTAAAGATAAAAATGTCAAGCATGTAGTAGGGTAAGTCTTGGTTAGAAAAAAGCAAAATGGCACTGCAAATTCGTATCATCTAACCTTTTAAATTGTTTGAAAGCATTAACATGCAGCCAGGGCCAATTGGACAGTTTACATGGACTTCCAAAAGGCTTTTAATAATAATAATAATAATAATAATAATAATAATAATAATAATAATAAAATTTATTTATACCCCGCCCTTTGAAATATCAATCTGGGCGGCTTACAGTTAAAAGTATATACATCCATAAAACAAATAAATACAATAACCCTCCACCCCCCCTTAAGACAGTATTAAATCAGATGAATGTTAAAACAGCATAATGCACAGTTAATTTAAAATAAATTTAAAATAAAATAGAATAGAGACCCCAAATATATGCCCAGCCAGAATGATCCAACCATCAATGATGGGGCCATGTGAGGATCACTGAGGAGGGATATTTTATTTATATTTCTATTTCTACCCGAGGCTAGATAGTTGGTCTGGAAAGGCCTGCCGGAAGAGATCCGTCTTGACAGCTTTTTTGAAGCTGTCAAGCGATGTTAATTGACGGATCTCATCCGGCAGGCCGTTCCAGAGTCTAGGGGCAACAACTGAAAAAGCCCCCCGGGAGGTAGCCGCAAGCCTCGATTTTTGGGGTTGCAGCAAATTCCTCCCGGAGGACCGGAGAGCGCGGGGAGGATTGTATGGGAGAAGGCGGTCCCTGAGATAGCTTGGACCCAAGCCATTTAGGGCTTTAAAGGTAATAACCAACACCTTGTACCTGGCCCGGAAGCTGATAGGCAGCCAGTGGAGGGACCTTAGAACCGGTGTGATGTGGTCCCTCCGAGATGTTCCCGAAACAAGTCTGGCTGCCATATTCTGTACCAGCTGTAGTTTCCGAACCAGGAACAAGGGTAGCCCCATGTAGAGTGCATTACAGAAGTCAAGGCGTGAGGTTACCAATGCGTGCACAACAGTCTCAAGGTCCCCTACTTCCAGAAAAGGGCGCAGCTGGCGTATCAGCCGAAGCTGATAACAGGTGCTCCTGACCGTCGCATTAACCTGATTTGTCATCAGGAGCGACGAATCAAGGAGCACCCCCAAGCTGCGAACACAGTCACTGGAGGGAAGCGTGACCCCATCCAGGACTGGAGGTTGCAACCCAATTCCTGGTTTCGGGGCCCCTACCGTGAGCACCTCCATCTTGTCTGGATTCAGCTTCAGCTTTTGAATTCAGCTTTTGATAAAGTCCCACATCAAAGACTCCTAAGTAACCTTTAGTCCTCCTATGGATTGGAAACTGGTCAGAGAATAGTGGTCAGAGGAGAGGAGAAATAAATGGTGGGATCTCCAAGAGATTTTGCATTGGGACTGGTGGTTTTTTAAAACTTAATTTATAAATGACCTGGAGTTAGGGATGAGCTCAACTTCCCATGAGATGAGAAGGCTAGGGGGCACCATCTCAACTTCCCATGTCCTCACATCCTGCAAGGCTAGGAGGTCACCACCTCAACTTCCCATAAGATGGTGATGCTTACTGGCCATATCAAAATATTTAGGGTGGTTAGAAGAAAAGTGGACTGCCAAAGGAACTCTTTAATAATAAAAATAATAGTTTTTATTTGTATTTTCCCATGTCTCCCTGCAGATCGAGGTGGGATTAAAGCAAAAATATAAAATAATGTACAAAAATACAATATATAAAACCATGAGAATAATATACTAGGGGACTAAGCATTACAACAACAAATGATATTCAGTGTAAGCAATTTTAAACTAATGTATTATGGGGCAAATAAAACCCCAACTTCATGGATACAGTGATGGAATCTGAGCTGACTGTGACTGATGAAGAGAGGGATCTTGGGAGTGTGAAGAGTAGCAGCTCTATGAAGTGGCTGAACCAGTGTGTTACTGCTGTTAAAGAATAAAAGCATAGTCTGTGTTAAATATCACTAGAAAAGAGATAAAAAATAAGACAGCTATGTTATTTCTCTATTTCAAATCTATGGCATAACTCTGCTAGGGATTTTGTATGTTATTCTGGTTGCTGAAAAATGACACATTACTGTAGAGCTGGAAAAGGTGCAGAAAAGAGCAACCAAACTGATCAAGGAGCTAGATTAACTTGACCATGAAGACAGGTGGCAATGTTCAGTCTATATAGTTAGAAAACAAATAAGTAATGAAAGATGTGATAGAAATATCTAAAGATATGCATAGTGTGCAGAAAGTTGATAAGGAGAAAAACTTATAACAGTATGAGAACCAAAATTCTAATGCTCAAGAAGCACTGGAGCTGAGTAATGGGAGATTCAGGACAGTGCATATTCAAACATATTGCTGTTACAAGAGGCACTACAAGAGCTGACCACCAATATGAATGACTTTAAGAGGTTATACTAAATGGGATTATCAGTGGCTACATGTCATGATGGCTATATATTCCCTCTACTACAAGAAATAGTATGACTCTGAACATTAGTTAGTGACAAATAGTAGTGGAATTATGCTGTTGCACTCACATAAGGATTTAAATCTTTGACTGTTTCATACAAAAATTATTCTACACAAAGGTATGTATGCTTTTTTAAATAAAAAAAAATTCCACACAAATTGTTGGCTTTGTGCAAAAACCCACAGTTTCCGGGAAAACGTTTTGTGTTTAATTGGTGTTTTTTTGTGCAAACCTGATTGCAAAAAAACCCTCATGAGTGTTCTACGAACTGTGGTTGAGATCCTATATCAGCTACTTAGGTCCAAAACACACTGTAGAAATAATCCAGTTTGAGACCACTTTAACTGGCTTGGCTCAATGCTAGGGAATTCTGGTAATTGTAGCACCAGAGCTCTCTGACAGAGAAGGCTAAATCTCACAAAACTAAAGTTCTCAGAATTCTCAAGCATTGAATTCTCAAGCCAGGCAGTTAAAGCTTTCTCAAACTAGACTACTTCTGCAGGATGTTTTGGACCTTTGGGGGGAAGCAGACGGGCAGCACGGGGCCGCCCCGGGAAGCTGCGCCGCGGGGCTGAGGTATCCACACACTTCAGCCCTGCGGCACAGCTTCGCCGCCCCTGGAAGGAGCGCTAAAATAGCGCTCCTTCCACAAATCGCTGAAGGTGCACCGCAAAAGGCTGCCGGCACACCTTCGGCGACTCTTCCGCTGCAGCGTGTACGGACGCTGCAGCGGGAGGTCATCCTTGGAGCTTCGGCCGTGCGGAGGGCCGGCTGCTCTGAGGATGTTTTGGGGAAGGGGTTGGGGCACCCACCATGTGGCTGCCCCTCCCCTTCCTTGCCCCGAAAATGGCGCTTTGCGCTGTCTGCTTCCCCCCTTAGTTAACAAAGCTCTTATACTTAACTAAGGGGGGAAACAGACGACCGGCATGGGGCTGCCCTGTGAAGCTGCGAATTGGGGCCGAGGTATCAGCACTCCTCGGCCCCAATGCGCCGCGTCCCAGGCCCAGGAAGGAGCGCTAAAATAGCACTCCTTCCGCAAGACACCGAAGGTGCGCCGCAAAAGTCCTCCGGCACATCTTCGGTGCCTCTTCCGCTGCAGCGTGATGCTTTAGCGGAAGTGCGTCGTCGGAGCGCCAGCCGTTCAGAGGGCTGGCCACTCCAATGACGTTTTCGGGAAGGGGTTGGGGCACCCAGCGTGAGGCTGCCCCTCCCCTTCCTGGCCTCAAAAACGGTGCTTTGCGCCATCTGCTTAGGCCCTAAGCAGCATCTCCTCATCCAGAAATAGTGCAAATCAAGTCCACTTTAAGGGTTAGGGTTAGTGCTAGGGAATCATGGGAATTATTATTTTTTTCTGAGACATTGAGCCTTCTCTGTCAGAGAGCTCTGGTGCCACATTAAAATACAGTTCCCATGATTCCCTAACCCTATCCCTTAAAGTGGACTCAATTTGCATTATTTCTGGCATTCTGCAAAGTCCCCAACTCTCCCAAATCTGGTTTACTGGGCAGCAACTCCTGCAAGCAATGGAGTTCTGTTCTCCTTTTGATCAGAGTGTAACATATTGACATTTCTACCCCTTCCCTCCAGACATCTATGGTGCGACAATTAGAAGCAGAATCCCTGTTGCAATTTCTTCTCGCTCTGAAGGAGTGGAAACATCAATATGCTGCTCTATGAGAATGGGAGAACAGACCATCATCACCTACAGTGGCTGTCACCCAGTAAAGCAAGACTGGGGGACAAAAGTGCCACAATCATGAACGTATGAGAACCATGAATATAAATCAGTTACAGATGCGTAACTCTAGGTTATGCTTCTGTAAATGTGATTATGAATGCCAGCCTGTATCTTTTGGACAAAACTCACATTTTTTGTGAACACATACACACACACGCACACCATTTCCAAAGAGACACTAGTGGTGCTTTTGTAAAAAATTGCTGTTTATGTGCAACAAAGATGGTTTTTGCACCAAAAATCTGTGTGTTTGTGGAAGCTGTGTGAAATATTTCACAGTGGTGAAGACAGAGAAAACTGTGCAAAATTCTCACCTTTGTATTAGTCATCCTAGCCAGTTCCCTGAGTGTTAGGAAATCCATTGTTCTGCCTGGAAAAAGTGTCATATTGTTTTCATTCCTACACTTGTTTCCTGCCTATGGCTTTCCTGTAGACAAATGATTGGTCCAGGTTAAACAGAATGCTAGACTAGGTAGGTAAGAGGTCTTGGTTCTTCCTATCTTCTTCCATATGTCTTTTTCACTATTCTATTTTAAAAGTACTTCCTTATTTCTCAGTTGTTGGAACTGATGTTTCAAATTGGAACTAATGTTTCAAATTGCATAAGAACTCTTCAGTTGGTTGTTGTTGTGTGCCTTCAAGTTGTTTCTGATTTATGGTGACCTAAGGTGAACCTATCACAGGGTTTTCTTGTCATGCTTCTTTAGAGGGTGTTTGCCATTGCTATCCTCTGAAGCTGAGTTTGACTTGTCCAAGGCCAGACAGCGGGTTTTTGTGGCCATGCTGGAATTTGAACCTTGGTCTCCAGGGTTATTGTCCAATGCCCAAACCATTACACCACACTGGTTCACTCTTACTAGAAGCCCTGGTGGCACAGTGGTTAAATGCCTGTACTGCAGTCACTCACCCACAAACCACAAGGTTGCGAGTTCAATACCAGCCAGGGCTCAGGCTCAACTCAGGCTTGCATCCTCCCAAGGTAGCTAAAATGTGTACCCAGCTTGTTGGGGGAAATTAGGTTACAGTTGTAAACTGCTTAGAGATTGCATAGAGTGGTATGAAGCAGTATATAAATGAAGCTGCTACTGCTATTGCTAGTATTGTACAGTTCTTATTTTTACTCAAATATTTACTTTTAATCACTTACACTCACTGCTGCTGTTTCTTAAATCTCTTACCTTCAAAGCACTCCTGCTTTGTTGCCCATCTCAGCTGATGTTACAGTTTTGTTTCTTAATGCTATAGATTCATGGGATATTTTGAAATTATAGCATGGATTTTTCAGTACTTATCCTTTCAGTCACTTAGTTCTGGAATCTATTTTTTGCAGTTCAGAGTCCAGGAATTATAAGTGACTAATAAGTTGCTATGGCTATGTTAAAAATGTGAGATTTTTGTGCAAATTAAATTGAAAACTGCAAAGATTCTCATCAGTCCAGGTCTCTCATCATCAAGGTTTCCTAACACTCAAGAAACATGTTTTAAAATATTCTTTCCATACCTATTCTTCCTATGAGCTCAAACACTTATTCCACAGGTAGGAAGCAGCGTCAAGCAGTGAAGCTCCTCTCTCTGCCTTGTTTTAATTAGGTGAGGAATGCTTGAAGGAGGCTTACATTGATAACCGGTCAAAAATAATGCAAAGGGACCTTGAGGTAGCATTGAGTCTAACACAGAAAGAAAAAGAAATGGACTGCATAAGCTTTTGCACACTTCAGTTGGCTTCCTCAGTTGCAAATATAATGAAGTCAGAGAACACAAGGAGTTTGATTTGTGATTATAGTTCTGCTAAGGTGAAAGGGGAACACTCCTTCATAGCTTTAAAAATGTTTCAGAGTAAGTGTATACTGGAAAGAATGGGGATGGGTGACAAATCCACTCTGCTGTAGGGTGCATTTTTCTCTAGACAGATTAGCCCATTTTGCATCTCCGGGATCTGACTGTGGATTAAAAAAAAAATGCAGTTTTGAATTGGTAAGCTGTATGTTGAGCATTCCACGAAATAAATGTATTCAGCAAAATTTTCAGATTTGAAAACTGAGCAAATGGAATGGTTTCTAGTAGCAGAATGCAGAGGGGAAAATCTCCTCTACTTCCTGCGGGATTGGAAAACCCTCAAGAAAAGACTGGGGTCAGGTGGGGGGAAATCCTGTTGTGGCATTGGATGTCAACTTTCCTTGTGTTGGATTTTGCCCAATGTACCAAGGTTCAACTGTAGGAAGAATTGTTTGGTAACTGAAAGACTATATATGTGTAACCTTTTATTTATTGGAAATCTATCCCCTCCAATATGTCACTGAGTGAAGGTGAAGTATTTGCATTCCTTTTAAATGGGATATTTTTAACAACTTTATCCAGCTATAAATAGTGGTAACCTGAAAAAAAGAAAACACTTATTGTCCATTTTGAGTCAGGAAATGACTGGTACTTGGCAAACAGCTCTGCTGCTTCACTTTGCCCTCAGGAACAGTGAAACTATAGTGCCTCATTACTTCTGGATCTCTCACTGACAGATAGTTCTTCTTTCCCCATTAGGGGAGAGCAACTACAGCATGATGTCTTCCAGAGCCATTACTTAAATAAGCAAACAAACAATAAATAGAAATGGCTTGAAAATAAGGGGGAAATAAGTTCATACTACCTATTCTGGCTAAAAAACTTGCCCATAAATTGAGTCTGTTCACTGATAAAATGTTGGTGTGCTTTTCTTTGGTTTACTATCAGCTAGCTTTGATGGCTGCACCCTTGACATTGGCTTGATTTGACAACATTAGCAGGCACAGCATTCTGTTTTCCATCTCATGAAAGGCTTTGCCTTCTAATTTCTCCAGATTATGCCATTGTTAAAAGCAGTCAAACAGGCCAAGCTGTTATTTATTTTCCGGATCAGTTCACAACCCAAGTGTCTCTATCTCTTGTTAACTGGTGTCTTCTCTTTATGAAATATGCAAGCTTTTTCTTTTTAAAAAACACAGCAGCTTTGCATGCAGAAATAAGTTTGAAAGGACCAAAATACTCACCATGCAAATATAAGCATAATGTAAAGCCCTTAATGAATGGGAAATAGTTCCATATTTATTTTTTGTTGGTCAGAATAGTTTCAGTGCTGTTATACAAGTGATGAAGAGTTTAACATTAGAGCAAAGGCTTGGATGTATATTCTGTATCACCTGAATAATTAAATTACATTTCCAGCAAGGATACAGTTTAAGGTCTGATCGTTGAAGGGAAAGAACCCTCTTCCACTGCTTCCACAGGAGCCCCTCATTTTATTTTTTAAAGGATAAATGGTTACAGCCACTCTTCAGAAATGGCACCTTCTTAAAAATGTGCATGCATGCACATCATCTTTGCATCCTCCCTGCCATGGAAAAGGATGAGATGTTGGGAGCAGTCTTAATGGCCCTGACATGCTGCAGAGGGAAAGGAGAAATCCTTTCCTCTGGGTGTGTGAGTGCCTCTAGAGTCACTACTAACATGTCCTCCATCCTCTTCTCCTTCCTCTTATATTGTAGGAACTGGAGTGGGGTTGGTGTTGCCAGAGTGAAAACTAATAATAATAATAATAATAATAATAATAATAATAATAATTTATATCCCGCCCCTCTGCAGAACAATCGGGAAGCTAGAAAAAAAACTAGAGAGGGTTCTTGTAAATTTAATGGTTGTGCAAAAGAGGAAATTTTAGCAGGTGTTGTTTCTTACCTGAATGTCACCTGCTTACACAACCATTCACTCTGCCAACCCTAGATGTGGTGGGTCAGGGATGTTTAGAAGTCATGACTGGCTGGTGACCCAAGAGCATTTCATCTCCTTAGGCCAAAAGGAAAAGAAACTAAGGGCCTTTACAGACTTCCAGAAATAATGTAGCTTGAGGCCACTTTAACTGTCCTGGCTCAGTGCTAGAGAATCATGGGAACTGTATTTTTTTCTGGGATATTGAGCCTTCTCTGTCAGAGAGCTCTGATGTCATAATAAACTACTGGTGCCATGATTCCTTAGCACTCAGTCAGGACAGTTAAAATGGCCTCAAGCTGAATTATTTCTGGCAGTCTGTAAAGGTTCTAAATTTATGCTTATGTATAGGTGCTACTGTGCATGTATTAAAACTACAACCACCTCCACATTTATTTTAACATTTCTGAGCAGGCCACACATTTTGGTCATTGGGCAGGTGGGTCTGTTCTAAGAAAGAAAATCTTTTACAATTCTGGAGACCTGGTCTCTCTCTTTTACATGGCACCCCTCCCAAGACCTGCTTATGTATGCCTCTGATTCCAAGCACATTACATACCAATCCTCCTTTAATGTACCTAAACATTTCAAAAGGAGCTATGGTAAAGTCTTTTACCATAATGTTTCCCAGCTTTAGATGTATCTTCTTGTCCGAGAAAGCAGCCAAGGAACAGATAAGAGCCAGCACACCAATGCAAGTCTGAAACACAAAGGAAGTTCAAAAAGTACAATACCAGTCCAAATGTTCCAAGAAACAAAATCAGGAGCAAGTCAAGAGTTCAAGAGACCAGAGAGCAAGTCAGTAAGTCCAGTCCAGGGATAAGGGTTCTAGCAAGCAGGTCGTCGAGTCCAGTCCAAAGGTCAGCGGTTTCAAGAGGTCTATGAAGCCAGGGAGTCAGAGTCAGATGCTTTCTCCAGAGAACGCAGATAAACTCTGACAGAGGAGCTCGGTGTCTCCCAGCTGTTTATATTGGTTCAGCTCCCAATCACAGCTGTTTGGTCTTAGCTGAGCGTTTCTCATATAATCTCAGAGAACGCTGGAGGCATGCCCTTTCTGTCCTTCTTTGTCTAAAGGCAGGTACCTCCTCATCCTGCTTCTCTATGGGCCTCGGCAGACGACTAACCTCTTCCAGAGGTCGCCCTCGGAGTCACCGGCCCTCTGCACGGCCGGCGCTCCGAGGATGACCTCACGCCACGGCGACCGCACGCACCGCGGCGTTTGAGTCAGGGAAAGTGTGCCCGCCGATTTTAGGGCGCCCTTTCCCTGAAATCTAAAAGGAGCGCCAATTTGGTGCTCCTTTTAGAGTCGCCGACGGTGCGCCGCGGTGCAGCTGCCGCGGTCCAGCGGCGCTCCGTCCCGCGGCGCATTGGAAGCTCCCGTCTGCTTCCCCCCTATATCTCCCAGGTCTGGAACTTCTGCTGGGGGGAGGCTTTCTGCTGGTGGGTGGCTAGGCTGCAGAGGCAGGGGCTGTGTTTCAGTGGGTACATCAGAGCTAGGTCCAGGCTCAGCCAACTCCACTGGAACTGGTAGAGCAAAGCTAGGACCTGGCTCATCCTCCTCATCCTCCATGTCCTCAGCCTGGCTGGCCATGACACTTCTTTTCCTTTTCTGTGACTACCAGTTTGTTTGTTTTGGTCATTTCTCCCTTTTTCATGGTCTTCCTTTTTCAAACTTGTTGTGAGAAGCCCATGAGATTGTTTTTAAAAACAAGTGAAACTTTAACAAATTGAATAAAAATGCAAATTATCCCTTTTCACTGTAAGAGCTTTGCATATTGCAGAGGAAGTAAATGAATGGCACACATCTTTTTAAAGGAAGTGATAATATTAAGGATGCAGTCCAATGTAAAGCTGAGTCATGCACAGGACTTCCTCCATTACTTTAAATTATATGAACTTTTCCTCCTCTCCCATACAAAAGACCAGTTTATCAACTGCAAGTTGGCATTTCCAAGATGAAAAAAGTGTGTGGTTGTTATTGTTGTTTACCCAATTTTAGTTTCCTGGAAAGAATACAAAAGAATACAAAAGGAATTAATCTGTAATTGCACCCAAATTGACTAACTGCAGTCCAATGTACATTTTCCTCACTGATCGCTCATAACATGAATAGAATGCCATGCTCTGAAAGAGAGATTGTGTGTCTCATGATGTGAATGAACAAATAAGAATATCAGCTGAAGGATCAAATCTACCATACCTACAAAACTGAAAATGAATTCAATCTCATAGTGGATCAACTGAGTTTTGAAAAATTGACATGAGAAAATAATACTGATGTAAATGTAGGTGGTGGTGGTTGCTGTTGTTGTTTTTGCTGTTGTTACTGTTGTTGTTGTTGTTCAACCTAATGAAATATTCATGGCTCCAAAATCATTCCCTCAAATGTGATATTTATAGCACCAAGGGTCTCATGGGTCTCAGCCCTAAAGCTCTTGAAATCAATCACCTTCTTAATTTGATAGTCTGGAGATTGCCCTTTTTTACGTTTCAGCATTAACACTAGTGTATTACTTTTCAAGGGTGTAACAAGTCAAGTTTACTTGTTAGTTAAACATGATATGAGTGATGTGCATGAGCATTTTTCTATTTTCATGCTTTAATTCTTTTAAAAAATGATAAAATGTGTTAGGAATGAGTTACTCACAAAATAGCATATTTTTAAAGCAATTTTTAAAAATACAACACTAAACACTACACTTCTCAGGTAATTCCATTCCTTCAGGGCCAAAATCTGACATGGGGGTAGGTGGGTCTTTGAGATGTCACAAAAGCAAGGTTTGGGATGTCATTGGATTGAGAAAAAGAGCATAAGGGCAATTCAGATAAAATAAAAGTGGGGTGATACCTAGAAAACTAGTCAGGAGGATATTATCCTGATAGACCACTGCAGCTCCACCTCCCTGCCCCCCAAGTCTCACCTGCTGCTGCACAGAGAATCCTGATGGGCAAAGCTGAGAGAGATTAACCCCTCCCCCCAGCCTCATCAAACAGAGCAGGGTGACTTTGTAATACAGGCCAGGTTAGCTTGGTCTTCCAGGATCAAGTCTTGAATAGCAGCTGTTTTACCATTCATTGATCTGGCATTCAGCAGCAGCATTTTCAACTGGGGGGATTGCTGTCTTGGCTATCCATATTATTTGGGATGGGAGACAGTTTAGGGGTGACTAACACAGTATCATTCATTCTACCCCTATGATGATGCAACTGTCTCTCATTTCCATATCTCCCAATCCCCTGTATAACTTCAATGGCTGCTCCATGAGTAGCATTACCTCCCTCCTTTTGCTGGCTGTACATCTTTCCTCCCCACAGGACTGATAAGCTGATTACCCTGTTTATCAAAGAGGCAGCAAGGAGACTGACCCTCACCTTTGAGTCACTCCTCAGCGACCCTACCGGCAGCAGCCCTGCCCCACAGTAGTCCACAGCCCATGGGTTAACCCAAGGCAGCTGGGCACTTGCTAGGAGCTGCTGGCTAGGCCTCAGTCCTGTCAAGAGGCAGCTTCCTCTGTGGAGGTGAAGGAGTCCCTAGGTGAAGGAAGAGGTGTTAGATGGGATGTGCAGTCGCTGAGCAGCAGACAAACTCCCTCTCCTTCACTCTCAGATGGTCTGCGGGATCTCCTCATTCTCTACAGGATGCTCCATATGATAATAAAAATGAAACACAAACTTATGCTCTTGGTATTTTAGGACTTCATTCCCACTATGATTTAAAGCAAATTGCAGATCAGGTTATATGACTGTCATTCCCACTTGAAACTGGTTCCAATCCTATTGAGCTCAGTTGCAATCATGATGAAGTGAGGCAAATGCAAAACCCCCACTGTTTCCTGATACTAGTTCTTTGGCGGTTCTTTTGAAAAGAATAGATTCTGAAGCATGTTCAGCAAGTGGGAACAACAGATCTGAATTGAATCATACTGGAGGGGAGGGACTAATGGCAGAGGGTGTTTACCATCCCGACTCAGTTTGTCGGAGATCTGCCATTTTCCCCCTTCTCAGCACTGCCTTTGTGCTTGTGTGACCTCTGGGTGCATTATATATATATGCTTCCCCCCTATATATATAATGCACCCAGAGGTCACACAAGCACAAAGGCAGTGCTGAGAAGGGGGAAAATGGCAGATCTCCGACAAACTGAGTATATATATATATATATATATATATATATATAGTTATTAAATATACGATCCGTTGCTTTTGCAACTTGGCCGCATGCCGGGCAATCAGGATGACCGCAGCACAAATAGTTGCAATTCTAATGGATCGCATCTTCTATCAATTTTTTTAAATTATTTCCCAAGCTAAGCTGCTCAAAGGGGAAATGGTGTACTTTTGAGCAGCCAAAGTCACCCTGCTCTGCCTCACCATATTGCCGCTTGCATCACTGATGACACGTAGATGATTGACATGCATTTTGAAGTGGCGCAAACTAGTGGGAACAACAGTCATGCAAAAACGAAGCGATTACAAGGGAATAATGAAAAGATCCACTTTCATAGTGGGAATGACAGACCTTTTGGAATTGATTCACCAACATGGAGCGAAGGCGAAACACAAACCAGTTTAAATGTAAGTGGGAATGAGGCCTAGAAAATGACTGATGATACAACATTTCATGAAGCAGAATTAGTATTCAGTAAGAGAGCCCACATGTAGTAGTGATTTGAGCGTTGGACTATGATTCTGGAGACCAGCTGGGCCATGAAACCCACTGGCTGACCTTGGGCAAATCACATGCTCTCAGCCTCAGGGGAAGGCAATGGTAAATCTCCTCTGAACAAATCTTGTCAAGAAAACCCCATGATAGGTTGTCTTAGGGTCACCATAAGTTGAAAATGACTTGAAGGCACATAACAGCAGCAAGTCTTGGCTTTCCTCAAATTTTGCTAGCTTCTTTTTATGGAATTACCTCCTTCTGTGTGTGATCAACACTGTGGAGGAAGTTAAATTCAGGATATGTAACAACTTCTTTGTTTTACTATAGTATTGATGCTTTGTTTTCAACCTTAACCTTAACCTTAACCTTTTGGTCTCAAATACTGACTAAAATGGCAGAGACACATGTGAGAGAGGAGGATACACACATGTGAGCAGAAGGAGGAATCTGACCTCTTGCATTTTCTGTCACACATGGAAGGGAATTTTCTGAAGGTGAGAACTGTGTCTGTGGAGACTATCTACATAAGTTGGACTTGATTTTTCTAGGGTTCCAACTGCTTTGGGAACCTTCATAAAAAACAACCATCAGAGACTCTCCTCTTCAGAACAGTGCCCTGCACATACAGAAAGTGATAGAAAAAGCATATGAGAAAGGTGGGATTGAAGTGTTTACACAGGTTTAGTGCATTTGTAATAACAATGCCTGAAGAGGAGTTATTTTGGAACATGTGACAGACTTCATAAGTGGGCTTTTTTTTATCTACCAGAAGGTTATGTTTCCTTGGGCTGTTCTTAACAGAAGGAAGTCCTTTATTATCCTACCTGGGACAGTGAAGTGCTAGATACTTAACCCTGGGATGTGGAGCCTAAGAAATTTCTGCAAGTTTATAACAACCTTGCTGATTTCAACAAGCATCATTATGGTTTTTTTTTAATGATTATATATATGATTAATGATTCATCATATTTGCATGCATTTCTGGAATCTTACAAAGCCCTGCTATATCAAGTATGAAGGACTGTGACATTTATAAGAACTATTGTGAAATACAGTGGACCCTTCCGGACCTCCCCCCCCCCCCCCCACACACGTAAAGCAAAAAACGCAGGACCTCAAGTCCCATTTGAGCACACATCATCGACACACACCTGATTCATTCTACCGAGGTTCGCTGTCCATGTGACCTTGAGTCTGCGTACAGCAAGCCTGCATATGGCACAGGCGTGCTGTATATAAGAGTGACTGAGAATAATATGTAATACATTTGGCCCTCCATATCCATGGATTCGGCATCCACATATTCATCCATCCACAGCTTGAAAATATTTTTTAAAAATTCCAAAAAAACCCTTCATTTTGCCATTTTATATAAGGGACACCATTTTACTACCCCAGTGTATATAATAGGACCTGAACATTCATGGATTTTGGTATCCGTGCACCAAGAGCCCACTGTACAACTGAGACTTTTTAAAAAAATAAATAAATAAATATGGGCAAGATAGATTTGCTTAGCTTTGCATCCACCTAACTCATAGTTTATTAAATCTGCATGTGTAAAATATATTATTGTGTCTTGAACTGAAGGAAACAAATGATTCTGAAAGAAGGACCTGTTGGAATTCAGATTTGGAGTCAGATTTCCAAAGAAATCTATTGCTTATATCTCAGAAGACTAGTAGAAAGAGAATCCTTAGCACATAACTAGTATTAAAGTACTTTTATTGGTAAATTGGATGAGTGAACACCCTGTAACAGTACCAGTACCAGTACCTCACTACTTCACAATTTACATAGCTTAAAGCAATGTGATTTGACTTTGACATACTTCTTAGTGTGGCATATGCAGGGCAATGGTATCCATGGAAACTGAAATGATAAAAATGACTGGCACTATCTGTTGTCAATATTCTGATATAAACAGTTTTATGTGTCCCCATAGGTTTTTACCTGGTGAGATCAACTTAGGCATTAACCATTTGTAATTATTTTTTGTCTCCTGCTGAAGTATAAAGACTTACTCCAGGAGTACAATTACGGTATGTTCAACCTAAATGAGCAAGTCCAACATTTTAGCCTGCTTGCCTGATATAATTAGAAATCAAAACTCTGCAAAGAGCTTATCTTTGTCAAAGAAGTTTAAAAAGCACAACACCCCAGGCTCTGGGGAGCCATGCTTCCATATATTGAAAGTCAACTAATTCAGAATTTTTGTCACCATATCCCTCTCCCCCATATTCTACATAATTCTACAAATTGACTACATGACTATTAGCCAATTTGACTAATAGTCCCAATACATTTCAGTTCTAGTGGGGACAGCAAATGAATTTCCTTATCTCAGAATCCCATACTGCATTATGAGTTGTAACCAAATCCCTTCAGATTTTGGCAAATTTTATAAATAAGGTCATAATCAATTGCCATCCAGCTCTCCCTTCCAGTTGTGTACCTGATCCTAACAAATCTAGCCATGCAAAGATGCAGGAGAACTGATGGGGCAAGATGGACTTCTTTGAGACATGAAGGCCTTCACACAAATATAGGGGGGTTGCAGACTGCCAGAAATAGTGTGAATTCAGTCCACTTTTAGGGTTAGGGTTAGAGTTAGGGAACCATGGGAACTGTATTTTATTGTGGCATCAGAGTTGTCTGACAGAGAAGGCTCAATGTCTCAGAAAAATAACAGTTCCCATGATTCCCTAGCACTAACCCTAACCCTAAAAGTGGACTGAAATCACACTATTTCTGG
This sequence comes from Phrynosoma blainvillii, assembly GCA_026167975.1. Classification (NCBI taxonomy): domain Eukaryota; kingdom Metazoa; phylum Chordata; class Lepidosauria; order Squamata; family Phrynosomatidae; genus Phrynosoma; species Phrynosoma blainvillii. Next base: position 341,355,085 of record JANUYF010000001.1, read on the forward strand.
CAGTCTGCAACCCCCCATAATGTCTTACTGGAGTGCAAGAGGCTTGTCATTTTTTATGTCCTTAGCTCATTCACTGGAAAGGGTCAGTCAGTACCGTACTTTAAACCCTTCTATGGGATATGCCATGTGTCAAACACATTGAAAAGAAATGATACTTCTGATCATGCTCCTGTCTCTAGGGAACATTGTTGTCCCCTCATAAGAATAGGTTTACTTAGAAGTGGGGGCATACAAGAAATGTTTTGGGTTTAGTTGACTGAGCTTTCTCAGAAAAAGCTTGCAAAGATCAAATTCATTTTGAGCCTAGCTGGGGACAGTTTGTCCATTACTTAACAGCATCACATGGGTGTCATTTCTGCAGTGTGCCAGTAAATTGGTCAAGTATGTCAACTCTAGCATAACAAAGAAAATTTATTTTATTTTATATATTTGTACGACAGCCACAATTTTGTCATCTTGGCTTCCAGAGAGATTACCAGCTTGATATGCTCTAGGACCCATTTGTTTGTCCCTTTTACTGACCACAGGATCCTCAACACTCTTCTCCAGCAGCACATTTCAAATGCATTGATTTTCTTCCTATCTTGTTTCTTAACTGTCCAGCTCTCACATCCATACCTGGTAATAGGGAATACGATGGCTTATATGATTCTAACATTCATGCTTATTTTTATATCTTTGCATTTTAGAATCTTTTCTAATTCTTTCATAGCTGCTCTCCCCATTCTCAACTTTCTTCTGATTTCCCGGTTGCAGTCCCTATTCCTATCAATGTTTGATCCCAGGGCAATTAACAACAACAAAAATATATATTTCCGTAGCTAATGTGATGTGCCAAAGGAAATGAGAATAAGGGATCTCAATAAAAGACTCTCTAGTTTTGTTGACAAGAGAACAATAACTATGACAGAAGTGGGACAGCAGAAATGACCATCAGCGCAAATGCAAAGAAAATGACAGTAGCAGTATAAATGAGATGCCACTGTCTGTGATTCAAAGGTGAGTCAATGGGCAAACTGTCTGAATGGATTTCTAATTGTGGCTTTGAGAGAGAAAGATCAGAGAAAGTTGGTGGTGGGTAGCATGTAAGATTCAGGAAAGGAAGAGGCACTAGGGATCACATTGTAAAAATACAATGGCTAATGGAGTGCACCAGGAATTCCAAAAGAAAATCAGCATGTGCTTTATAGACTATACCAAAGCCTTTGACTGCATAGACCAGGGGTAGGCAACCTTTCCCCTTTAAGGGCCGAGGGACTTCAGCTCCCAGAAGCCTCAGCTATGTTGGCCAATAGTCCCATATTAGCCAATAGCTCCTGGGATTCTGGGAGCTGAAGTCCCTCGGCCCTTAAAGGGGAAAGGTTGCCTACCCCTGGCATAGACCATGAAAGGCTATGGAACGCCCTTAAAGACATGGGCTTGCCAACACATCTGATAGTCCTGATGAGGAATACGTACTCAGAACAAGAGGCTACTGTCAGAACAGAACATGGAGAAACAGAATATTTCCCAATTGGCAAGGGAGTCAGACAAAGCTGCATCCTTTCACTCTTTCAGTTCAACTTGTATGCAGAACATATTATAAGAAAAACAGGCTTGGACACAGAAGAAGGAGGAGTGAAAATAGGAGGAAGGAATATCAACAATCTAAGACATGCAGATGACACCATAATACTAGCAGAAAACCTCACAGACCTGGAACACCTATTAAGGAAGAAGAAGAAAGGGCAAAGGCACGCTTAATGCTGAACATCAAGAAAACAAAAATAATGACCACTGAGGACCTTCACAAGTTCAACCTAGACAATAAAGAAATAGAAATAGTAAAATAATTCCCATACCTGGGATCAAACATTGATAGAAATGGGGACTGCAGTCAGAAATCAGAAGAAGACTTAGAATGGGGAGGGTGGCTACGAAAGAACTAGAAAAGATTCTAAAATGCAAAAATATAGAAGGGCCCTCTCTCCATCCATCATCATCAAGGGAGAGAAGGCAGGCCAGCTCCATCGGGCCTAGCCCGAAAAAGAAGAAGGCCCTCCCTCCATCTACCATCATCTAGAGCAGGGGTTGGCAACCTTTTTTGCCGGCAGGCCGGGGGGAAATTGCACGTGTGCGCATGCACACGCATGCATGTGCATGGGGGCGCCATTTTAGAAACCAAAATGGCACCCTGCATTGCGCACACATGTGCATGATGGTGGGATGCCATTTTGGAACTCCCAACGGTGCCGGCACCGGCGTCATGCACATGCGTACAATGCCAGAGCCGTTGGGCATTCCAAAATAGTGCTCTGCGTCGCACGCATGTGCGCAAGACGTGGGGCACCATTTTGGAATGCCAAACAGTGCCGGCGTCATGCGAATTCGCATGGCACCAGCACCGTTGGGTATTCCAAAATGGTGCCCCATGTCTTGCGTGCATATGCGCTCGATGTAGAGCGCCATTTTGGAATGCCCAACGGCGCCGGCATTAAGGTCAGACGTGTTTCAACTACAGTCTTCCTCAGTGGCCTCAGCAAATCAATTGTTGCTTTTAATAATAATAATAATAATAATAATAATAATAATAATTTTTATTTATATTTCCCGCCTCTCCCTATGGATCGAAGCAGGATAACAGTTGATATAAAAATACAAAACATAAGATATATAAAAACCAAAACAACAATATCCCCCCCCTCACATAAAACCCCATAATCCCTCTGCTAAAACCAATACCCTATCCAGCGAACCGGTTATCATCATCTTCACACACCCTGGAGGTCGTATTAGTGAAACAATTAGTTTTTACAGATTAGGAAGGTCAGGTGGGTAAGCCCGCTGGAAGAGCTCCATATTAAGTGCCTTCTTAAAGGCTTCTAGAGTATTAATAAGACGGATCTCCTCCGGCAGGCAATTCCAAAGCTTAGGAGCTGCTGCTGTGAATGATCTCTGGGAAGTTATCTTTAGTCTAGTATTATAATATTCCAATAAGTACTTCCCTGATGTTCTGAGAGTGCGGGGCGGATTATGTAGGGAGAGGCGTTCCTTCAAGTAACTCGGACCCAAGCCATGTAGGGCTTTAAAGGTAGTGACCAACACTTTGTATTGCACCCAGAAACTAATCGGCAGCCAGTGAAGAGCTTTCAACACAGGTGTAATATGGTCTGCCCTAGTTGTACCGGCGACCAACCTTGCTGCCGCATTTTGAACCAATTGAAGTTTCCGGACTTGGTACAAAGGTAGCCCCAAGTAGAGCGCGTTACAGAAGTCCAAAAGAGAGATTACCAGAGCAAGTACTACTGCTTCAAGGTCCTTCTGGTCCAGGTAGGGGCGCAGTTGGCGAATCAACCAAAGTCGATTCCAAGCACTCCTAGCCACCACATTCACCTGGAATGACAACTGTAGAGATGAGTCCAGGAGTACTCCCAAACTGTGCACTTTGTCCTTCAGGGGAAGTGTGACCCCATCAAGGACCGGTTGACAAAGTTCCCTTCCCGGACCAGGGGTACCTATGGCGAGTACCTCTGTTTTCTCTGGATTCAGCCTGAGTTTGTTTTCCCTCATCCAGCCCATTACTGACCCAAGGCAGGCATCCAGAGGAGAGATGCCACCCTTAGTCACCGCAGCAGTCGGAGACATAGAGAAATACAGTTGGGTGTCATCAGCGTATTGATAACCCCGCGCCCCATATCTCCGGATGATCTCTCCCAGTGGCTTCATGTAAATGTTAAACAGCATGGGAGACAGTATAGCACCCTGCGGGACGCCAGATGTCAGCTCCCTCTTAGAGGAGCAACTGTCACCTAGCCTCACCATCTGGGATCTGCCTGAGAGATAGGACTGGAGCCACTGGAGCACAGTGCCCCCAATACCTAACTCCCTCAGGTGTCCCAGAAGGATACCATGGTCTATGGTATCGAATGCCGCTGAGATGTCCAAGAGGACCAACAGGATCACACTTCCCCTGTCGATACCCAGACGGAGATCATCGACTAAGGCGACCATGGCAGTCTCAACCCCGTATCCCGCCCTGAAGCCAGTTTGAAATGGGTCCAGATAATCAGCTTCTTTCAAGACTGCCTGGGGCTGGAAGGCAACCGCCCTCTCAATCACTTTGCCCAAAAACAGTAATAAAGAGACCGGTCTATAATTACATCTCATCAGGGGATCAAGGGAGGGGTTTTTCAAGAGCGGTTTCACTATCACTAGTTTTAAGCTCGCTGTAAATTTACCCTCCCTGAAGGATGCATTAATTATAAGCTGTAATAGTAATTTTACAGCATCTCCTCCCTGAGTGGTCAGCCATGATGGGCAAGGATCAAGAGGGCAAGTTGTCCTCCTTACACATCCAAGAAGCTTGTCCACTTCATCGGTATTTACAAACTTGAATTGATCCAGTTTAATACAGTCCACAGAGTCCCTGGACATCCCTCTTTTTGGTTCCGTTATAATGCCCGCATCCAGATCGGCCCTTAGCTGAGAGATTTTATCTGCAAAAAAGTCATTAAATGCTTCACAGCATGCTTTAGTTGGTTCCAGTAATGGGTTCAGGGCGGGAGCCAATTGAGTTAATTCTTTAACCACCCTGAACAGCTCTTCTGGACAAAACTTTGCAGATGCAATACGTGCAGCATAGAAAGCATTCTTTGCTGCATCTATTGCCACTCGATAGGAATCTAACATGTTCCTATGATGTGTCTTGTCAGCTAAATGTTGATGTTTCCGCCAGCAGCATTCTAGTCGTTGCACAGCCCGCTTCATTAAACGAAGGTTTTCTGTAAACCATGGTTTTTTATTAGAAGCAGGCTGGAAAGGACGCTCGGGAGCGATAATGTCTATCACCCTGGTAAGATCGTTATTCCAGGTATTTACCAGGGTTTCGACAGAATCGCCATCGTTCCCAACCATAAAACCCTCTAGGGCTTCCTGGAACCTTTTGGGTTCCGTCAGCCTTCGAGGGCGGACCATTTTAATAGGTCCTCCACCCCCGAGGGGAATATGGGAAATGGCTCTTAGTCCAACTTTGATCAGATAGTGATCCGTCCATGACAGAGCAGAAGTTTGAATTACTTCTGCCCACGGATGATCCTGAACCGTACTAAAGACCACATCGAGTGTATTACCAGCACAATGTATTGGACCTGAAACTAGTTGGGACAGGCCCATGGCTGTCATGGATGCCATGAACTCCCGAGCTGCACCTTTTAGATCCAATGGGTTGGACTCAAAGGGGATGTTGAGGTCCCCCAGACCTAAAGCCTGGGGGACTCCAACAGCAGCTCTGAGACCAACTGCGTCAGCTCGGCCAGGGAGTCTGTTAGGCAACGGGGTGGACGGTAGACCAACAGAATCCCCAGACTGTCCCTAGATTTCAAGGTCAGGTAAATACACTCGATGTACGTCGTTTTCCTGATAGGTCTTCTGATCAATGTGATAGTATTTTTATGGACCAAGGCCACCCCACCCCCTCGCCCACTTTCCCTAACCTGCTCCTTAACAGTATACCCGGCTGGGAGAGCCTTCACCCAAGTTACGCTGCTATCCTCCCCCAGCCAGGTTTCAGTAAAACAAGCCAGGTCGGCATTCTCTCCTTCCAACAAATCATAGATGATATGAGATTTGTTCCTCACTGACCTGGCATTGTACAGGAGCAAGGTAAGGGTCTGTGGTATGGTTGGGGCGACTCTCGGTACTTTCAGGCTAACAGAGTGAGTGGAAGATGGGATAGCTTTCAAATATCAATCCCGTCTTCCTTTTTGTATCATTCCCACTCTATTAACACCATATCTCCCCTTGCCCCGCACAACTTTAATACATTGATCACCACCAGCAGCCATATCACTAAACTCTTCCCAGCAAGTGAATCTCTAAAAATCTTTCTCCCCACTCTTGAGTTGAGCAGAGTCACATTGTGTGAGCTGAGGAGTTGTTATATACATGTCTGAGGCAGCGTGTGGAGGACAAGAGGAGGACTCTTTTTCTGCCCATTGAAAACACCTGGGCTGCCCTGCATCGGCCTCAGAAGCAGCGAAAGCTGGGAGAACTCAGGCATAAAAGCCTGCTCAAACATCCTCCCCAGCACCAGCAGCGTCTGAGGCAGCGTGTGGAGGACAAGAGGAGGACTCTTTTTCTGCCCATTGAAAACACCTGGGCTGCCCTGCATTGGCCTCAGAAGCAGCGAGAGCTGGGAGAACTCAGGCATAAAAGCCTGCTCAAACATCCTCCCCAGGACCAGCAGCGTCTGAGGCAGTGTGTGGAGGACAAGAGGAGGACTCTTTTTCTGCCCATTGAAAACACCTGGGCTGCCCTGCATTGGCCTCAGAAGCAGCGAGAGCTGGGAGAACTCAGGCATAAAAGCCTGCTCAAACATCCACCCCAGCACCAGCAGCGTCTGAGGCAGTGTGTGGAGGACAAGAGGAGGGCAACATAGTCAATCATATGCTGATTTGGGCCCTTTACCAGTCACCTTGAGTGGATTCTTAATATTGTTAACTGACTCTGGCAGACACTGATTGGTTTAAATGGGCTAATTGGCTAACTAGTCCTTCTGACTACCATCAACTAGGTTAAGCCCTCTATTTCCGAGGTGGGGGAAGAAACAGGGGCGCCTATAGAAGTAGCGTTGGGGAACGGGAGATACGGTCGGAACAGGGCGGACATATGTTACAAAAGAAGGCGGGATCGCTGTCTAATAGCTATCCCGCCTTCAGTCCCCTCTGTTTCCCAGAATGGTTTGGGGAGCAGACCTTCCATTCCACAGAGCCTCACTCTGCTCCTTTGTAATGCCAGGTCGGTGAAAAACAAGACACACATTATCCAGGATCTCCTCCTGGATGAGGACGCCGACCTGGCTTGTTTCACAGAGACCTGGCTGGGAGAGGATAGCGCTGCTACCTGGGCGCAGGCCCTCCCAGCTGGGTACTCTGTTAGTGAGCAGGTGAGGGGAAATGGGCGGGGAGGCGGTGTGGCTCTAGTTCATAAGAACACCTTGACCTTGACCAGGATACCTCTCCGGAACACGGTCCACATCAAGTGTGTGTACCTAAGCCTGAAGACCAGGGATAGTTTGGGGATTTTGCTAGTCTACCGGCCACCCCGTTGTCTAGCAGACTCCCTGACCGAGCTGACACAACTGGTCTCTGAGCTTTTGCTGGAGTCTCCCAGACTTTTGGTTCTGGGAGATTTCAACATTCCGCTCGAGACCAGCTTAACAGGTGTGGCTCGGGAGTTCATGGACTCCATGACAAACATGGGCCTATCCCAATTGGTCAACGGGCCCACACATTGTGCAGGTCATACACTCAATGTGGTCTTTAGTACGGAACAGGAATATCCGTGGGCAGAGGTGGTAAGTACCTCCGCATTGTCATGGACGGATCATTTCCTGGTCAAGATGGAACTTAGAGCCAGCATCCGCCTCGCCGGGGGTGGTGGACCTATTAGAATGGTCCGCCCTCGAAGGCTAATGGAGCCAATTGGATTCCGGAAAGCCTTGGAGGGATTAATGGTTGGGAATGCCGGGGATCCTGTCAAGACTCTAGTGGACACTTGGAATAGTGATCTTACTAGGGCCATCGACACGATCGCTCCCAAGCGCCCTTGCCATCACGCTTCTAATCGTAAGCCATGGTATACACCTGAGCTTAGGAGGATGAAGCGATATGGACAACGGCTAGAGTGCAAGTGGCGGAAAACTCGACTCTTATCTGACAGAACTCGCCATAGGAATTTTCTTCATTCCTATCAGGAGGCGATACGTGCAGCGAAGAAAGCTTTCTCCTCTGCACGTATTGCGTCTGCAGAGTCTCGTCCGGCAGAGCTGTTTAGGTTGGTGAGGGAGATGACGCAGGTACCCCCTGCGCCAAATCCCTTGCTTAACCCAACGACGGCCTGCTGTGATGCATTTAACAACTTCTTTGCAGATAAAATCTCTCAGATAAGAGCCGAATTAGACGGCACTATTGGGACAGAGTCTATAGGCGAGGTGTCCAACGACTCCGCCGATGTGAGTTTACTGGATCAGTGGCAATCTGTGAGTACCGAGGACATGGACAAGCTGCTTGGTAAGGTGAGGAAGACGACTTGCCCTCTCGACCCTTGCCCATCATGGCTGGCCGTCCAGGGGGGGATGCATTGGTGAGAGTCCTTACAGATATCATCAATGCATCCTTCAGGGAAGGACATGTTCCATCTTGCTTAAAGGAAGCGGCTGTTAGGCCACTTCTGAAAAAACCTTCCCTGGACCCCCTGGATATGAAGAGTTACAGGCCTGTATCATTGCTGCCATTTTTGAGCAAGGTGATCGAGAGGGCAGTTGCTCTTCAACTCCAGGCAATCTTGGATGAAACCGATTATCTAGACCCATTTCAAACCGGCTTTAGGACAGGCTTTGGGGTTGAGACTGCCATGGTTGCCTTGGCCGACGATCTGCGTCTGAGCATCGACAGGGGTAGTGTGACCCTGTTGGTGCTCCTAGACCTCTCAGCGGCTTTTGACACAATAGATCACGGCATCCTCTTGGGCCACCTGAAGGGGTTAGGTATCGGGGGCACTGCACTGCAGTGGTTCCAGTCCTTCCTCTCGGGTCGGTCCCAGAGGGTGCTGCTCGGGGACTGTAGCTCCGGTAAGAGAGACCTCACTTGTGGGGTCCCTCAGGGAGCTATTTTGTCCCCGATATTATTTAACATCTACATGAAGCCGCTGGGTGAGATAATACGGAGTTATGGTGCTGGGTGTTATCAGTACGCTGATGACACCCAAATCTATTTCTCCGTGTCTCGTTCGTCGGCCTCGAATTCCAATGGCATCTCTTCTCTCAATGAATGTCTTGGGGCGGTAATGGGCTGGATGAGGAAAAACAGATTGAAATTGAATCCAGACAAGACGGAGGTGCTCACGGTAGCGGCCCCGAAACCAAGAATTGGGTTGCAACCTCCAGTCCTGGATGGGGTCACACTCTCCTCCAGTGACTGTGTTCACAGTCTGGGGGTGCTCCTTGACTCATCACTCCTGATGACTAATCAGGTGAATGCAACGGTCAGGAGAGCCTGCTATCAGCTTCGGCTGATACGCCAGCTGCGCCCTTTTCTGGAAGTAGGGGATCTCGAGACTGTGGTGCACGCGCTGGTAACCTCCCGCCTCGACTTCTGCAATGCACTGTACATGGGGCTACCCTTGTGCCTGGTTCAGAAACTTCAACTAGTACAGAATATGGCGGCCAGGCTTGTATCAGGGACATCTCGGAGGGACCACATTACTCCAGTTCTGAGGTTCCTCTACTGGCTGCCTATGAGTTTCCGGACCCAGTACAAGGTGTTGGTTATTACCTTTAAAGCCCTAAATGGCTTGGGTCCAAGCTATATCAGGGACCGCCTTCTCCCGTACAATCCTCCCCGCGCACTTCGGTCCTTCGGGAGGAACTTGCTGCAGCCTCAGAAATCGAGGCTTGCAGCTACCTCCCGGAGGGCTTTTTCAGTCGTCACCCCTAAGGTCTGGAACAGCCTGCTGGATGAGATCCGTCTGTTAACTTCTTTAGACAGCTTTAAAAAGGCTGTCAAGACGGATCTCTTCCGGCAGGCCTTTCCAGACTAGTTATCTTCCTTAGACGAGCCATCCCCCCTCGGACAACTACTCCTGCACAACTGACGTTCCTCACGTGGCTCTATCATTGATGGAAGGAACGTTGAGTCAGGCTTTTAGTTAATTTTGGCATTAGGTTTTAATTATCGTTTGATGTTTTAAATGATTTGATTTAATACTGTTTTAAGGGGGGGTGGGGGTGTCCTTTGTATTATATGTTTTATTGGACTGTACTTTTAAACTTGTAAGCCGCCCGGATTGGTGTACCATTGGGCGGGATATAAATTATTATTATTATTATTATTATTATTATTATTATTATTATTATATATTGAATGCTTGCAGGCCACTGAGTAAGACTGTAGTAAAAATGCGTCTGGCCTTGAGTTTTTACTAATTACTACTATTATTATATTATTTTATTTTGTGCATTTGCACACTTTTCAGTGGGGTATTGTTTCCCTTTTAGAAATTTTACTGGCTTATCTACTTCAGGGTTCAGTGTTTTTCTGGCCTTGAGTTTTGAAATTTTTATTATCATTATAATATTTATTTTTTGCATTTGCATACTTTTTAGTGGTATATTTTTACCCTTTCAGAAATTGTGAGGTTTTCTGCTAGTATTATGGTGTCATCAGAAATTTTATTTGCTTTTCTGCTCTAGTGTTTAGTTATTCCTTTATTTCTTCATATTATTGCCTTTTTGTAATTGGAAGTGGGATTATTTTATCCTTGGTTATTTTTTGGCAGAACCCTTCAGTTTGGTTTTTTGATGTTATATACTGTCACAGATAGGTCCCAACCTTATATATCACCATTTACCCAACAAAGCAATCATGTGAATAGCTTTTCAAAAAGTAAATTGCTTTGACAGGGGCTAGGAAATCTGGATCACAGGGCCTGGACTCTCTTTTCCAGTTCTCAGGGCAGAGTGAGGAATCTTAGAGCAAGAATGTGCTCTTGAAAAGGTGTGTATGTGTGTGTATTCATTTGTTAGATTCTTTTTTAAAAAAAATTTGGATGGCATATGCTGTGCAATTGCAATTGATGCTTAATGTATCATGTCTGATAAGATCACCAGGACTTATGTTGTTCTTTGGTGTTAGGTTTTGGTGTTGTAATTTTAGAGCCTGGGAGAGTCCTGACTTGGCATCACTATTACAGGATTTTCATGGCAAGATTTGTTCAGAGGGGGTTTGCCTTTACCTTTTTTTGAGGCTGAGAGGGTGTGAATTGTCAAGGTCAAACAGTGTGTTTCCATGGCCAAATGGGGATTCAAGCCTTGGTCTCTAGAGTCATAGTCCAACACTCAAACCACTATACTATTTTGGCTCTCATACAACTACCTATATTCACTAGAATGGTCTATGACTGACCTAGAATATTTCTGAGCTTTCTGAAGGCAAATTCACCAAGGTTTGGAAAGTAACACTGTCACAAAGCCAACATGATATGAAGTCTGAAAAATTGATTGGTATGAGTAATTTAACCACATCCCAAATATCCTAAGGAACAGATCCTAAGATTAGGCTGCTCACCTGGAAAGTGGATGTGGACCAAAATCCACTGGGTGGATTATGTTGCTGAAACCAAGTGTTAGCATAAATACTTTTTTGGATCTTGCAAAAGGAGATATCCAGTAGCACTTTGTGCAATGTAAAGGCAAGTGAAGAATGGTAAGGTACACCTCCACAGCTGATTAGTGCCCAGGATAAAGATCTACCTTCATGCTACTTTTGACTGTTGTGTAAGTGAGAGAAGAGAGAAGGAGAAGCCTCCGCCCTTCTAGTACTCCAGTTTAAGCACATTGGATACCCAGAGGGAGAGGTCTGCATCTTCTTATCTGACTGAACAATGACAGTCAGATGATGTTAGGATGCAGCTCTACTCCTTGAGCACAAGTTGCATATGGGAGTGTGCCTGGGTGCCATTGTGGAGCATTGGAAGAAGCAGCAGACTCTGTTCTCTATATGTCCAGTGTGTGTATATTGGTAGATATTTACATTTCAACAGGATGGAATAGGATCTTGGCCATGATCTCAAGTGAATCTGGGTTTTATTGGCCCTTAAGCCAATAAACCAAAAGAAAGCTCTATCTTTTTTAGCTTACGGATTGTTGAAATCTAACTAGCTGTTCTATTCATTTCTTCTATCCTCTAAGCATCACTTAATCAAAGATCAATGCCTCATTAAATAATAGGACACAAATAGAAGTGAAGACTTTTAATGAACCATTTCACCTTGTACCTTGACAGTTAAACTGATATTTCACCCAATGTGTTTATCACATAATAGCAAGTTGATAGTTCAGTCAACTTTATGTCAACTCAGAAAGACCTTGGATAGAATTTACTCAGAGGTAAGTGTGTTCATATGCCAGAACTACAACATGCAGGTAATCCTAACCTAACATGCAGGTAGCCCTAAATTTTTACAGCTGAAGTCACAGTATTATTTATTGATTTGATCTGATCTGTATCATGCATTTGATGAAATGAAATGCACATGCTTACACTAAATAAAACAACTTATCCCTTACAATTTATTCTTCTTTTTGCTGCAACAGGTTTATACAGCTATCATTCCCTCTTGCTATTTTGCCAGGTAAATATGTACAAGATTGCAACCTCAGTCTGGCTGAGTTGAACAGAACTTCCAGTGTAATACTAGGCATGCTTGTTTGGAAATAAACAGTAAATCCAGTATTTAGCCCAATCCTTAATTCTACTGTTGTACTAGTGTAGTTCTGTTTATTCCAGCCAACCTTCTATTCATTTCCTCCTTTCTACAGAACTCTACAAAGCCTACAAGTCTGGTTCAAAGTATTCCCCAGCCTTCCACATATTTTGAACATGTTTGTGTGTGTGTGGGGGGGGGGTATTGAGGGACTAGGTAGAATTGTCTCTTTTCTGGTTCAACTGTCAGAATACCATCCATTATTGGTATTCTATCACTAGATCCCAGGTATGTATTAAGAAAATCCTTATATATTTTTCTTTGTTTCTTGCAGTTCAAGTTTTTGAACTAGATGTGATTAACAAAAAATAGACCACAATGTTTTATAGACAACATAACAAATCACATCAGTCCCCTTCTGTGCCTGCTATTTGGAAAAACTCCCTAGTCATTGTATTTTTTACATCTGCGGGGTTTGGGTTTCTCCACAATGTGGCTTGATTTAAATCTACAATTTACAGGCACTTGGGAATAACAAGGAAACTGAGTCAATTCTTCTTTAAATGGTGAAAAAAACACATCCAAGTAAATTAGCTTTACAGCTGTAATCTGTCATGTTGGCTTGTAAATGTAACAATAGTCCCTGAAGAAGGAAAATCAGATATCATATTGATTGTTTTTTGTACTAGTTGTTCATGTAATTGTCAAGTACTGTCTGTTCCTTGTTCTTTAATTTTATGGTTTGATTATGAAACTCATTTTTTCCTTTTGTGATTACTAGACTAGTTATGGGTTTTTAACATTGTGTACACATATACCTACAATATAACATTTTATATTATATTTAAATATGTTACATGCCAATTTAATTAAATTAAAAAAATTTTTTTTAAATAAGCTACCTTGGTCCCTTGGTGGGAGAAAGATGGGGTATGAATTGAATAAATGAAAGAATAAATAAATATATGTTGGATAATCTAGAGATGTGCAGTTAGATTTCACATATTAGGAAAACCTGTGACACGCTACATGTTGTTCTACTGCACTTCCCATCAGCCTTAACCAGCATTGTCAATGGTGAGGGAAAATGAGAATTGAAGTCCATCAATGTCTGGAGGACTACATTTTACCCAATTCTGTTCTGTAATATTCATTTTTAAATTGTGTGTTCTGTTAAATAATTTTAAAAGTCTATTCAAAGAGGGTTTTTTAAACCTTTTTTCATACAGAAATGTAACTTGACAGAATTACATTTTTGTATATTAATGGAATGACTATGAAGGAGATATCAAAGATAGCTATGGTGGGGCCTTTCCTGATTAGTCTTCCTGGCCTAAAGAGCAAGCTTACTCCTTCCCTTATTCTTTGCCATATTGTACTGCTGTCTGCCTTGCCATTATGATTTTTTTTAGTTGTATAAATGCTGTTGTTTGTTGTAAAATTGTTTGTTGTTTGTTGTTTTAATTCTTGTTGTTTAACACTGTTTTAAGGGGTGGGTGGGTTCTTGGGGATTGTTCATTGTGACGTTTTATTGCTGTAAGCTGCCCCAATTGCATCTGCAGAAGGGTGGGATATAAATAATAATTATAATAATTATAATTATAATTATAATTAATTATAATGCAGATGGATGGCTCTAGGCCGCCCTGGGAAGGGGTGGATCGGGGCCGTGGCAACCCCATGCTGTGGCCCTGATCCTCTTTTGTCACCCTGAAAAGAGCTGCAAAATGCCACTCCTTTTAGGGGTGGCAAAGGCTGCCCTAAGAGCCAGCGCCATGACTCTACAGCGCCCTTTCAGTGCAGCATGTTTAAAGGCTGTGCTGGGAGGGCGTCCTGACACATGTGTCATGCGTAACAGTGCATAGCATCAGGACAATGTTGGAGTGGGGTTGGGGCAGCTGGCGTGCAGCTGCCCCACCCCACCTCCATCCCCAGGCCAGCCCTTTTAGTTTGTAAAATCAGTATGTAAAGAGATTTTGTAGCACCTTTGAGACTAACTGAAAGAAAGAAGTTGGCAGCATGAGCTTTCATATACTTCAGTCTACTTCCAGATGCATCTGAGGAAGTAGACTGAAGTCTATAAAAGCTCATGCTGCCAACTTCTTTCTTTCAGTTCGTCTGAAAGGTACTAAGATCTCTTTACCTATGAAGGAGGTGGGTGAAGTAGCCAGGTATCCCTGTCCTTTCTGTCTTGTATGGCTAGAAGCATAAAAGTATAAAGGAGTCCTGGTGGTGAAGTGGTTAAATGCTTGTACTCCAGCCACTCACTCACAAACGGTAAGTTCAATACCAGCCAGGGGCTCTGGGTCGACTCAGCCTTGCATCCTTCTGTAGGTTGCTAAAATGAGTACCCAGCTTGTTGGGGGCAATTAGCTTACACTTTGTAAACTGCTTAGTGCACTGGTAAACAGTATAGAAATGTACTTGCTATTGCTATTGCTATTGCTATTAGCAGCAGGAAAGGGAATGAAACAGGTGTAGTGGAAATCTTGATCCCTGTTGGGTTTCTGTTAATCATTGGAAAACTCTAGCTCTGGGGATGCCTGGTTTGGTTACTTTCTATGGGCTTCTGCAGACCGGTCCAAAGGGTTGGCCTGGAGGCAGAGATGGAATGGGGTGGGGCAGCCACACACCGGGCACCCCAACCCCATGGCAATGCCATCCTGATACCGCATGTCATTACGCACAGCGTGTGGCATCAGGAGCCTTTATGGTGCAGCATTCTGACGCACTGCACTGGAAGGGGTGAAGAAGAGCCATGAAGAAGAACCATGAGCCGGCTCTTTTTGGGGCAGCAAAAGGGAGGATCGGGTCCACAGCATGGGGTAGCCACGGCCCCAATCTGCCGCTTCCCGGGGTGGCTCAGAGCCACCCATCTGCACCCCACCTATGTCTGTCCCTTTATTCAGGGGTAGGCAACCTTTCCCCTTTAAGGGCCAAGGGACTTCAGCTCCCAGAAGCCTCAGCCATGTTGGCCAATAGTCCCATGTTGGCCAATAGCTCCTGGGATTCTGGGAGCTGAAGTCCCTCGGCCCTTAAAGGGGAAAGGTTGCCTACCCCTGTTCATCCCTTTAGATTTGGAAGTGCTATCTGTGTGTGATACATAGGCTGTCAGTGTAGTGCAAGCAATCTGTCTTCTCTGCCTTGTGGCTGCTACTACTAGTAATTGCAATGAGTGCCAAGAGGCAATGAAGTAGAGAGCTGGTTGATTAGACTGCCTTGCCTGTCTTATCACGGTGACAGGCTCTGTGGAAGCAAGACAGGTGGGGAAAATAAGTGGCCAAAACAGCATATGGGCTCCTGTTCTGTTCTATTAAGATCCAGTAATAATAGACCCATTGAATCAATCAGATCTGCATAAATATTGATTTACCATTCACCCAGATTCATTAGCTGGGGCCGGCAGTTGAATTTAGGCCCCAGGTGAGAACCATGCAGCCCTCCAGATGATGTGGGACTGCAAGTCCCCTCAATGCTAGCCAACTTAACCAGTGATGAAGAATGCTGGGAGGTGCAATTTCAACAACCTCTGGAAGAGCACATACTCTTACCAGAATCTAAACCCATTAGTTAGAGACAGTCACTGTGTAGCCACACTGCAGAATTAAAGCCCTCTGACAACACTTTAAATGGCCTGACATATCCTACAGAATCCTGGGATCTGTAGTTTGGTGAGGTATCCAGCCGGTCTGTTAGAGAGCTTGAGTGCCTGATCAAACTACAAATCCTAGGATTCTGTAGGATAGCATCATGGCAGTTAAAGTGGTGTCAAACTGCTTTCATTCTGCAGTGTATCTACATCCTCAGTTGTATGTAGTCTGAAATTTTTTAAAAATAGTCATTACTAACTTAAGCCATATTGCTTTTCCTGGGGCTGCTCTGAGTATTTCTAAGCCTGTATTCAGCTCTGTGTAGAAATATGATGAATGCTGTTCCAACTGGAATGAGGAAAAACAGCAACAATAGTGAATGAAAAATAAGCCAGGAGATTTAACAAAGCAAATCATTATTGTTCTAGAAATAAAACTGGAAGCCCTTTGGTATAAATTAAGAAGAGGTGGTTTTTTTTGAAACAAAAAGATACAGTAATACCTTTTGAAAAATAAATAGTAATCTTAAAGATCCAGTCTCAACATCCTGCTGATGTGGAGCTATGAAAAGCAGAAGAAAGTCTCACTGTTAACTCATACTTTGACTCAGCAGTTGCAAATCCATGTCAAATTGCAAAATACCAACCATAATTTGAAAAAGCACTGGAAAAAAATACTGGGTTTGCACTTTGAGTTTCTTTAAATGGTGATGGCTGGGCAAATGGTGTGAAATATGTGTAATATTTAAAGATGAAGCTTCCATATAGTAGTTACTTCAGTCTAATTGCAAGGTTAAAATGAGCAAATGTTTTAGGATCTTTGATATGTGAGCTTATGCAGCTCTTAGAGAAAGACAGATCAGGCTAAGACAGTCACTTGAAAATAATAGAAAGGTGGCTTTTGGGGGGGAGATGTTCAAATGGCAATACTAATCAAAGGAATGCAAATGGAGAAGGATGACTAAGCTCAATTATGTGGTCTGTTAAATGTGTTCTTGCATTTGTATCTTTTAAAAATGGGATCTTGGAATAGATTGCTACTGTGGTATGTATGGAAGGCGAGTCAACCCCCTCACCTAGGGCCAGAAGCAGCTTTGGGGGGAAGGGTGGGATTTGTTAACCTCTTTTAACCCACATGACACTTTCTGACTGGATTGCTTCTCTCTCTCCCAGAGCTGCTATTATCTATTTTTAAAAGAAGAGAAAAGGTTAAATAGACCCCAGTCCCCCTGAACTTCACATTGTCAATGGGAATTCCATACAAGTGCAACCTTGTCTTTACAAAGTAGTATAGATAGCAGAAATTAAAAGTTATGCTAATTGGCCGTGTGTGTGTCCTTCCTCAAAGGGATTCTCCTTTTCTTCAACATGGTTTACATCTCAGAAAAACAACAACACAACAACACCTTTTTTGAACTTCGTTGTTATGGGTCCTCAAGTCATTTCTGACATGGTCCTATCACAAGGTTTTCTTGGCAAGATTTGTTCAGAGTAGGTTTGCCTTTTACCTTCCTTTAAGGCTGAGAGATTTTGATTTGTCCAAGGTCACTCAGTGGGTTTCCATACTGCCCACTCTCCAGGGAGGCTCACCAACACAGCTGATGGGAGGGAAGGTGTTGGGCGGGATGCACGTCTTCCGCTTGTCCTCCTAGGCTGCCCTGCCCCTGGAGAAGATGGAAACTGGGCGGCTTTTAAAGCTACCGCCCGCTCTCCAGGGAGGCTCACCAACACAGCTGATGGGAGGGAAGGTGTTGGGCGGGATGCACATCCTCCGCTTGTCCTCCTAGGCTGCCCTGCCCCTGGATAAGATGGAAACTGGGCGGCTTTTAAAGCTACCGCCCGCTCTCCAGGGAGGCTCACCAACACAGCTGATGTAATCTGACGGATCTTGTCTGGCAGGCCATTCCAAAGTCTGGGGGCTGTTACCGAAAAGACCCTCTGGGAGGTTGTAGAGAACCTTGTTGGCTGCAGCAAATTCCTCCCAGAGGATTGGAGTGCGCGGGGTGGATTATATGGGAGGAGGTAGTCCGGAAGATAGGTTAGACCAGGGACCGGCAACCTACGGCCCGGGGGCCGGTTAAGGCCCCGGGCCCCGGACTTACCGGCCCAGGCCGTAGGTTGCTGCCGCCGCTGCCGCCGCTGCGCCACATTTTCGGCTGCGCTTGCTGCGGCCGCCATTTTGGAAGTCAAAATGGTGGGCGCAATGCGTTTGCGCATGCACAGTACTCTTGCGCATGCGCAAATGCATTGCGACTGTGATTTGGACTTCCAAATGGCGGCCGCGACATGCAGCGTGGCGGCTGCGCGTGCTACGGCGGCGGCTGCGGTAGTGCCTGCAGCAGCTGCATGCGCGTGGTGGAGGAGGGTGCACGCACGTGCATGAGTGTGTGCGCTGCCATTCCCCCCCCTTGGCCCAGCCGAGACCTGGGCGACGGGAGACTGGCCCAGGTCTCAAAAAGGTTGCCTGTCCCTGGGTTAGACCCAAGCCATTTAGGGCTTTAAAGGTCATAACCAACACCTTATACTGGGCACGGAAACTAATAGGCAGCCAGTGAAGAGACTTCAATACCAGTGTAGTAATAATAATAATAATAATAATAATAATAATAAATTTTATTTTTAACCCACCCCTCTGCAAGGCAATTGAGGCGGTGTACAAAGTTAAAACAAGACAGCAGTTAAAACAATTCCCTCCCCCCCAATCCCTAACCCACCCACACCATAAAAGTCGAATTAAACTAGTAGAATAATTAAAATACCAAATAAATCAACAACAATAATTAAAACATTAAAACAAATAGTGGTGTCAGGGAGCAGTAACCATCCAAACTCTGATAGGGGTGAGAGAGTCATTCTGGGAAGGCCTGGCAGAAGAGATCCATCTTCACTGCTTTTTTAAAGCAGTCAAGAGTGGTGGAAAGACGGATCTCATCTGACAGGCCATTCCATAATCTTGGAGCGGTGACAGAGAAGGCCCTCTGGGAGGTCTGTGACAGCCTAGTTTTTATGGGCTGTAGCAGGTTCCTCCCAGAAGACCGAAGTGCGCGGGGGGATCATACTGGAAGAGGTGGTCACGAAGATAAGTTGGACCCAAGCCATGTAGGGCTTTAAAGGTCAAAACCAACACCTTGTACTGTGCCCAGAAACTAATTGGCAGCCAGTGGAGAGATTTCAGCACAGGTGTTATGTGTTCTCTCCTAGATGTTCCCTTGACCAACCTGGCTGCCATATTTTGAACCAATTGAAGTTTCCGGGTTAGGCACAAGGGTAGCCCCATGCAGAGTGTGTTACAGAAATCCAAACGTGAGGTTACCAGAGCGTGTACCACAGTTTTGAGATCCCTAATCTCCAGGAAAGGACGCAGCTGGCGTATCAGCCGAAGCTGATAACAGGCACTCCTGACCGTCGCATTCACCTGAGTAGTCATGTGAAGTGATGAATCTAGGAGTACCCCCAGACTGCGAACACAGTCCTTGGAGGAGAGTGTGACTCCATCCAGGATTGGGAGTTGTATTCCCAAACCTGATTTCGGGCCCATCACTGTTAGTACCTCCGTTTTGTCTGGATTCAGTCTCAGCCTGTTTTTCCTCATCCAATCCATTACCGCCTTAAGACAATCATTGAGAGGAGAGATGCCATCTGAGGTCTAGGCAGACGATCTGGTCATGGAGAGGTATATCTGGGTGTCATCAGCGTACTGAAGACACCATGCTCCATGCCTCCGAATGATCTCTCCCAACGGCTTCATATAGATATTAAATAGCATTGGGGACAGGATGGCGCCCTGAGGGATGCCACAATTAGGCTCTATTCTAGAAGAGCAACTGTCCCCAAGCCTCACTCTCTGGGATCTGCCCGAGAGGAAGGAACAGAACCACTGCAAAGTAGTGCTTCCTATTCCTAACTCTCTCAGGCGATCCAAGAGGATGGTGGTCTATTGTATCAAAGGCGGCTGACAGGTCCAAGAGCACCAGCAGGGTCACACTACCCCTGTCGATACCCAAGCAGAGGTCATCAGCCAGAGCAACCATGGCAGTCTCAACTCCATATCCTGTCCTGAAGCCAGTTTGAAATGGATCGAGATAATCGGTTTCATCCAAGACAATTTGGAGTTGGGAAGCAATTGCTCTCTCGATCACCTTGCTTAAGAAAGGAAAAAAGGAGACCAGTCTATAGTTATTCCTGTCCAGGGGGTCCAGAGAAGGCTTTTTCAGGAGAGGCTTAACCGCCATCTCCTTTAAACAGGATGGAACAATGCCTTCCCTGAATGATGCATTGATAGTATCCTGAAGGAATACCCTCAACGCATCCTCTCCCTGGACGACCAGCCATGATGGACAAGGATCTAGAGGGCAGGTCATCTTCCTCACTCTACCAAGGAGCTTGTCCACGTCATCGGTACTCACAGATTGAAGCTGATCCAGTAAAATGCCATCAACAGAGTTGCTGGACACCTCACCTACGGATTCTGTCAAAATACTGACGTCCAGGTTGGCTCTTATTCAAGAGATTTTATCTGCAAATTAGATGTTGCAAGCATCACAGCAGGCCACTCTAGGGTTAAGTTGAGGGTTCTGCACAGGCGGTGCCTGTGTGAGTTCCCCCCCACCCTAAACAGCTCTGCTGGACGAGACTCCGCAGATGCAATGCGTGCAGAGGAGAAAAGTTTCTAAGCTGCATGCAATGCCTCCCAATAGGAATCAAGATGTTTCCTATGGTGAGTTCTGTCGGATAAGAGCCGAGTCTTTCACCATTCGCGCTCTAGTCATTGTCCAGCTCGCTTCATCCTCCTAAGCTCCTCTGTATACCAGGGCTTACGATTAGGAGCAGGCTGGAAAGGACGCTTGGGAGCGATTGTGTCGATGGCCTTGGTGAGATCGGTGTTCCAGGTATTAACCAAGGCTTCAACAGAATCGCCGGTGTTACCAACCATTAAACTCTCTAAGGCTTTCTGGAAGCCAATTGGTTCCATTAGCCTTTGAGGGTGGACCATCCTAATAGGTCCACCACCCCCGGTGGGGCAGACAGTGGCTCTTAGTTCCATCTTGACCAGGAAATGATCTGTCCATGACAAAGCGGACATTTTGATAACTTGCGCCCATGGATATTCCTGTTCCGTACTAAAGATGTTATGTTGTCTCTCCTAGATGTCCCCGAGACCACTCTGGCTGCCATGTTCTGTACCAACTGCAGTTTCTAGGCCAAGCACAAGGGTAGCCCCATGTAGAGCGCATTACAAAATCCAGATGGGAGGTTACCAGTGCGTGCACCACAGTCTCAAGGTGCCTTACTTCCAGAAAAGGGTGCAGCTGGCATATCAGCCAAAGCTGATAACAAGTGCTCCTGACTGTCACATTTACCTGATTAGTCATAGAATCATAGAATCATAGAGTTGGAAGAGACCACAAGGGCCATCCAGTCCAACCCCATGCCATGCAGGAACTCCCAATCAAAGCATCCCTGACAGATGGCCATCCAGCCTCTACTTAAAGACCTCCAAGGAAGGAGACTCCACTACTCTCCGAGGGAGTGTGTTCCACTGTCAAACCGCCCTTACTGTCAGGAAGTTCCTCCTAATGTTGAGGTGGAATCTCTTTTCTTGCAGCTTGCATCCATTGTTTCAGGTCCTAGTCTCTGGAGCAGCAGAAAACAAGCTTGTTCCCTCCTCTATATGAGATCCCTTCAAATAGTTAAACATGGCTATCATATCACCTCTCAGCCTTCTCTTCTCCAGGCTAAACATCCCCAGCTCCCTAAGTCGTTCCTCATAGGGCTTGGTTTCCAGACCCTTCACCATTTTAGTTGCCCTCCTTTGGACACGCTCCAGTTTCTCCACATCCTTTTTGAATTGTGGTGCCCAGAACTGGACACAGTATTCCAGGTGAGGCCGGACCAAACTAGAATAGAGTGGCACTATTATTTTTCTTGATCTAGACACTATACTTCTACTGATGCAGCCTAAAATTTCATTGGCCTTTTTAGCTGCTGCATCGCACTGTTGACTCATGTTCAACTTGTGGTCCACCTGGATTCCTAGATCCCTTTCACACGTAGTCACATTCAGCCAGGTGTCCCCCATCGTATATCTGTACTTTTCGTTTTTCCGCCCTAAGTGCAGTACCTTACATTTCTCCGTGTTGAATTTCATTTTGTTAGCTTTGGCCCAACTTTCTAGTCTGTTCAAGTCATTTTGAATTTTGATCCTGTCCTCTGGGGTATTAGCTACTCCTCCTAATTTGGTGTCGTCTGCAAATTTGATAACTATGCCCCCAATACCGTCATCCAAGTCATTGATAAAGATGTTGAATAGCACTGGGCCCAGGACAGAGCCCTGTGGCACCCCACTGGTCACTTCTTTCCAAGTTGAAAAGGAGCCATTGTCATCAAGAGTGATGAATCCAAGAGCACCCCTAGACTGTGAACAGTCCTTCATGGAGAGTGTGACCCCGTCTAGGACTGGTGGTTGCAGCCCAATTGCCGGTTTTGGGGTCACTACTGTGAGCACCTCCGCTTTGTCTGGATTCAATTTCAATCTGTTTTTCCTCATCCAGTCCATTACTGCTTTAAGACAGTCATTGAGAGGAGAGACGCCATCGGGAGCTGAGGCCGATGATCGAGACATGGAGAAATAGATCTGGGCACACACACACACCTGTGAGGTCAGGTTCTGCAAACCTAAATTGCAAGGACCATCTTTTGCAGCAGCTTGAGTACTGTTTGTTCCAGGACTCTGTAATGTAAATATATATATATAAAAACTGGTTATTGCTTCAAATACAAAAACATGTTTTGGATTTGGATTTTTACCTGCCTTGAAGCATTCTCAGGGTAACTTTGGGAGTCTTCCTTTCGTGCACAATTCTCTTTATTAGAATGTGAGTTCTCACCCATATTCAACGGTATGGGAGGGTTAGTAAAGCCCACAGGCCCGTGATAATTATTTGGCCAGGATGCTATCTTTGTGGGTTTGATTCTCTTGGTTGTAGAAGGTGCAGCCAAACGCCTCGGTGTCTCCATATTGTCTCGCAGAACTTGTCTGGGCATGCCTAAAATGGAGGCTCTGAGAAATCTAGTACCATTGGCCAGTTAGGAACACATGAACTCAAGGGGCCAATCAGAAAACACAGAATATCTAGTACCATTGGCCAGTTAGGGACACGTGGTTCAGAACAGGAACCAATAAACAGCCGTTGGTCAGGGAGTGGGGTCACATGGAATCAAGGGGGGTGCTAATCGGAACTCCTGGGGTCACGTGGACAGGATGTCCCACCTTAGCATTTCCGGGGGAGGGACACACCCATCAATTTGACAGGTCATAAATCAATCAATTTTGACAGGTCATAAATCATCCTTTGACAGGCATCAGAAGGTCATAAATCATTTTTTGACAGGAGCTACCATGACATACTACTTATACCAAATAAAGAAAATGCAGTTGTCCCTCCCCATTTGCAGACTTGAGGTCCACAGTCTCGCTCTTCACTGGGAGGGACAACTGCGATACCTAAAATGGCTGTGCACACCATTAGTTTAAATGGGGCTTGAATATTAGTGAGCTGCCATTTTCATGGGGGGCAGGGGCAGGGCAGAATGAATCCCTTGAGAATTGGGAGGGGCAACTGTATTATCTTTTGTATACTATGTCAATTGGGGGAGCATGTGATGTCCACATGTAGATGTAAAGGGGGATTCCAAGGGTAAAAAGTTTGAGTACTACTGAATTACTGCATTCTGTTGTATTCTAGAGGTTATCTGTCAGTTTCACAAATTTCACAATTCAACAAACCAATAACCAACCACATAGACTTAAAGCCACTAAAATGGATCTCTGATTTACATAAGAACATAGGAACTGTTGGCTACAACTAAAAGTCCACCTGCATGCCAACTAAATGCTTTTGGTAAAGCCACATGCAGACCATGAAATCAATATGTCTCTACTACACTGTTGTCTCCAAGCAATTCCCAGCTTCCTCCATCCCCCAAAGATGTAGAGCTGAAAAGAATGGGTTTGCTTCCATTATTTTTCTTTTTTTAAGGAACAACCAAGTAGAAGGTCACCACTTCCCCCAACCAAATTCACTTCAGGAAATTAGAAAAGTATATTTACATGATTGAAAGCATGTTTATACAACTGAAGTGGTCTGAATTATAACAATGTTGTTCCTTGTTATAGGAACAGATACATAGGACTAAGCTGAATTCTGTGACAGGTAACTTTATTGTTTTTTTAAAAAACACACAGTGATAATGGGTTCCCTGTTGTAGTGAAAGAATGATAAAAGCCTGCAGTGGCTTTTATGTTCAGTGAATGCATGAAATTGACTTGGTAGAACTGGAATAGATTTTTTCAATACAGCCTTGCTGTCATGTATTTATGCACACTAAATTAACTATGAACTATCACTTTTAATAAGATACAGTCTCCAGACTTCAAGCTTCTTGGAGAAGTGTTAGCTGAGTGGATCCAGGCATGGTAGCTCTACTTGTATTAATAAATCTCTTCAGTTAACCTAACTATTGTGTAAAACCATCAGTTCAAAAGGACTCAGCAGGTGACATACTTATTCTAACTGTTGTTACAGCAACTACATACCTTCTTACAATTCAACACATATATGAAAAGTCTATATGCAAGGGCAGGCTCTCTCATAAAAGAGAGTTTTAAAGTCAAAATGATTCTTAAAGAGTTACAGAAAATGTAGTTGAGAGCTATAAAGGCATGAGATGATTTTCACAACGAGACAAGGAGTAAATGTTTGGTTGCTAGGAAACATGGCAGGATAGCTTTTAAACTCTACAGTTCCACTGCATAATGACGTTTACTCTAAATTTACATATGCATTTTGTTTATGGTTCTTCAAGAAATCCCTAGAAGCTAAACAAAGTTGCCAATATATACTTCACATGCATGTTTTATTCTGCCAGTGCTGGGTCTGTTTCTTAGAACAATATAGCCTCTTTACCATTATCACTTTCACATTCTCTCTCTTGCCTACCAATTCCAGTTCCTGACTAGGGGGAAGATGAAGTGAACAGGGTCCCGAGATCTCCCAGGATCTCAGGAAACCCAAATCTTCTCTCTCAGAGATAGGAGAGGAATCTGAGGAATGAAAGTATTATCTTGAAAAGACACAAACACACCCATGCTCAAACAGGCTATGGTCTGCCAGCCCATGATACTGCTTCCAGTTTTGGAACAAGTGGAGAAGACACTTGCAGGGTCTTCCTGGCCACCTCCTCCCTCCCTCCCTCCCTCCCTCCCTTTCCCTCTCTGAAAGTTTTTCAAGGCATGACTGGCAACGGTTTCAGTGGAAAGAAGCAGTCAATATGGAGAAATACTGACCTACATCAGTATTTGCTAATTCAGGAGTCACTGAATATAGTTCTATAAGACTGTTACTTTATTGCTTCTCCATTTTCTATTGTATTGTTAATTTTCCAGTTTTTGTTATCACTCTCTTGTGTTTGTTCTGTGCCTTCAAGTCATTTCTGGCAACTGTAAAGTGAACCTATCATGGGGTTTTCTTGGCATGATTTCTTCAGAGGAGGTTTGCCAACATATTTCCCTGAGGCTGAGAGCATGTGATTTGCCCAAGGTCAACCAGTGGGTTTCATGGCCAACTGGGGAATCAAACCCTGTCTACATTCATCTTCCCCCATTCTTTCTCTCTTGTCCTGTTTTTCCCCTGCCATGTCTTGTCTTTCCCACATCCCACCCGCCTTTGTGTCCTTCCATCTTCTCACTCTGTTCATCTTCCCCCATCACATAACTTCTGGCTAAATATTTTCTTCTGCCCCTTTCTTTCTTTCTCTCTCTCTTTTTTTCCCTTTCTTTTTCCTTCTCCTTCCCCACACAACTCCTAATCACACCCATCTTCTCTTCTCTTACTAAGGAGATGACTACGGGGGGTTGCAGACTGTCAAAAATAGTGTGAATTCAGTCCACTTTTAGGGTTAGGGTTAGTGCTAGGGAATCATGGGAATTGGTATTTTTCTGAGACATTGAACCTTCTTTGTCAGAGAACTCTAGTGCCACAATAAAATACAGTCCCCATGATTCCCTAACCTTAACCCTAACCCTAAAAGTGGACTGAATTCACACTATTTCTGACAGTCTGCAACCCCCCTACATCTGGCTTTAAACTGCAATTACACCAGGAAAAAAGCAGCTTTAGGGGGGTTGCAGACTGTCAGAAATAGTGTGAATTCAGTCCACTTTTAGGGTTAGGGTTAAGGTTAGGGAATCATGGGGACTGTATTTTATTGTGGCACTAGAGTTCTCTGACAAAGAAGGTTCAATGTCTCAGAAAAATAACAATTCCCATGATTCCCTAGCACTAACCCTAACCCTAAAAGTGGACTGAATTCACACTATTTTTGACAGTCTGCAACCCCCCTTAGTAATACTTAGAGCACAATGACCCATAGCTGTTCTGTCCTTGACCTGTAGCTGCTGTATCCCATTTCAAGTACCCAGGAGTGAAACATCACTGCTGGGGCAGTTGAAAGATTGACAGTCACGTAGTGTCAGTGTTCCCTTGTCTCCCATCCCCTTGTTATTCCCAAGCATCCTGATTGCCTTCATTATATTTTGGTGCTACTTAAAAAACAACAAAAAATTTAACTTGCAGTAGCAGAGCTCTGAAATTGTGTGGAAAAAAAGTGAAAAATAAAATAACTAAAAGACATGATGGATATGGCATAGAACCAGTGGGGATCCCACACCGGGTGTCACCCGGTGTGGTGGGCAGGGCCTCTGGGATGGAGGGACTTCTAAGCAGGACTTCTGGGGGCAGGGTCATGTGGGAGTGGCCGCGTGGGCTAGGGAAATAGTTACACAGGCTGGAGGAATGGCTGTGTGGGTGAGAGAAATGGCTCTTTGGGTAGGGATAGTGCTGTGTGGGCCCAGGGAAATGGCACCCCCCTGCTCACCCAGGCCAGAGACCCTCTCAAGACCCAGACACCCCCTTGAGGTCTGGAGGGGCACCCGTGCAGCCCAAAGGGGCACCCATGCAGGCCCAAGGAGGTCTGTGGAGGGCAGGGGGCTGACTAGGTGTTACCCCCTCTTCTGGGTATCACCCCCTTCTGGGGTATCACCCAGTGTGGCCCATACCCTCCACACCCCCCAGATATGCCACTACATAGAATAGGGAGGTGGGGTAAATGGAGAATCAGGAAGAGAGTACAATGGGAGCAGCAGCCCTAGTCATGCGATTGATAAGACATGATTGAGAAGTGATAGCTGCTCTGAAAGCAGTATGTTTGTATTTTAAACAAAACAACACAATTGCTGCGAGAACAAGACTTGTATAGTAATACACTTTAGTCTCTCTCCCTCTCTACCTCCTCTCTCCTTCTGCTTCTCTCCTGCCCTCTGCTTCTCTCCCACCTCAATTCTCCTACCTACATTTATCTTCTCCTCCTTCCTCATCCCTCTCTTTCTCTCTCTCATCCCCACACTTCTGCCTCTACATCTTTTTAGCTCCATATATCATCTTCCTTCTCTTCCCTCCTGCTCTGTCTCTTCAGCTTTCTATTTTGCCACACTGCAGAAAAATCTTGAAACCATTCCTTGATTTTAAAATTCTCTCTTTCATTGAAATCAATAGTATTTGCTTTTGAATGCATAGATAGATATGATAGATAGGATTGGCCTAGTTGCCCCTTTGGTTAATCATCTTAGGGCCTTTACAGACTGCCAGAAATAATGCAACTTGAGTCCACTTTAACTGTCCTGGCTCAGTGCTATGGAATAATGGGAATTGTAGTTTATTGTGGCACCAGAGCTCTCTGACAGAGAAGGTTCAATGTCTCAGAAAAAAACTACAGTTCCCATGATTCCCTAGCACTAAGCCAGGACAGTTAAAGTTGCATCATTTCTGGCAGTCTGTAAAGGCCCACAATCTATATTTCCCCCACAAATGTCGTTGTCATTAGTAGCATGCTCCTGCTGCTGCTGATAATGATGATGATGATGATTTGGGAAGTGAAAGGATTCCAGCACCTTACTGTAAAAACAAGAGAGAAAATGTGGCCAGTGCTATTAAAAGCAAAATTTCAAAAACTCATTGTTTGCACTACAGCTTCTCTGGGTTGTTAAAAGCAGTGCTTGGAAAAAAGTTTGGGAAAGAGTTCAGAATAAACTGCATCTCTCTGTATGAACCTGCAAGAATGCTATGATCTTTAGGGGAAGACTTTCTCTTGGTCCCTCCACTATCACAGGCTCGCTTGGGGAGGACATGAGAGAGAGTATTTTTGGTGACCGTTTGCGCTCACCGTCTGGAATTCCTTTCCATGGGAGGCTAGGCTGGCCCCCTCCCTACTTTCCTTTCATTGGCAGGCAAAGACTTTTCTGTTTAGGCAGGCTTTTAATGAGTAATTGCGTTCAGGGAGGCTTCTTATGATAGCAGAAGGTGCTATATTTCTTCAACTTTTTAATGATTTTATGCTTTTTAATGATTTTATATTTTTAACATGTTATTTTAATATCACGATTTTAATTGTATTTTAAAATTGTACTGTTTTTAGCTTATTATATTGTGAATTGCCTTGGGTCCTAATCCAGGAGAAAGGTGACATATAACTAAATGGGATTAATTGATTAAAAGAAAGCTGAGAAAAGTCTGGGTTTTCTATAGTTTTTTGTGGGTTTTTTGGGCTGTGTGGCCATGTTCTAGAAGAGTTTCTTTCTGACTTTTCACCAGCATTTGTGGCTGGCATCTTCAGAGAATCTGGGTTTTCTGTTTAAAAGTAGGCTTGAGAAATTTTCTTTGATTGGCCTACAACTCCCGTGAATTCTTGAAAGCAATGTGTGAAAGGATATTTATAAAAAGAGCTGGCGAAATGAGTCTATATATTTGTTTCTCTTCAAATGATAACTGAGAACTTAGGGCCTGTGCAGACTGGCCAAAAGGGCCGACCTGGGGGTGGAGTTGGGGAGGGGTGACCGCACACCAACTGCCCCAGCTCTGCCCCAACGCTGCCATCACACCGCATGCCCCACCACATGGCGTGTGGTGCCAGGATGCTCTATTGACACAGTGTGTAGACACACTGCACCAAAGGGGTGCAAAAGAGCCACAATGGTGGCACTAATGGTGGCTTTTTGCTGCTCCAAAAAGGATCGGCATTTGATAGCTCTTTTTGGAGTGGCAAAAAGCCAGATCGGGGCCACAGCATGTGGTTGCCAAAGCCCCGATTTGGTGCTCCCGGGGTGGCACAGAGCTGACCCTTAGGGGCCATCTGTATGGCCCCTTAATCACAAGAGGCTTGAAAATTGTTATTAGAGCAGGATGTAGCATCTATGTCTGTGACTTATCACATGACACTGTATCTGTTCAGTAGTGGGTCTGTAGTCCATCTGTTGCTGGAGCGGTCCTTTTCATTGACAGGAAAAACCTGTCAATGCTTTCCAATCGCACTGCTTTTCCACTGTTGACACATATATGATAAATAAGTCCAGAACAGTTCTGATATGCAGATAGTCATGTGGAGCAAGTGGGTGTGATCATGCTCCTTCCCCCTCCCCCCTACTCTTCCCAAGCAGGCTGTTTTTCTTGTATTTTCCTTTCTTTCCTTTCCTATCTTTTTTTACTTAATGGATTGCAATGATTGTACAACTGTGCTCAAAATAAAAATAATTACAAACCAAAAGACATGCTGAGAAGGTATAGGTCAGGGAGGCGAGGCTACAGAAGCATACTTGCAGATGACAGAGGCCAGGACAGAAGCAGCACCATGGTGATTTGGAAGAGCTGTATGGTAATGAATGTCCCCAACCTGATACATTTGCATTTCCTAGACTAACATGATTAAGGCTCCTTAGAAGCTTGGTGTCTACAATCCTCAGAAGACTTGGGGCCTTTGCAGACTGCCAGAAATAGTGCACATTAAATTGAGGCACTGCCCTGGCTCAGTGCTAGGGAGTCATGGGAACTGTAATTTATTGTGGCACCAGAGCTCTCTGACAGAGAAGGCTCAATGTCCCAGAAAAATAATAATAATAATAATAATAATAATAATAATAATAATAATAATAATTTGTATACCGCCCTGTGGCGAACCAATCCGGGCGGTTGACAACAATAAAATATGACAAGATTAAAATATAACATTAAACATTATAATCCCTCCCCCCCTTAAGAAAGTATTAAACAATATAACAAATTAAAAGCACAATATAAGAACATAAAGCCATAATTAAAACCACCTAAAAACCTGATGTCCCTCTGGAGATCCTCAACCATCACTAAAGATGGGGCCACGGGAGGAATGAGGGGATCAGGAAGCCTGGGCCGGGATGGTTAATCTGGAAAGGCCTGCCGGAAGAGATCCGTCTTGACAGCTTTTTTAAAGCTGTCTAATGATGTCAACTGACGGATCTCATCCGGCAGGTCGTTCCAGAGTTTGGGGGCGACAGCAGAGAACGCCCTCTGGGAGGTCGCTGCAAGCCTAGATTTTAAAGGCTGCAGTAAGTTCCTCCCAGAGGACCGGAGAGCGCGGGGAGGATTGTACGGGAGGAGGCGGTCCCTGATATAGCTTGGACCCAAGCCATTTAGGGCTTTAAAGGTAATAACCAACACCTTGTACTGGGCCCGGAAGCTGATAGGCAGCCAGTGGAGGGACCTCAGAACCGGAGTAATGTGGTCCCTCCTAGATGTACCAGAAACAAGCCTGGCTGCCATATTTTGTACCAACTGAAGCTTCCGAACCAAGCACAAGGGTAGCCCCAAGTAGAGCGCATTACAGAAGTCCAGGCGTGAGGTTACCAGTGCGTGCACAACAGTTTCGAGATCCCTTACTTCCAGAAAAGGGCGCAGCTGGCGTATCAGCCGAAGCTGATAACAGGCACTCCTGACCGTCGCATTTACCTGATTTGTCATCAGGAGCGACGAGTCAAGGAGTACCCCGAGACTGCGAACACAGTCACTGGAGGAGAGTGTGACCCCATCCAGGACTGGAGGTTGCAACCCAATTCTTGGTTTCGGGGCCGCTACCGTGAGCACCTCCGTCTTGTCTGGATTCAGTTTCAATCTGTTTTTCCTCATCCAGCCCATTACCGCCTGAAGACATTCATTGAGAGAAGAGATGCCATTGGAATTCGAGGCCGACGAACGAGACACGGAGAAATAGATTTGGGTGTCATCAGCGTACTGATAACACCCAGCACCATAACTCCGTATTATCTCACCCAGCGGCTTCATATAGATGTTAAATAACATCGGGGACAAAATAGCCCCCTGAGGAACCCCACAAGTGAGGTTCCTCTTACTGGAGCTACAGTCCCCAAGCAGCACCCTCTGGGACTGACCCGAGAGGAAGGACCGGAACCACTGCAAAGCAGTGCCCCTGATACCTAACCCCCTCAGGCGGTCCAAGAGGATGCCGTGATCTATAGTATCAAAAGCCGCTGAGAGGTCTAGGAGCACCAACAGGGTCACACTACCCCTGTCGATGCTCAGACGCAGATCGTCGGTCAAGGCAACCATGGCAGTCTCAACCCCAAAGCCTGTCCTAAAGCCGGTTTGAAATGGGTCTAGATAATCGGCTTCATCCAAGACTGCCTGGAGCTGAAGAGCAACCGCCCTCTCGATCACCTTGCTCAAAAATGGCAGCAATGACACAGGCCTATAGTTCTTCATATCCAGGGGGTCCAGGGAAGGCTTTTTTAGAAGCGGCCTAACTGCCGCTTCCTTTAAACACGATGGAACATGTCCTTCCCTGAAGGATGCATTGACGATATCCGTGAGGAATCTCATCAATGCATCCCCCCCCTGGACGGCCAGCCATGATGGGCAAGGGTCGAGAGGGCAAGTCGTCTTCCTCACCTTACCAAGCAGCTTGTCCACGTCCTCGGTACTCACAGATTGCCACTGATCCAGTAGAACTACATCAGCGGAGTCACTGGACGCCTCGCCTATCGACTCTGTTTCAATGGTGGCATCTAAGTCGGCTCTTATCTGAGAGATTTTGTCTGCAAAGAAGTTGTTAAATGCGTCACAGCAGGCCGTCGTCGGGTTAAGCAAGGGATTTGGCGCAGGGGACACCTGCGTCATCTCCCTCACCACCCTAAACAGCTCTGCTGGACGGGACTCTGCAGACGCAATACGTGCAGAGGAGAAAGCTCTCTTCGCTGCACGTATTGCCTCCCGAT
This sequence comes from Phrynosoma blainvillii, assembly GCA_026167975.1. Classification (NCBI taxonomy): domain Eukaryota; kingdom Metazoa; phylum Chordata; class Lepidosauria; order Squamata; family Phrynosomatidae; genus Phrynosoma; species Phrynosoma blainvillii. The sequence continues at coordinate 341,387,070 of JANUYF010000001.1, forward strand.
AGGAACGAAGAAAGTTCCTATGGCGAGTTCTATCAGATAAGAGACGAGTCTTCCGCCACCTGCGCTCTAGCCATTGTCCAAACCGCTTCATCCTCCTCAGCTCTGGTGTATACCAAGGCCTCCGATTAGAAGCGGGATGGCAAGGGCGCTTGGGAGCGATCGTGTCGATAGCCCTGGTGAGATCGGTGTTCCAGGTATTTACCAGAGCATCGACAGGATCCCTGGCATTCCCAACCATTAAACCCTCTAAGGCTTTCTGGAATCCAATTGGCTCCATCAGCCTTCGAGGGCGGACCATTCGAATGGGTCCACCACCCCCGGAGGAGCAGAAATTGGCCCTGAGTTCTGTCTTGACCAGGAAATGATCCGTCCATGACAATGCGGAGGTGCTTACCACCTCCGCCCACGGATATGCCTGTTCGGTACAGAAGACCGCATCGAGTGTATGACCTGCACAATGTGTGGGCCCGTTGACCAATTGGGATAGGCCCATGTTTGTCATGGTCTCCATGAACTCCCGAGCCGCACCTGTTAAACTGGTCTCGAGCGGAATGTTGAAGTCCCCCAAAACTAAAAGTCTGGGGGTCTCCAACACCAGCTCAGAGACCAGCTGCGTCAGCTCGGTCAGGGAGTCTGCTAGACAACGGGGTGGTCGGTAGACTAGCAAAATCCCCAAACTATCCCTGGTCCTCAGGCTTAGGTACATACACTCGAAGTGGACTGTGTTCCGGACAGGTATCCTGGTCAAGGTCAAGGTGTTCTTATGAACCAGAGCCACTCCGCCCCCCCGCCCACTTCCCCTCACCTGCTCACTGACAGAGTACCCGGCTGGGAGGGCCTGCGCCCATATAGCAGCACTATCCTCCCCCAGCCAGGTCTCTGTGAAGCAAGCCAGGTCGGCATCCTCATCCAGGAGGAGGTCCTGGATGATATGGGTCTTATTTTTCACCGACCTGGCATTGCAGAGGAGCAAGGTGAGGTTCTGTGGAATGGTTGGTCTGCTCTCCAAGCCATTCTGGGAAACAGGGGGAACTGAAGGCGGGATAGCTTTCAAACAGCGATCCCGTCTTCTTTTGTAACATCTGTTCCCTCTGTTACAACCATACCTCCCATTCCCCAACACAACTCCAATAGCCGCCCCCGTCCCATTCCCGGCCTCAGGTGCGGTGATAGGATTTAAAGCCACTGACAAGATGGGGTAATTGGGACGTAGGATAAACCGAGTCCTTTAACCCCATCTCAGATGACAAGGAACTTTATGGCTGATGGTATAATCCTATTTATCCAACCCACAACCTCCTAGGTCTTACAATAATACAATCAGACCTCCGATTTCCCCTTAAAATTATACTCTGAGGGAAATACAGGGGGAAGAACAGGATGTGCACCCTAATCCAGAGCCAAGGATGCTGCTGTGTTGGGGAAATAGACTTGGGCCTGCTGAGCACCGCCCACTTCCCCACTGAGGAGATGGTGTCTAGGCAGGGTTTTTATGCCCTGCCTGAGTCCTCTGCAGCCTTGGGCTCAGGTGCCGCTGGTAAGCACCAGTGGGAGGGGGGAGGGATGTCTCCAGGCCAGGCCCTCCTGTCCTCCAAACGTCCTCCGCTGCCTTCCTGCTGAGGAGATGGTGCCTAGGCAGGGTTTTTATGCCCTGCCTGAGTCCTCTGCAGCCTTGGGCTCAGGTGCCGCTGGTAAGCACCAGTGGGAGGGGGGAGGGATGTCTCCAGGCCAGGCCCTCCTGTCCTCCAAACGTCCTCCGCTGCCTTCCTGCTGTTCCCTATGATTCCCTAGCACTGAGCCAGGGCAGTGCCTCAATTTAATGTGCACTATTTCTGGCAGTCTGCAAAGGCCCTTGATTTCCAAGCAGAAAAATATTTCTCATTTGTTAGTCTTGATGACAAGCTCCAAGGATGTTTATGTATAATGTGTTGACAGGGGCCATTTCTGTGACATCACTGCACTCTGTGACATCATCAGGAACTGTTCCCAGGTCTGCCCTCAGGACCTGAAAATTCCTCATTTGGCAACCCAAACAGCCTGCCAACAGTGAGGAGCCTGCAAAGTCAGTTCTCCTCATTTCTTTGGGTCCTATTATTCAACCTATTTTGTCTAAGTGGGATAGGGAGGTGAACAGACAACATTGCAAAGAGGAGCATTAGCAGGATTCATTGACTCTGGCAGTCAAATTTTATGGACCTCCTGACAAAGTATTGACCTCAGTAGATGCCCAGCTGAAGGTTCTGATACTATATTATAGAAGTATAGCAATGTTATCTATATATGTGATTTTGGCATAAATACCTGGTACATAGCCCAATTCTATGTATAGTAAGTTGGGAAGAGATTTAGGTTGTTTCTTTGACAAAACAACTGAAAAGTTTAAGATATGTTTTAGTATCCTGAAGAATCCAGACCATGTTCTCTTTGAAATCTGGGACAGAATGCCCCCTGGGAAAGATGGTAGATCATGTGAAATGAGGGCAGACACCTGAAAGCCCTTACACCCCAGGAAAACCTTTGGGAATGAGTGTATATCAAGACATAGTACTGGTCCCAGGATAAATTCTGTCCAAACATTCCAATGAAACATTGCCCAACTTGAAGTAGCACCAGAGTGTTTTTTCTTGTTGAAATAAATGGGGGGGGGGGGGGGGAGGTGTGTGTGTGTGTGTTGGGGAAGGGAGAACATCCCAGAAGTTAGTATAACTCTCAGTTTTCAAAGAAGGCAAATGATCTCTCAAAAAAGAGATGGGAGTTACTTGTCTAAAGTTGAATTGCCCTGTTCTTTACCAATCAGTGATCTTGGGGTAAAGATTGCACAATATCAGTAATAAATAAGACAGTTTCAGCAGACCTACATTCTAAAGCTATGGTTTTCATATTTTGGTCCTCCAGGTGTTTTCTATTTCAGTCCTCAGAGGTCTTGGTCAGCTTGGTCAATAGTCCAGGCTTTAAGTCAGCAATAGTTTCTCTAGCAGATTAATCAAACTGGCAGGGCAGAAGATGAAGAACCACCAATCTTCACTCATAGGATCTAGCAGAGAAAGAAGTATCAGCTTCCAGACCCAGTACAAGGTGTTGGTTATTACCTTTAAAGCCCTAAATGGCTTGGGTCATGTTTTATTGTAAGCCGCTTGGATTGTTTGTCAATAAGCGGGATATAAATTATTATTATTATTATTATTATTATTATTATTATTATTATTATTATTATTATTATTCCATATAATCCTCCCCGCGCTCTCCGGTCCTCTGGGAGGAATCTGCTGCAGCCTTAAAAATCTAGGCTGGCGGCGACCTCCAGAGGGCCTTTTCTATCGTCGCCCCCAAGCTCTGGAACGACCTGCCGGACGAGATCCGTCAGCTGACATCTTTAGGCAGCTTCAAGAAAGCTGTCAAGACGGATCTCTTCCGGCAGGGCTTTCCAGATTAATTCTCCTGGCCTTGGGCTCTTTGAACCCTGCACTCCCCCCGTGGCCCCATCAATTGCTGATGGATAGGGAGCGCAGTTGAGTCTAATCAGGGCATTTTTATATTTTTATATTTTTATATTTTTATGTTTGTTTTATCTGTATTGGAATGTTTATATTCCTGTTTTAATTATCTTATTATTTAATACTGTTTTAAGGGGGGTGGGTTGGGGTATGAATTTTGTTGTATGGGGTTTTAACTGATGTAAGCCACTTAGATTGTTTTCATTTAAGCGGGATATAAATAAATTTATTATTATTATTAATAATAATAATAATAATAATAATAATAATAATAAGCTTAGTTTTCTTTGCAAAACACATACAGTAGACTTACTAGTTTATCACATGAGGACAATTGGAAGTATAAATGGTGATTAACCCATCAAAATTACACATTCTGATTAACATTTTCACACAACATTGTGTTCAAAGCATGATTATCCCAAGAATATCTCATGGTAATTGCACAGTTGTGCTAATGGTTTTCACACAATATCACAATGAAAAGCTATTAAAGTGCCACTATCCCATGAATAACTATGCAATAAACAGCAACAAATCATTCATGGGATTTTACTTGCATCATATTTTTCTTGCACTGATGCTGCAAGGCCTTATTTCCTTTCTTTTCCTCTGCTATAACCAAGTGGAACAGCACTAAAGGATAATATTGGTTGGAATCCCCTGTGACGGTCACAAATAAATTATGCATGTGTCACTTACACATTCAGGATCTCTATGCAGCATCTAAACAAGGGGATACATAAATACTGAGAAAGTTCCCCAATTCCCACTTACAAGGAAGCAGCCACTGTGATTGATGGGGCGCTGTTTCCATGTTGATTGAAGAAAGGATGGCTGATAGTCACATCCACTCCTTTGTGTAAGCAATCCCCAGCTTAAGGGGAAATTGCCACAGGGATCCTGCTTCTGCTTGCTTAGGAAGGTATGGAAATACCAGCCACCTGCTTCCTGAGCTACAGGGGAATAGAACCATATCGATCAGAGCAGTTGCTTCCTGGTAAGTGTCCTCTGGTAAATGGGGGTCAGTTTGAGCTGGGGTTCACTGTGCAGTACTGTAACTATGGTACCTATGAATATGCAAAGACCATGCAGGATTCCAGCCAGTGTTTATTTTAAATAATAATAATAATAATGAATTATTAAAAGTAGTTATTGATCACTTTTCTGCACAAACTGATATAAAATAAAATTGCTATCTGTCTATCTATCTATCTATCTATCTATCTATCTATCTATCTATCTATCTTTCTATCCTATCAAGTAGCCTTTTAGAAATGACTATAAGAAATTAAAAAGCCAAAGGTCTGAGAAAAATAATAGTTTTAATTAGTTATTTGAACATCAGGAAGGATGGAGCCAACTGGATCTCCCTTGGGAGGTAGCTCTACAATCAAGGAGCTGCTACAGAAAAGGCACTCATGCACTCTTTCCAGCCTAAACTGTAGAGATGGTGGAACAATTAGGCTTCCAGCTTGGGAAGAAAAAGAGCCAATGAGCCAGAGCCAATGGAAAGAGGCTAACAGCTAAATTAAGACATATAATGAAATGACACAACTTGACAACCTTGTCAATGAGGAATACCTTTACCTTTAAGATATGTCTATCTTAGTACAAGAGGTGTTTCCACTGAAGAAGTGAAAATATGACTAAAATGACCAAATGGAAGAGTATACAGATCTTTCACACACATATGGTGCCAGATGAGTGTCAAGACCCAACTGATGGCTCCACTGTTATGATTCTCTCATCCATATGGTTCAGTTACTCATCCTTACTATGAGGGATCTATCCTGTTGAAACTTTCCCCATGATGCTGGGATCATATGTGAATGTAGCAAAACCAACCCAGGACATTTCACTGTACAAGTTGCAGCATAGGATGGTTCCCCTATCCATTCCACATACAAGATGACTGGGCTGCAGCTGAAACTTTCTTCAGTGCTGATGAAGGGACAACACTTTCCACAGTTGCTGAAGATGCCAGCTCAATTTAGGAGGTGCAAGGGAGGCCATTTGGCACACAGCTCTGCCCTTCAATAATTTCATGCCACCTCCTGGCATCTGCCACCTGAAGCAGCTGCCTCACAGTAGAGCTGGCCTTGGAATGTGCCTCAATAAAAGCCTTGGCATAATTACAAGTCTGCATCTATCTGCTTTACTACATTCTTCTCACTCCTGTTTTTGTCTCCATAGGCTCAGATATGAAGGGATGAAAATAGGAATCTATTATATTTCTGATGTATCATAAAATATGTCTAAAATTAAATGAAGCAACAGTTATCAGCTAGTGATGCTCATGAAACCCATTCAAATTTCTCCCTGTTTTGAAAGGGTCTCATAGAATCATAGAGCTGGAATAGACAACAAAGTCCATCCAGTCCAGCTTCCTATGATGCAGGAATACACAATACAGGTATACAGCCTCTGTTTCAAAAACCTTCAGATTATCTAAGGCAGCATGTTCCACTGCTGAACAGCTCTTAGCATCAGGCACCTAATGTTTAGGTGGAATGTCCTTGAATCCATTGCTCTGTGTCCTAGTCTCTGGAGCTGCAGAAGACAAGCTTGCTCCATCCTCAATATCATATCCTTTCTGAATTACTTAAAATTGTTTCTGGAACAACACTGACCTATTAAGAGAGGAATGGGGCAAGTGTACTCCATGAGCCACAAAGCTCCACATCTGTCCCATTTCTTTTCAATGGGTGCAATTTTAGGGGGGTTTGCCCCAAAATATCTCAAATGTAACAAAATATTCACAAATATAACTGTTAAAATTCTGTAACACACACACACACACACTCCTGAAGTGGCATCATTTTCAGTTCAACACATGTCAGTGTGGCCTATGCAGGGGTCTAGAGGTGAAAAGTGGCCCCTGTGCCTCATACAGTTCCTCACTTCCATGTTACAATAATAATAATAATAATAAAATTTATTTATAGCCCGCCCTCTGGAATACGAATCTGGGCATCTTACAATAATAAAACATGTACATATCCATAAAACATATAATATATAACAACCCCCCTCCCCCCCTTAAAACAGTATTAAATCAATAAGTTTAAAATAACCTTCACAATAATAAAACAAGTAAATTTAGATACTAAGCCCAGAGTATGCGCCCAGCCACAGTAATCCTAACCATTGATGATGGGGCCACGTAAGGATCACTGGGGAGGGTTATTTTTACCCGAGGCCGGGGTAATTAGTCTGGAAAGGCCTGCCGGAAGAGATCCATCTTGACAGCTTTTTTAAAGCTGTCAAGTGATGTTAGCTGACGGATCTCGTCCGGCAGGTCGTTCTAGAGTCTAGGGGCGATGACTGAAAAAGCCCCCCGGGAGGTAGACGCAAGTCTCGATATTTGGGTTTGCAGCAAGTTCCTCCCGGAGGACCGGAGAGCGCGGGGAGGATTGTATGGGAGAAGGCGGTCTTCCATCCCTCCTTCATTTCTGAATTTTGTTCAGGCTAGTACACACATTTGCACTTGCTTCACTTTGTGCTATTTGAAGTGCATTAGACTATATGTGCATTGACTAAATCAAAAGCATGCAGATGCAAGCATACCATCACAAAAGACTTCATATAAGCAATGTGATTTTATCAATGCACATATGCACTGGCATACATCAGCAAACTGTAAAGGAGGAAAATACAGTATGCTTACTAAAAACTACAACAAAATAATGCATGAATGAATTCAAGACAAATTCAGTTTTAGAAATTCTCCATCTTATAGCAGAACGTGAGGCAGAGCAAACCCACAGAACAGTTGTGGGATAGCATAGGGAGTCACACGGCTGAGCTGTAGGCAGCTATTAGGTAGAAACAGAAAATGAGACTGGGGGGGGTGTCCTTATGGGCCAAATACCATGTCCTTCCCCCATCCTCATGGTGGGTAGTCCAGAAGGCATAGGGGCCAATCCCTGGTTCTGGTGCTAACCATGCAGATGATGTCTGACATTCCAGCACTGAACACACTTAATCCTTTTTGTTTTGTTTTGTTTTGAAAAAGTTACCTTTTGTTCAAGTTCTTCTGGAGTCCTCCAAAGCAATGGCAGGCAGCTGTTCACACACATCCATCCCACTGTGATGTCCACCACAGTGAACTTCACCTTCTGAGGTTAGAATGTGGTGTCCATCCATGTGACCACATCTGATATCAAGTACAAGTTATTTCAGTAAATCAATTCACTGGTGGCTTACACTGAAAATGGCACTAGCAGCCACACCTGGACTTTCTTCTCCTGCAGCATCCTCCCCTTCCATACAGCACTTTGCACA